>OX327687.1:24185000-25432966 GCA_946807835.1 Ailanthus altissimus
AAGACAGAAAGCAAATGACCAGGATAATTCAATACAACGGTATGAACACGATACCAAGGCAAACCCATGGGACTACCCCTTATATTAATAAAAAATAGATACTATGTAACTTTATTGCATTAAAAAAAACTCTACTATATACCCTCCCTTTTTTTTCAGTGGATTATCTTGAAAAAAGTATTAAGATTTGTTCTATTCTTTTAGTAATATATTTTACTAATAATGGAAGAGTTTGGTTCGTAGGAAAAAAGAGAAGCAGATCTATTCTATACATCGTCCGCCCTGCTCCCAACCCCCGAGTATATGCTTCAACAGGAATCACACAAGGGTAGATTGATACAATATAAACCTCTGGTAAAATGCCCGCCTGTAACCCAGCAGATACAGTATATTACATAGTCCGTTTTAGGGATTGGTGACTTACTCGTTCAGTGACTTTGGTATTGGATGTTCCCAAAATTGGTACTATCGGGTCGAGTGAATTCAATAATAGACGCCTGTTTGCATTCCAGCCTTCCTTCCCCTTTCAGGACCTATTATATACCATTTTCTAATTTTTCTACTTTGTGGTACAGTGCTGAGTTTCGTAACTTCTATAATGGACTTATTTTGTAATGTACTTATACTTTTTCTTATGTACTTAAATTGTTGATGATAGATGTCTTTTTCATTTTACAAAATTTCGATAGAATCTCCCTATTATATGGACGTTCCTAAACTTGCATATTAGAAAAATACACTTCTATACAATTCTATATCATCTCTGCACATATCCACCTAGCATGCAGACATCAAAATAATAATATAACACAAATGCACATATGGGAAAAAAAATACAATTCTATATCATCTCTGCTCCCATCCACCTAACATGCAAACATCAAAATAATAATATAACACAAATGCACATATGAAAAAAATTATATTACACATCTATGAAGTAAATGCTACAGTGGTCCACAAATCAATAGCCACATTTTGTCTATAAAAAGCATAAATCGAAGGGAATGACTCAAATGACCAACTTAACATATGATATTAAATAAACATACAGACAAATATGCCACAATCCTTACTTCCGACTACCTGTTAAGGTATGTTATCCCTCAAATGAATGACTAGCCAATAGAATATATCTCGATTCTATATTCTCCTTAAACTATAAAATCTATAATTACGAAGATAAAATGGCATGGCAACAAGCAGAGGTTCCATAAATTTTTGAATGGCATCATCGGAGTAGCTGTTTACGCTGGAATCATACAGTGTAATCCTCCTCTGAATAAGGTCGACGTCAGCTGCAAACCAATGTTCTTGATTAATATTCAACAGAATATATACCTACCAAAATCATTATTGTATTATTTTGAACTTATTATATTTAATAACAATAAAAAGTTATTACTTCCACTACCTTATTGACCGATGGCCACAGTTTAGCACCAAGTAATTTAGTCTTTGTTCCAAGTGCATATGCACACAACAGTTCAATCCATTGATCATTAGAGCTTGAACTTGAACTCGGGGTGAAGGATATTTACCACATTTGTCTAATGTACTCCTAAAGACAAATATACACGACATTAAACTCATTAATAGTTAACCAACAGTATTATAATGTAATATGCATAATAGGCAGGTCAAAAATACTTACGTAAAAATATGCATATATAGTAGTGTATTCTTGTGAGTACATGTGAAGAAACATTCTCTAGTGTGTACACAGAACCTTTAAATATTCATTTATATGCTACAAAACTGCAATAAAATGTATATAGGTTTTGATACTATTTCAAAACTCACAACAAAAAAATATATAAAAAAAAGTCTTCATCGTATCTTTAAGCCAGTAAAGCAATAGGTTGTTAAATCAAGTGTTGTTAGCATCAAGTCTGTGTAAAGTAACAAGCTGCATTGGATCATTTTTATTTATCCAATCCACAATGTCTCCAAGTTTTTCTTGATGAATAGAAATCAGTTACCTGTTTATGTTAACCATAGATTCTATTTTCAATTCCACAAATTTCTTTTTCATGGACGTTTTCAAAGGATTAGTATAAGGACTGCTTTAAGCTTATGCCTTCCTATAGTATCGCTCATACCTGCTATCTTTTGAGCTAGCGCAACAGGTATAATTTTGACACTTGTAGGGCTCTCAGCTACATGTTGTATATCTATTATCATAGGTTGATACTAAGACTCGCTTGCAAGGGTGTAAGCCTAAAAGTCAGCAGCCATAAATTTGATGCCCTAAAACCAAATAATATCAATCAATGTATTGACTTGTTAAACTTTGTACCCAATGAAATTTAGGTTCAAAATGTACTATAATATTGCCTGCATCCTCAGAGATCTTAGATGACTTTAAGTATTGCATCATGAGAGACGTCTGAGATTTCCATGAAAATCTTAGATATAGACACTCTTCGAAGCTCACATCAAAGTTCACTCGTGATCAATTTTAATCCGTAACGATCTATAGGATTCATGAGCTAGAATGGTAGCTTGTTTGATCAATTTCCAGTAGGATTAAATTTCAAAACCTCTCAAATTGGTGCTAGTTTGTCAGTTTATAAATATGGGCCATTATTGAAACAAGTTCAGAACTTGTTAATATAGTTAGCAAATGTGGGGGATAAATGCAACATTTGTAAATATTTAGTCACCTCACTCTTTGCATGGTTAACACTTGTCACTTATGCATCTCATGCATACTACCAACTGTCAATCATGCAAAGGCTACATGTGCCACTTGTCAAACAAGTGTCATATGGCAAGGTTCCCTTTGCCATGAAATAAGCATTTCTTTGTAACATTTACAAAGTATGTTTTCCATTTTCTAGAGAGATCTTGAAACATATCATACTTTCTAAAATCATCCTAGAATGAACTGTTTAATCCATCTCGCTACCCTAGTGCTCAATGAGTATACTTCATATTGTGAGACTCTCAAAGTTCACCTCCATTTGTCTTACGAAATACTTCTGTAAGTCCATCAATAATGCCCTTCACATACGTTATGGATGTTACAAAATGGAGCGTTAAACCATATGAATTGAGATTAACCATATCTGTATAATCCTTTCGTCACCTATATCCTAAAATAACATAGACACAAATCTTCACAGTCAAATCTCTATGTGCTTAACAATGAACGTATCTCCAGATTTGTATTTTTATAAAACAATATCCGCAAACACCTTTGTGATATTGTTTAACCCTATAAAAAACTCTTTTCCAAGATTTTCTGCTTTTGGCCAAAAGACTTCCTAAAATATAATTCTTATAGCATCAGGATATACAACTCACCCATATACACACACTGGACTGTATGAGCATTAGACCATACCCAGCAACACCTAGTGGTTAAATCATGAAAGATCTCTAGCATGCGTAGAACTAAAGTATAGTGGATCACTCACAAGCTCACCATAGCACTCAGGTCAAAAGACCATGAATACTACACAACTCAAGAAGACCCTTCATTGACGGCTCTATGGGATATTTATTGGAGGTCCTCGTAAGTTTATTCAGTACCCAGTCCAAGCCTATGGTCTGCTAAAATTAACTATCTGGATAATCCAAATATAGACATACACTGATTTAAAATGAGTATTGATCAACCTATATCGATAATCATACATCAGGAACAATATTTTTCGAGAACATACTGCATAATGACATTTTTCAGCACCATTTGTAACTCTTTGCAATTATGTCATTACTAATACATTCTCGGATCTTTGTCCCATTTCAGACAAGGTTCTAACTTTTAGAATTGCTAACTTTTAGCACTGATCCAAACTTATTTAGATTAGATCTAAACTCCTATAGATCTATATTGTCTATAAATGTTACAAGCTTCTTACCATATAATTATAAATTAATGATTATTATAGAAATGATTACTATTATTTGGAATAACACGTAAGCACTATCTCTAACAAACTCTAACTTGCTCTAATACCATTCATAATGATATCTAATATCTATTTTCTCCATATGTTTCTCAAATATTTTAGGAGTTAAGAACCTAGTGAGCGGATTCGCTATATTTCCTATAGAATCTACTTTAGATACTATTACATCTCTTTCAACCAAGCTTTGTCTAAATACATGGTATCTAATCTCCATATGTTTAAACTTTTGGTGTATTCTTGGCTATTATACTTAAGCAATTACCCCATTAATAATCGTAATAGAGTGGGTAGAATCCACTAAACTTGAAACTATTTTAAGTTCAACGACTATTTTACGTATCCATATTGCTTCCTTTACAGTTTCTAAAGCTGCAAGGTATTCTTCCTCCAAGGAAGAATTAGTTATGGACACTTATTTAACACACTACTAAATGATTACGACACCTATTGATAAGAACACATATCTAAGGATAGACTTTCTATCATCGGGATCAAACTTGAAGTCTGAATCAATGTATCTCTTTACTTGTGAATTACATTCTCTATTTCATCTGAAACTTATCCTTTGTACCTCTAACATATTTTAGGATATGTTTCATTACCAATTAATAGTCATTACATGTATCAGACAGATATCGGCTCGTAACACTTATAGCCTCACTGAAGTCGGGTTTCATATACAATATGACATGCATCAAACTAATTATATCTGATGCATTTACTATGTTAGGCATTCTAACTCTTTCATTTTTCATCTAAGGATATGTTTTTCTAGAAAGATGATTGCCATATTTGAAAGGTAAATTAATTGTCTCATAGTTATTACGGTTACCTTTCAAGAACATCTTCATAAAGCTCTTATACTTAGTATATAAGAAGTCTTTCTGTAATCCTTCATGAAAAATTTTTTACTTAATAATTCACTAACTATTACATACATATATCATTTTTTATATTAAGTATGTCATCCACATAGATAACCTAAAAGATAATCTTGCTCCCACTATCCTTTCTGAATACACATGTTTCTTTTTCATTTTTGATAAAACCAAACTCTCTGATTTCTTAATCAAAACAAAGATTCTAGCTTTAGCTGTTCTATGTATATTTCTTCAGTCTGCACACTAGATTAGAAATCTAACTAGATGTAAAACCTTCATGCTGTTCTATGTATATCTCTTATTCGATACATGCATTCCAGAATACCTTCTCTACATTCATCTGCCAGATTTCATAAACATAATATGTTGCGATACCCAATAAAATCTATATCGACTTTAGCATAGTGACTAGTGAAATGTTTTCTTATAATCAATCCCAGATCGCTTTGTGTAACCTTTACCACCAATCAAGCTTTAAAGGTCTCCACCTCCAATGGGCCTTTATGCTTCCACTTGTAAACTCTTTTATAACTAATAGGAACTATTCTAATGGTAAGCTTAATCAAGTGCCAGACTTGATTAACATGTTTTTAGTTAACTTTGAATTTCATGGCTTCTTGCTATTTTTCCAAATTAACATCTAACATATCCTTTTTACAAGTCATGTGATCTTTTCCTTCAACTAAGAAAATACAAAGGTTATCTTCAGGTATCAAACATACCTGACAGGTATACTTAACATCATTTCTGACTTATGTGGAAAGTGTGTCTAAAAGGTGCTTTACTCATTTAAACCTGAAGTTCATCATCGGTTGTATAATTCTTGGATTGACTTTGAAAAGTCCAATCTTTCTACAATCTGCATAACCTATGAGAAACTACTTTTCTAGGAAAGTGACATTATAAGAAATAAATGTTTCATTCTTGTTGGATCATAAAACTGATATCCCTTAAAGTATTTAGGATATCCATTGAACTGATATTATTCGAACTGATACTTATACGCATTGGGTGTAAGTTTATCCTATTGAGTAATTTTATGTAAACAAGATAGCCTTAAATCTTAATATACTTAAAACTCAGTTTTTGCTGGTCTATATCTCATATAGAGCAGTAGGGAAGGCTTTTGATGGAACTCTGTTCAATTAAGTGGATAGTAGTCTCTTCAGTATACCCTATAGATATTTTTAAAAGATCGGTGTAACTCATTATCAATCAGTTCTTATCTAATAAAGTCCGATTCCTCATTTTCGGAACACTACCGTATTTTAGGAATACCTAGAGGACTATAGTGAGCGAGAATCTCATTCTCCTTTAAATGTTTCAGGAATCCATTGCTCATGTATTTATCACTTCAATCTGATCAAAGACATTTTATACATATGAAGGTTGGTTTCTCTACTTCAAGTCGAAAGCCCTTTAAACATTTCAAAAGTTTTCAACTTGTGTTTCAATAAACATATGTCTGAATCGTGACATTCATCAATGAAGACAACTAAGTAGGGAAACCTGCCTATAGCAGTGTGATTTATTAGACCACATACACTACCATGTATAAATTCCAATAAATCCAATGGCATGGTGTCGTATACTAATAATGGAGACTTTGTCATCTTCCTTTAAATACAAGATTCATAAACTGGATATGATCTTACAGTAAGATCAAGTAGCTGACCATCCCCAACCATACGAGTTAAGTGTCTTACGCCCTTATTTCCTAGTCTTATTTGCCATAATTCCATAATCTTCAAAGTTTCCAAACTTACTACTTTATCTGTTCACCAATTTATTCAAGACATTTCCTGTGTCTTAATTATTTTGGCCTATTGTCAACTGACATTTAGCTGATGATACATTATCAACATCATATAAATATAAGAAATAATTTCTTCTATATACATGATAACCTTCAGTGTCTTACACAATAAGGGATACTATTTATCGGATAATGTTCGACATAAAATAATTGGTCTACAACTTAATGCTTCTTCTAGAAGAAGGTAGTGGCTAAAAGTCTAAAAAACTTCATTGTTTTTAAAAATCTCTATTTCCTATAGAAATATGTATTTTTCATTTCCTGTAGCGTCTTAGCATTTTTTAAATCATACAACAATGATAGATATGAGACAAACATGTAATGTCTAATACATGGCCTTTACTAACATCAGATGTTGATGAAATGTCAATATTTTAGTAAACATTCATCTAAGGGGTTTATATCATCTATTTCGAGGTACTTTGGACAGTAACATTTAAAGGGTCCAATAATACTGCAATGAAAACAATTTTCTTTGCATTTATTCTCATCTTGCAGATTTTGGATATATCAAAATAATTCCTTCAGTATGGAATATAACACTACTTCTATTATTCTTGTGCACATGCTCCTACTGAATATCAATAAATAGTAAGGTTAAGATATATTAGTGAATTGACTATCAAATCATCTTTATCCTTTTTCTGATAATTTAAACCTCTATAGAAGAAGTATTATCAGAAACACCTCTTATCATCTAGTGATCTATGATATATTCAAGTTGTTCCGAATCTAGAACGATTGTAAGATTTTGAGTCAGTCATGATTATTATTCTGGTGCTCTACAGTTCGTGTGTATCTAATATATATCACTAATAGATTGCTAGTATTCTTCTTATCTTATCTTTATAAGACAAGTTAATAGATGTTTAACATAATATTTCTAATTGTTAACATTAACATTTTTAGATCATAGATATACCTAGTATATATTTTTGATCTAAAGACTCTCTCCTACTGCTTTACATATTTCTCATAATCTCTCAAACGAGAAAGCAAAAATTTAAGTATTTTAAATTTTACAGTGAGAAGTAAATCCAATTAGTATTTTACTCAGACCTCACGCTTTAGTAATATTAGCCATTGTAAAACCCAAAAGGTAGACAACTCTTGTCAATTATATCTTATGCAACTCACTTCTGATCTTAAACACACTTTATCTTCACTCTTTAGCAATATTGGGTAAATGTGTTCCAGATTATCTTACCACTGATCAAATATAAATTACTGATTTTACCCTCACACTTTAGCAATATTGGATAACACTTTTGCTTATATTTGCCTCAGCATATGTTTAACCGGCATAGTCCAGATTACACTTATCAGTCCCTCACACTTTAGCAATATCGAGAAAGACTGAAATAATCTGTCTAACACCGTATTGGCAAGGCAGACTATGTACAATATTATCTCATACGGATCTAATTCGTAATCAAAATATTTGTTCATATAATCATAACTAACTCTCACTAGTAGGGCTCCCATTATGGTTAACAATGTAAGCAAATATTAACAGTTTATATAACACATTAATATAACAATTATATTTATATTAAATAAAGCTCACATGCATATAATACAAAATGTGGTATACTGTTCGGAATAACCTGGAGTTATAAAGTTTTGAACGGCTTGGTGTTCAACATTTTGAACACCTCATAATATACTATATAATACCTTGGCAAAAGAAAAATAAAAAAAAAATTTGCTCATTTTTTTGTGCCCTGGCATTTAGTGCTATAACGCCCCCGCATTCAACACTTGAACACGTCAGTAGGCAACAACCAACGCCCCAACATTATACTCTATAATGCCATAACGTTGAGTTGGTAAGGACGTTTCTGCTTTAATCCTATAACACCCTTACATTCAACACTTGAACACGTCATCCATGAAACTCACCAACTCCCCAACGTTGGGCTGCTTTTGAATGCCTCAATATTTAACCCAAGTAATGTCGTAGCATTCATCCAAAAGATGAACACCTCAACGCTCATCTGGGCGGAACCCAAAACCTGAGTTTTCAATACTTTAAACACGATTTAACACATTCTGAGCATCCCCAGCGCGCTATATTAACCCAAAAACACATGATTATATGCTCTGATACCACTGATAATGTATAAGCTAGGTGCATACATGTGATTAATGCATAAGTTGACTAAAACTTAAATGCATGACAATCAAACAATTTTGAAATCCTCTCAAATGGGTGTTGATTTGTTAACTTTGGAATGGGGGCCTCTATTGAAACAAGTTCAAAATTTATTTATATAACTTACAAATGTGGGGGTTAAATGCAACATTTGTTCAAAACTCTTTGCATGGTTAACACATGTCACTTATGCATCTCATGCATGCTGCCGAGTGTCAATCATGCAAAGGCTATATGTGCCACTTGTTAAACAAGTGCCATGTGGCAAGATTTCTTTTGCCATGCAATAGAGACCTCTTTGTAACAATTGCAAAGTATGTTTTTCACTTTTCAAATAGGTCCTGAAACGTATTGTGCTTTCCGAAATCATCCCGATTGAACTATTCGATCCATCTTGCAACCCAGTGCTCAATGAATACACTTTATATTGTGAGACTCCTTAGGTTCACCTTCGCTTATCTTACTGACCACTTCTGCAAGTCCATGAACAATGTCCTACACACACGTTACAAATATTACAGAACGAAGCGTTGAGCTATACAAGTTGAGGTCAACTATATCCATATAATCATTCCATCACTTATATCGTGGAAGAGCAGAGACACAGATCATCACCAGTAAATCTCTATCTGCTTAACAATGAACGTATCTCTACATTTATATTTTCATAAAACAATATCCGCAAATACCTTTGCGATATTGTTTAGCCTTACAAAAAATAATTTCGGGGTTTGTTTTATGACAAAAAACTTCTTGAAATATAATTCTTGAAACATTAGGATATACAGCTCACCCATATCAGCTGATAGATCCCATATATACGCACACTGGACTCCGTGAACATTGGACCATGCCCAGCGACACCCAACAATCAGACCATGAAAGGTCTCTGACATACGTAGAACCAAAGCATAGTGGATCACTCACAAACCTACAATGGTGCTTAAGTCAAATGAGTGCCAATCGACCTGTATCGGTAACCATAAATCAGGAACAATATTTTTTTTTCAAGAATATACTGTATAATGACATTTTTTAGCGCCACTTGCAACTTGTTGTAACTATGTCATTACTAATACATTCTCGGGTCTTTGTCCCTTTTCAAACATGGTTTTAACTTTTAGAATTTTTAACTTTTAGCACTTACACAAACCCATTTGGATTAGATCTAAACTCATTTAGATCTACAATGTCTGTAGATGTTACAAGCTTCTTACAATATAATTATAAATTAACAATTATTATCGAAATGACTATAGTTAATCAAAATAGTACGTAAACACCAGCTCCATCACTCACATCTCGGGATCACCTCGTAGTTCCAAACTTAAGATAATAAAGAAAAAATTAACAATCCGAAAAAAAAATAACAACACTATTCTCTTATCATCTTTAATGTAAAATAAAAATAACAATTATTTTTCTACATCTCAATATGATAATGAATCGAAAAGAAAAGAACTACATACCAAGAATACCTGACCAAATGGGTATAGGTTATCTGTTTCCTTATCTGGAGCGTTAGCATTTCTGATCTTTATTAACTTTTTAATTTGGGTTGTGCTTAAACTATAGTAGAACATAGTCCATGCAATCATGCCCTAAGGATGGGCATTAAACTCATCCAAGTCATCCATAAGGCAAAGCACAAAATATTGTACAGCTCTATTCTGATAATGTGGCATCAAAAATTTATGAAATACATAAAATATACATATTTTCACTGCATCTATATCATCGTCAAATGTAATGCTGTTGAACCACAGATCTAAATCCTTATGGTCAACTCATGTCTACCCCTAAAGTATTTATCCCACAGTCTATCATCCAACTCCCTTACTGAGGGATAATACTACATCCTCAAACCAGTAATCAAATAAAACTCTAGACATAAGAATCTAATACGCCTGTTGCCTATATAGAACCACAATTCTTCATGAATATTTTTAGTATCTACGCATTTTAATAAAACTTCGTGTACTAAAATACCAGAGCATAAAATATCTTGTACATCCAAAAAATGGCCAAAACATGTGGTTTTAAATATTTAGATCTTGTTTGAAGTCAAATTGTCTTCTATTCTTTTGATAGCCCACAACTTCGAGTACGTAGATATACTCGATCAGTAAAATATATTTTCGGCAATTATATATTCTTTTGAGATGTTCTCCTGTCTTGAAAAAAAAATTAACAATTATTAGTATATAACAAATTATTAGATATTTTAAATAATTACTAAAAATAAAAAACAATTGTTAAAACTTTTTCAACTAACAAAAATGATATAATAATGACTAAAATTAAATAATTTAGGTATAATTTTAATATTTGTAATTAAAAATTAAATAAATTAAATAAAAAAATTTAAAAGTTTTTGAAAAAAATCCCATATGGTGCCACATAGCGATGAGTAGGCGAGCTACATGCACGTCACGTACACGCCACGTGAGCTCATGCAGACTCCATGCATGCTAACGTGGACTCCAGATGTGCTCACACACACGTGGTGCATGGTTTCACATGTCGGGTGTGTGGTGTTGCTGTGCCAATGCGTGACACATGCACCGATGGGTGGTGTCACAGTTGGCCTAGAAAATGGCCAAAATTCGTCATTTTCGACCACTTACATTCATTTTTAACCTATTGTACACCTTCTTAACAGTACATCTATACATTTATAACTACTATATATAAAAATGACTGAAAAGCATAATAAAACTAAATTTTGAATAAAAACTCACCAATGTTTACCCATTTTCAACTCCACAATAAGTGATTTGCTTCAAATCTTTAAAATGTACTCAGTTTGTAATCGATCTACAAATTTTAGGATAAAAATCATCCAATGGCCAAGAGAGTTTGAGAGAGTTTGTGAAAAGAAAACAAATTCGAATTGTAAAGAAGGGTAAAATGGGATAAATGTTTGCATTTTATTTAATATATTTTAACATAATTTGACCCGGTCAAAAAGAAACACTAACTAGCATATAGGGTCATTTTTGGTGTTTTCCCATACCTTTTCCATGGCAGCCTGCTGATGTGCAATTTTTAGTTAAAAGCATGTGCACGCTATTATAAACAAGTAATATAAGATGAATATAGTATCGTTCCTACGAAAAATTGTTGCTATTGTTTATTTAAGTACTAAAATTATGTCTCCATACTTTTATTCAGATGAAAGAAAACCAAGTGACAGTAATCTAAACTAAATACGTAGAAAACTAAAGATAACAAGATAGAGACACCAATAATAGATAAAACCTAGGATTACAATTATCCCTCAATATGTTACTTGAAACAATTAATCTTTTCTTATTATCCCTCAATATAAATTGTTAGCTAGATTCCTAATATTATCACAAGCCTCTATTGATGGTCGAGTAACTATATTTATCCTAACAATTACCTATATATCTATGATAATCAAAATATAATAAGATTCGTTAAGAACTAATCTATTACTACCATATATGCTATATAGGTATATTTATATCCTATATGGAACTTATCATTGTTATCCTATGATCAAATTTTAAATTATTCAAGGCCAACACAAAAATTCCTTTGTCAAGTTATTAGGGTTCCCACAATAATCTTATTAGTGATTAAGCAATTCTATTATTGAGTTCATAAAAAAAAGAAAAGAATTTGAATTCAATTACATATCAAGTTCAAAGTTGTAACCCTAAATATAAAAATTTAACTCATAGTAAAATAAAGAATTCTAGAGCTTATCAAAAATAATATCATGAAAATTATAAAAAACAAACTAGAAAAATTAAGAGTTGAAGCGATAAAACTAATTTTACTGCGTTCTTCAATCCTTTAGTCTTCTTAATCCTCCAAAAATTGCTCTTTCTCTCTTTTCTTCATTATTGAAATAGGCTTTTTGATCTTCTATTTATAGGTTTATGTCTTTAAATCAGGGTAAAAACTAAAATATAAATCAAATTATGATTTTTTTTTGTAGGTATTATTTCTAAGTATTGTTCAGGAGTACTGTTCACATGGCGTCACAACACTAGAACTGAGCATTGCAATACTAGAGTCTCTAACTTGGGCGTCGTGATACTAGTACTGTAGTAAAATCATTTTTCCTCATTATTGTAGTAATGTATTGTAGAAAATTTGATAATTTTGCCTTGTAATCATTAGATTTTCATCCCTATTTGCTTCAATAACTTTAAACTTCCAAAATAACAATAAAATACATTAAAAAAAACCAAATAATCTTAATTTAAATGAACAAATATTAAGTTTAAAAAATGAAAATATTAGACCTAATACCCTCTCACCCGCAATAAGTTGATACATGTTAAGTGGCAACCTTTGCCAAATGTGGAAAATGTTGAACGAGATACTTTAATGGCGACACCCTATGATGATGTTTCCTCTAATATTAATCCCTTTAAAAGGGCAATCGTTTGGCTCCTCATATGATGTGGTGTAAGAGAGTGAGATCTAAAGGAATAAGACAAGTGCTACGATTATAACAGATACTCCTCTAAAATATGTGACGCTTTATGAATCCTTCCACTTCCAAACTGAATAGCAATCTTCTCTTTATATCAATGGCAGATTAAGCAAGATAAGGTCGAAACCAGAAGAAAGTCCCAAAAAACAAAGTAGGAATAATCTATAAGGCAGTCTAGGGAAACTATCTTCTAAGCTCGCCTTAGCCATCACTACATAGAAGCCTACTAAGTAGAAGAATGAGAACACGTTAATATATTAGGTCATTGAGAAAATGAGTCGTAAAACGGAAAGGTATAGGAAAGTATTAGAGTTTTATTTTGAATAGGATAAAGAGATAGAAGAGAATGCTATTATCCATGCAACTATAAGTGATGACAATGGTAATGCTTTGTATAATCAACACTGGCTTGCCACTTCCCATTTTTCTTTTCTACCACCGCTAGGTTGTATCCACCTCATTACTGACAATCTTGTTATGATCTGGTGCAAAACTCCTTTGCTTTTGACAAACTGGAACATAATCCTTATGAACATTAAGCTTGACTTATCACTTTCAGGTCTATCCTATCATTTCTTTCTTATTTGATATAGTTACATTGGCACCTAATATTACCTTTCGTTAGGTGGAATTTGCCTCCAACACTACTTCCTTAGTTCCTTCAATAGTGGGCGGTGTATAATCTTGTTCTTGAGGAAGAACCTTCGGCCACTGGTCCAATAGTTCTTATTCTTAATTTACCTTAACCTCTACCGAAGATGGAAGCTATTGTTTCACATATACATTTATACTAGTGGTTAATTGGATGTTCCAGTAGTTTAATCTTCCTCTCTTCTACACTACTTTGATTTTTTATGCTTTGAGGGAGTTTGTATAACATTTTCTTGCTTGTGTTTACTACCCTCTAATGTTCATTGTTCCTCTTTCAATTGCTGAAACTCATCTAATGATTTGATGCAAAGTAGAAGGCACTAGTTTTAATAATGAATCTAATAATGCCATGACAATGATGTAAGTTGTTGATGCATCAACTACTAAGTAATCCACCTTAAGACATTTCTCAATAGCTACAATAAAAAGTGTGATTATCCCTTTAACTTGAACTTTCCTTCCTCTAAATGCTAGTAGCTCAATATTACACCCTTGAGTATTTTTCTCATTTAACCTTATCCTCTGAAATGCTTCCCATAAGAGGATGTTTGCACTGCTACCTACGTCCACCAGTACTCCCTAAACTAAAGTTCTTACTATGTTTAGGCTAATTATCAATGGATAGAGGTATAAGAGAATCAATTATGTCAAACTCTCATAGAATAAGGTAATCTCTCCAAGTTTCTGTTTAATAGACATCACCATTACTAGTAATGTTTTTGTTATTCCATACCTCTAGATCTTAGTTGCCCTTTGAAATAACGACTTCTACCTTTTGTCATTCCCCTTTCCATCTAGTGGTCTTCAATGGAGCATTGCCATGTAGAACTAGTTCACCGATTGTATCATTGATAATGCTTCCATAGAATCTTGTACTATACCTTCGTTTATCTATGGTCCATCTAAAACATCTTGGCTTTTCCTCTTACGTCTCTATTATTGCTCATTTATCTAAAGGTCTATTTGAGGATTTGTATTCCTAATTTGCTTTCTTTTCTTATGTCTCTCTGTCTGTCTATCTTTTTTTTTTCTAGGTAGCAAAAGTTAAATAATGATCCATGGATCATATTCAACACTAGAGGTACTTTCTCTTCTTTATTTATAGCTTCTATTATACTTGGTTTTAGAACTTGGTCCTCTTCTATCTTTTTTTTATTTATTTCCTACTAGCCTTAACTCTACCAAATGTTCATTCCTCATAAAAGCATGTATCTGACCTAATAGTAAACAATAAGTACTGATATCATTCTTATGTTCATGGCGGAAGATGTAGTGTTCGATCTGATCCCTCTATGCTTTTGGTTTTAACTATGGTTTTGGCTATCTAAAATGCCTTGAATCTTTGTACTTCACCCAAAGTTTTTATGCTAGAGTGTTTATGGAGATCAACAACTCAAACAATCTCCACTACTTGTCATTCTTCTCATCCACATAAACTATTAGTTGCTTCTTATACCTATGTTATTACGAGGAATTTCCTTCTTTCCTTATAATGATCATGGAAGCCTCATTAACAGTAGACTTTCTCCTCTTTGATCCATTGTTATGATTTTTAGTTAATTATCTCGAACAAAGAAAAATCCTTTTAAACAAAATAATAATAGTACTCTCTCGAGATCTTAACTGCCTTTAGGTATGCTTAGGATACTATTTTTGTATCATAGCTTCCTAGCTCACTGACCTCCTGATATATGCTTTAGTAGCTAAGCACAAACGCACGCTATCATACCAAGTAATATAGAATTTTGAGTCCAAGTATCGATCCCACAGGAACTATATGATCTAATTTTATTAATAAGGTACTAAAATTATATCTACTTAACTTTTATCCAGAAAAACTAAAATCTGAAACTTAATGAATTAACCTAATTCTATCAAATTAAACTGAACATAATTAAAATATAAACCTAGAGTTGAACTCACTAATTAAGAATAATATAGGGTTTTGAATTATCCCCTAGTATTTCATTGAATTCTTCAACCTCTTAGTTAATTTCTTAATACTAATTGATTGGCTAGAATCTCATCTCATCACAAGCCTCTGTCAATGGTTAAGTGACTGTATTACGCATTCTAACAACTACCTATATATCTATAATAATTAGATGAGAATGTAATTCATTAATACTAAGTCTAAATCAAACTATACATATCATCTAAGTATATGTCTATCCTACATGGAACTCATAGTTGTTACCCTATAATTCTGCATCAAACTATCATATGTTAAACACATGAATCCATCTGGCGAGTTCATCATAGTTCCTCAATCATTCAAAATATTGGCTAAATATAATGAAAACATTAAACTCAATATAGAATGAATTAATTATATGTATTAAGTGCATGAACTGAGAATCAATGAAATCTAACTACATACTAGATTAATAGTCTAACCCTAAACAAATAATATTTAGCTCATCACAAATCCAAGAGTACCAAACTAATCCATGAAGAACAAGAACATAATGATAAGAAAAAATAATCAATAAGACGCCTTAATGTGCTTCTCTCTCTTCTTTGACTTGAAGCTTGATTCTTGAACTTGAATCTTGAATCTTGATTTTATGTTAGGCTCTTAAAAGAGTGCTTTTATATATATGAGAAAGACTTGAGTTGAGGGCTTATGAATCCAAGTCAAAAAAATGACTAAAAAGATGGGATTTTATATGTCGCACGGGTGCCACGTACTAAGACTTGGAAACGCGAGGCCCGTAGAGGCCGGCTGGGCGTCCTGGAGCTAGGGTTGGGCATTATGAGGCCCAACTTTCTACCCTAGACGCTACAGTGCCCAAGCTTGTGTTCAGGCGCTCTCGTATTTTGAGCAAAACTTCTTTGTTTCTCATTTGATTTGCCTCTCCTTTGTCCCAAAATGTCACATTTTCTGTCATGCACCTATTTGTAATCAAAAACACAATTAAATAGTAAAAAATACATAAATTAGAGCAAAACTCACATTCGAAGTACTAATCATACTATTACTTTTATCCTTCTATCAAATACCCCAAACTTAAGACTTTTCTCATTTTCGAGCAAAATAAAAGCAAACAATTACAACTTATTACTGACTCTATAAAATCTAAAATAAACCTTGGTTAATTTAAATGATCATACTCAAAGTCTCAAAGGCTGTCAAATGGAACAAGTCTTTTTAGAACGCAATAGACAACTTTCAATAATTTATTTTACCATTCATCAAGTCATTCATTCTCCCCTATAAATGACTACTTATACATATGTCCAATAAGCAAGTAATTAGTCAAATAAAACTTAGATAAACTCAATAACTTAAGATAGCACATAAAGATAATATCTTAGCATATTTCAATCATAACACTACCATAAGGCTGCTTTTTATACTACTCACCGGTAATGTAGAAATACACATGTCTAGAGATCCATTTAAGACTTTATTTAATTTGTAACATAAGGCTAAGGTCAAAGTAAGATATATATATATATATATATATATATGAAGTGTAAATCACACCATGAACATTTAACTTTACCTAGAAACCTCTTAATTTTTCTCCTTGATTTATCTCATCCCCTACAACTTATATTATTTTCATATTTCTTTTAGTTACTCTTTTGCAAAGAATTTTTTCTTTTTCTTAAACTGTGGGTATTGTAAATTTAAAGCTCTCTTCTTTCTTTTTCTTTTTATATTTTTAGAACGTATCCCCAAACTTAGATTGATAAGCACCTTTAAAATTTATTACTTTTCACTATAGTACCATTTTCTCGTACATCCACAACCTTTTTCCTTTTAGAAATATTTTTAAGTAAACTCAAGGTTTATGGAGTTATGGATAACTTTTGGATAAATAAACTTAAATTTAGAAGGCTTGTAATGTGGTTAAACAGAAAAAATGGGTATTTAAGCTCAAACGGGGTAACTGGGGATAAATATATATCTAAGGTAGGCTAGAAAGGCTCAATCAGTCCAAAAATAGTCTAATGTCATTTTTCTATTCATGTGTTTTCTAGGATTTCGCCTCGAGTAATAATCAAATAAGTTTTAGAGTATTAGTCCTCGAAACTGTGGTGTACTACTTAAGTAAAGAGTATCTCTAAGCAAAACAATCAACTAATATATGCTTTATTTCAATGTGTTCAAGAATAAGTGATCAAAAATAAGACTGAACTTAATCCAAGATTCATGATATAATAGTTATCTCAACATCTATTGTTTTCTAGAGACTTGTGAAAATAAATTTAGTCAATATTCTATTTCTTATCATAGATTAATGATTATCTTCTCAACCAAAGCTAACAACTAAAAAAAACTATTTAACCACACAAGACAACCAATCAATAAAAGCAACAAAATAAACACAGGTAATGTGTTTCCCATCCCTAAACTTAAATTAGACATTGTCCTCAATGTCTAAAAATAAACATAAAAGTAAGTAAAACTCCCTAGATAGATGAAATTGAAACATTGCAGCATTGTGTCCTATTGATGAAACTGTGGTGTTCCTTTGCTCCTAATGCTTGCAAATGCTTGTGCTAGCTTTTTGAATGCCTAACTTGCTTTATTCCTAACAAGAAAAAGAATCTAACATAACTAAAACTAAAAATAAGCAAATAAAAATAAACATTACTCAAGTTGCCTCCCAATAAGCATTTAATTTAACGTTGTCGGCTTGACGGAGTTCTTTTCCATTCTTATGGTAGATCAAAGTTAATAGTGAAAATATCCTTGTATGTGATTTTCTTGGTCTTCCTCTCTTCGGCTTTCACATTCTTATAGTTACTCCTAAGACAGTAGCTTTTGCCTTATTCTCTTCGCAGTCCTTCAAAAAAACTTTAATCTTAGACTGGAAAAGTGGTTCTTCCTTGCCTTTTTCCTTGATCCTCTCTTTAAGGTACTGCTCTTTTTCTTTTTTTTTCTTTTTTCTTTTCTCTCTATGCCTTAACACCTTCTTTTTTATTTAAGGATTCAACATCTCCATGTATTTCAGCTCTTTAGCTTTTGAGTGCATAACATTAATGTTATAGTAGTCTTCACTCTCAAATGGCAACTTGATCTCCTTGAAGACTTTGAATACCGCTATGTCATCTTGTACCCTTGTGGTCATCTTTATTTTTTTAATATCAATAACCGTATGTCTCGTAGCTAACAAGGGTCTTCAAATGATGATAGAGATCTCATTGTCTTCTTTTATATCTAGGATGATAAAAGCTGCAGGGAAGATGAACTTATCCACCTTTACGAGCACGTCTTCTATAATTTCCTTTGGATAGTGAGAAAGCGATCAGCAAGTTAAAGTATGACATTTATGGGCTTTTATTTACTCAAACTTAACTTGTTATAGAGGAAGAAAGGTATGAGATTAATTCTCGCTCCTAAATCGTATAAAGCTTTACCAAGGTCATGATTACTAATGAAGCACAGTATGGTAAATCTCCTAGGATTTTTTAGCTTAAGAGGTAGATTTTCTGAATGATAGTGCTACACTCCTCAATCAATGCTACTGTCTCATAATTCTCTAGTCTCATCTTAATTAAAAGGATGTCTTCATGAACTTGATATAGTTAGGCATTTGTTCCAACGCATCTATAAAAGGAAGATTAATATGTAATTTCTTAAAAACATCAAGAAATTTAGAAAACTACTTATCTAATTTCTTCTTTCGCAGCCTTTGTGGGAATGGTGGAGGTGGAGTGCTTGAGTGTATTGGCTGTTTCTGTATATTGGTACTAGTATTTTCTTCTAATTTATCACTTTTCTGCACCTCGGAATGTTGCTACACTTTAATACCAGTTTCTACATTTTTCTTTGCTAAAAGTTATACATTATTTTGCTACCTATCTTTCCTTTCTGCACTTTTTGGACTGCTTTACTATAATTTTTTAGTTTTTGCACTTATTTGACACCTCTGTAACCTTTTTGGAAAAGGTATAGGCAATCTATATAGCTACACTTCTTCTTGTTATGCCATATTTTCCTTCTCCTTCTCATTCACACTTGACGATGGTGGTTTGGATATATTTTTATGTAAGATCTTACCATTTCTCAAATTGATAGCTTGTCATTGCTCTATATTTTCTCTTAGATTTGTCTCAGTGTCATTTGGTCTAGTGTCTTAAGGTCACTTCTCAATGACTACAACAAGTTATCTTATTTAAACCTCTAAGTTCTTCGAGGTTCCTAAATAATTTTGTAAAATGGCATCATTGGACTTATATATTGCATGAACATGTCTTTCAAAGCTAGCTACTTCTCTTGCGATGGCTGAAATCTTGAGGGATTCATTGGTCTAGATGACTCCTATTGGTTGTTACACCAAGAGAAGTTAAGATAATCTCTCCACCTTGAATAATAGAATTTAGACTGTAGGTTAGATTGTTGTCAATTAACATTGCTCACATAATTTACCGCACATTCATGTGGTTATCACCATAAAAGTCGCATGTCACTTGATGAGGTTTACAACATTCAATGCATCAATCTTTTTAGATAACATATTAATTTGTGCTTCTAATGTATTAAATGTCAATCTCATGTACACCGGTCACTCTCTTTGGTGTAACCCTTTCTGCAGGCCATTAGTAACTATTTGACTCTATTTCTTCCAATAAATCATAAGCTTCATCTGTAGACTCATTATAGCTCCTCTAGTAGTTACATCTACTATAGTCCTCAAATGGCCTACTAGTCCATTATAGAACATTTGGACTAATAGCTATTTAAGGACTCTATGGTGAGGACACTTTCTCTACATATCTTTGAATCGCTCTTATATCTCATACAACGACTCGCCATCAATATGATTGAATAAGGTGATGTCATTCCTTATCTTTGCTGTCATTTTTTGTGGGAAAAATTTGGCTAAGAACTTCTGTACTAAATCTTCCCATGTCGATATAGATCTTGACGGTAATGAAATCAACCAGCTCTTTACTTTGTCCCTTAAAGAAAAAGGGAATAGTCTAAGTCGGATTGCATTGTCTAAGACTCCGTTGTACTTGAAGGTATTACAAATTTTCAAGAAAATTATTATATGCATGTTAGCACTTGAATCATACTCGGCTTAATTTTAAAATTATTAGCGTTGATAGTTGATCGCTGAATACTAGATTGAACACCATCCGTAGTTGGGACAGTATTAATCAAGTACTAAAATTATTGTTGAAGATAGTGCTTACGTGTCATTCCGATTAACAGTAATCATTTCAATAATAATCATTAATTTATAATTATATAGTAAGAAGCTTATAACATTTACAGACATTGTAGATCTAAAAGAGTTTAGATCTGATCCAAAAAAGTTTGGGTCAGTACTAAAAGTTAGCAATTCTAAAAATTAAAACCTTGTCTAAAATAGGACAAAGACCTAAGTATATATTAGTAATAACATAATTGCAAAGAGTTGCAAATGGTGCTAAGAAATGTCATTATGCAGTATGTTCTCAAAAATATCATTCCTGATCAATGGTTAACGACACGGGTTGATCGGTATTCCTTTTGGATCATTATATGTCTATATTTGGATTGTCTAGATGGTTAGTCTTAACATACCGTAGGCTTAGCAAAAGTTCGTATGGACATACAGGTATTCAATGAGGACTAGGTATTAAACAGACTTACAAGGACCTCAAATAGACATTCTATAAAGTCGTCAATTGAGAGTCTTCTCGAGTTGAGTAGTATTTATGATCATTTTACCTAAGCGCCACGATGGACTTGTGAGTGATCCACCATCCTTTGATTCTACACATGTCAAAGACCTTTTATAGTCTAGCCGTTGGGTGATGTTGGGTATGGTATGATGCTTTTGGAGTCTAGTGTGCATAGGTATGGGATCTGTCAGCTCATATAGGTGAGTTGTATATTCTGATACTCTGAGAAATATATTTCAGGAAGTTTTTTGGCCAAAAGTATAAAATCTCAAAAATGATTTTTCTGTTGGGTTAAACAATATCATAAAGGTATTTATAGGTATTTTTTACGAAAATACAAATTTGGAGATAAGTTCACAGTTGAGCACATAGATATTTGACGATGATGATCTATGTCTCTACTCTTCTAGGATATAAGTGGCGGAAGGATTATATGGATATGGTTAACCTCAACTTATATGGTTCAATACTCAATTATGTAATATTTGTAATATGTGAATGGTTCATTGTTCACGGACTTTCGAAAGTATTCCGTAAGACAAACGGAGGTGAACCTAAGGAGTCTCACAATATGAAGTGTACTCGTTGAGCACTGAGGTAGCGAGACGGATTGAACGGTTTGATTTAGATGATTTCAAAAAGCTGGATATGTTTTAGGATCTCTTTGGAAAATGGAAAACATAATTTACAAATGTTACAAATAGGTCCCTATTGTATGTCAAAGAAAATCTTGACAAATGGCCACTTGTTTGACAAATGGCACATTAGGACTTTGCATGATTGACACTTGGCAATATGCATGGGATGCATAAGTGACAAGTGCTAACTATGCAAAGAGTGAGGTGGCTAAAGGTTTATAAATATTACATTTAGCCCCTCATATTTGTTATCTACAAATAACAAATTTTGAACTTGTTTCATTATGGTCCTCATTTTCTAAATCAACAAGCCACCACATTTTGAGAGAATTTCAAAATTAAATATTGTTGGAAATTGATCAAACAATGCTTCAATTCAAGAGTTTTAATCCCACCACTTTCTTGAAGCCTAGAATTATTCAAGAGTTGACTTCAGTGTGAGCTCCAAGTAAAGAAATGTCTAAAGGTTTCAAATGTATGGTTTTCTAGACTTGTTAGTGTAATAAGACTTCAATTTCAGTATGTTTGTTGCTTAAAAACTTAGTTTTTAATTTCGTTACTTAATTATGTATGATTGTCATGCATTAGAAAAAATGAGCAATGACCATAATCACATGTATGCATCATGAATACACGATTACAATTATATTTACTTAATTTTTAACCAAAAAAACTAAAATCTAAAACTTAATGAATCAACCTAATTCTATCAAATTAAACTATACCTAATTAACAAATAAACCTAGAGTTGAACTCACAAATTAAGAATAATCTAGGGTTTTGACTTATCACCTAGTATTTTATTGGATTCTTTAACCTTTTAGTTAATTCCTTAATACTAATTGATTGGCTAGACTCTAATCTCATCACAAGCCTTTGTCGATGGTTAAGTGACTATATTACACATTCTAACAACTACTTATATGTCTATGGTAATCAGATGAGAATGTAATTTATTAAGACCAGGTTTAAACACACCATTTATTGCCATCTAGGTATATGTCTATCTTATATGGAACTCATAGTTGTTACCCTATGATCATGTATCAAACTATCCTAGGTTAAACACATAAATCCATCTGTCGCATTCATCATAGTACCTCAATCATTAACAATATTGGCCAGATATAATGAAAGTATTAAATTCAAGATAGAATGAATTAATTATGTGTATTAAGTTCATAAATTGAGAATCAATGAAATCCAACTATAAACTAGTTTTAATAGTCTAACCCTAGATAAATAATGTTTAGCTCATCACAAATCTAAGAGTACCAAACTAATCCATGAAGAACAATAAGAACAAGAACATAATGACAAAAAACGATAAGAAAAACTAATCAAGTAGACGCCTTGATGTGCTTCTCTCTCTTCCTTGACTTGAATCTTGATTCTTGAACTTAAATCTTGATTCTTGACTTTAATCTCTTAATTTTTTATTGTGAATTATTTTTCTAAATTTTACCTCTCTAAAAATCTGTGTTTAGGCTCTTAAAAAGTACTTTTATATGTATGAGAAACCCTAGAGTCAAGGGTCTTCAAATTCAAGTCAAAATAGAACTAAAACAAATAGGGTTGTACATGTCGCACGACAACTGCGGTGCTTGGGGCTTAACGGCGTAGCGCTGAGAACTAGAAACACGAGGGGTATGGTGGTAGACTGGGTTTTGAGACGCTGAGGTTGGGTACCATGGAGCCTAACTCTCTGCCTTGGAGGCGTCTAGGCCCGAGTTCAAGCGCTCTAGTATTTTGAGTGCAACTTCTTTGTTTCTCATTTGATTCGCCTCCTATTTATCCCAAAACATCACATTTTCTGTCGTGCACCTATTTATGATAAAAAAATTAAATATCTAAAAATTCATAAATTGGAGCAAAAATCTCGTTCGGAGCACTAATTATACTAGTGCTTTTATGCCCCTATCAACTCCCTATTGAGTATGTTAAGGAGACTCCTGATAAATGCATTCTTTCCCTACTTTATAAAAAAGTGGCTTGAAGACATATTCTTCTTCTTTCGGTTCCACATATACTGGGTGATTTATTGAGTACTTAACTCGTCAAATGTGGATATCAAATTTTCCTTTAATCCATAGAACTAGCACTAGGCCAGAACATTCAAGCTAGAATGGAAAGTGAAACATTTCAAGGAATCGTCCTGTACATTCACTATCATTCGTGCATTGAAATGAAAAATATACTATTTTAGATCTCCGGTCCATTGTATCTTTATTAGCTTAGAATTGGAATTTATAGGGCTTTTCTACCCACAAGATAGTCTCTACAAATAGATCTTGGTTTGCTCTTTTGGCTAAGGCTATTGCATCTTCTAAAACTCTAAATATTTTTATTTTACGTAAAACTCTTCCACTTTTTTCCAAGATGGAAGCTCTTATGTCCTTTCCTCCATGTTTTTTATCCTTTTAAAGTTCTTTTTTTTTTAATTCTTTGATGCATAGCTACATCTACTTTAAGAGCTCAAACATGCTAGATCTCGACCCGTGGTTGATCATCTCTTAGATTGTCATTTAATTCATCATATCATTCAATAATAGATAACTTGTCACTTAACTCTTGGTTCTCTTTCCCTGTTTTCCCTAACTTCTTCACCATTGAACTCAAAATTTTTGTCATCTTTGAGGGAACCTGGCTTTTCTAGTGTTGTAAGATCTAGTGTGTTGACTTCTCCTCTTTCATATTCCTCAAGTTTATTTCTAGTTGATCATTTTCTTTTTAATGATTCAGTGAACTTAAAAAATTCTTACACTATTCTTTTGTGTTCCTGCAGATGGTGCTACTGAAGTTCCCCAATACAAACTTCATGAGAAATTATCTTATTTTTTCTATGTATTTCATACAATTACAAAAACCCTACATCCTCCTACAAAAAAGAGCAATCTGATGCTCAAGTCAATGGTTGCAAGATAAGATGGTGCACGTGTGTGAAGAAGTGGATTATGATGCACAAGTAAGATTGTTGATTTTTTATGAGCTTAGAATTTTTTTTAATCTTAAGTTGCATTTCTAAAAATTTTATGTGCGTGTTCATCTTCTTTCTCTTCTGCAAATTAGTACTTGGCTTATATAAGAACTAAGATTCAATGATATATTGTTGAGAAAGTATGAAAATAACTTAATGGATCTCATTCATGAATATTATTAATTCAAAATTAAAACTATTCCTAATGGTATTCAAGTGAATTTATGTTGTTGGAATTCAATTCTTAGTTAAAAACTTATTCTCACCATTTCAAACATGCAAAGACAACATTTAACGCTAAATAATTATAATTATAATTGAGTTCTAAATCGTTCCTGCCTTTTTATGGTGTCTACAAGCCATTTATAGAATCTATGGGTCAGCGGGTCTAGCGTACTTATCACATCTAAGTCTAGACTCGGGCTTAGTTATCTCTATAGTAAGAAAATGGGCTCATTCTATCATGAGCTCCTCTGCTAAAATTTATTTGAACACTTAACCCGAGTTGGTTGGCCTAATGAAAGATAGGCTTAATAAAAAGAAAAAAATAGAGAGAAGAAGAAAATGAAAAGGAAATAAAATTCTTTATAAGGGATATTAAAAACATTTATTGAAAATTTTTCATGAGTTTATAGGAAAATTTTATGACATGTTTATAGAAAGAAAAATTCATGATAAAATCGTAGGAAAGAAAATTTAGGACAAGATCATTAAAAAGTCTCTATGTCGAGATCATAAAAAAATCTTAAAATAATATCTCATGAAAGCTTGCATTTAGATTTTGTAATATCAAGGATTCCGAAAACTTTTCATCACAAATATGAGGGAGGAAAATAAGAATCATTATTAATTCTTATTATCATATGCAATTTTTAAAAGTGAATTGTTGAACAAGAAATGAAAAATATTTATAACAATATTCTCAAGATCATGTAATAATATCTATTTGATTTAAGATCATGTAATAAAATATATTTGAAATCTTTTTTTTTATTCATTTTTATGTATAAATAGAGTTTTTGTAAAACTCAAATGAATAAGTGTAATAGTTTTAATTTTTTTGTCACATTTTAAATTTATCTATTTTTATTTCTCAACAAAAGATGTTATTTAAAGAGAGGATATTTTTCAAAATGGTAAAGGACAACTAAACCTTCAAAGTTTTTTGAATGTGATATTTTAGTCCTCTTATTTTTAAAAATACACAAATACATCCTATTTTGTTAACCTTTTTTGTTAAGTTGGATGATAATCACTACAATTACTGTAGTACTCTTGACCAACAGTTAATTAACATTAACTAACGTTGATTGACATTAATTAGGGTTGATTAGTCATTGACTAATCGGTGATCGGCGTTGACTAGCATTAATTAGTGTCGAAATGATTCACCGTGAACACTATTAAACTCCAAATTTCATGATTTACACAATGGTAAAGTTATTTTTAACAATGAAATATTATAAAAGCTTGAAATTAATAAAAAAAAATTAAGTGGTAGAACAAGGAAACCAATTGATTTGTTTCGCATTTTCAAGTAAATCATCATTTGCAAATATTCACAGACGAAGAAAGCCACTACTTTTTAGATGAAAGAACTACAATTAGAAGATACTGAACGCTAGATTTACTTACAGATTTCACATTAGCATTTGATCAATCTTAACTGCGAATAAGTCTTACATGGAAATTTGAAAATAAATTAAACCTTCAAATCCATGCAGGATTCATTAATGTGTCTCCTATCATCTTTTTTTAATCTTCGGTAATGAAAATAAAAGGTGATTGAGCGACTTGGAGGCCAAAAAGCATACCTTGATTGCTCATTCACACAAGTTAAAAACATTGAATGATTACAAGAAATGTTAGTTGCCAGTTGCCATATTCCTCTAGCCACCTACTGCAGCCAGGAACTTTCTCTTGGTTACTGGCTCTTCATGGAAGATGACCACGTCCTTCACTTTGTCAAACAAATCTTCCAGCTAATCCACACCAAATCTTTGATAGTCTAGAGGTCTCTTGTATCGTTGCTGGTATATTGCCTCAAAACAAACCAAGAAAATCCTACAAGAACAGCTCACCAAAATCTCCTTCAGTTCATGCTTAAGTTACCTCAAAGTTTGGTCTTCAGTCTCTAGTTGAACAACATCCCAGTATTAGTTTTCCTTGGTTCCTTCCCTCGTCATTTTCTTCAACCACCAGCCTTTCATCATCAGAGAACTCATCTGATGATCCACCACCTGCATTCATACTCTCTTCCTGAGTGCCCTTTCCTCTCTTATCCTTCCTTGTCAAAATTGTAACGGGACATGCTTTCCAGCGCCAAAGACAAATTTCCTTTGGCCTTTTCCTTCTACTCCAATCATGTTACTTGTTAGAATTTTAAGAGTGTATTTTAAATAAACAAGTATAAAATTATGTGTTAGAATAAAAAAAAAATAGTTGAGAAGAGAAAAGAAGATGAAGGGGAAGTGCCTAAGCCGTAGGAGGCTTGGGGACGTTGTGGTTGGGCGCCACGGCACTCCAGACACTGGACTTGACACCGCGGCATTGATGATGAGCATTGTGGCACTTAAAGCTAGATTGATGGCCATCTAAAAAGTCACTTACCCCTTTCATTTGATATGATTTTTTAAATAAGTATTGTGTCTTCTTAGAAAAACACTTACAACTTTATAAATACTACAAACACATTTAAAACAAAGATGTAGAGATTAACACGCAGCGGAATACGTAGAGAATACAAGCAATGAAGTAGTTTAAAACAATCCAAGCAAGAACAACAAGCTAAATTGTAGAGCTAAGAATTGAATATAGAGAAAAGTAGAAATATACCATACCAAGACACAAAATACATGGTTCAGCAAATTGCTTACGTCCACGGTGGATCAAGGATCCAAGTCTCTCTTATTCTTTGTTTGATTACAAGAGAATTGATCTTACAAGATCAAGGAATGATACAAATTGAATTTTGGAGCTCTAGGGTTTTTGTAAAGAGTTTTGAAAGTGTTTCTCATCCTCATAACCCTAGGCATAATGGGGTATTTATATGAAGTCTAAAATACCCACAAAAAACGGAAAGAAAAAGCCTAAATTCAGAATTTTCAGATTGTGAACAGTGGACAGTGAACAGTGCAGCGCCGCGGCATTGACATACTGGAACTAATGCTTCCGCCAACGCTTTCAATGCCGCGGCGCTCACACCTGGGAATTTTTTCCTGTTTTCTTCTGCAATTTTTTTCAACTGTTCCATTAGAATTCCACCTCTTCCACACATGCTTCCGGCTCCAAAATAATTCTGACATGTTCCCGAATTTGTTCCAAACATTACCAACATCATAAACATGATTTTGGATCACAAATTCCAGAAAATAGATACTTCTCTTCTTAATCTTTAGTTTTTATTTTCTCTCTAATCAGCTATTTTTTAAATAAACACTTATAATCTAATAAAAATATTTTGTTGTGCACTTTTATACTTTCTAAAGGTCATTAAATTCTAATTTATCTTATTATCAAAATCATTTTACACTTTAATTATCATCAAAGTAAGATAAAAAGAATTTAAAAACAATGCATTACACACCTTAACTTTTATTATTTACATTAATATCTTTGTATATTTATCCGCATACAGATCACTAAGTTCAACATCACCCAACTTCTGAAAAGATTTACTAGTTTGTATGCCCATATTTTGACACATAAAGAGGTCTCTCATATAATTTCTGATACGCTGCGGGAACCGGAGTAAGAGGCAGGTATCTTCTAGATAGGTCAAGCAATCTCATCATCTGAGCCTCCAGGTTGAACCCATACGGTAGGATTATTCTGATCAGTGGGACCTGCTGAAACCTCATTAAGACCAGATGGCAAACTGTGTATCCTCAAGATCGAAGGATAACAAGGCGTGTTCGCTGAAGAAGTAATCCTGTATTAAGATAAAGATTCCGAAACAATCGAGAAGTCTCCAGATTTATAATAACTTGACGAGATTCCCTTATAAATACTTGCTTCTTCTTCATTTTGAGCATCTGTGTCGTCATTAATATGACATCCCATAAAATATGCAGCAATATCAGCTGATGCTCCACGAGGTATCAAGGCCTTTGTAAGGGGCACAAAGCCTTCACCACGAGCCACACTGGGCCAGTCCAAATAAACTTACCGGCAATACCTTTTTACTAATTTCAAGTTTTTACTGTATTTTTATATTGAAAATAATTTCCCTATTACATTATGATTATGTAACGGTGTTCACAATGAATCGTTTTAGTATTGATCAACGGTCAACGTCAATTAATATAGATTAAACTAATCAAAGTTAGTCAATTGTTAATTAAATATATTATAATAATTTTATAATGATTATTATTCAACTTAACAAAAAAATTTAACAAAATGAGTATATTTGTATTATTTTTTAAACCAAAAGAATTAAAGTATCACTTTCAAAAAATCTTGAGGTCCAATTATCCTCTACCTTTTTTAAAATGCTACATTTTAACCTTTCGTACATAGTGAATTGTGCAATGATTGAATTAGCCAAAAGCTAATTAAGGGATATTTGTTATAAAATTGTTTTCACTTTAAAAACATAGCCTTTGGTGCAACAAAAATATTAGGTATAAAGTGGAAGGTAAATATTTTAGCAAACACTTAATTGTAGATTAAAAGTTAAGTAGATTAAAAGTAGTATTTATAAAATAAATTATTATGCTTTCAAAGAAGAAGCACTTGTATACCAAAAGAGTCTCAAATTTTATTGATCGATTTGAATTTTAAGAATTTTTATGACAGTTTACTTAAAATTGTAACCCTAGCTAAATAAAGCGATATTTTTTGCAGTAATATTCAATTAAATTTCTTTCAAGCAACAACATTCAAGTAAGTTTACTTAAAATTGTAACCCTAGCTAAATAAAGCGATATTTTTTGCAGTAATATTCAATTAAATTTCTTTCAAGCAACAACATTCAAGTAAGTTTCTTCTAACTTTTATTTTAAGTTTTTAAGAATAATTTAAGGGGAAAGGGGAAGTAAGAGACCCCAAAAGAGCATCTATTTTAGTATATAAAAGAATAAGAGGGAATCTTATTTTATTTTATTTTTTGGGGGTACGTGTAAGTACTTATTAGTTGATGGCTAAAAATCCTTAAAGATTTCTTTAGCTTGTAAATCTTTTGTGCTATTAAGCCAGTTAATTGTTTAAGGTATTGAGAATAAATCGAGCTTGTCTATTTTCAATAGAATTTTATACAAAAGGTGATCGAATAAAAATTTCTCTAACAAAGTTAGTGTAAGTCGCTGCACAACTCTTCAGAAAAAATTCTCCGGGAGAGACAAATTTGCACCGACTTAGGAAACTTACAGGATTAACTGATGCAGAGACCTTGATCACCGGTTTAAATATCAACACTTATTGTGTCTCTTGCCCTGTATCTATCTTAGTCAAGATAGCAGCGCTTTAGGACTTCTCAACTTCGCATAGTCTATGCTGACTATCGAAAGACTTAACTCATCAAGTCTTTTTTCGGAGTTCATTATCAAATTTTGAAATACTGTTTGTAGTTCCTTCAATCTGGTTTCTTCAGTAAACGTGATGAAACGATAAATCCCCAGAAAAAACTAAGGGGAATATTTGCAGCACATTGCCCATATCATGATATAAATCTGTTGAACGAACAGATAGCCAAATATTAAAGTTGATCAATGTGATAGGCAGGGGAGTGACCTGTGCATGCCATAAGACGTCCAAGGGCTCTACTCCTGCCTCCTCGTATTTTGGCTTGATGACATGATATGTGAATGGGAAAACATGATCAGTGCATAAATTTCAAAGAATCCCAATTTAATTGTGCACTTCTGAAATCTTTTAGTCTGGTTAAGAATTTTCAACAATATGCATTTGGTTTGATATCTAATAAGTTACGAACACTCCCTGACTAAGAACAAACCATTTGTTATTTGGCTTGATAACCTAATGTATGATTGTAAAATCCCGTAGATTATGATTCATCTGTCACATTTGAATTTAAATTTGTTTCACTAAACAATCATTATTTGGGCAAGAAAATAAAGGGCATAACGTTTCAGTAAATCAAAGTATTGAATTGGCCTTGATCAAGCCAATTGGCTTTTGTTTTCTACTAATAAACAAAGCATAACCTTGTCTCTCATTCTAACGTCAAACAAAACAAAGGTTTTTCTTAAGGCTTCTAAAAGCAAATTGTTACTCTTCATAGCCCATGCATACTTTTTGAATGAAACTACAGAGATAAGAAACTGGTGCAAACAGAGAAAAAAAACTGATGTTGGGGAGACAATGACATTAAATGCAAGCAAGAGTCTCAATATATTCAAAGTTACCACCCCATCCATACCGTAGTGAGCCTTCATAACAAATGTCTCCAATACCTTCACGACCTGGGACAAAATCCCAGATCTTGTTGAAAAGCCTATCATTAAGGTTGAAGCGTATGGCCTTATCACCAGGTATGTGCAACACCATATATGACTCTGCATCATTCATTTCCCGAACAATACCAAGTATAGAAAATGCATAATAGTGTAAGTCTGATGGGTGAAGATAACTTCTAATCATCTCCGGAAATGAAACGGGAATTGCATTGAGATCAACACGGTACTTCACAAACCAGCCGGAGTGGTCACTTTTCATCTCATAAACATCAAATTTTATGGTGCAAGGGCCAAATATCTCAACAAGATGCAAGTGCTCTCGAGACTCATTAAAATACACGAACCTCCTACCATCTTCCCAATAGTCAGGATATATTAGAGACGGAGGCATTGGCATTTCTCTGAGTTGCTCCTCATCAACATTGAAATACAGGGAAGTATCATGACCATTAATCCAATGAGTAGAACCATTCCAAAACACACCGCCACTGAATCCCGTACGAACATGTGCGATGAAAGGATCACCCGAGAGCCTCCACAAGCGCGTCTCAGATGAGTATATTTCAATTTGATGACCAAAGTAAATACTGTCATCATCACTTGGCAACGAGTCATCTGCCCTGACGCAGACAACTTTGTAGTGAGGTGATTTGGCAGGATCGTAAGCTATATTAACACCACAAACAATTCGGTCACCAGGGGGATGAAGCGTAGCAAATAGCTTTGTGGTGGGATTGTAAATGAAATAGTCATGCTTGATGTTCATATCACGAAAGCTGGAACAACATAGTAACCCATGACAAGATTGCAAAATTCGTAGACCTGAAGGATGGTTCACAAATGTAAGGGACTTAAAGGGAGGGCTAGTAGGCTTGTTTGTGAGAGGAACAAAATCGTGTTCTGGATTAGTGAGAATAGAACTTCTGTGCAAGATGAGGCCTGAGATTAAGTAGCTGTCGGGGTAACGGCGGCGAGAGAATTGAGGACTTGAAATGAGAGAGAGCCAGTGTTTAGAAACAGATTTGAATCTGAGAAGAGATTTCACGGGTAAACGATCCAGGATTTCTGTCAAGAGATCATCATTCTTTGCAATGGCATCAGCTGCTAGCTTCCTTCTGCAGGAGGACATATTTCAGAATTCTGAATCTTTGGTGGGTGCAAGATTTAGTTACTTTTATATCTGGCTTCTCATGGCATTACGGCTCCTTTTTGCAGTATATATAACTCTGCAGCGTGGTTATTTGTTTTCCTGAAGATTGCTCAGTACGCTATGGTATTATTATAGACTTACAGTTGACCTGGAGAAAAAAAATTGTACAGTGCACAACATTTAGTCGCTGATTGAAAAAAGTCGCAAGCGTTTGGTATTGGAGGACAGCTAATCATATTAAACAATGAGTAAGTTGGAAGACGGGTGCGAATCCCCTTTTTGTCTATGCAAGTAAATTAAATGGCTTGCAAGAGGCTTTAGCTTCCTCCACAATCAGACGGCAATAACTAGCTTCTCTTCGCAAACATCCTATGCTTAGTTTGGCATTACCGGATGAGCAACCTACAAATATGATTTCCCTTCTTCAGAAAACAAGTCAAGCAAATATGTACTATAAATTCTGTTTGAAAAATTGTCTCAGGTATTCAATAACCTGCTCTGCGGAAAATTGCTTAAGGTATTCTAACATAATTTCTAACCTGCAACCAAAGAAAAGAAACCTCAAATATCGGCATCGCTACCTCCTTTTCTCATCATTATTCACTGAAACAATTGCCAATTTTAACTGAAATACTTCTTTGGCTCTCAATCAAATCGCTGTCTGAACATTGGTTCATAAACTAACCCTGTCACAGCAACCTATCTCCGGACTCTTCGTGTATTCATAGTTCAACTTTAGGCCTTCAAAATCCTGATTATGGCTTCATCAATCTTAATTCTAATCCATCATGCACGATCTCTGAATCTGTCTATAATTTTTATGAATTCTTTACGGATCGAATGTTGAAACTCTCTCGTAATATGAAGTGGATTCTATTCTAATGCTAGTTTTTACTTTAACCCATGTAGTTGTCTGCTAACCTAATAAAAAAGAACAATTAATAAATCATGAAAATACATGATCATAATTGCGTATGGTAATAGAAAAATAATTAAGTGCATAAATAATGCTTGGACGGAGAGAACCGAGTCTCCCCTCACTTTACCAATTATAATAAGTTTTTGAGATGGTGCATTTTTTATTTGGTGATATTCCTTGAATTAGTACCCAAGATTCCCCTTATTATCAGGGCATTAAAAATAAAAATTGCAAACAGTTCAATAAAAGTCTACCAAAGTGGGAACTGCCAAACATCAGAGTTTTGGTCGCGATGGTGTGTGCCCGGCCTCTTAATTTGATAATTTTTAGTTATTGATTAGTTCTTAGAGTTGTTTGAACAATGGAATGTAGTATTTAATTAATTTTGTTATATAAGGCATGATGAAATGTGGGGATTGATTAGAATTATTATTTTATTTGAAATTAGATTGAATTATTATGATTTTGCATAGGACAATAATTTCTTATGAAGTGGGTGAATTTTATTTAAATTGTTCTCCTTGATTGTTGTATTATGAGTTACAAATGAACTTAATTTCTAATAAAACTTAGATTAAATCATGTAATGTACTTATGCATAACTGACTATAATTTAGACTCATGCACTATAAATATGGATGATTTATTCAATCTAACATATTGATTTCATTATTGATCATTGAATTTTGAAGCACTATTCAAGCATTAAGAACATCCTACTTGTCTATAAAGCACGCCACACACTGAGCACTTGTTTTCTTAAAAAACAATACTGACTTAAGTGTCAAAATATTTCTTCTTACAAGAAAATAGTGATCTCCCACAAATTTGAAGAGTTTTCGAAGGCAAGAAGGTAAATTTGTAAAATTTCAATCTTTGGAGCTTTTAATGACGCCGTTTATGAAAATTACAACAAAAAACATAATTTTAAAACATGAAAATATTTTATCAACTATGATAAACCTCCATACTCATTCCTCAGATCTAGATAACACTAATAATAAAGGTGCTAGTGTTTTTGACCTGTCCATATTGGGAAGCAACATTCCTATCAATGTGATAGAAGTCTTGGCCAAGATCCTAAAAAAGATTAAAAAACAAAAGGAATGAAAATCAAGAATTAATAGATCAGATAGTTGCATTGAAAGAAGTTAAAGACTTATAAGATGAACTCGAAGAACTTCCACTCTGTGAGAACAGGCAGATGAATAACTATTGGGAAAGATCGATAGATAACATTGGAAAGGTAGAACTCGTTGAGAAAATTGAAGAAAAAAAAAAAGAAATTGCAAAACAAATAAGATGTGTAGATAACGAACAAGACTTTATGGCAACAATCTTGAAGGAAGTTAGTGAGCTGTACAAAAGAAGCAAAAACGCTAGAACCATTGAGGACAATATATCTTTATCAAGGAAGGTGAATGAAGACTCGCTCACAAAAGAGATCAAAAAAGTAGAGAAACCCAAGAAATTCGTTATACCAAACTTCCATCTATACAATGGAATAAGAGACCTCAATAGCTTATCTTTCACTTCAATGTGAAGATGATAATACACTCAATGGACGATGCTTTGAATTGTATTACTTTCCCTTCCAACCTTAAGTAACCTACTCAGGCATGGTTTCGACATTTAAAAGAGAAATCAATTTCATTCTTCGATAAATTGACTGCTTAATTCATCATACAGTATATCTACAATAGGTAGAAGAAGAAGACTACTTCAAATTTATTTTTCATAAAGCAAGGAGAGAACAAGTCCATCAAAAATTTCAAAATAGGTCCAACAAAGAGATTAGTGTAACTGGAAGTTATGATTCGAAGATTAAAGCACAAGCATATTACAAAGTAGTGAGACCTACCACTACTTATTATTTTCATGTTGTTTGAAAGAACTTTACGTCTTTCGAACTAATGTACAAAATCTGAACAATGAATTGTGGCGCATAAACAGTTATTTTTAAACAATGTGGCACTAAGAATAAGAAGAGAAAACCTAATCTGACTTATATTTGACCTTTTCTCAAATTTGAAGACATAAGCCTGTAAATAGAAGACCAAAAAGCCTATTTCAATAACCAATGGAAGATAGTAAAAGAAAGAGCATAAGAGAGAAACAACCTTTAAAATAGTTAAGAGTAATTTTTGAAGGATCAAGAAAAGTAAAATATTAAAGATTGCAACAAATTAGTTTTATCTTTTCAACTCTTTATCTTTCTACTTTCTATGATTTTCATGATGTTTTCTTTATTAAACTCTAGAACTCTTTATTTTATCATAAACCAATCTCTACATCTAAGATTATAATTTAAACTCAATATGTAACTTGAATTAATTTATTTTCTCTTAGTTATGAATTCAATATAGAATTGTTCAATTTATTTTATACTTAATGCTTTCTAGTTACTTGATCAATAATTATATTGTTGTGAGAACCCTAATGAACTTGAAAAAGGAATTGAGGTGTTGGCTTTGAATAGATTGATATATGATCATTACGTAACAATTTTGAGTTTCATATGAGATAAGAATGTACTCATATGGCATATATAACTGATAGAGAATCTGTTTTTTATAGTTTTGTTTTAATCGAATTACCATAAGAATATAAGTAATTAATTAGACAAAATATTTTCACTCAACCATTGAAAGAGGCTTGTGAATATATTAGGTTTTTTGGTTAATAATTCATATTGATGAATTAAGGTAAGAAGAATAATTGATATTCAAGTGAAGTGTTGAGGGATAATTACAGTCCTAGGCTTTTTAAAATTGGTGAATTAATATCTATCTTCTCTGCTTTATTTTATTTTATATTGTTTATTTATTTGATTTAGATTTTATTAATTTGAATACTTGGATTGTTTGAATAAGAATAGGCACAATTTCAGTACTTAATAAAGTTAATATTAATTCCTTGTGGGAACAATATTCTACCTATCTTTTATTACTTATTTATCATAGCGTTAACTTATGTTGTAGTACAACACAATACTATTCAAAGGATAACTTAACTCGATTTACCAAATAAGAGACATGCTCGAACTAGAGTAACTGCTTACTAGCAGAGGATCGCCTAATAATACAACAAAAGAGTTTGAGCTCAAGAAGTTTTAAAAGTAAACCTTATTCTTTTCTTAGAAAGACTTTGTAGAACACCAAAAATCCAACTAATTGGGTCCTAGGTTCAAATTATGAGGTTCCCTACAAAATCATTAAAGAATCAGACTAGGAATGTATAAGCTCGAGCACTAAGAGGGATAAGTGGTCAAAAAATCATGAAATGCCAAGATCCTTAAGAAATATTATCCCTAGAACTCTTCATTCACCACTTTTTTTCTTTTTAAACTTTAGTTGCCATTTCATTGTAATTTCAAGCACTTACAGTGCTCGAAATTCTTAATTAATGCATCTCAATGTTGTTATTTAATTCTTTTTCAAAATCTCCAAGATCATCACTTAGGACGAACTCTAATTTTTTTCCATAAAATAACTGAGAACGACTGAGGTTTATTTCTTAAAACTTGAAAAAAAATGGTGATCATTAACAAAGTAAAAGTGGTGAATTACACAAAATACTCTGAGAATGAGCAAGATTCCTTCAAGTTTGGGAACAATTGGGTACTTAATAAATATGAATAGTTCCCTCAAGAATGCCCAAGGTTAAAACCTAGAAAACATTAAGAGGTGTTCTACCAAATGGTAAAAAACCAATTGAATTAATCAATAAGGATGACCAATACCCTAGGTCGGCCTAAAAAAATCAACATTGGACTAGTTAGAATAGGCACCCAAGAACCACCAACCTTCCTCTTTGAAACATAAATTTTGGTCACAAATAATTATGAACGGATTGTCATAACTTATGCTCCCAATAAAGGAAAATTGTGATTGCCTAATGATTAGTTTAACCACTCTTCTCGGGTAAAAACAAAAATCAAACCTTGTAATCATCCACAATTAAACACATCTAAATGAGAGTCAAAATAGAAGTACCAACTAATAACCGAGCATATAAGCTAAGGAGTCTTTATTAAACTTAACAATTTCACCAACGTTGAAACCCCTAATTGACAATTAATGACCGAGCTTTATTTTGACTTAAGATGTGCTCAAATTAGAAAGAATATGTCAAACACATGGTTGAACCGGTTAGTTCTAATCAGCCATCTTATAGATGAGTAACTAAACCCATGTTATATTAAAACTTAGGCAAATTTTAACAAACTTAAGTGCTTATGGTGTTTGGATCTTAAGTGTTTAGCCAATTACTTAATTGTCAATCAAATTACCATTGTTTAGTTATTAATTTTTCGATGTCAGCAATCAAGTACCACCATTAAAAAGAAACATCGAGCAGACAAACATATCTATATGTTGAATAGTTGCTATTCAAGATAATAAAAATAATAAAAAATGGTACTTAAGCCAAAAAAAAATTATTAAAATGATCAGTTCATCGTACATAAAGAAAAGAAGAGAAAACAATAGCAGAACAATAACAAAATCTTAAGCAATAGGGGGCAATGAGAGCTCTTCATCTCAGCAAGAACGAAAGTGCTCTTAGTAGGCGCAACCTTAACAGGGGCAAAAGGTACACTATGCTCAGTTGAATGAGAAAGAGGCAAGTCTTATGGGGAGCTAGGTTGAGGAGTAATGCTTGGAACCTCCTAAGCAATTTTAATCACCAACCCAAAGCTTTTGATGCTTTATGAGGGGGGCCTCAGTCTCTAGGACTATAATTATAAGGTGCTCGATTTTACCCTTCTCAACTACTTCCTAGCTAATGATCTCGTCCTTCAATTAGGTTATGTCCAAATCTAGGTCATGTTCCTTAAAAAGATCGACACATATTTTGAAATACAGATCGACCTCTTCTAGGAATTAGTCTTTGGAGTCACTTGGAGCAACATTATCAATAGCCTTAACCTCCCTCATCAAGCCTTCATTCTTGCAGGCGAGTGTCGAGTAGTCCTCACAAAGAGTCCTTACCAGAGTTTAAGACTCACCAATTACCACCTTTAGCTAATGAATCCCTCTTTAGAAAGTAGTGACTGTTCGTGAAATTATACACACACGAATTGTAACCGCAAGTGCACGGGTTGTGAGCAAGTAATAAAGTGATGAGTAAAGTATCGTTGTCACGAGGATTGTGTCCTAAATTAATGCTAAGTACTATGATGTTGGCAACCTAACTTTATCTAGGCTAATCTAAAAGGTAAGATGAATTATTGAATTAAAAGCAACTTAAAACTAAATAACTTGGCAAATTAAAGGTATGAGAGATCTATAGCAATGGGGTTTTAGGGACTTGGTTTTCCTCTATTGTTCTTATGGCCTTTGTCATTAGTGATCAATAACCAATTTTATGCATTCATTAGTCTAGGGTGTATGATTAATCTCATTCCCTTTTTCGAGTGCCAAATGAGATACTATGCATATACAACTAAGTTGATATCTCTATCTAACCTGTTATACATATACGCATTAAGCTACCCTTATGCGACTACCCTAAGTTTATTAGTCTTCCAACTCAACAAACTCAAAGCTATGCTTTTTACAACCAATATATGGATTAAACTTTCCCAAGCACATAACCCAAATGTTCAAAACATCTAATCCATTTTCCAATGCAATTAGAAGCATTAAGCACATAAAAAGCATAAATGAATAACACAAAATAGTCATTAATTACAAAATAACATCAACACATATTGTTCAATAGAGTTTCATTAAGGCCTAAAACACATAATCTAACAACAAAATGATAATCTTATGATATGGTGAATCCTATAAAACGGGATCCTAGAGCATTGATTTCATTCTATTCCTCCTATGTTCTTCCTATCTAGCATTTCGTTCAATTCATTAATCAAGGACTTAAGACTAATCACATTCCCTCTCCCAAGTGCCCAATGAGATACTATGCATACATATTCAAGTTGACATCCCTATCTAACTTGTTTATATATACATGCACTACGCAACCCTTAAATTGATTATCCAATGATTAATTTTCATTACCTCTCTCGAGCGTCAAATGAAATTCAAGGCATAATGGCACGCCCAAAGTGTTTGTACCTGTCACGCATTTTATCAAACACTTGGCGTGCACCACATGCAAATCCTAAGGAAACCATGGTGATTACCTAAGTATTATTAGCCTCCCGACTCAATACCAACCTAAGGCTATATTTCTCCTAAATACAATAAATGGGTCAAGCTCTCCCAAGCATCAATCCATAAATCCACAACAACCAATTCATTTTTCAATTAATTGGAAGCATTAAGCATAGAGAAACATAAATGGATTACACGAAAATATACTAAATCATCCAAACATAATATAAATAAAACTACATCAAGCCTTAGAATCAAGTTTAATCACATAAAAAATCCAACCATAACTAATATTATCAAGAAATCCATAGATACAAATATTATTCAAAGTTATAAATGTAAACAAAAGAGAAAATACAAAGTAAAGAAAGAGAAAACCGAATTTAGGGATGTCTCCAAGGTTTCAATCCTTCAAATGTCTTCAATGATGCTCAAGAAACCTTGGAGACACCATTTCTTCTCTTCAAATTTGAGCTCAAGCCTTGTTCTCTTTGGTAAATCTCATGTCTCCCTCTTGTTCTTTTATTATAGAATGACTAAAGGGTAGTATTTATAGGTTTCAAATTAGGGCAAGAAAAGGGAGGTAAAAACAGGTGGTGGTGCCTGGACGCCACATTTTAGCGCCTGGGCGCCAAGCATTCTGTCAATGAAGCTCCTTTTGGCGCCTAGGCGCCATTTTTCGGCACCTAGGCGCCAAATTCTGGGTGATTTGGCGCTTGGGCACCACTTTCTAGCGCTAGGGCGCCAAACATTGTTTCTGGCACTGTAGGCCTGACACTGTTCATCCGACATTGTTCATTGCACTGTAGCAATTTGGTCTTTTGCTTGTTTTCTTTTAATTTTCATCCCAAATAGCTCAATTAACTTGAAACCTACAAAATAAAATTAATATATATAAAAAGCCATAAATTCACATTCAAAATAAGTAATTATCAAATTAAGAGGGGTATAATATCATATATAAAATGCGCTTATCAATGACCTTGCTCTCCACAGTAATAGCCTTTATTTCGACCTCCTCAACTTTAGTCTGATACTCTTTAAGCAACTGATAGCCCTCCCTTACCTTCTATTTGCCACAAACATATTCTCCCAAAGTTGATTAATACTAACTTTAGCTACTCTGAGTTTCTGCCAATCTTTAATAACACCATAGATGTCTTTTCAATACTAAGAAAGGACGAAGGTTACCTACATAAAAGAAGAACCGTTAAATACCAAATATTATAGCCAATAAAATAATTTTTTGGCCAAGTCCAAAACATACCTCAAGAACATACCTAAGGTTTTGCATGAAGGCTTTGCTTGCATCATATTGAGAAGTAATATTTCTACCTGTCGCCATCACTGCACACTCTTCTTTACTCATTAGAGGCACCATGCACTTATATCGATCCCTTTTGCTGAATAATACGTTTATATAGTGAAGGTCAAAGAGCTTGACCTTATTTGTAACCCATTAAGGCTAGGGATAGTCTAGTAAGAAATGGTTACCAAAGTGTTTAATATAACTATGCATTAAGAAAAGATTGTCCTAATGCTTCGCTATTACAATGGTAGTGATAGAGTTGTAGAAGTACCAAAAGTGCTGACCAATATCTTCCCTTTAGATCAGCTAAAGAACTTCCACGGTTAGTGCCTCGCTCAGTACCCCTCACCTCAAATGTGGCAACCACTTTTTTGGTCAACCTAAGTGATGCTTCAATTGCTCAAGGATCTCATCTTATGCCCAAAAACCCAGAGGTCAAATAAGCCATCTCTTTGCTAATATCTCCATGTTTGATCGAATCTGATCATACGCTATCAAGGAAAAATAAATTATAAGTTCAAGAAGATTACTTCTCTTCTTTCCACTTGATGAACACTTGAAATTACACATTTATTAAGGGTTTTACATCATTGTTTTGTATACTAGTGTCTTTAACCCCCCCCCCTAACTTTTATGTTTACAATATTGTACTTAATTAACTTTTAACTATTTTGTGGTAGGTTCAGTAAAATGAGCATAACTTTCTACCTAATAAACCAATTGGAGCAATTATTGATCCTGTGAAGAGATGACTCAATAGGATAACATATTTTATTTACAAAGAATTTGAAATTCGAGTGTTTAAAGGTTGAAAATGAACTAGAACAGAACTGATCTGCAGTATAGGCTCAATTCGAATAGTTATCAGTATTTTGCCCATAACTATATAAATACATATTTAATACGTATGCGATAACTTAATTTGAAAAGATAAGATACTTATCTACAACTTTTATATTTTAAGTCACAACTAATTTAAACCACATCAATTTTAAGTTGGATAATCAAGTGAGTGCATTAATGATAATCAATGTAAATTATTTGTCACCATTCTTGACTTTTATCATCCAAGTGGTTCCTTTTTTATTTTTCTCGATTTATCCATATTTTTTTATAAATAGGTAGTATGTTTATGCCCAAATTATGTAATTAGATAACTAGAATTTAGTTTGAAATACTTATCTTTTGTATTATTTCTTTGTAGTATTATTTCTCTTGTTTACTATTCTAAAGTCATGTTATCTCTTCTTCCATCTCTTTTCTTTTTCTTTAGTTTTGTTATATCCAAGTAATTTTCTTTTTACTAAGGTGAAAGGGTGAAACTCTGTGTAAGATAATAAGATATACTTAACTCTTATTCATGAATTTAATGTTTCATTCTTATATTATGCAAATTTATATATGATGTATTTATTTTGTTTGTAATATTAATACCCTTTCTTGTAAAGTGGTGTATCTTGATTTATTATAGATAATTTTTATAATTTATAAAATTTGGCGCAGATACCCTTTCTTGTAAAGTGAGAGTCTTGATTTATTGTAGACAAATATAAAGATTGGCATAATAAATACTTGAACTCATTTACAAGATTTGGTGTATAATAATTTAAAGAAATAAATGCTAGTTAATATATAAATTGTGATGAACTTTAATTATTATATCTTTCGATTGGAACCTCCTTTGTGTGAGGATTCCAATTGAGTTATAAAAAGATTTAAATATATTCATATTTCATATACTAATAGTAGATCCCCCTAACCGTAGTTTTTATTTCAATTGGTTAATTGAATTATTATTTGCAAACATCTTATATTATTTTAATTGTCCTTAAAGTATATATAGTTTGTAATTTTAATTCCAATTCTCTATGGATCGACCTTATTTTTACTGGGTTATTTATTATTTCGACAATCCTACACTTGGGAATAAACTCATGTATTCTTGACGTGTCAAGTTTTTTGCGCCGTTGCCAGGGAAGTGAAATTAACATTTTTTTTTTGTTTGTTTGTTTATTTTATTTTTATGGAAGGCTAAGCCTTCTAACTTGCTTTACTTTATTTATTCTTCACTGGTTATTTTTATAGAAAGCTAAGCCTTCTACTCTTTATTTATTAACTTTTTATTATCCTAATCTAACTTCTAACTATTTATCTAACTTTTATTTTATTGTTAGCTTTGCCTATTTTATTTGCCTTTATATTATATTTTATTTCCTTTCTTTTTTCTCTTTCTATCTTATTTGTATTATTTATTATTCTTGCATTTTTATTTCTTTGTATAAGTGGCTAGTTTTGAGATCCTAATTCTCATCATTTGGTGAAAGGTAATTTCGAAACTTCCTTTGATAATTTGTTGGATTCTACTTCATCCTCTCATTCTTCACCAAGTAAAACCATGACAGAAAATCAAATTGAGAGTCTCATAGACCCAAGGAACAATCAGTCCCAACATAATGACGATAACCGACCTAGGACACTTAGAAACTACATGAACCCTACACAAACTGGTGCCCCATCTTGCTTAATTATCCAACTTTTACCCACTTTTTATGACTTAGATATAAAGAACCCTTATCTATATCTAAGAGAATTTAAAGAAGTGTGTAACATATATAATGACCAAAATTGTAGTATGAACACAATTCGACTTAAGCTTTTCTCTTTTTCTTTAAAAGATAAAGCTAAAGCATGGCTACAAAACCTTAGGCCTAGATCCATTTCTTTATAGGATGTGATGCAACAATAATTCTTGAAAAGGAATTTTCCTTCCCATAGAACAAATTCTTTCAAAAGACAAATTACCACTTTTGCCCAAAAATCAGAAAAGACTCTTTACCAATATTGGAAAAGTTATAAACAATTACTTAATACCTGTCCCCATCATAGCTTTGAAACATGGAGATTAGTCTCAAATTTTTACAAGGGCTTAACACCCCAAGTTAGGCAAATGGTACAAATGATGTGTAATGGAACATTTGAGGACAAAAATCCAGAAGAGACAATGAACTATCTAGACTTACTAGAATAAAATGCTCAAAATTGAGACACTGTTGGTACCTATGAGGCACCTAGCAAAACTCAAACCACTACATCTAGTGGGGGTATTTATCATCTTAGAGAAGACCATGACCTTCAAGCCAAATTAGCAGCCCTAGCTAGAAAAGTCGAAACCTGAGAAATGAAAAAGAGTGGTCAATTAAAATCTGTTCAATAAATTATGTTTTACATTTGTGAAACTCATGATCACTCTACCAATGATTGCCCAACTTTGTCTGCATTTAGGGAATGTCTCTATGAATAATTCAATGTTTAAAACATCTTTAAGCGATCAAATAATACCATATTTATAAAACTACAATCTTGGATGGAGAAATTACTTGAATTTTAGTTGGAGGAATGACACTCAAGCACAGGCTTCACAACCACTTTTCCAACCACACCAAACTTTTCAAAACCATTAAAGTTATGCACCATATGTCCCACCTCCTAAGAAAAATCTTAAAGAAATTTTGCATGCATTCACTGAAAAGCAAGAGTTTATTAATTCTCAAAATGTTCAATCATTTGTTGATTTGAAAGATATTCTTGCTAAATTTGCATCTACACTGAACATTCATGAGAAAGAAAAATTTTCTTCTCAACCACAACTAAACCCTAAAGGACAACATAACTCAAATGCATGTAGTTCACGAAGCCAACACATGGATCAAGTTAAAGTGGTTATCACTCTTCGAAATGGTAAAATTGTTGAAAAACACATTCTTGAACCTTATGAGAATGATGAATCAATCTCTAAGAGTAAGAAAAATGTTGAACCTACACCTAATAAAGAAAACACCAAACCCTTACCTCCACCCTCATTTTCTCATGCATTACCTAATACTTAGAAGATGAATCACAATCCTAAAATTTTTGAAATCTTCAAATAAGTAAAAGTTAATATTTCTTTATTAGATGCTATTAAATAGGTTCCCTCTTATGCAACATTTTTTAAGGATTTATGCATAGTAAAAAGAAAACTAAATGTGAAAAAGAAAGTATTTTTAGCTGAACAAGTAAGTGTCACTATTCAAAACAATAATGCTTTGAAATATAAAGACCCTGATTGTCCTATAATTTCATGTATTATTGGAAGTCATAAAATTGAACAAGTCTTACTTCATCTTGGTGCTAGTGTGCATTTACTGCTATATTCAGTTTATTAATAGCTCAATCTCGGTGAGTTAAAATCAAATTCTGTAACTCTTTTGTTTATCGATAGATCAATAAAAGTACCAAGAGGGACAATGGAAGATGTTTTAGTTCAAGTTGATAAATTCATATATCTTGTGAATTTTATTGTCTTGGACACAAAACTTATTAAAGGATGTAATCCGATACCTATTATTTTAGGTCATCCAATTTTAGCAACTTCTAATGCTTTGATTAATTACAGGAATGTAGTAATAAAGCTTTCATTTGGAAACGTGACACTTAAGCTCAATGTTTTCAATATGTGTAAGCAACTGCATGATGAAGAGGATGAAAGTAAAGAAGCTGACATAATTGAAACGATTGTAGAGGATCATATTCAAAAAGGAAGTTCTACCAATCTCTTAGAAATGTGTTTAATAAGATCATTTAAGTCAAATATACAATTAGATCCTGAAATTTCTAACATATGTTCTTTACTTGACAATGCACAGGTGATTGAAAATAAATGATGGAAATCAAAGTTTGAAGAATTATGAGAAAATAAGGATAAACAGAACAAAATTTCAAAGTTAGAGTTGAAACCTCTGTCTGAAAGACTGAAATATGCATTTCTTGGAGAGAAATAAACTTACTTGGTGGTAATCTCTTCTACACTCACAAGCGAACAAGAAGATAAGTTAATTGAATTATTAAAAATGCAATTGGGTGGACTTTAAAAGACATAAATGGCATTAATCCTTTGATTTGCACACATAGAATATACCTACAGGATAATGCCAAAACTTTTCAACAACCTCAAAGGAGATTAAATCCATATATGAAAGAGGTAGTGAGAGTTGAAGTTCTTAAATTACTTGAAGTATGAATCATCTATCCTATCTCAGATAGTAAGTGGGTAAGTCTTACTTAGGTAGTACTAAAAATATCTAAAATCACAATCATTGAAAATAAAAAAGGTGAGTTAATACCAACTTAAGTCTCATATAGTTGGAGGATGTGCTAGATTATAGGAAATTGAACTTGGCCACTAGAAAAGACCATTTTTCCTTACCATTCCTTAACCAAATTGTAGAAAGAGTAGCAAGACATCCCTACTATTACTTCCTAGATGGTTATTTTGACTATTATCAAATTCTTTAGCACTAGAGAACCAAGAAAAATCTATATTCACTTACCCTTTTGAGACCTTTCCTTCTAAAAGAATGCCCTTTGGACTTTGCAATGCCCTAGAAACATTTCAGATATGTATATTAAGCATTTTTAGTGAAATGGTTGAGCATTATTTAGAAGTTTTCATGGATGATTTAACTGTGTTTGAAAATTCTTTTGATAATTGTCTTGAAAACTTAGAAAATGTCTTAAAAAGATGTGAAGAAAATAGTCTTGTGTTGAATTGGAAAAAATGTCATTACATGGTTACTTTTGAAATTTTTTTGGGACATATAATGTCTTCTAAAGGAATTGAAGTAGATAAAGCAAAATTCGAACTCAGTACATATTTGCGCCTCCACCAAAATCATCAGAGAAATTCAATTCTTTTTATGATATGCAAGATTCTATAGGAGGTTCATCAAAAATTTTAGTGTTATATCTAAACCTCTTTGTAGCCTTTTAGCAAAGATATATCATTTGAGTGGACTCAAAAGTGTCAAAATTCATTTAAAAAATTAATTGACCTATTAACATCTGTTCCTATGATACAATCTCCTGACTGGTCTTTACCTTTTGACCTTATGTGTGATGCTAGTGACTACGTTGTTAGTACTGTATTGGGACAAAAAAAAGAAGGTAAATCCTATGTAATTTATTGCACAAGTATAACTTTAAAAATTGCACAAATGAATTACACAACAACTGAAAAAGAACTACTTGCTGTAATATTTACATTAGACAAATTTTGTTCTTACTTAATTGGTTCTTCAACTATTATGTTTACTGACTATACTATTGTAAGGTACTTAATGTCAAAACAAGATGGAAAACAAAGACTGATTTGATGGATTCTATTACTTTAAGAATTTAATATCACTATCAAGATTAAGAAGGGAACTGAGAATATTGTTGCAGATCACTTACCAAGACTCACACCAGATTCATCAACAGAAATAACACGTAATAATAATTATTTTTCCCATAAATTTTTATTTTCTACTGTTTCAATTCCTTGGCATACTAATATTGTTAATTTTCTTACAACAGGAGAAATGTCACCTCAATGGAATGCTTGAGATAAAAAGAAATTTTTAATTGAGGTAAAAAAAATTTATTGGGATGATCTTTCTCTCTTTAAAGTAGAGTTGTTAAATTTTGTCATTCTGAAACATGTAGGGGGCATTTCTCATTAAAGAAAACAGCTGCAAAAATCTTGTAGTGTGGATTTTATTGGCCTACTTTATTTAAAGATACACATGAATTTTGTATAACATGTAAAAATTGTTAAAAGTTGGGATCTATTTCAAAATGAAACATGATGCCTTTGAACCTCATCTTGTTATTAAAATCTTTGATTGTTAGGGGATAGATTTCATAGGACCATTTTCGCTATCATTTGAATTTACGTATATCTTAATCGCAGTAGAATATGTCTCAAAATGAATTGAGGTATTCCATGTCAAAATAATGACCATAAAATAGTCATGAAATTTTTGAAAAAAAATATCTTGAGTCGATTTGGAATCCCTCAAGCCATTATAAGTGATGTTAGTTAGCACTTTTGTAATAGGCCATTTGAAATATTAATGAAAAAATATGTTATTACTCATAAAGTTGTCACCCCTTATCATTCTCAAATAAATGGACAAGTTGAACTAGCAAATAGGGAGATAAAACAAATTTTTAAAAAAAATTGTAAACCCAAATCGCAAAGATTGGTCTTTAAGACTTAATGATGAACTGTGGACTTATAGAACTACTTTAAAAACTTCATTGGGTATGTCTCCTTATAGAATAGTTATGGGAAACCTTGTCACTTACCTGTGGAAATTGCTTATAAAGCCTACTAGGCCATTAAAACTTTTAACTCAAATTTTAATTCTGCTGAACAGATACGTAAATTACAAATAAATGAACTTTGAGAATCGAGAAATGATGCATATGAGAATTCAAAAATTTATAAAGCTAAAATAAAAGCTTTTCAAAATAAAAAAAATTCAAATAAAAACATTTGATGTTGGTCAGAAGATTTTGTTTTATAATTCTCAATTTCACTTATTCCCTGGAAAATTAAGATCAAGATCGAGTGGCCTTTTTATTATGAAATATATATACCCTTATGGAACAATTGACATTGAAAATTTTAGGAATGGTAATGTGTTTAAAGTAAATGGGTAAAGACTCAAGCCATTTCTAAAAAATCAAGCTTTTCATGAAAAATTTATGTCCATGTTGACCCTTATTACGAGACCAATTAATCTTTATTTTACATATTTACATATTTATATATTTATTCTTCTTCTAACTTTTTTTTTTTACTTGCAGATTAGTTTAGAATTTTTGTTAAAGTCTTGTTTTGCACCCCGATTAAGTGATGAATAACGGTACTTCATGACATTTCAAGTCGGTTTTGTCAGTTTTTCATAATTACTGATACCTTCTCTTCTTTCCCCATTTTAAAAAAAATGGATGACATTCTAAAGAATTTGAAAATGTGTTTTCCCTCATTGCCTCAAAATGCCTTAAAGAAAATGTACCGAGTAAGATGTAAAAGATTAAGGTTATTAATAATTATGAATATATTTTTTTATGTACGTTGGTTAATTGAAGCCAAAGTTCAATTGACAGATGAATTTTCAGACTCATTAATTTTCTAAATGTCTGGCTTAGGTAAAAGCTCTTTTGTAAAAAAATGAAGAGATAACGATTAAACGTTTGTTACAAGTGTGCATACATGACTTGCAACATACGTTGCCACACTTTAAGAATGTTGTCTATAAATCGCGAAGATAAAATTAACTTCATTAAGGATGGCCAGAGTAACGAGTCTTTAGATGATATCTTATCGACTCTCGAGACACATCCTAGTGGATATGTGCATATTTCAATTTATGATTATAGGACATATTCCTAGTGACTTTAAAAGATCCTGTTTGCTAATTTATAAAAAAAAAATGGATGAGAAGTCTATCCCCAACCCGTAGAAGGCGTTTAAGCCATTTCTGGACGTAAAACCAGATGAAGATATGAGTCACAATCACAACTACTTGTACATATTTACTATAGCTGTTATTTTTAAATATTTAATTTTAACCTCCAACGTCTTTTTTAACAACCAACCACCCATAGTCGATTTTAAAAATTTTGCATTTTAAGCCAATAACCCATGTGACTTAACTTTATAATACCTTTTGTCTCTATAAATACATTGCATTATTTCTGCATCTTTATACAAACTTAAAATCATTCAAGAGATACGGTGACTGTAATAATGAAAGGAACATCAACTCGTAAATTCACAAAAATTTATGTCTTTTGTGGATCTAGCCCTGAAAAAATTAGAGAGTTTGTAGAAGTAGCAGAAACCACTTGGTAAGGTGTTAACTGAGCAAAAAATTCATTTAGTATATAGGGGAGGTAGTCTTGGATTAATAAGATGTGTGGCAACAACTACACAAAATAAAGGCAGTCGAGTTTTGGGTATCATACCAAAAGCTCTAGCTATTAGAAACATTGTAGAAAAAATAATTAGGGATGAGTTACAAATATCATCAATGCATGAGTGAATGTCTCTTATGCTTTGGAATGTTAATGCCTTCATAGCTCTACCTAGAGGTTTCGAAACTTTAGAGAAAATTTTTCAAATTGTCTCATGGGCACAATTGTAAATCCATCAAAAATCCATTGGTTTGTTAAATGTTGATGGTTTTTATAATGAGTTGTTATCTTTTCTTGACTATACGGTAAAAAGATAGTTCGTCTCATCTGCAGCACAACAGATCCACATTTCTTCTTCAACTATTGATCAATTACTCAATGAATTACAAGCTTTTATACCTCCATCTGATCCAATAATGCGTCAAATAGATTGGTATACTGATGACAATGAAAAGAAACGCAAGATAGATTTGATACTTCGTCTATAGCCTATCTACTTTTATGTAATTTTAAACATTTTGTATGACTTGTTTTATTTTGTTGTAGGTTTTATTTCCAATAAAAGATATTTACTATATTTAATTTCAATAAAAGATATGGATTGTGACTCACATTTGCCACTGAAGATGTGAGTTACAATCACAACTACTTGTACATATTTACTATAGTTGTTATTTTTAAATATTTAATTTTAACCTCCAACGTATTTTTCAACAACCAACCACTCATAGTCGATTTTAAAAATTTTGTATTTTAAGCCAATAACCCATGTGACTTAACTTTACAACACCTTTTGGCTCTATAAATACATTGCATTATTTCTGCATCTTTATACAAACTTAAAACCATTCAAGAGATACGGTGACTGTAATAATGGAATGAACATCAACTCGTAAATTCACAAAAATTTATGTCTTTTGTGGATCTAGCCCTGAAAAAATTAGAGAGTTTGTAGAAGTAGCAGAAACCACTTGGTAAGGTGTTAACTGAGCAAAAACTTCATTTAGTATATAGGGGAGGTAGTCTTGGATTAATAAGATGTGTGGCAACAACTACACAAAATAAAGGCAGTCGAGTTTTGGGTATCATACCAAAAGCTCTAGCTATTAGAAACATTGTAGAAAAAATAATTAGGGATGAGTTACAAATATCATCAATGCATGAGTGAATGTCTCTTATGCTTTGGAATGTTAATGCCTTCATAGCTCTACCTAGAGGTTTCGAAACTTTAGAGAAAATTTTTCAAATTGTCTCATGGGCACAATTGTAAATCCATCAAAAATTCATTAGTTTGTTAAATGTTGATGGTTTTTATAATGAGTTGTTATCTTTTCTTGACTATGCGGTGAAAAAATAGTTCGTCTCATCTGCAACACAACAGATCCACATTTCTTCTTCAACTATTGATCAATTACTCAATGAATTACAAGCTTTTATACCTCCATCTGATCCAATAATGCGTCAAATAGATTGGTATACTGATGACAATGAAAATAAACGCAAGATAGATTTGATACTTCGTCTATAGCCTATCTACTTTTATGTAATTTTAAGCATTTTGTATGGCTTGTTTTATTTTGTTGCAGGTTTTATTTCCAATAAAAGATGTTTCAGGTGATATCTTCTATACTCTACTCTTTCTATATTTTGACATTGAGGACAATGTCTCAATCTAGTTGGGGGAAGAATAGTTGATATATAATGTTAATGTTATTTATTTTTTTGTTATCACTTTGTTCTCTAATAAAAAAAATCATCATGAATGGCGTGAGTAAAAAGTTCATTTATTCATTTTTTAGACGCATTCTAGTTCTAGAATGGCAGAGTAAATAGTACATTACTAAACTTTTGAAACACATTCTAATTGATTTATTTTTAATAAATTTTACGTATATTTTTTTGTTGCTTAAGTTTTTGGTAACTCTTACGTAAATAAGTTTACTTTATTATCGAGGTATGATTTCAAAATTATTTAGTTTAAATCACTTTTTCTATTTAGGTTACTAAAGAATAACTTCTAAAATTATTTCTTAAGCACAATACTAAGCCTTGTGGTAATATGGATGATTCAATATATATAGCCAAGAGAATTTTCATGTTTAAGTATACATATTCTTTTCTAAACTCACATATTATTTGTGAGTGAATGGAGAGGTTTGAGATGACAGCTTACAAACTTTCATTGATCTTTTGAAGTAGATAATTTTTGTTTAGAATGACATTATTTGGGATGAGCAATGATTTGGTTGCTTAATTGAAGGATGATAAAAAAAATTAAAAAACTATTATGGTGATAAATTATTCTTATTTTGTAATAATTCCTTGTGTCTTTAAAAAAAACACAAACACAAAAAAAGCAAAAACGAAGTATGAAAAAAAAAGATAAAAGAAGTCAATTCAGTTCAATAAAGTCTTCGTTCAATTTTAGAAGACAAAAGTCATTAGAAAACAATCTTATCACCGAACTCTCTATTCATAAGATTCGCATAAAATAATTAAAGTTCTGATGCTAACATGTGGCAAGAATGGTTTGACTCTAAACAATTGATTTTCCTATCTTTTTATCAATGTTAGTTTGTTTATCTGTCCTTAAATGTAACATTTTCTTGAGCGATTATCTATTTTCCACCTCCATAAGTGAAATCCTAACCCATTAAACAATTATTCATCTGTATAGATATAGAGTTAAGGCTTTTATTTGGAGAAAATTTTCAATGCTATATATATGTTGTGGTTTATTATAAGAAGGCTTTGGCTTAATTTACACTCACACAATTTTGGAAGTTATAATTGAAACAACTTTTATAGCGATTGTGATCTTAAACTGACGTTTTATTTGAAATACTTAGGTAATGTTCAAATTTTATTTATACTTGATTTGCTAGAGACTAGCAATTAGCTAGTTGGAGGGTATGATGAACACATGAAATTACGCATTTAATAAGAGTTTTACATCATTGTTTTGTATTACTAGTGTCTTTAACCCCTCTAACTTAAGTATGTTTACAATATTGTACCTAATTAGCTTTTAACTGTTTTGTGGTAGGTTCGGTAAAATGGGCATAACTTTTTACCTAAGAAACTAATTAGAGTGATTCTTGATCCTATAAAGAGCCAACTCAATGGGTTAACATATTTTATTTTACTTTACAAGGTATTTAAAATTCAAGCGTTTAGAGAGTGAAAATATCATAAAATAGAACTGATTTGCAATACAGGCCCAATTTGAATAGTCATCAGCATTTGACCTATAACTATAGAAATACGTATCTAATATGTATAAAATAACTCAATTTTAAAAGATAAGAGACTTATTTAAAACTTTTATGTTTTAAGTGACAGCTAATTCAGACCACATCAATTTCAAATTGGATAATCAAGTTGGTGCATTAATGGTAATCAATGTAAATTATTTGCCACCATTTTTTACTTTTATCATCCAAGTGGTTTCCTCTTCATTTGTCTCGATTTATCCATATTTTCTATAAATATGTAGCATGTTTATGCCTAAAAAATGTAATTAGAGAACTAGATTTTAGTTTAAAATACTTATCTTTTGTATTATTTCTCTTGTTTACTATTCTAAAGTCATATTATCTCTTCTTCAATCTCTTTTCTTTTTCTTTAGTTTTGTTATGTCCAAGTAATTTTCTTTTTACTAAGATGAAAGGATGAAACTCTTGACAAGGTAATATGATATACTTAACTCTTATTCATGAATTTAATGTTTCATTCTTATGTTATGTAAATTTATATATGATGTATTTGTTAGATTATGTTGTACAATTCACTAGGGTGCTTGCATGTAGGTTATGTGTTCACCATACAAACAATATACATATTTCATACATATATATGCACAGCGAAAGATTAAATACAATGAACACATAAAATACATATTTATTAAACTGAAAAACAAGATTGAGAAATATCACTCATGAAGCTTTTGGATTAATTTTGCTTGAAGTCCACCATGAAATGAATCTTTGATCAATCCTAGCAATCAACAAGGGTGGATTTGATTATCTAGAATAACAGTATGTTAATCCAGCATTTTTGTTTAACTCTTAAACATAATTCAAAGTTAAACTATTTAACTTAATTAAATTTATTTTTCTTTTTATTCAACTCTTGAATAATTAAAATAAATCTTCTTTTTAGTTATTACATTTAGTAACCATTTGTCTAATTTGTTTTGTTGTTCTAACACTTAAAACACAAAACAAAGAATTTCAATTGAAATGGCTCCCAAAAATGCAAAATCTAAAATCTAAAACAATTTTGAATTTTGAATTTCATTTCACTTTATATACTAATGCATAAATTCCAAACTAATTTGAATTTCATTTGCATTTCATTTGGCTTAACCCAGTCTTAGTTAACATTTAACCATAGTTAGATTATTTTAACTTAACCTTTAAGTTAATAAACATTTAATTAATTTAACCATAATTAACTAACTTAACCATAGTTAGGTTAACCTTTACTTAACTTTTAAATAAGGTTAACTTAACTTAACCATATGGTTAACTTTTAACCTTAGTTAAGTTAAATCATTTATTTAGCAATTAAATAAATAAATATTTATTTTAATTATTTAATAATTAAATAATCATAAAGTAAAATTACTTTTATATCCTTACTAGGTTACCAAGTTAACCTAAAGTGGGTCCCATTATTTAACCATATACTTTAGTTAACTTAACCTTAGTAATTACTGAATTATACTGTATTGAAATATTCAATACGGTACACTGCCCAAGTGCTCAAAGAGTACATTTCATATTGGGACTCTCTAGGTCCACACCCGATTTGTTAAATGGAACTATTCTATTAATCCGTAATCGATTCCCCACGCACACGTTACGAATATTACAAATCAGCGTGTCAGACCATACAAGTTGAGGTCATAACGTATACGTATAATCCCTCCATCATTTATACCCTGGATGTGCAGGGATATAGATCAGCACCGTCAAATCCCCATTTGCTCATTCATAAAATTATCTCCAGATTCGTATCTCGATAAACAATATACGTAAACACTTTTGCTATATTGTTTAACCTTGTGGGAAACTCTTTTTTTGGGTTTATGCTTATGGCCACAAGACTTTATGAAATACAATCTCGAAGCATTAGATATACAACTTACCTACGTAAGCTGACGGATCCCGTATCTACACACACCGGACTCCATATCGGACCATACCCAGCGACACATAGCGGTCAGTCCATGAAAGATCTCTGACATATATGGAACCAAAGCATGATGGATCACTCACAAGACCACCGTGGCGCTCAGGTCAAAGGACCACGAATACTACTCAACTCGAGAGGACCTTCCTTTGACGGTTTCATAGGATATCTATTGGGGTCTTTATGAGTCTGTTTAGTATTCAGTCCTGACTGAATACCCGCATGCCTATACAAGCTCTAAGCTCATGGTCAGCTAAGAACAACCATCTGAACCAGTCAGATATAGACATACACTAATCTATATAAAGTGAATCACCGATAGACCCGCATTGGTGATCATAGATCAGGAACATTATCTTTGAGACACACTTCCATAATGATATTTCTTAACACCTATTGCAACTCTTTGCAACTATATCATTACAAGTATATTCTTAGGTCTTTGTCCCATTATAGACAAGGTTCTAACTCTTTAGACCTCGCTGACTCTTATAACCTACTAACTCTTAACAGTGCTAACTCTTAGCATTTATAACTCTCAGCTTTGCTAACTATTAGTTCTGGTCTAAACTCCTTTAGACTAGATCTGAACTCTTTCAGATCAAATAATGTCTATAATGTTACAAGCATTATACCATATTAATATGATATTAACAATCTTTATTCAAAATGTTTATTGTATAAATATTAATAATTAATATTAATACAATATTGGAATGACACTGAGCACCAACTCCAACAGTATTTATTTTGTTTATAATATTAATACCATTTCTTGTAAAGTGGTGTATCTTGATTTATTATAGATAATTTTTATAATTGGCAAAGTAAATACTTGAAACCATTTACAAGATTTGGCGTATATACCATTTCTTGTAAAGTGTGAGTCTTGATTTATTGTAGACAAATATAAAGATTGGTATAATAAATACTTGAACCCATTTACAAGATTTGGTGTATAATAATTTTTTAAAAAAATAATAGTTAATATATAAATTGTGGTGAACTTTAATTATTATATCTTCCGATTAGAACCTCTTTTGTGTGAGAATTATAATTGAGTTATAAAAAGAGTTGAATATATTCATATTTCATATGCCAGGAGTGGATCCTCCTAACCTTAGCTTTTATTTCAATTGGTTAATTGAATTATTATTTGCAAACATCTTATACTGTTTTAATTGTCCTTCAAGTATATATAGTTTGTAATTTTAATTTTACTTCCCTGTGGATCGACCCTGTTCTCACTGAGTTATTTATTACTTTGATAATCCTGGACTTGAGAATAAACTCCTATATTCTGGACATGTCACCACCCAATATTGTCCTTGAAACTTCAACGAGTGAGCCAACCAAGCCTACATTCTCCAAGCTTTACTGAGACAAAGGTCCCCAACTGAGCCAGCATGCTTTAGGACGTTATAAACCTTATCTCAATCTTTCAAAGAAAGAGCAAGCTTGGACATCTAAATAATTGTTGAAATGATCAAGAACATATGAGATTAGAAATCATACTTAGCCTACAAAACATATAGGAGTAACCAAATCAGTTCAAATACCTAAATTTAAAATTTGGCGAAGGCATGACTAGTCCCTCAATATCCCTAAATGCTTTTAACCCTATTCCCCACAAACAAAAAACCATAAGTGTCTAGTTATAATTACTCAAGGGAAAATTCTTTATAATGTGTCATTCCCTCATCATCATAGATAGTGAGATAGTAAAAGCCCTTGTTTTGATCAGAATTTGCTCTATTCTAATAAAATTATCGAAGCTTAGGAAAGGTTGGTTCGATCTGATCAGCTTTCAACCACATAGCATATAGTCTGACCAAAATCCTCAATGAATTCAAGCTTAATTGGTAAAGTATTATCCTTAGTTGAGTGAAAAATTAAACAAAGTAGGTTAAAGAGGTAGCCTTAGCCCTAACTTAAAGTGGACCATATTAAGGGCATTGGCATATTTCCCTTCTCTAGGAACCCGTAGAGAAACACTTGTTGATATTCAATATTTGAGCCTCATCTCTTTGAGGTCTTTTAACTTTATATCGGATGGGTAGTTAGGTGGGCAATCTAACTCATAAGGGACCTCGTCATTGATCCAAGGGACATTTTTCTTCTTTGTCTTTTTTTGGCTCAAGACGACTACCCTTCTATGGGGAACGTTAGTCGATGCCTCTCAATCACCCACCTCATCACTGTCTATATCCTCCTCAACAACCCTCTCTTGGTCAAGCTCTCTAACCAATGACTAGAGTTCTTAGCCCTCAAAGTGCTCATACTTCCACCTCCTTGAGCTAAGCTACTCTTAGCATCTAAGTCATTACCAAAGTCATCACACCCTCTACTAGATATGTTCTGAGAGTCATCATCTTCACTCGAAAGATATTATTTCTATCAATAGATCTAGAAATAATTAAAATAAATAGCCTATGAACTAAGCATTCAAGAAAATGGGTGAGCACTTAAACTATGGATATCCAAAGCCAGAAATGCAAAAAAAAAAAAGATAACTCAAAAAAATAAAACAAGAATGAGAAAAAAGAGTGCTTACTTGTGATTGAAATCATTGATGATGGAGAAAAAGGCCTTAAAAATACAAAGCTTCTCTCTTTTAAATTCGAGGTTTTCTTTCTCTAAAATTAAACACAAAAATGTATAAAAACAAATATGAGTAGAGAGGAAGACTATTAAAGGTGGACAAAATAAATCGAAAACTGAAAAATTGAACCGGCCAGTTTGGTTCGATTTTTATTTTTTTAGAAATCGAACAGTTTTCTAAATTGAAAACTCGAAAAAAAAAAAAGGTTGGTTTCAGTTCAGTCTTATTATAAACCAAAACCGAACCGGAAAAACCAATTTTCTAGTTATTTATATTTTGTTGAAATGTTAATATAAAAATAAGTTTTGCATGTCTAATAAAAAAAAATAGTGCTTTAGCCTAAATGGCAGTGTAGCTCTAACTTGTCTTTGATGTCTATAGTTTGAATTCCTTTATTGGCATTTCGATTTTTTAATTATATTAATATTTAAAACTAATAAATAAGAAATTTTAATGTACTTTTAATGACCAAAAAAAAAAAGCTTAGCTCTTTTGGTAAAGAGGGAGCTATGGTTCATTAAGGTCTTAGGTTTAACATCCGGTGGTAACTTTTTTAATTATTAATATCTAAACTATAATTTAACAAATATATATATGTGTTTTCAAGAACAAAATATGTTTTAGCCCAATTAGTGAAGTAGTCTTCAACTTATCTAAGATCCAAGGTTCTACTTAACTTTATCAAAAATTTGATTTTTATTAGTTAATACATTAAAGTTAATATAATAAAAACAAAAAATGGAATGCATTTTATACTAGCAAATGTCATTTGCTCAATTAGTCTATGGTGACAGTTTTTTTCCACCAAGTCAAAGGTTTGATCAAAAATTCTAGCTTGGACATTTTTTTCTTTTTAAAGCTAAATCAAAAAAATTGAACTGGACCAAACCAAAAAAACAAGTTCGGTCCGGTTCGATTTTTACCTTTAAGAAAACCGATTTCGGTTTGAATTCTTTAAAAAATTGAACCAGGCCGGTTCGATTCAGTTCGATTTTGACAAAAATTGGACCGAACCGAACCGTGCCCAGCCTTAGAGACTATGTAATTATATAAGGACTGGTCGAGGAAATCTCAATTGTAGAAACAAAATCTGATGGCTAAGTTTAACTCACAAGCAATGAGTCTCCTCAATTAAAAGCAGCAATTTAAAAATCATTATAACTATTCTATTAAAATCAACAGTCTGAGATTTAGCCACATCTACAAAAACTAAAACAATGCAACTGTTTAAGCAATTGCCAAACAGTGCATATTTTTCGAAGGGTTACCAACGTTAAATGCTTTTTTGATACCAATTTTAAATCACAAAAATATTTATCTGAAAACCACATTGCAAATAGATCGATCACTATATAGGTCAGAGCATATCTATAGAAAATACTTAATTGAGCATGTGTCCTTGTATCCGAGAGCTCGATGCATATCTAAGGACATCAATCATACTGAACACTATATAGCGTTTCTACTATTGACCAATCAATACTAGAAACTAAAAAACCCTTATTGCCCCCTATATTCTAAACTTGGTCCATGAAGGCCCAAAAAAGGTTGAGTGTAGCTTGAGGTCATTAAAAAGCCAATCTCTTCAATATGTTAAAGTCCAAAATAACCAAAAACTACCTAAAGTTAAGTCCAAAATTGACCAAATCTCCTTAACACCCTCCACTTCACAATTGATCAGTAGGTAATCTATAAACAAAGTAATCCTCCTCAAAGTGAATGAACAGTCTGCAACCTACCACTGAGGAGCTACTTCTTGTTGAGAAGAAGTAGTTTTCAATCCAAGGACAAGGAGTCCCTCCTTACAATAGCCGAAGAATCGCTCCTCAAAAGGACGAGTAGTACTGATCCCAAAGACTCCCCCACCCAAACTAAAGATATAAAAATAAATGAGTAATATACAAATGCTCAAGATATCAAATACAAGTAAGACAAAAAATCAAAGAATTCACAATTAAATAAAATATGACACGAAGGAATTTAAGGACAAATGGAATATTAAAAAATTTAGAAGTTCATCCTAAGACTAAAATGATCCTACTCAACTATAAAATAGTATTTTCTAACATATGAGGGATTCTTTTTATTTATTTTCTTTTTAGGATAATTATTTTTCTCTTGATATTTTATACTTAAAATTTTACTTGTTTATTAATCTTTCTTTTAATTTAAGTATCGGAGAATTTTCATTAAAGATCACTACTAATATAACCATAACTAGTCTATTTTTTACAATAAAACAAGTTTTAGCCACTAGAAGATCTTAAAAAAGAACAACATCTATCCATTCTTATGCTAGAACCATTTCCTCGTAAAAACCAACTCAACCATTAACAAGGACGTAGGGATTAACTTCATGTTAATCAAGAGGCCCAAAACTCGCGGTCAGCAAATATGAATGTAAATAATAAACGAGAAGTAAACACAAGCTAAGTTACACAACAGCTACATCTTGCATTGCCTTGTAAAACAGCAAGTTAATTTCCAACAACCCTTGTCTACTGTTTCAACAGAACCCCGAAAATGAGTTTCAGGTGAGCCCCTCTGCTTTATGGCACCTGAAAAAGTGGGCTGATATAACCTACTTATCAGACCACTGCAGCGTAAAGATAAACTTCAATTTTTTTTTTCTTTTAACTTCTAGCTCTGTAAAACTGTTTCGCGTTTACTTGTACAGCAAAAATTTGCTGTCAGCATTATTTATTGAGGTCCAGAGAAAGATGCTTCCGTTAACCTTTGTAGGGCCGGAGGCCCACTTGAACTAATATAAGTTACAATTGTATCAAGATATTCATCAGAGGTTACTATCCACGACACTAATCATCAAGCAATTCCCCATCCACACCTGAACTATATATTGTGCTCTCCGACTCGGACTAATTCACAATTGATACACACCCTCCACCCACTGGCCATTAATTCTGCAGGCCAGCTGAACATTTCAAGGCAGATGATGGATTCGTTGGAATTGAACGACAGAGTGAGTGTGCATATAATGTTAGGCAGCAAAAGTAGACGGAGAACATAACACTATAACAACAGCATATATATTTGCTTGAATATACATTGAACTAACTATTTCTTTAGGTTTGAGTTCAGCAATGAGAACAAAACTGGAAATTAATAGTTAAGCAAAAACGTCACAGTGACAATGTTACCACAGCGCAAGAAAGCGTGCCAAAGAATGAATCAACCTCTAATTGTGAACTGAAAATTGCTGGCTGCTGTAGGATTCCCGGAAACTTTGGACAATGGCTTGTGATGTGGAAGATAAGAGACTGAATTGTTAATGCACCCCATTGCAGCTAAGAGAACTTCAGCTTCATCTAAAAGTACCCCGTCTAGTGCCAATTTTGGGGTCATGAAAATTTCCAAAGAGCCAACTATTTTACTTTATTGTTCAAGTAATTAGCAAAATCACATTTAAAGTCAATTGCTGAGGTCCAAAGAAAGAACAAGTTTTGGCTTTTTCTCGTTAATTGATCTGCCTCTTCGTATCCAAGCTGGGACCACAAAGGTCCCCCATCTTGTGCTCCTGATATCTTAGCAATGAAGAAATCCTGAAATCAATGAAACTCAATCGCCAAATTCTGCTATGCTTGTTGGATGGCTGAAATGTGCAACTCTTGCAACAAAAAGGAACTTTCACTGCAGTAACTTCTCCATAGATGTCGACATCATCCAATTCTACCATCCTTGTTGCATAGCCAAAGATTTCAACTTTTTCACAAAAGTAGATTACCCATTATGCTTTCTTCATATATATCATTGTCATCACTATTATCATGACCATTGAACTTGTTGATGTTAGAAAATTGAAATATACAAAAATCAACCAATCAACCTCCCAGTGACCTGCCAGTCTACCACCAATACTCACTTCAATTTCACAAAAATTCAGATTTCCTATTTCCCAATTTCTTTGAGCTTCCGAAGGACTTGTTTAATGTTTGGTCTGAGAGAAGGTGAAGGAGAACAACAAGACATAGCAAGCTGAAAGAATTTAAGAATTCGTTCTTCAGTAACTGGATTTTTGTGATCACTGTTACTGATTAGAAGCATGTCTGGATGGTACAAATCAGTTACCCTATGATCAAGAACTGCATTTCGCATAAAATTTGGCAGGTAAAAATCCTCATCAGGCGTTGGATTCTCATTGATTGGTTCCTTCCCTGAAAGTAATTCAAGCAAAATTACCCCAAGATTGTAAATGTCAGCCTCTTCACTTGCATCCTTCATTTTGATAAGTTCAGGAGCTTTATAGCCCTGAGATGCTGAAGCTTCAAGCATTTCTTGCCCAGCAGTAGGATTCAACAGAAGATGTAGACCAAAATCTGAGATGTACGGTTGGTAATCGCGATCCAATAATATGTTCTTTGACTTGAGATTTCCATGAATTATCGGCTTATGCAATCCTGTGTGAAGATAATCCAACCCTCCAGCTATACCAATAGAGATCCTATAAATTATGGACCATTTGTGAGCCTCACCACTTCCACCTGTACATGGAAAACATTATCTAATTAATGTGTAATCAATTGCACCTAAAAAGACAGAGGAAAAGTGGATTCACTAATTTGGCAATTAATTAAAATGCGAGAAACCTTAGATTGTTTAATGTTGCAAGAAAGGATTTAAATGATGGAAGAACAAAAAAAGTTGAGGTGAAAGGGAAGGGAAAAGGATAAAGGAAGGTGCCGACACAGTAAATTATGCAACAAAGAAACCCGGTGGTTGACTATGTGCATATAGGGATAAGCTACAGTACTGGAGGCCTGGCCGCGCATACAACAAGAACTTTCAATTATGCACACCAAACAACTCATCTGAATCAAGTGCTGAAATTCTGCCGAAAAGGGCCAAGAAGGAAAAGGCATAAATAGACCTCCAAAAGATACATATCATAATTGGAAATCGAATTTAAAGAAATATATTACTAGAAAGATCATAACTGAGTAATTTTTATTTTTACTAAAAGCAAAAGACAAAAAGAAAGAAAGAAACCCAGATAAAGCAAAATGTTTACTCAATCTTAAATTGAAATTTAAAGCGAAACTAAGACCTTGAATGAGCAATATGCAAAAAGACCTCCACGTCAAGTTTTCAAATTAATGTGAAGAGTCAGGTAATTCTGCATTCAGGTTTAGTCAAGATCAACCAATTTTTAGCCTTTTTATTCATTTTTATTCAAGTTTTTGCTAGAAACCATTTATCCCAAGGCATTTCTCAGATGATAAAATCCATAACTTTCTGGTTGGTTGCTGAGAAAATGGATTGAATTTATAAAAAAAAAAATTGAAACTTTCATGTCATCAGGTGTTTTAGCTTTAAATTATGAAAAGCTTAATCCAATCAATCCATATGACTGATTTAAGCTCAAACAAATGATAATATAACCTCAAAAAATAAGTCTAATTTCTTTTTCCATCCTCCATTTTCTAATGAAAAAAGAAAACAGAAAGTGAAAAATCAAAAGGAGAGAATCTCACCTCTAACAAACTGAGTCAGATTCCCACGCTTAAAAAATGGATAAACGAGGAGCTTCTCACCTCTGGGGCCAGCATAAAATCCCAAAAGCGGGACCAAATTGGGGTGTCTAATGCACCCCAACAGCTCAATCAAATCAGCGAACTCCTTATCTCTCGTGGCACACACAGGCCTCAAGAACCTGAGCAACCTCACGGTGCTGCTCCTCTGCAAAAAGGCCTTGTACAAAGTGCCGTAGTTTGTTTTACCAATCACTTCACCCGGAGCATCAAGAATGTCACATATTGTGAGGTCTTCACCTCCTTGGAAAGTCACAAGGTCCTCTCTTTCAATCTCTTCTTCCCCATTTTTGCTCTTGTTGCTGTTCTCCAAGTCATTGTGGTCATATTTAGCTGCTCTCTTGCGGTAAAAGAAGAAGATTAGTACCACAATGATCAAAAGAATTGCTAATAAAGTTAGTCCAAGAACTAGCTTCAGCATGTGGGTATGTCTCATTTCATCAAAAATCATATACTTTTAAAAAGAAAACACAGAACCAAGATCTGGGTAGTTGTTTAAAAGATTGAAAAGTGGAAGCTTTAGTGGAAATTCGGTTGAGTTTTGATGAAAAAAAAAAATTTTCTGTCTTATGGGTTGGAGACTTGGAGTAGGAAGGGAAATTAGACAAAGAGGTGAAGATAGACGTGAACTTTGCAGGGTGTGGAACCCAAGAATTCAGTTGTGGGAGAAAAGAAAAAAAAAAGGAAAAATGATGAAAAAAATAGGACTTTGGATCAAGGAAGATGAAGAGAGAGAAGCAAAGGCTGATGCATTGTTGCAGTTTAAGGAGGTTAGAAATACAACAGAACAGAAAGAGAGAGAGGGGAGAGTGGAGGAGAGAGCAAATATACTTTGACAGAATGTACTACTACTATCTCGTAAGACAGATCTGGGCTGGCCATGTGATGTTTTCTTAATCTAATTTTGATTGCTTTTGTTTGGTTTTTGCTGCTACTGTTGAAAGTTGAAAGTTCCTTCGTTGCCATTACCTTACTACTTCTTAAGCATGATTATTATTTGCACTTTACACTTCGGGTAAGTATTATCCATAATTTCTCTTTAAAGTGTTATTTACTCTTTCCTTACTCTTTCCAATGTTTGTCCTCTTTCAAACAAAATTATAAAAAAAAATATTTTACTGAGTTAGAATATAAAATTTATATTTTAATTAATTTAATTTGTTATTTTTTCTCTTAAAATTTAAATGATAAAAAAATGTTACTAAGTAATAGTGTGATATCATACTAATTGACAATTTTTTTTTTTTTACAAAACTAAATTTTAGTTGGTTAGATTTTAAATTGAACAAAAATAAAATCATATGAATTTTAAAAAATTAAAACTAATTGATTTTAAGAGAAACAAAATTTGAATTGAACTGGTTCATTTTAATTTTTAAATTTTATTTAATTATCTTATTTATTTTAATTTTAAACTAAATTGATCGATTTTAAATAAATAAAATCAACTAAAAATCGACTATTAAACTTAACCGTTTAGATTCAATTTGCCCACTCTTTATTGTTTATTAGGAAGATAGTTACTTTCATCTTTTAGTTCAATAATTTTTTTTTAGAAAAATGTTTTAAAAATATCACAATAGTCAAGAGAGATTTATAGAAAATGAAACCAATAAAATATGGTTATATCTTAATTGAATAATAAAGAAAGTCAATAAAATCTTTTTCCAATTTTGCTCCCTTTTTTTTTTTACATAAAATGACCAATCTAGAGATCATTTTGATGCTTCTGAAAAAATCAATTCCAGGACATTCTTTCTTATCACTTGAAATTTCTATTAAATATCTAAAGATTTTGTGCTTCTAGAAATTCAATACTAAAAGCATCCTAATCACTTTATTTTACAATCTTAATTCAAATTTCCACTTGCATTTTATTTTTTATTTTTAATTTACTTTGAGAAGAAATAGAATAACTTTTCCAATTTTCTTAACCAAGACACGAAAAGTCCTTTGTTAACTAAGAAACCTTAAATAGAAGTAATCAATGTGCTTTGAATTAAAACGTGATTGCATATGATTGGACTATTAGGTCAAATATATGTCTTATTTTTCTTTTTCTTCACTTTAAAACACTTTAAAAAAGTTTGCATATAATTTTTTTTTTTTTTTACAATCAAGAAATAACACAACCATTCTAAAAATTTACCTAACCTTAGAAGCAACATCATGAGATATCAAGTATGTTGATAATTAGGGCCACTAGAGGCTTTCTCTCGAAATTAATTATATGTTTCTTTTAAGTAAATATCAATTTTATTTAACTAAATACCCAAAAAAATTTATTAAACCATTTTTTAAATAAAAAGAGTACAATAATAAGATATCTATTAGAACTATGAAAAAATATAAATCTTTCACTACTATAGATAAATATATACAAGAGGTGACCTTTATATTGGCTTAGTGTTACAACGAAAAAAAAAAGAAAAAAAAATTAAATGTATTTTACACAAGAAAATATGTCTTTATATAAGACATATATCCTATAAAAGTAATAATTTTTATACAAATAATATATCTTATCTAAGTAATGTGTTCTATATAAGAAATACAATCTAAATAAGATAATACTTCCTAAATAAATAATCTCATATCAATACTCTTCTTTAAGTTGGTGCATAAATATTATCATGTCCAATTTATTAATTAAATCACAGAACTCCTTTTTTTTTCCTGAGACTTCTTTTGGAAGGAGATTAGCTAGTTGATCTTTAAACCTAACAAATAGAAGTTGTATGGTCTTTCGATCAAGTTTCTATTTGATAAAGTAACAATCAACTTCCATATATTTAGTACAATCATATTAAATCGAGTTGTAAGTAAATTCAATTGATATCTTATTATCACAATATATACTTATTGGTTTCTCATATTCAATCCTCAAATCATATAATATACCTTAAACTCACAACAATTTGCATACACCATAAGTTATACTTTGAAATTCAGCTTCTACATTAATATAGCTACAACCTTTTGTTGTTTGCTTTTTTAAGTAACTAAATTGTCTTCCATAAAAGTAAAGTAGCTAAATGTAAAACTCTTATTGGTTTTATCTCCTACCTAATCGGAATTTATATACTCTTCAATTTCTTCATTCATCGCCTTGGTCTATTTTAGATCTACCAAAATATCTTACACTCTATATACAATGAATAATTAATTAAGAGTAAGTGCATATGATTCTAATAACTTATGAAGGGACACATGGCTATTGATTCGTACTTTATTTTTTCTTTTAAGGTTAGTCTCAAATTATTTTTTTTAACTCCACTATTAGTCATTTGTAGATATTTATTGCTTATATTTTTTTAGCGATAAAATATTTTATTAGGTACATTAATTATTAGATCCAAGGCTACATTTGTAAAAAATTCTTGGTTGATCCTTCAACTGATGGTGTAAATATGAGAGACTCAAACAATGGATCTAAAGGAGGGGTCTTAATCAAAGATCACTTGATCTTTATTCATACTACTCGTTTGATTCACTTGACTAAGCTTTGACCCTATTTTTTTTATTAACTCCAAGTAATAGATTTTGTTCTGTCTAATACCATAACTAAGAATCTTCTTAGTTAGAATATATTAGAAAATATAAAAAAAAATATACTAAAACGTTACAATGCAGACAAGAGTATAGGTGATTCGGCTAATAGAAAGGATATTATATTCAAGAGGAGGAACCACAAGTATAGTATCTAAAGTGAGATTATTCGATAATATGATAGAACCCTTCCCAGTAACAGAATAGGTATTGCCATTGACTATAGAAATAATTATTTAAGAGAAATTGATAAAAGATTTTAACTGATCAGAATCTCTAGTCATGTAAGTGAATTCACATTTATCAATAATCTATGTAAAAAATATAAAGGCTTTACCAACTGTACATAGAGTCTTTACTGAGTGTAAAATATTGGTCGTGAGTTATACATGCTCCTCCTTTGTGGATGCTATCATAGCTTTTTCAACAATATTCTTTTGAGGTTTCTTTTTAAATTTCATCATTTAAGATACTCTATGATCTCATAGTACCATTGTTTTGATTGACCAATTTCACCACAACAAGTAAATACAACTCTTTAGAAGATTGTTTGAAATTATTCTTTGATTGACTCAAAGAGGACCATTGTCAAGTCCGATTGGCTATCACGACCAAGCTTTTCAAGATAAGTGACTAATACTCCTTCCAGACATATGCATACATACTCTTGAGATCAAGCTTCAGATCTTTTTGTAAGATTTCTCTACAAACTAGTTCAAAATCATAATCAAGTTCACTTAGAAAAATATGAACTTGAAGTTGCACTATAACTGAATGTAAGTAAACAACTCCTTCAACTATTTCCTCCTGAGATATAGTCTTGCGATCAATCTCGTAAAAAATAGCAAGAAGTTCATTATAATATGTTAATAGTGGGCGACCACTTTGCTTAGTGGAGGAAGATCTCTGATTCAACTCGAAAATGCATGATTTATCTAATTTATCATAAAATGTTCTAACCACTGCCCATTATATCTCCTTTGCTATATAAAGATGAATATGTTATTGCATCAATGATAGATTCATCGAGTCAATAAGCTAGCTTTTTGACTTGATGATTTTTAATAATCCAAGTCTTTAATTTTAGATCTTCAACTACAATTTTCACCATTTTTTTCCCGTTAGATATCCAACCTTATTACAATCACTAATCTGTATCTCTATAAGTTAAGACCATAATGAATAATTAGTCTCATCCAATATAACATTGATTGAAAACGTTGAATTATTTTGGTGAACTATGATTTGTGATGCTGGAGTTGTCGTAGGAACAGTGATTTCACCTGGAGTAATCACCATAAAATCGACAATGATAATTCAAAATATGTTATTCGAAATACAAAATAACTCTGATACTATGTCAACATTATGAAAAAATATAAATCTTTCACTACTATGAATAAATATGTACGAGAGGTGACATTTATATAGGCTTAGTGCTACTAAAAAAAAAAAATCTATTTTACATAAGAAATATATCTTATACAAGACATATATCATATACAAGTAACATGTCTTATATAATTAATATGTTCTATGTAAAAAATATAATCTTAATATGACAATACTTCTTAAATAAATAATCTTATACAAACAATATCAAAACAAACTAAATGAAAATTTTACTTCAACTCTAATTTCAATACTTATATTAGTTCATTCGATTAATATGGTAAAAGAAAAACGGCAAAAGAGAAATAAAAAAATAAGAAGAAGAGTTTACTTGAAATATTTATGGTAAAACAAAAAAACTTAAAAAATGAGTAATTGAAAAGAGTAGTACGAGTAATATAAAAAGTTGTTTGAAATGAAGAATAGATAGGTAAGATGATGAGTTTTTATAAGGTATATGGTTGGTCCATTTTAAACAAAAAGAAAAAGAAAAAAAAGAAACCCATGGCATGAGATAATTGATTTTGAGGCATGTATCATTTAAACCTTTTCGAACACAAGCATTATTTTGCTCTTTTCCAATTCTCTCTCCAACCTTCATAACTTCAATCAACCAAACGCACCTGAATCCTTAGTTCTATGATTCTATTTCTGTATTCGTTTAATCATTGTTTTATATCTACGCTCATTCATTCCGTCTTGTTTTTTTTTAAAAAAAATTTTCACCAATAATTTTTGAATTTATTACGTAACATTAAAACGGTCGATGGATTCTACCTCCTGGCCTATAAGTATATATATAATTTTTCTTATAAATTTTTCAATACTTAAGTGATTTAACTTTCATATTTTATTATTTATGTATAATAAATTCTTATTTTTTATATAATATTTAAAAAATAAATAAATCCTTACATCTTATGATATCTTAAGGACTTGTATTCACATTTCACATAAGTGTATGTGCCCACACCCAATCACATCTCCCAAAGTGTCCTACCAAAAAAAACATTAATGAAAAAAGTATACAAAAAAGTCAAGCTTCTGACAGAATTTGTAAGATGTGGGCACTCGCACTAGATTAAATTAGATTGGTGGTTGAGTTACAGTTGCTGTTTGCTTAAAAAGCAAATTGACGGCGCAGATTGATGAGATGATAGGAGGAAGTGGCCCCCACTTGCTTTCTTCAAACCGAACTGATCATATTGCTTATATAATTGATGGCGTGGCCCCCACGTTCCCCATACATCGTGATGGCGTGGCCATCCATCAATTTGTTCTTGCGGGACCCATTTTCCCCTAACCTCGTGATGCATGACGCCTCTCTACCCGGGATATTAACACTGTTACCCCTAATATTATCATAAATTACAATTTAATGATAATTTTGATTTAAAATTATTTTAATTTTTTTTAATTGTTTTTTAAAATTCGAACTTCTAACCAAAATTAGAAATGCACTCCCTTGCCGACTACTAAATATTTTCGTTTGCTTTTATTTTTTTGCTTCTTAATTTTTTAAAAAGTTCAAGTCAATTGAGCAATGTGTAATTAATATGGAATTATGATAAATTTATCAAAATTGTAGGGTTTTTTAATAATAACAATTTAAATTCAGTAAAAAAAAAAAAAGAGATTTGGGTCGAGATGTAGTAAAATAATTAGTATTGAAATGGGATAAAATGCGATATCATCACAAATTAAATTTGATCAACTGCGATCTAAGTCTTGATTATGCTAATTTATTATTATTATTATTATTATTATTATTATTATTATTTGTATATAAAAAAGAGATAGTTCACCAACGAGGTTGAGTTGATTCAACCAACAAAATTGTATTATTAAAAGCAATTGAATAAGTATGCATCATTGGGCAACGTAATTTTATATTTTGTTTTGCTCAATTTCAACCAATTCCATCATTACATAATACATTTCTTGTACTGCTAGAGAAGCTTCCAAATTTTATTATTTTTATTTTTATATTGTATTCTTTTCCGGAGTCTCTTCTCTCACCCTAATTCTGTGAAATTTGTTTTTTACAATATTTAGTATATTATATATAAATGTTGACCGAATCAAACAACTATTGCTTGAATTATTCTCTTTCTTCATTACAATACGATTTTATCGACATGTAAAATGGACATCTTGAAATTTTATTTGATTTTTTAAAAAAAAAATATTTTTGATTAATTTTGAAAATTACATAGATTTTTATTTTTAAAATGGAAAAGAGGGATTGGAATGAAGAATTTGAATTTAAAATCTCTACTTTAATTAATTAATTTTCAAAACTACATAAATTTTTTGAAATGAGGAAAAATAATTTGAATTAAAATTTAAAATTATAGAAATAAAAATTCCAACTCAAAATTTTTATTTTAATAAAAAAATACACTGAAAATTCGAACAAATGCTTTGAAGGGTAGTGAGTTACATAGATATTTTGTCTTTTTAATACTTTGGAAGGTCATCAATCGAAATACTCTCCGCGACAGACGGGCCCAAATCAAAATTCCCTTATACGCTATTTGTATTTAAAATATATAATAAAATTATATAAATAAAACAAAAAGGTCAATGTCCAACTCACTAGTACATGTACATCCTAGCAACATTCATAGCACAATTAAATATTAAACAAAAAGCTTTTATAATTCACTTGAAAATTAGAATAATTGATACTTTAACATAGAATAATTGCTAAAAGTGATAGCATTAAAAATACAGAAATAATAATTAAAATACAAAAAAAAAAAAAAAATGCACATGATCTTAGGGTGACAACAATGCCATCTCACCTAATTCTTCTCCAACAATATCCTTTATTTAACAATTTAGAATCAATCTCATCACCAATTTGTTTGTACACTTGATTCATCTATTTATTTATTTGGCTGTTTAATGTTTTTAATAGTTTCAACAAGAAGTACAATGTGATATATCAATAGAATCATATCACATGAATCCACAGCCTAAAAGAATTAGAAAGAGATGCGTTTTATTTGAGGGTATGCCTGTAATGGGTTGTTGAGACATCTTTCTCCTATTAATTAATTTCTTTTGTCCCCAAAACTATTGAAAGTTGCCGCCTCCCTCATCTCACCTACATTATCAACCATAAAGTTAACATACCAACTAATCTTAAAATAATAATATCTATTAAATTTAAAATACCTTATTTTAATTATTAAAAAAAACATTGATGCGAAGAAAATTACGTTGGGGTAATTATGATGTTATACGAGTTGTTCTTAAAAAATCATGTGATTATTTTAAAAAATTTATCGGCCCAAATGAAAAACATATTATTAGACTCAATAAAAGTTAAAACTCATCAACATCTCATATCTAACCTATGAGGTATGACAAATGAGGCCCATTTATGGACTCATATCACCATTGATCTCCACAAGTAAAGGGCACATTAGTAAGACTAAGTCATTGTTTGCATTGCTACTAAACCTCACAGTTAAAGGATATGTCAACAGCGTCATGTCAATTTTTATGTCATCATTGAACCCCACAATCAAGAGATATGTAATTGGGGTCATGTCAGTCTTTATACCATCGTTGATCCTTACCATAGATCACTTAAAAAAACCCTATTTTTGGACTCTATATAAGATGATAAGACTCCGAGGATGTAATCCTAAAAGGTCACTGTTGTATCGTCATATAAACATGTTCCACCACCCTACCTCTTACTAACAAAGAGATAAGGACTATCTAGAAATAGGTAATACAAACTTGCCTCAATCAGAGCTTAAATATCAGGGCTAAGTTGCATGTGCTATCTACTTATCCACAAAATTAACTATCCTATAAAATGTTCAATAAAAAACATACTTGTAATCCAAATATTAGGAGGCTCAATTACCAACAAGCTCATAATCTTAACACTTTTCTAAAATGTTCCTATTAAAAATAGGGCCTTTCAATTATGCATTGCTACATGTCAACCCCAAATGAAATTCTCTAAGCTATATTCCCTCTATACTTAGAGTATTATCTAAAATTTTGAATACAAGTAAGAAAGGTCACAAACCTTAGACAAGTAAGAAAATGACTTTCTCTCTCTTCTCTAAACTCTCTCTAAGGTAAAAATCTTAGGGAAACCTTGACCACAAAAAACACTATCTTATTTAAGCGTCGAAGGGCCATCACCAACCACCTCATTGACACCTGCCTTTAACTAAGTGTTTTCTATGCTTTATAAGTCTAGATAGTTCAATATCGCTCTTTTTTGTTCTCAATAACTCCCAACTCAATACTCAATCCTACACAACTCTTCAACCAATTCAAGTCTAACTCTTGACACAAACTAGCCCAATAAACTCGATCTCTCCATAGTCAGAACAAAAGTTTTAAGTTGGGTGGCCTCAAGAAATCAAACCAACTTTGACCCCAAACAAATTATAATCTCAAATGTTTTAACTTTAATTTATACATAATATTCATTTTCAAAATACATAAGATCAAACTTTAAATTTATTTATAAATAATTATTGTGCAGCACCAAAAATATTTAAATGGGCAACATTGATTGTGGTAAATAATAACTTACATGTGATATAATTTTATAAATCAAAGTTAAAATTATGACTTAATTAAACAACATAATGTGATAGTGTTATTGCTCATAACATATTGTTATTCCTTAAAGCATATTATAATTCTATAAGAGATAGAGTTAAAAGATTTATTGTTTAAAAAGGAAAAATTATATACATACACATGTATAAAAAAGTTAGATGGAATGTAATAAAGACATGACATCTATTATACAAACTACAAGAGATTTGATTAATTTTATAGTATGTAAGATAGAAAAAGATTTGATTTCAAGCAAATAAAATGTTAGAAAACAAAAGCATATAAGAGACATCACGATCTAAATCTGAATCATTCCAAGAATTGGCATCTTGTATTATTCTTATTTTTTAATAAAATATTTAATGATGCAGATATTGTACAATTTTTGCAATTTCTAATTCGGCCGTCTGTTGTTATCAATTTAGTCATTTGCTTTTTCTTATGGAGCATTGCATAATTGTTTTTAAAAGAAGTGTTTAAAACAAAGGTTTTTTTTTAAGCATATTTTTTTTAAAGGGAAATACTACAATTTTGTGTTTTTACCCACCATTTGAGGGGAGGGGTCGAACTCCAATGGAGATATAAGTCCTTTGGGGGGGGGGGGGGGGGGGTGGTAACTTTTTTTGAAGATGGTCTCAATCGCCCATGCTCTTTTTTTAAGCATACTTAATGGGTATTTTTTTATTTTCAAGATCAAATCCAAATGTGTTCCATAAAAGAAAAAGATGGTCTCAATCACTCGAACTTTTTAACAGTATGGGGAAAGGTTACAAGTACATCAATTCTAAAACAAATTCACTTTCCAGTTCCACAAAAGTTATTTGGTATTCACTTTTCAGTTGAGAATGCATCAAAAATTGAGATTCAAAATGCGGCAATCAATGAACAAGTTAAGAGTACTAACACACCGAAAGGGACCTAAACAAAATGCTTACAAGGGAAGGGGACTGCTCACTACTCACTACTTGATAGGTTTAGGTTGTAATATTATTTTTATCTCTTTAAATTTGATATTTATTTATTTTATTTTAATTATTTGAATAATTATACATATTTTGGCTGATTTATAGACTAAAGATAAATAGCGCGAGAAACAAATACAAACAAGTTAAAAAAAAATTAAAAAGACAAAAATAATGAGAGCGCTACAATACCAAAATAATTAAGACTGTGACGTTAAAAATAAAAAAAATAAGATTTGAGATAGAATTTAAGTGCAGTGATGCCCTACAACCGAGTCGTGGCATTGGAACCTGTAGTTGAAGAAGTCCCAGATTAATGTTTGGGCTTCGCAACTCCATAAGATCAGCACCAATGCAACTTAATTAAAAATACTCAGATTAAAAACTGAGCATCATAGCACCAGCATGTTAAGGCCGGGGCACTAGGGTGACAAAAAGGAATTTCTAACTTAATTTAAGAGAGATGTTTACCTTGTTTTGAAGTTATAAACCTATAAATAAAGATCCTTTAAAGTAAAAAAAAAAGACAATCAACAAAAGAAAACAAAAAAAAAAGTTTTAGAAAGATTAGAATTGGATTTAAAGATCAAAGAATAAGATTCTTGTTAAAGCAGAAGCACATAAATAAACAAAATCACTTAAGCAATATATGCAGAACAAGTAATTAAGGAATAAAAAGAGAAAAAGGGTAGAAGAAAAATACACAAAGAATTATGTCGTTCAGCAACTTGCCTACGTTTACGGCGGATTAAAATCACACTCTTTTTTTATTATGAATCACAAAGCACTCACAAAGTATGCATTTTATAACAAAGATCACAAAGAAAACTCTCTCTTGCACTCTAAGAATTTTCTCTCATAAAAAATCACAAAGACTTCTTCAATGATCACTTAGATATTTTTGAGTTATCACAAAGATTTCTCAACCTATCACAAAGATCTGTTTACAAGCCAATTGAGAGTCTTTATATAGGCTTTAGAATGTCCTAAGTTTATCCTAAACGTGTGGGAGTCGTATTAGTGAGTCCCGAAGTAAGTGGGAGATGAAATAAGGAAGTCTTAAATTGAGAAACAAATTCTCGTGTCCAGCGCCACAGCGCTCACCGCCGCGGCGCTAGTGCGCCTGTGTGAGCGCTGCGGCGTTCGTCGCCTAGCGCCCACACCTGGTCACTGCTCCCTTCGTCTTTCGCCTCTTTTCGCGTTCGTCTTTGATCCTTACGCACCCTACGCACTTGGCTTGCTCTCCAAATCATATCCCGATGATTTTCAATCAAGTTTCTCACAAAATTTCTCTTTGATTCAAAATTATCCACAAAGCAACTCGATCTCTCATTTTCGCATCTTTGGTCACCCTCACAAAGTAATGACTTCGGTTAAGTCCTTGCATAGGACGAACTTAAATAATGGCAGTGACTTAGTCAACATATCAGCAGGATTTTTAGACGACGCTATCTTCGTTAGACTTACTTCACTACTTTGGACAATCTTTCGAATGTAATGGAGGCTGACATCAACGTGTTTTGATCTCTCGTGGAACACTTGATGCTTGCTTAGGTGTATGATACTCTGGCTATCATAATATACACCGGTGTTCACATCTTCACTAGCCAATACCTCCGCACATATATCTTTCAACCACACAGCCTCATTTATAGCTTCACCAATAGCTTTATACTCAGCCTCTGTGGTAGATAATGCAACCATATGTTGTAGAACTAATCTCCAACACACACTACACCCAAACATTGTAAATATGTAGCCTGTCAACGATCTTCTCTTGTCTAGATCACCTGTATAATCTGAGTCTACGTACTCTCTTACCATTTCACTGCTGTCCTCATCCTTCTTATACATCCCGTGATTTGACGTTCCCTTGAGATATCTTAGAATCCACTTCACTGTAAGCCAGTGATCATTATCCAGATTTGTCATATATCTACTCACCACACTCACACCCTTTGCTATCTCTGGTCTTGAGCAAACCATTGCATACATGATGCTCCCACAGCGCTTACATACGGTACTTTACTCATTTGTAGTTTCTTCTCTTCGGATGTCAGCGATTGTGCTGCTGAAAGTCTAAAATACATGGCCAAAGGAGTAGAGACGGCCTTTGCGTTGGACATACCAAACTTTTCTTGAATTTTGAGTATATATCACTGTTGGGACAAGAAGATAACATCTCTTCTTTCCCTCACAATATCCATACCCAAAATTCTCTTTACTGCTCCCAAATCCTTCATCTCAAACTCGTTATTCAACAGCTTCTTGAGCTTTTGTATTTCTTCCATGTTCTTACATGCGATCAATATATCATCGACATATAGAAGTAAATATATCATCCCACAACTTATGTTCTTGAAGTATACGCATCCGTCATACTTGCCCCTACTAAAGCCACAAGCCATCATAAACTCATCAAATCTCATATACTACTGTCTAGGTGATTGCTTTAACCCGTATAATGACTTTTTTAGCAAACAAGCATGATCTTCTTTTTCAGGGTCCTTGAACCCTTGCAGCTGTGCCATGTATATCGTCTCTTCAAGCTCTCAATGTAAAAAAGTTGTATTTACATCCATCTGCTCTAGATGTAAATCAAGATTTGTACACATGGCTAACAAAATCCTAATAGATGTGTGCTTGACGACTGGAGAGAATATCTCATGAAAATCAAATCCCTCTCTCTGAGTAAAATCTTGTGCTACTAACTTAGTCTTGAATCTTGTAGGCTCTATCCCTAGTATCCCCCCCTTCACCTTATACACTGATTTGCACCCGACTAGCTTCTTTTGAGGCCTTTTTACCAACTTTCAGGTATTGTTCTTCCTAAGAGAACTAATCTCTTCTTCCATGACCTGCTGCCATTCTTTCTTGTTTTCACTCTTCATAGCCTCACTATATGTCATAGGCTCATCATACTCAAGAATGTAAGCAGAATTAAAGGCATGATCAACTAAATCTATGTCATACGACTCTTCATAGCCTCTTTATATTATGCATACCTGACTGGTGGGTTAATCGTTCTCCTTAGCCTGTCTCTGGCTAGTTGGTACTCTTCAAGTTTCATCTTAGGAGTGCTAGTCTTTTCTTGGGTAAACTTGGAGAAACTCGTCGATGTTCTTGGTTCTTCTTTAAGGATCTTATTGTTGAAGTGCTGATCTGGGGGCATATCAGATCCATTTTCAGGCTTCACTTCAACTTCTATTAACTCGGGTGCTGAGTCTTCCTTGGGCACAGGATCTTCTTTCTCATCTTCTTGGGAGGTTTTTAGCATCGTCGTCTCATCGAACGTCACGTCACGGCTTATGATACTCCTTAGTAGTGTCAGGTCTTTACATCATACCTTGTATTCTATCACTCATTCGGGATATCCTATGTATACCTCTTTGATAGCTCTAGGTTCCAACTTCTTCTCCTTAATATGTACAAAGGCATGGCAGCCAAATATTCTAAGATGGTCATACTTTGAAGGATTGCCAGACCATTTCTCTTCTGGTGTCTGAAGTCAATTGCTGATGAGGGACTTCTATTAATCAAGTAAGCTACAGTCACAACAGCTTTTCCCCAAAATGTCTTAGACATCTTCGAATTGATAAGCATGCATCTAACCCTTTCAAGTAGGGTCATATTCATTCTCTCAACTATGCCATTCTCCTATGATGTTGATCTTACTGTTCTATGCCTCACAATCTCATACTTGGCACAAACCCATCAAACTCTCTATTGCAAAATTCGAGGCCGTTGTCAATTCTCAACCTCTTCACCTTTTTGCCAATTTAATTTTCAACAAAAGCCCTCTAAGTTTTGAGTACTTCAAATGCTTGATTCTTGCTCCTCAATACATGGACCCACCGCTTCCTTGAATAGTCATCAATTAAATTGAGAAAATACCTGGCACCGCTACGAGTAGCTATCTGAGATGGTTCCCAAAGATTTCAGTGTATATAGTCAAGAGTCCCCTTAGTCATGTGCTCGTTGGTACTAAACCTCACCCTATATGCTTTCCCATGCACACAATGCTCACAAAACTCCAAGGGCTCGAACTTATCCTCACCAAACGCCTTTTGATTAAATAACTCCTTCAAGTTTCTTTCGCTTAAGTGTGCCAGTCTAAGATGCCATAACTTGGTTTGCATACTCTCATCATCTACAAAGAATAATAAAGAACCACTCACGACTTCACCTTAAGCATATAAACACCTTTGCGCTTCTCTCCTCTCATCACCACCATGGAACCCTTCAAAACTCTTAAAATCCATCTGTTGATCTTGATGGAACACCCATTCTGGTATAAAGTCCCTAGTGAGATCAAGTTTCTTTTCAAGTCAGGAACATACCTAACATCTGTTAACTTTCTCACTCGCCCATCATGCAGCCTAAACTTAACACTACCAATTTCCATCATCTGACATGCAATGTCATTATCCATTAAGACCTTACCACTACTAATGGGCTGGAAATTTGTAAACCAAGACTTGTGTGGGCACATGTGAAAAGTACAACCAGAATTGAGAACTCATTGTTCAGTGTTCTTACCATCAGTAGCAATGAATGTCTCTGCGCTGTTATAGCTATCATCATAGGCAAGCGCAACATCCATTTTCTTCTTGTCTTGTGCTCTCTTTTCAGGACAGTCCTTTATAAAGTACCCATCTTTCTTGCAGTAATAGAACTTTCTAGGAGTCTTAGACTTCGATCTTGAGCCATTTTTTTCCTTCCATCTCTATATGAGGGCCTTCCTCTTACAGATAAACTTTCTGCATTGCCTTCGATCTGCTTCCCTAGTAACTTTGAGTTTAATGATGATTTTACATCACTCATCGTTAAACTCTCTCTGCCGTAGAGTAGTGTATCAATAAAGCTCTCATAACTCTTGAGGAGTGAACTCAACAGGATAATTGCTCTATCTTTATCTTCTATCTTAATATTGATGGAATCAAGATCAAGGATGATTTCATTGAAGGCATATATATGATCTTTCATTTGCGTCCCTTCTGACATAAACAGCTGATACAACTTCTTCTTTATATGCAATCTGTTGGCCAATAATTTTCATATATAAAGAGAGTCAAGCTTCTTCCAAAGACCAATTGCCATCCTCTCACCTGCTACTTCCCTTAGTACTTCATTGCTCAATGACAGAACGATTGTGCTATGAGCTCTTTCTTGAATGTTTCTTCTTTCTGCTTCAGATTTAGATGACTCTGGTGTCTTCTCTTCATCACTAGATGAAGCTGCAGTCTCCTCTAATACCGAGCCTAGCCTTTGGCTCACCAATAACGCCTTAACCTTCATCTTCCACAGATTGTAGTCATTTGCACCGTTGAATTTCTCTACCTCATACTTGAGTGTGGCCATGCCTTCTTAGAACCTTACTTTAATACCAGTTTATTGAAGTGAAAGCATACAAACACACCAAATCACTCAAGAAATTAAAAAATAAAGAGAGAGAAAGGTAGAAGAAGAACAAACAAAGAATTACGTGGTTCGGCAACTTGCCTATGTCTATGGCGGATTAAGATCACACTCTTTCCTTATTATGAATCACAAGGCACTCACAAAGTATGCATTTTATAACAAAGATCACAAAGAAAACTCTCTCTTGCACTCTAGGAATTTTCTCTCACAAAGAACCACAAAAACGTCTTCACTGATCACTTAGATCTTTTTGAGTTATCACAAAGATTTCTCAACCTATCACAAAGATTTATTTACAAGCCAATTGAGAGTCTTTATATAGACTTTAGGATGTCCTAGGTTTACCTTAAACATGTGGGAGTTGTATTAGAAAGTCTTGAAGCAAGTGGGAGATGAAATAAGGAAGTCTCAAATTGGAAAACAAATTCCTGTGCCCAACGCCGCAGCACTCCGCTCTCACCGCCGTGGAGCTAGTGCTCCCATCTAAGTGCCACGGCGCTAGTCTCCTGGTGCCGCGGTGCTCAAGTTCTGGACTGGTCACCGCGGTGCCCACGCCTAGGCAAATTGTAGTACTCAATATCCACAACCGGTAAAAATAAGTATTTATATATATATATACGTATTTATTTATATGTGGGTGATACTTGATTTATATATTATTATTATTAGTGTTTGTATAGGTTCAAGACATACTTTAGTATTGAGTTTATTTGCAAGACTTTAGATTTATTTTAGGGACCAAATTATAATACTTTGAAAGTTTTAGGGGCAAATTCATAAATATTAAAAATTAGCCTCTTAGTATAAAAATACACTTTTAAAATCCTAATTCTCTCATTTTGGTCCAGCTATCCCTTTTAGAGTGAGAAAAGAGAGAAAGATAGGGGAGAGAAAGAGAAGAAGAAGAAGAAAAAGAAGAAGAAATTGAAATTTTGGATTTTAAGAGGTATATGACAACTATTTCTCAATTTATTGGTGTTAATTAAGTTAATTCCTTTAATTTTTTATTTCTAGAAATATGTATAATTAAGTATTTGATGTGTATTTCGTAAGATATTGTGAGAATTGATGATGATCTATGTAGAGAGCTTGATAAATCATGATGAATTGCAGATTTTTATTTGATAGTCTCTTGATCCAGAAATTTAATAAATTGTTGTGATTCGATTCTGATATTAAATTTTTAGTATATTAAATTAGACATGTTCAGAATTATCTAAGACTTTGAATCGATTGAAAATTCAAGAAATTGAATTTATAGTAAATTTACCAAAATGACCCTGAAATTCTGAAAATTTCCTGTGTAAACAGTATAATACAGTGGAAAATAATTTTTGACCTACTGAATGATTTTCAAAAATTACGAATTTGTGTAATATGATAATTTTATATGTCTAGTAGGATAAACTCAAAATTGAGAAGTTAGATCAATGTGGTTAAATTGTTATGATTTTCTAAAGAGTGTTAGCTTATTGCAGTATTTGATTAACAGATTTTTAAAGCTATGGAATAAAATAGTTTTAAAATACTTTTGGCAGTGATTTTGAAGTAAAATATTTATCATGGATTTATGTATGTTGTAGGAGTAATTATGTGGTATTTTTATAATTTTTGAGTTAGTATATAATTTTATAAAATTAGGAAATTGAATACTATTCAGTAAGTATCTTGATCCTATCAGGTTAGTAGTTTGGATTCGATGGTGTGTATGGAATGGATTGTGTAGGAATTTTGATATAATATTCATATATAAGAAGGATATATGAGTCAAAAATGATATATTCTGATTTTGGAGTAATTGAACATCATTTGATGTATTAGAAAATTTTGTTAAGTGTAAGTGTTCAGAATGATAGGTTTTGAGAAACCAAGTATTTAGACCAATTTGATGTGATAAATGCATTGTATATAATTTTGTAAGCTATTTAAAGTATTTTTTGTGAATTGTGAGGCTTATGAAAGGATTAATCTCCATTGATAGGTTAAGGAGATTTAAGCCTTATAGTTGAAAGTGTTAAGAGGTAAGTATACTAGACTTTTTACTGAAATCACAATAAACATAGTAAGTGTTATGAATGATTTTGTAAATGTGGTTAAGAATATGTTTATGTTATGTCAAAATATATTTTGATATGAAATGAGAAGGCTTGTGTTTATGAATGTGAGCATTGACATTGAGCATGGACATACATGTGTTTTTGACAGTGCGCTTCAAAATGAAATGTGTTTAACAAAGAGAGCTTTTGAAGTGTAATATGTCCATGAGAAATATTTTGTTTTGAGGATGCTTGAACTCACTGTTGACTTAGTAGGCATCTTATGTGATTTTTGGAGCCTTTATGTGTGGCCTTTTCTTCGGGATTGGTATATGTTATGTGTTTCGTATGTAGGGAGGATCCTATTGGTACCTAAAGGAAGATTGAGTCATCACATTCGTATGGTAGCGTATTGGTGCATGTGAGAGGACTCACCGATGATTAGGGTGAGGGTTTTGCTTTTACCTTCGGGCATGAGCATTATATATGTGTTATTTAAAACCTCACTTGTACTATTCCTCTCATACGGCATGTCACCTACGAGTGACATTTGGTTCATTATGTGATATATGATGTGTAAGTCCTACTAAGTAGTAGTTGAGTGATAGTATTCCTATTATATGTTTTGAAAGAATGTGTAAGCGCTTACATGATATATGATTTGATAAGATTATGATTTTGATTGATCACAACATATCATACATATGCATTGTCTACATATATGTATTTGTATTTGATATATGAAAAACTAGTATGCTTACTGAGTTTTATACTCATTATAGTTTATGGTGATTTCAGGTAAATAAGGTATATGTGTGCTTAGCGGATTTGGCAAGGCTTCTGCTGTTTCTTGGGTTCCCTAAGTTGTTAGGTCGCTAAGTGTTTTATTTGAGAACACGTGGGATAAGATATTTGATTTGTCCCTATTGAATAAATACTTATGTATTATTTTATTGTGTGTGATTGGATTTAGTTTAAGTTGCACCAAGTGTGGTAATGGATTGATTTTAAGTAAGAATTTGCAATGAATATATTCTGGGCTTTCGATAACAAAGTTGCTACTGGTGACGTAGTAGAGTGTTAATCTCTGAGAAAACTCTGCATATCTCCGATTTACTAATTGTCTCAGTTATAATTCAATTGCTATAATTCTGAAAGAAATTAAAATGAATGTGCTTAGAAATATTATTGAATGAATGTAAGTGATGTCGTGTGTCAGATTTTTTGGGTCTGGGGCGTGACACTGCTCCCTTCGTCTTTCGCCTCCTTTCGCGTCCATCTTCGATCCTTGTGCATCCTACACACTTGACTTGCTCTCTAAATCATATCCCAATGATTTTTAATCTATATTCTCACAATTCTACTGCAAGTTAGAGAGAGGACACAAAATTAAGGGACTATTCTTTTGTCTTTTTCTTTTCTTAATTGTATCTTTTATTTTTCATGATGATCATAAACTCTTGTTCTAAAACTCTATTTTTTTTTACCATGAACTAAGTTTTTATTTTTAGGGTTACAACTTTGAACTCGATATTAATATTGAATTCAATTCTTTTTTCTTATTTTATGAACTCAATTATTAAAATTGTTTAATTTATCTGTACTTAATACTTTTTATTTATCTAGTCAATAATTAGAACATCTTAAGAATTATAAAGAATTTGACAGAGAGATTTATATGTTTAGCCTTAGGTATTTTGATATATGATCATGATATAACCATTATGAGCTTTATGTGAGATAAATATATGTTGATATGACATATATGGTATTATAAAATAGTTCTTAATAAGTCTTACATTTATCTAATTACCATAGACATAAATAATTATTAGGGTAAGATATATACACTTGACCATGGACAAAGAGTAGTGAAGATATTAGGAATTTAGCCAACAATTCATATTGATGGATTAACTTAAGAAAATATTAATTGGCTCAAGTAAAGTATTGAGAAATAGCTGTAACTCTATGTTTTTTCACTATTAGTGATTATATTTTGTTACCTTTAGTCTTACCTTGTTAGTTTTCTATTTATTTAGATTGAATTTAATATTTTCAGTTATAAGTTATCTGGATAAAGGTATAAAGAAATAATTTTAGTACTTAGTAAGAGATTATATATAAATTCATCGTAGGAATGATACTTTACTCATTCTATAATATTTGTTGTGATAGTATGCATTTGCACTTTAAAAAAATACACAACACTACTCCCAAATTACAAATAGGTGGAGGCAGTGTACATAACCCGTGATAAAAGGATATATCCATTGGAATGAAAGCAAATGTAAAGCAATTGGTTTGTTTGTACAATTGCGAGGAACCTATATTGATGTTCATGTTGGATAAATAAGTGAAGGAATATAACTATTATGAGTGTCAAAGTGTGCTAAGGTACTATTCTTAAAACCATTTCTATCCTTATAATGATGATAATCAAAGTGCAAATGGGTTTAAATAGTAGTATAGTTTTCAGGATTCAATGACCAATGAAAATTACAAAGGTACACATCAAAATGTAATTTTCTAAGACCATAAACAAGAACTTAAATAGGAGTTAATAAGTAGAGAGTTTTTTATTCAAAAAGAAGAAGAGTTGTTCATTCTTTCAAATAAGATGTGCCTACAGTATTTATAGAGATGAAATGTGTCACGCCCCAGACCCAAAAGATCTGACACATGACATAACTTACATTCATTCAATAATGAGCACACATACAATCTTATTGTTTCTACTATATTTCCAAATTCTTGTTTTACGGGTTAGTCTTATGTTTAAAAATATAAATATAAACATTTATTAAAAATATTTAAACATTCATTTCAATTTTTCAGAATTATAACATTTGAATTATGACTGGGGCAATTAGTAAACCAGAGATACGTAGAGTTTTCTTAGAGATTAACACTCTACTACGTTACAAGTAGCAACGTTGTTACCGGAAGCCCAGAATATATTCATTGCAAATTCTTACTTAAAAGCAACCCATAACCATACTTGGTGAAACATAAACCAAATACAACCACACTGAATAAAATAACACATGAGTATTTATTCAATAGGGACAAATCAAATATCTTAAACTATGTGTCCACAAATGAAACACGTAGCAACCTAGCAACTTAGGAAACCCAAGGGACAGCAGAAGCCTTACCAAATCTGCTAAGTACACATATACCTTATTTACCTGAAATCATCATAAACTATAATGAGTATAAAACTCAGTACGCATACTAATTTTTCATATATCAAATTATAAATACATATATGTACACAATGCATGTGTATGATATGCTGTGATAAATTAAAATTTATAATCTTATCAAATCACATGTCAGGTAAGCGCTTACACATTCTTTCAAAACATATAATAGGAATATCATCACTCAACTACTACTTAGTAGGACTTTCATATCACATATCACATAATGAGCCAAATGTCACTCGTAGATGACATACCGTATGTGAGAAATAGTACAAGTGAGGTTTAAATTACACATATATAATGCTTAAGCCTAAAGGTAAGAGCCAAACCCTTACCCTAATCATCGGTGAGTCCTCTCACATGCATCAATACGCCACCACACGAATGTGATGACTCAATCTTTCTTTAGGTACCAATAGAATGCTCCCTACATATGAAAAACATAACATATACCAATCTCGAAGGAAAGGCCACACATAAAGGCTCCACAAATTATATAAGATGCCTACTAAGTCAACAGGGAGTTCAAGCATCCTCAGAACACAAAATGTTTCTCATGGACTATTATACTTCAAAAGCTTTCTTTGTTAAACACATTTCATTTTGAAGCTCACTGTAAAAAACACATGTATGTCCATGCTCAATGTCAATGTTCACATTCATAAACATATCTCTTTTGTATTTTATATCAAATATACTTTGGCATAACATAAACATATTTCTAAGTACATTTACAAAATCATACATAGACAATTACTATGCTTATTGTGATTTCAGTAAAAGTCTAGTATATTTACCTCTTAGCACTTTCGGCTACAAGGCTTAAATCTCCTTAACCTATCAATGGAGATTAATCCTTTCATAAGCCTCAACATTCACACAAAATACTTTAAATAGCTTATAAAATTACACATATTGCACTTATCACATCGAATTGGTCTAATTACTTGGTTTATCAAAACTTGTCATTCTGACCACTTCACTTAACAAAATTGTATTATATATCAAATGATGTCCAATTACTCCAAAATCAGAATATATCACTCTTGACTCATATATACTTCTTATATATGAATATTATATTATAATTCTTATACAATCCATTCCATAAACACCATCAAATCCAAACTATTATCCTGACAGGATCTAGTTATTTATTGAACAGTATTCAATCTCCCAATTTTATAAAATCATATAATAACTCAAAAATTATAAAAATATCATAAAATTACTCTTGACACATATCTCAATCCATGATAAATATTTCACTTCAAAATCATTACCAAAAATATTTTAAAACTATTTTATTCTATAGCTTTAAAAATCTGTTAATCAAATATTGTAATGAGCTGACACTCTTTAGAAACTCATAAAAATTTAATCACATTGATATAAATTTTTAATTCTGAGTATATCATATTAGACATATAAAATTATCATATTACATAAATTCATAATTTTTAAAGATCATTAGGCAGACCAAAAATTATTTGTCACTATATCATAGTGTTAACACAAAATTTCTATAATTTCAGAGTCATTTTGGTAAATTCACTACAAATTCAATTTCTGGAATTTTCAATCGAATCAAAGTCTCAAATGATTATAAATATATCTAATTTCATATAATCAAAATTCAAAACAAAAATCAAAGCACAACAATTTATAAAATTCCTGGATCAAGAGACTATCAAGTAGAAATTCTGCAATTCATTATGATTTATCAAGCTATCTACATAGATCATCATCAATTCTCATAATATCTTACAAAATACACATCAAATCCTCAATTATACATATTTTCAGAAATCAAAACTTAAAGGAATTAACTAATTTAATAGCAAGAAACTAAGAAAAGGTTATAGTATATCTCTTAAAGCTTAAATTCTAACTTTCTTCTTCTTTTTCTTCTTCTTCTTCTCTTTCTCTCTTTTCTCACTCTAAAAGAGGTATCTCGACCAAACTGAGTGAATTGGGGTTTCAAAAGTGTATTTTTATACTAAGAAGCTAGTTTTTGGTATTTACAAATTTTTCTTTAAAACTTTCAAATTATTACAATTTGGTCCCTAAAATAAATCTAAAGTTTTACAAATAAACCCAATAATAATGGTATTATTTAATCTATACAAACAATACTAGTAACACTACATAAATTAAGAATCATCCATATACAAATAAAATATGAATATTATACATATATATAAATATTTATTTTTTTCGATGTTGGATAAGTGGTTACTACAATTCTCCCCTTCTTATAAGAATTTCGTCCTCGAAATTCATGACTTAAGCAAACATATGAGGATATTTAGATCTCATTTCTTCTTCTCGTTCCCAAGTTTCCTTTTCAACTGTATGGTTTATTCATAAAACCTTTATAGAGCAATCTTTTTGGTATATAGGATTTGCTCATTGTGGTCCAAAATCCTAATAAACACTCATTCATATGTTAGATTATCTCTAAGTTTAAGTGACTCATAACTTAGTATATGAGAGGAGCACAAAATATATATCCAGAAAATAAACACATGGCACACATTATGAACTTATAAAATGTATACACACATATTTTTATTCTTATTACCCGTTCGTTAAATATTTAATGAGCCTCTATACACTTCACCTTTTATTCATTAAAGAATGACATAGATGTAGAATACCCATACTAATCTCTTAAATAAAATTCTTAACTCCTCTAAAAATTTTAATCCCTTCAACATTTACTCATATGTCATAATATTATTCATTACCTTAATATCATTCTCAAAATGAAAATAATTTAGCATTTCTACACAACTAAGTTGTCATTCAAATCAAAACGTTGAAGGCATTATCTTAAATGATCAAAAATCAACTTTAATAAAAAGACCTTTAGTTCAATTAATTCTTAAATCATAGATTTCAGCATTATATCTCTTACTTTAACTCTTTAAAAATAGTCCATCTTATTGGATATCATTTTCTCATTGAGATTGACATGTCTGCTTTTTTTTTTTTTCCTAATATGCTGAATTTCAAATAGAAAAAATTATATTAGCACAATTACTGCGATGGCAAAGATAATTTTTCTAACTATTCCGTTAATGTCATCCATGTAAAAAGAAAGGACAAAACGATTGCTGATTTTCTTTCACGAAGCCCTATAAATAGCCTAAACCTTATAACCACTTTTTTAGCAATAAAGAAAACTAACCCTCTTACCATCTTCATGATGAATCCCATTATTATAACTCCTCATGTTCCTTTTACTGCACCACAATTTTTACACCTAATCAGAATCAGAACACTCTATTCCCGTGCCAAAGAATTCATCAGACACTACGCCATCTTGGCAGTCCAAGAATATGGCCTCACAGTTCTTGGTGGCCTTTTGTTCAACTTGGAATACCCTTTCTTTCACCTGCACTCTTTTTTTTTCCATTTTTCCAATGGTTCAAACCTGTCATTTACTTGTTATGGTACCTGTTGGATCTGTATACAATCGCCATAGAATTTCCATTACTTAGAACCCTCAAAGAATTAGAAAAATGTGATGAAGATCATCCAGCCCTGGTTTTTCTCCAATGGTTTTACCCAAAGACATGGTGGATAACTAAATATAGACACTTGATTGCAAAAAACACAAATGCTGTAGTCCCCAGACAACATCTTTGGTCTGTCTTACTTCTTCAACGAAAGGGTATAATTGTTTCAGATCATAAAATCCATTATTACCCTACTGTCAAGGATTACTTCACCTTTCCTCTTTTACTAAAAGGATCAATTAAGATCTGGCCTGAAGAAGTAATCCAGAAAAAAAGAGAACTTGAAAGAATTCTTGCTCAGGAAAACCAGATAATTCCTCCGAGTGTTTAGATCTCCTTAGAAGATGCTGCACCTTGGGAACAGGTTGAAGATGACTTTGCAGAAGAACTGAATTTTACCAATTTATACAAATCCCAACAAAGACAAAAACATCATCTTTCATACCACAGAAATACAAATTACTCCACCCACCATCATCCACATACAAATAAAATATAAATATTATACATATATATATATAAATACTTATTCTTTTCGGTGTTGGATAAGTGGTTACTACAAGATGTCTCTTTGAAGAGATGCAACACATCTTCAAAAGGGCATACCTATCGGAAGAGATTGATGACTCTTTTAAGGGTCACATCCCCAATTCTCAGCTCTGTGGCTCTCAACACCCGGCATTGTGACGCTCAATTACAAAAGAAAATAAAACCTCAACTGGGTGCTTCGACACTCATCTTTAGTGTCGTGATGCTTTAGGCTCAGCCTCGAGCATTGCAGTACTCATTAACAGGAGCCGCGGCGCCCTAGGCACTGACTTGGGTTCTAATGGGATCAATGTCTGAACGCCTTTTTCACTTCTTCCTTCTCTTCCATCTTCTTGATTCTTTCTCTCTATTCTATGACCTTGATATACATTGGTTTATTTGAAATATTCTTTAAATACCAATAATTCCCTTTATATTTTAAATAAATTAATGCAATCAAATCAAAATAGAATTTAACTTATATGAATTTGTACTTTTTTAAGCTATGAACCAACCATTAATCAAGTAATCATTTTTAACAAGAATTATGTGAAACTAAGTTTCTATCAACTTTTAGTCCTTTGGTGTAAAATAGAGGATTAAATGATTAAGTTAACTTATCTAATAACTTGTTTTTGTCCAGTGATTTGGCACTTTTACGGTCCTGTGATGTCCTGGTTTCATGAGTGATCTAGAGATGTTTGCCTAGCTCTCATAGGAGCCAATCTAATTTCACACTCACATAGGTGACACTCCATTAAGTATGTTCTGTAGGTTTAACACATCACCATGCAATAAAAGGGCTATGAAGTTCATTAAGAATACAACTCAACCTTTCTCATTACAGATGCACTATCTTACCTTAGGTATAGACTCACAATATATAATCGATAATATAATAAGACAACAAGTGACTTGTTCTTACCTTTATGAACTTACTTCATGGAATCCCCAATCATATAGGTAGGGCTACCATCACTCTTGCCTTATACTCTAGGCAGAAATCTCATCCCCTTCGACGTATAATCTATTAATCTCTTATTTAATGGTTTGTCAGAGAATCGGCTAAATTCATCTCTGACCTCACATAATCTAGGCTCACCACCCTGAATTCTAGCAGCTGCTTAATTATATCATATCTTAGACGAATATGTCTACTTTTCTCATTATAGATCTTACTCTTTACTCTAGCAATGGCAGCTAGATAATCATAATTTATTGAAATCGATGTATAAGGGTGATAGTTAATGAGAAGATCAGTTAAGAGTGTTCTTAACCACTCAGCTTGAGAACAAGCTTTTTCTAAAGCTATTAACTTAGATTTTATAATAGATCGTGCTATATAAGTCTGTTTAGTGGATTTTCAACATACAGTACCTCCACTCAAAGAGAACATAAATCCACTAGTAGACTTCACCTCATTGGATTCAGTGATCTAATTTGCATCACAATATCCTTCTAGCACAAGTTATGTCTACCATATAAGAGTACATAATTTTTAGTGCCTATCAAATATTTTGCAACTCTTAAACACTCAAATGCTCTTTTCCTAGATTATAAGTATATATACTCAGCCTCCCTACAACATATGCTATATCGGCCTAGTATTATTCATCAAATATATAAGACTACTAATAATTTGTGCATAACGAGATTAATTTTTACTATGCTCAATATTCTTGTGAAGTTTACTACTAGCATCATAAGGTGATACCACCAATTTATATGTTATGTACCCAAAATTTTTTAAGAACTTATCAACATAGTGTTCTTAGGATAAACTGAGACCATTAAATGTTCTCATTCCTTAATTTAAAGAATAAAATCTACTTTTCCTATGTCTTTCATATCAAACTTAGTTGATAAAAATCTCTTAGTCTCGTTTATTACTTTCATACTAAGACTGAATATAAGCATGTCATCTACATAGAGACATATAATGACATAATTCTTAATATCAAAAGTTTATAGTACATACATTTATCAAAATCATTGATCATAAGACTATTTAATACTAAAGTATTGTCAAACTTTTCATGCCACTATTTTAGTGCTTATTTCAGGCCATATAATAACTTTACAAGTTTACATACTTTATGCTCTATTCTAATACTAACACAACCCTTTGGTTATTCCATATAAATTTTCTCTTCTAAATCTTCATTTAGAAAGACAGTCTTTACATCCATTTGATATATGTACATGTATTGCAGCTAATGTAATCAAGATCCTAATGAATGTAATTCAAGTTACTATAGCATAATTATCAAAATAATCTAAATATTTCTTTTATGTGAACCCTTTGGCAACCAATCTTATCTTATATTTCTCAATTGTACCATGAGCACTTATCTTCTTTTTGAAGATCCATTTACAATTAATGAGCTTGGTACTATGAGGCAAATCAACTACTTACCTTACATGATTGCTCATAATAGAGTTTATCTCATCATTAATGGCCCATCTCCATAAAGAAGTATCATGAGAGGATATAGCCTCACAATATATTTTAGGGTCCTCTTTCATAAGAAAGATATAAAAGTCATTATCAAAATTAGTAGCTTTCCTCATTCTCTTACTTATTCTAAGTTCATTGTTGGAGCTTTCTAGAAGTTTATTATGTAATTCTATATGAGTCAAAGTTTTCTCTAGGTTGGTTTTCTTAAGAAAATTAGTTTTAAAAAATTCTGCATTTTTAGATTCTATTATATAGTTTACATCAAATAATCCAATGATATTTTTTAATACCAAAAATCTATATGTAACACTATTCTGGGTATATCTTATAAATATACAATCAATAGTTTTAAATCCATCATTTTTCTTTCAGGGTCAAGAATCAAGACCTTGGTAAGACACCCCCAAACTTTAAGATATTATAAATTAGGTACATGACTTTTTCATAGCTCATAAGGTATAATTCTAGTTTTCTTATATAGAATTCTATTTTGTATGTGGTAAGCAATCAATATTGCTTGCCCCCACAAGTTCATAATTGCCCTAAAATATATTAATATGCAATTCATCATGTCTTTTAATGTTCTATTTTTTCTTTCAGCCACTCTATTTGATTTATGAGAATATAGTGGAGTAACTTTATATATAATTTCATTATCTTCATAATAGGTACTAAACATATTAGACACATATTCTTCTCCTTGATCAGTTCTTAATCTTTTGATTTCTTTCCAAGTTGATTCTCAACTTCTTGTTTATAAATTAAGAACTTTTCATAAGACTCATATTTATTTCTTAATAGATATACTTTGGTATATTTTGAAAATTCATCTATGAAGGTTATGTAAAATATAGTCCCTCATCTGGTCATGATATCCTTAAGATTACCTAGGTTACTATGAATTAAATTGAGTAATTCAAGTTCTTTAAGAGTTATTGGTTTACAACTTTTCTTGGTGGAATTTTCTTTTATACACACATCACATTTATTAATACCATCTAGGTTCATATTAAGAAGTAAATCAACTCTTTTTATTTTTCTTACGTAAAGATAATTTAAGTGACCTAATCTATCATATCATAAATTAAAAGACTTAACAATATAAATTGAAAAAATACTTTTATTAATATAAGTATCAAGTACATTGAATTTGAACAATTCATTGGAAGAGTATCTCTTTCTAACAAATATTCTACTCTTTGCCATTACAACTTTGTCCCCTTTAAAAGAGGCTTTTACATTTACCTTACTAGCCATAAATACAAAAATAAGATTATATCTTATGTTTGGAACATGTAGTACTTTATTCAAGATAAGAGATGTTCTAGGTGTTAACTTAAGAATAAACTTTCCTTTTCCTACCACCGAGGTAGAATAAGAATTATCAAGATATACTTGTTCCTCTCATTCTCTTACTTGAACATAGTCATGGAATGTACTCTTGTCACCACATATATGTCTTGTAGCCCCTGACTCAATGACCACTTTTTGTTGCCATTTATAACCATGTTCAGTTGGGAAGCTACAACAGTGGCAATCACCTCATCTCCTTTAACCAAATTGACTTTATGAGTTTTAGTGTTTCCCTTCTTATTTCTTTGTCTATATTTACATTGATAGGCTCAATGACCATATTTGCCACAAATATAACATTTACCTTTTCTTTTGAATAAGGGATTAATGTTTTTAAGGTATAAATTGTTTGTGGACTTTGGATACTTCTCACTATAATTTTTATTCTCAACCAAATTAGCCTTAGAAACAAATTCATCAGCCTTTTGAATATTCTCCTATTAGCGATTCTTTTCTTCAATTCTTATATGGACAATAGAATCTTTCAACTTCAAATGTTTCCTTTTGTGCTTGTTGATTTTCTTGTAATTTCTCCAAGAATCAAGCAATTTTTCAATCAAGCAGTCGACAACCAAAGATTTCGGGAGAACAGTTTTCTCATTCTTTAAATTATTGATCAAGAGATGAAAATCATGTATTTGTGATGTTACATCCTTTTCCTCAAACATTTTAAAGTCCAGAAAATCATGCACCGACATCTTCAATCACATTCCTTTTCTTTAATTGTGCTTCAATTTCATATACATATTTATATATGAAGTAAACATCATATAATTCATTTGAGAGGATATGTAGAATAGTATTTCGACATACCTTATTTACTCTATTCTATTTTGAAAATTTCTCCTTATAGTTTTCATCATTGACATTCGGAGGAGGTTGTGTGAGATGATCCGTCATGCCCATGACATCTAATGTATTGAATACATGATCTTGTCATCTTTTGAAATGCTTTCCATTAAATGGTAGTATCTTGGTAGTCTCAGACAGTGATTCGACAACAGCCAATAACGAAGAATCACTAATTACATCTATAGAATTAGTTTTAAGATTGTTGGATAAATAGGTGAATGGATACAACTATTATTGATGTCAAGGCGTGCTAAGGTATTGTCCTTAAAACTATTTCCACCCCGATAATGATGATTATCAAGGTGCAAATGAGTTTGAATGGTAATATAGTTTTCAAGATTCAATAACAAATAAAAATTACAAAGATGCACACTAAAATACAATCTCTTTGGACTATAGGCAAGAACCTTGGAAGGAGTTGATAAGTAAAGAGTTTTTTATTCAAAGAGAAGAAGAGTTATTTATTCTTTCAAATAAGATATGCTTGCGGTATTTACAGAGATGAAACGTCTCTCTAAAAAAGTACAACACATCTTCAAAAAGTCACATCTATTGAAATAAATTGATGATTATTCTAAAGATTATATCCACAACTCTCAACATCGCAACACTCAATTGAAAAAGAAAACAAAACCCTAATCAAGCGCTGCAATGCTCTAAGCTCGATCTCGAGCACCACAACACTAGCTAAGCACTAACTTGGCCATCACAGTACTCAATGTTTGAGCACCATTTTTTTACTTTTTCTTTTTTTTTTTTTCTCTCTTCGCAATTCTTTCTTTACCTTATGACCTTAACGTACATTAGTTTATTTAAAGTACTCTTTAAAATTTCAACACTACACTGTATTCAAAATGCAAGCTCTAATTCATAATCTTAGTAACTAACTGTCGGAGTAGAGGCTTTTGGCATATCATTTTTGACAACATTAATATGCTCCATCATTGCCTTGACATTGCGCTTAGGAAAATCCAACAAGCAAAGCCCTGGGCTCATGGCATAAAGAAAACAGGAAAAACAGAATTAATAAAAAATAAAAAATAAGATACTTAAGATATTGTGAACTGATGTCTTTTTTTTTTTTTTTGGCTGGTTGCAACACATTATAAACTTGCGCTGTACCATAAATGACTGAATTCAATCACATTTGTGTTTAAAGGCATTTACAAGTTACAAGAACAAGATCCTGTCTGTTTTATTGAAAGACAATTTGTGGCATTAGGGAATATAATACATGGGATTTGGAAGCTTGAAAGACCGTCTGGCCAGTGGAGAACCCAATAAATCACTCCATTGGTCTCCAGAGTTCCCTAGAATCCGAAATCCCTCTTCAACCATCTCATTCCTCCTCTCTGACTTGTAAATTGTGGCCAGTTTTCCATGGTCATTGGAGGACCTGCACAGAAATAAATCCCCAGGATTCAGTTGGGTAGAACAAAGCCACCCGGAGCACGATGATTCCAATATGTAACATAAAAATGCATATACAAAGAAAGGGCAGACAAAACAAAATTTGTCATGAGCATGTGTGGCAGCAATGTAGAAGGAACACAAGATGAATAAAAGGTAATAGAAGAAGAAAATGAGTAAATCAATCATAGAACTTTTTTTATGCTGGGAAATCAGTTTTTCTCACCTTTTTTTTTTTTTTTTTGCATCCTGTTATGATTCAGAGATAAACAGAGTAGACAACTAACTTAACTTTCGAACAAACAAAGAACTCTAATCAAGATGAAATGAAACTACAAAATTAAGTACCACAGAAATTATGTAAATTAAAGTACTGATGCTGCTAACATTTTTCCTCGACATAGGAGTTAGAGCCTTTAACATGAATGTTCAGATTGGATCTGAATTACTCCAAACCAATTTAGTTAAAAGAAAGACAAACAATGATTTCATGATTATTGCCTAAAAAAACACTTTCAAATATAAAATTAAGCTCATATCTAGATATGAAAATAAGGAATATCTCACCATCCTATAGGCAAGAAAGGAAGGGAAACAGAGAAAATCCAGGGTATAACTCCACTCTACAGCAGGTCATGTGAGCATGCACAAGCACTGTATGTATGAGTAGATAATTCCTTTGCATAGTAGAGAAAACATGTAAAAGAAGGAAAAGGAAAAAAACATGAACGTATACTACAGACAAAACAAATTGTCGGAAAACTATAGTCACTCATAGGAGACAATTCCATATATAAGAACCAGAAAAAGAAAGCGCGAAAATCATCCGCTGCCTCGATTTCTGAAACCAGAAACTATTAAGAAATGGAAGAAAAAGGAGAAAAGCTCCACCAAACAACCAAATCAAGAAATGAACAATATTAAGTGAAAAGAAACTGATTAGTAGGGAAGGTAACTGCCACTAAAAGTCCCTCCTAATGAAGGTCCCCATTTGCCAAGAGGTTGGCCTCTCTTCCGAAACAAAAAACCACTTCAGGTTAAACCTAGGTTGATAACCATACAACTTTCAACCAAAGAAATATGGAAGCATCTCAAAATTTTGGGCATACACAGGTCCTTACTCCACAGATCTTCTATGATGTAAGAGTTGCAAGAAATAAAAATCAGTACTGAAATGACCTTATACAGTAGTTTTTAGATTCCTGTTCTGTTTTATTCTAGAAAAGTGAAACAAGAGATTGTTTAGTTCATTATTTCTTAAGCAGGTTATCGAAAACTACTAAGGATTAAAACAAATATACTTTAAATTTTTGGCATAATAGCTCAACTGGGATGTTAGCAACCTTGATGGAAACTGCTACTCAAAAATGATAAGGGAGGAGAAACCTCATAGGCTGGAACTACAACTGCCACCCATGGTGATTATGGAAATGAGAAACCTGTGAATTCTTAGAAAATAAAAACCTAATTGACAAAATAATCTAGAGTCTAATCCTACAAAAGGGCAAACATATAATTATTCCAATTCTCTCATTTCAAAACATAATCACCTCCAAAGAACTTAACCCTACTTACCCCACACAAGAAGGCAATCACAAGCGGGATACAAAGAGGTATATAGGTGCTGACATATGACTAATCCAAACGAAGAAAATTCTCCCATATAGTATAAGATACTGGTCAATGCAAAACAAACAGTAAAAATGTTCACTAGGTTCTAACATATAATAAAAGTATTTGCATGGGACATTTTTACTTTTAATAAGATGCACAGAGCCAAATAAGGCCTTTCATCTGAAGCATTTGAAAACTAGTGACATTCCTAACTATGATTCAGAATATCTCCCAACACAAAATTATTGGAGTTGAACCAGAAATAACAAAATGCAACATACAAGAGGAAGCACCATCATTCTCAATGTTCCAACCTCTAGCATGATGTATTTAGGGACAGTCAGAGCAGAGGCTCTCTAACTTGAGAAAAAGGAATCTATGATATCGATATCTAACAGAAAGCAATATGATAATGTTTTCATGCTTATCCTTTTTGCAGAAGTCTGAAATTCTACTCAAACCATAAATGCACCCATAACATAATTCCAAAATAATTTGAATATGCTTGAAAGTAGAGATTATTAAATTATAACCAGCAAGATCCATGATACCTGAACAAGTGGAAAATTCTAATTCATATACTTAATACCATTATTGAAGTTCTATGCAAACTAGAAATTAAAAAAAAAAAAGGTATTATAGCAAAAAATCGTAGTGGTAATATGATTCAAAAAGTATGTTACAGTGGAATACGTAACTAAAGTATTTACATTCATTCTCTCCATCATTAAAGATAAAGAAATCACCTCAAAATGAGTTTGTCCCAATAGCGGATTCCAGCATTGATCAGATTTTCAACAGTGACACTGCTTTGCTTTTCACTGCGCCCGGTAAGCAAGAAAACCTTAAAGCCCAATCCCAGAACCTCTTCGTAGAGTTTCAGACTGGGTTCTAAAGCTGGTGCCATGGCCTTCTCAACCCACTTATCAAACTCAATCGGATCAAAAATCTCCAAGCTGCAAATTCCCAAAAAATGCCACACCGGAAATCAGTTTTCCTTTTAAGGTAAATAAATATTAAAGAAGATGAGAATTTCAATCAGAGCCAGTAGTCCAATCAACTGAATCCTAAAATTGATTAGTTTAGGAGCAAATACAATATATAAGTTTCACCTTATTGTGATTTCTTGAAATAAATACCCTCACATATGGTAAACCAAACATTTAATTGAATTCCATTTTGTACTGTTCCGAATTCAATCAAAATTCATAAGTCCAGATAACTACCGTCACTACCTATGTTCTTTAAACAACAATGACTAAATCAGGAAAAAACAACAATAAATGGTATTCATCCCTTATTCTAGCAATCTAAATTATAAAAAAAAACATATACCCAGAGCAATCCAACCAACAAAACTAAGCTCAGTTCAAGTACACTTTCTCGTCAATCAAACAACTTAAATATCCCAATAAAAACCAGCCAACTAACCTTCCCACAAGTAGTTAAAACTTATTTTTTTTATAAAAAAAATTAAAAATCAATTATCTAAAAAGAAAACTTACCCATAAGCATGCTCTTGATAATAAGGAAGATTGGACAACAAAGTCTCATCAATATCAAAAACCCACGCATCTTTCCCATCATCACCCAATTCAACACTCTTCGCGTAAACTGCAGCCTCATTCGACACCCTCTCTAAATCCACAATATAACCTCGACCCATCATATAATCCCTCACGTACCCTACACATTCACGCGGAATCGTCTTCCAGGGATTCAAATTGTTAGCCTCAACCGCAAATCTCCAGCTCGTACACTGTAATTTAACCTCTTCGTCGAGTTCCTTCAACTGGGTCTCAATTATATTTTCTGGGTACTCGAGAATTAGGGGCCTAGGTAAAATGTGAGGGTTGAGTGTCTCGTGAGAAAACGCACGAGGAATTAACGAAAAGAACAAGAAGAAGAAGAGAAATCTAAATAAAACCATGATGGAAATGATCCGGAGTTCAAGAAAACAAAAGGGATTCTGAATTTATAGATTGGGAATCAGATTAAAAGATAAAATGGAGCTTTCTGCTTGTTATGTATTGGGGGAAATGGAAAAGAAGTTTTGATTTTGTGAGGGAAAAGAAAAGAAGGCTCCTTTGAAACAGTAACCGGTTTTGTGAATTTGCAGAGAGGAAATGAGTGAAAGAAAACAAAGTGAAAAATAGTTAGCGTGCGAGTGAAGGTACAAGTCAGCGGAGAGAAGAAGGAAGGAAGGGAAGCTCCATTGGATAATGGATTAATTGTATTTTGCTCAAAAGAGGAAACTGAAAGAAAATATGTGGATTTTGTTAGGGTTCAGATTGTGGAGGGAAAGATTCGGGTTGGTTCCCTTTTTTATGGGTTTGATCAATTGTGATTTGGGCGGTCGCCTTACTTACGTGGCGATATATGAGTGGCTGATTTGAGAGAAACGACATGGTTTGCAAGAAGTGGGGCCAAGCGAAGCAGAAATAATAAAGACAGAAATTTTGGACAGTAGGTGAAGAAATATATTCAATATTTTGTTTAAGTTTAAAAATATCAGAATAAGGAATAAATTAAATTTACCTTAATTTTGAGAATACTCGTAAAGTTAGAACGTGCAAATTTATAATTTAATTTAAATTTAGAGTTTATTTCATAATTAAATAATCGAAATAATAAGACTATTTTAATATTACAAAAATATATATTTATATTAATTATTAATTATTTTTAAATTATTTAAAGAAAATATTTAATTAAATTAGGAATTGAACTCAAATAAATAATTATTAAACTAAAAATATTAAATAAATAAAAAAAATAGGATTTAAATTAATTAAGATATTCTTAAAAATAATAAATTTTAATTTGATTAGAAATTATTATGGATGTAATTATAATATTACTTAAAGATTAAGCGATAATTAATATAAAGGAACAAGTTTAATGTGAATATCTTGGAATCGTGAATCGAAAGTTTGGTTGCTATACACGTACTTAAAGAGAGAATCCTCGGACCAATTAATTAAATCAATGCTTAAATTACGTGGCCCAGTGTCACTGTCTTTGAGGCCAGGCCCAATAGGCCCATCATCAGTGTTTCAATCTCATGAAAAGTTTTGCGAAGTTGTAACACAAACCTACACCTCATGGAACTGGAACACATCCAAGTTTTTAAGTTTGATGGCTGATTCCAACTCATTATTATGTGAATGTCGGTGAGGTGTTAAAAGCTTGTAAGCAACTGCACCTTTTTATAAGCCATGAATTTCGGACGGCACCACCATATTTCTATTATGAACCGGTCTTAGGTACGATTTTGACTTGAAATGTCGGTGTTAAATGATAATAATAAATATAAAGCACTTGAATTTTGAAGTTTTGAGTTTCATATTTTTGCCCTTAATTTTAGCCTATTTACTTAATTTTGCCCTCGAACTATCGTTAGATTTAACGATTAAAGAGTAAAATTATAACTTAAAATAAAGATATTTATCATAAGAGTCAAATAATCATTGACTATTATTAAATAAATAATAAATAATTTTCACTCATTCGACGATTGGTTGTTGTTAGTTATAGATCTCCAACAATAAAAATGATCCAAATTTATATTATTGAACTCTATTTTTTATGATTTATATAATGGTAAGATTATTTTTGATATAAAAAGAATAAAAGGTAGTCAAACAACTGATCTGTCTAACAATGGTGGGAATACATGTCACCATTCCATTTGACACCACTCTATTTGACAACAACCACCGTCCCACGATTAGGGCACAATAGCTATCACCCCACATCTGTATTTGATTGTCTTTTATTATTTTTTGATAAAAAAATGATCACATTATTATGTAGATTATAATAAATATAATTTAATAATATAATTTTTAATCATTTGTGTTCTTGAAAGACAACAACCAACGACAGACCAAACTACCCGCAACTTCTTTTATTTTTAAATTATTTATTAAAATTTTATTCTATCCAACTATGACATTTTTTTTTTTATCAATAACCAATCATTCATTGACATATATACATTATAAATGCTGTCAAACGGCCAATAATTGACACATAGATTTTAGAAGGCAAAATTATCATATACAACAAAATAAATTTTTTCGTTATATCTAACGGTAGCTCCCTAATGAAGGAGAACAAAATTAAGTAATTTAAATAAAGAGAAATTTAAATAATGGGTCAAAAGTTAGGGACAAAAATGTCCTTTAACCCTTCAAATTATATACAACTCTAACTCTTCACGCTATTCTCTCTCCCTCAAAAACTATTCAAGCTAGCACATTCAGCTTTGCTGTGAAACAAAAACTAAGACTAATGAATGCAACAGTTCGTTCATTTAAGGAATATGATATTGAATCTGAAATGGGTAAGAGACTAAAGAGCATGTATTTTGGACTTCCACTCCATAACAGCAGAAAGAAGAGTGTAATTTGGTAACAGATTCTTGTTTGGCAGCCGTAAATTAGTCACTGGCGATTTATCATTCTCTTGAAGCCAATCTTCTATTGCTTTCCGCTCATAAGTGTAACCATCCGCAGCCACACAAGGGTCGTTCATTATTTCCTGTAAAAGTTTATAAATAAGATGCTGACTCCAAATTATTATGCATTACTTGCTAAGGAAGAAATTGAGAAAGCATTTTCGAAAAACACTCATCATTGAAAGGGACAAGACCAATGTATATTGGCAGTATATTTTTCAGGCATACCTTAAGTATTGGGCATATGAAGTGATTAGGAGGTGCAGGATGAACACTTGAAACTGAATCTCGGGCTTTCTCAGCAACCTCCTTTAATCTCTCCAGAGCAGGAAGTACTTGATCTTTTAAGTCAGGCCTGTCCTTTCGCCGAAGCTCTGCACAGCTTAGACCCAACACTGCCAGTTCTTTTGTCTCTTTAAGTGGCCAACTCCCGGCTTGTGAATCTAGAATCTCTGCTAATTTATCCTCATCAATAGCTGTCTCCACCATGTGGGTTAGTGCTATTGCTGGCTTTGCAGTGAGCAATTGTAGAATTATCATCCCAAAAGCATAAACATCAGATTTTGGAGAAATTAACCCCGTCCTTTGATACTCTGGATCTATATAGCACAGTGTTCCAACTGGCCCTGTGTCCTTGTATGTAGTGGACACAGTGAAAGGGTCTGAATTCAGCATTGTGGAAAGGCCGACATCACCTATCTTGCTCACTAAGTTATGATCAAGCAGGATGTTTGCAGGCTTCAGATCACGATGGATTATAGGTTTTGGTTTTGTGTTGTGAAGAAAAACGAGAGCTGAGGCTACTTCCCAAGCAATTCGGTACCTCTCAAACCATAGAATTGGTGATGTATTGTTCTTCCGGTACAGCCTATCCTCCAAGCTACCATTCTCCATGTACTCGTACACAAGGCAACCACGATCCAGACATGCACCAAGAAGGAGAAGCAAATGTGGATGACGGATTTTGCTTAAGACTTCAAGCTGAAAGACAAATTTAAGACAAAAATAAGTATCTAACCTGAAAAATCCCCAGGATTCCATCATATAGTTTGTTCTAGTACAAAAACAGTACACAATAAAGGTGCAAAAGAATGTACTATGATTCCAAACAAAACAAATGCAAGTTGCAATAGCAAATGCCTCCGACTTTTAGGTGATACAGTGACATCTTAAAAATCTAGAAAGCAAATGATCTTTTAAAAATGGGAGATTATCCTCGTGTTATTCTAGTTTATTCAACTAGAAACCACTAATTCACCATTTAAATGTCAAGTAAGAGATATCATGGAACTTAGCGATACAAAAGAAGAAATAGTATGGCACAATCAAAGCTCAAACACCAGTTGGTTATACTCCAGCAGCAGATTTAACAGGATTTTGCTACACATGTTGGAACATCTGCTTCTGTTTGACAATAAATGAACTTCATGGTTTGTCTTATAATAACAAGTTCCATACCTCTTGATGGAATTGCTTAGTTTTGCGATTCCCTTTGGTCTGGAGAACCTTCACTGCTGCAACTGTATGATGCAAAGTGCACTTATAGACAGTTCCATATGCTCCTGTTCCAATTACGAGGTCTTCTGAGAATGAGGAGGTGGCAGACTCAATCTCTTCCCATGTTAACTTCTGGTATTGCTTCACAGGACCCACAAGAGCATTCTCAAGCTTTTCTTTTTCTTTGGCTTCACGCACAACATTCATCTCTGCTCCTTGTCTTTCTGCAGCTGCTCTTTCAACACAAGCCCTCACATACTCAGCTTCCCTTATTGCAGCTTCATACTTATCCTTCTCTTGCCTGGCTGATTCTATGGCTTTTTCCTCCATAAGTTTTACTTCGTTGAGCCTTGTTGTTTCCTCTAATTGATGTTTATTTAGATTGTTTAGCTGAGAAAGAACAGTAGATGGGACAAATTACTATATAAGAAAAGCAGGGGAACAGTAAAGAATTGACTCCTGCATGTAAAACCGAAACATGTGTCCCTAATGTAAATAATACTTGTAGGGCTTACTTCTTTCTTTCTCCATGGCCAAATTTTTTTTCTTTGTTTAGAATTTGCTATCGGATCAGGCATTATCTACTGAAATGAAGATAATCTTTGAATGCAACAATGCATATTAGAAAGATGTGAAATGAATAACATACTAAGATGACATGAAAAACATTTGACAAAAACTAAAGAGGCATAATTAAAATAAGTTGCTCTTGCTGAAATCAATTATAATTCAACATACTGAAAAAAATAAAAGGAATTATAAAAATATTTCTATCAAGAAGATGCTAAGACTAACCTTTCGAGAAGCATCAATTGACTCACTTTGAGCTACTGCATACATTCCTCGAACATGTCTGAGTTCAATTCTCAGCTTTTCTAGCTCAAAGTTAACGTTTATCTGCATTTATAATAAAAAGCAAAATGTAAGTTTAAAGATGCACATAGATTTCTTATTGACCTCCTTTTATTGAACTGAAAGATAACATGTTTTTGTTATGAACAACTGGACTTTAAAATGTAGATCATGGAAAAAAAATGACATCACACTGAGTACCAACAGAATTGATTCCGAAGAAAATGGAAAAGCTACCTGACTTTCTGATGAAGAATATTCAGTGAGCATGTCTGAGGTGGACGCTTGGTCAGACCAATGATGGTTATCAGTTTGCAAGCTCCTATAACTTGAACTTCGACTTACTGTCTGTCCAACTTCAGAACTACTGAGACAAGAAATCGTGTCATTGTTTTGGTCCTCAATATCCAAAGACTGGCATCGTGAATGTTTGGTCTCAACAGAACTTGTTCCTGTACGGAGAAGGGTCTTATTTATGGTTGAAAGAGCTTGAAACCGCTGCATTGGCAGGGAAGGAGAACGGAAATGAGAGTATGAAGCAACTGATCCGAGATCTGCACATTCCATAAAACACAAGAAAAGATGTATTACTGTGTTAGCACTGAATTTATGTGAAAGTAAGATCCTAGTGCTACTTCACCAAATCTTAATCCCATTACTTCAGTTACATACAGATGAACTTAGTGAATCTAAATAACGAAAGTTTTCTATCATGTCATGATAAATTGTTGTTCCTCACAAAATGCATGTGCATACTTACCCTTATCCAATAAGAAGGTAGCACAACCTTGATTTAAAGTAAAATTACCTGTTTGTGACCTGGAAGTACAACCTGAAGAACTGCTGTTAGAACAACTTGTTTCACTACTGTCATCCTTAAAGCTTCCAATCGTATCTAAATCAGACGAGCGGATAGATGACAACTTTCCTTTTGAAACAGCATAGACCGTACAAAAGCTTGGCACACATATTGAGATTCTTGAGGACAGATTATTTTTCTTAAGTTTCCTACAAAAAAAAATTATCATTTTACCAACTGTAATTTTGTACAAGTAAAAGTGTGAGTTTATACAGCATATAAACAGGTTACAAGGGTTATATTTCTAGTCTGTCTGTTTAAAGATAAACTGTCATGCTATCGACCATTGTTCCCCCATTCTATATGGTCTTTTCCATTTCTCCTCTATGGGTTAATAAAGCAACTCAATCTGATTAATTACTTTCCATTCATCGAGTACTTTCAACCATAAAAAATTATGCACATCGCTATGGAAAAATCACAGAACTATAAAATTTATTCTAGATGACAAGTCAGTGGAATCCAAGTATAAAACATATAGCCCATAGCTTTTCTTTTGACGTTTCCTTTCCTTGGCTGTTTCCAGGTCCCAATTACTTAAACGTTTCTTTTTTTGTTAGGAGTTTTAAGCTTGCCCATGAAATCACCAATAAATTCAAGTTGTTACTTGCACATTATAGGTGCCGAATGAAATGAACTTACTAGGGAAAATATATAATCCCAGAGTGGAACTGAATTGCTCCATCTTGTAAGTTCATTTTTCGCAAACTTTCTCATAGGAAACAGGCCAGTGGCAGGTGTAAATTTTCCATAATAATAAATTGTACAAACACAAGACTACATCTGTTGGTAGAATTTTGAGAAGATGAGCTTAGATTTTTTATTGTGATGATGGCTATCCAATTTTTTTGGAAGAGAGATTTTACAAGGATATTCACCTTCAAGCATAAGCTAAAATAAAAAAGATCAATCGATTTATACTGGACTTTCAAACACTTCACTTACACTCTGCAATACCTCAAGGTTCAGTTGCTTTCTGAAATAGACAGATTTATGTAAGAACTATCTGTCAAACTAGCAGAGTGCAAATTTTCCATGAAATGCAGGTAAATGTAACTATCTTTTAAGTTTTAAGCTAAATAATCACTAACGGTCAACATAAAACATAACAATGGAAAAGTTCACTAGTACATAAGATGAATACCTTGTAAACATGCCTTGAGATTCAGCACCAATAACAAGCTTGTTGATAGTGCAGTTTGCAACTTCCTCTGCTATTGCCTTTGCTACATCATCTGATTCAATCACCTTCACAACTACTTCCACCTAGATTCAAAATTAAGAAATTAGATGCCAATGCCCAAAGAGTCGTGCAAAAACAAGATTCAACAAGCAATTTACCTTTCTATGAGCACACATTTCTCTGTAAGGAAGCAGGAGACTACTTGTCTGCCATTCCACTTCCTTCTTATAAGCAGCTGCTACATCATCTCGTACTTGTGAGAAAGGAATAAAATTTCCCACTGGAAGAAAAAGATAGATGGCCAACGACAAGGTTAAGTCAGTGATCATTTATTATTCATTTTATACCACTTTCACTTCCTCATTACTTATTAAGACTTGCGTAGGCCTTTTAGGCATGTTCATTTTAATATTTAGTTCTTCTACACATGGTCACATGAACAATTTCAAATTCCAAGCACGATTTCTTTCCATCAAAACCATTATTGACACATTATGTAATGAAACAACAGCTAGTCGTCACTCAAGTATGCTACATGCATTAGTTAGTGTAGCAAAATAGAAAATGATATTAGAAGTTCTTTTGGATGTTACTGTAGCTTAGGATATTCTGTTCATGCTGATCATTTCATTTCACAAGAACAAGCTAAAACTACAATGAATATGTGACTGAACTGTGGTAAATGCCTTTTTAATTGGAGGATAGGGCGAGGTCAAAACAACTACCAGCAACTCTTTTCACAGAAAAGTTTTACAAATCTGCTCTAGTGTTCCACACATACATCAAACAAGAAGGAAAACATTTGATTGAGGTAAAAACTAGACTGTTTCTGGGAACAATAATAATTCCTGAGATGCATAGCTTACTTGGTGTAGGGACTGCAGTAATCCGTGGGCGGACATGCAATAACTTAAATGCAATAATTCCTTTGGGAATGAACTTTTCCAATGCCCACAAAACTAAATACTTGCTTTTTCTGTTTCCCTTGATAGCTATTGCAATTGAAGCAACAGAAGGTGGCAATTCAAGCTTGCCTTCACGTTCAACATCTTTCTCCTCCATTATTCTTCCACTTTATCTAACACTGCATCCTCTGTATCATTAAAGGAAAAATACCGTAACCAATTAAACCATCAATTTTATGAAAATCGGAGCTATATAGCAAAATTCTCGGCACATTGTACCGATATAAGATCATAAAGAATGAGCTTTCCTCAATTTGATGATATACGATACCGCCACACAAAGAAAAAATATAAAGCTTTGCCAGAAAATGTCTTGGTATATGAAAACCATGGGTTTAAGCTACAATATAGAAAATTGACCTTGTCTAGGAAAGGAAAAGCAGAATAAGAAAGATATACTAAAGAGAAAGCACCATAGAGAAAGTCGGAAAGAAAGAGGAGGAAATGAGAAGCAGGCAAAAGATATCACTTCCATGGTAGAATTGGATATGTAAAAGAAATTCTAGGAGCAGGCAAAATTGGATGTCATGTAAAAGTACGTAGGTAAAAGTTCTTGTTTTGGAAACAATGCTAGAGCAGAGAAAGCACAGATAAATAAAAAAATAAATATCCCAGATAACTATATGTCCATATCTAATTGCCATATCATCATCTGGCGCGTTAGCAAATGATGTTAAGCCTGGAATGCAAAAATTTGCTAAGGAAATCATGGAAGATTCTGAATTTATTCATTTTCCATATGTGTTTTGGCAGATAATTATATATGAAAAAGAAAGAGAAAGACAAGATGCATCTCTTTGGCTCCGTTATGTTAATGTTGAATCTTATTCTTATGTGTCTTTGGAACAAAGATTCATCATAAAAAAATCCAAGCAGAATTATCAATAAAGGTCAGACTTCATATCTTCCCAGTTGACAAATTCTTGGAATTGAATCCAAAAAAGAAACGCAAATTCATGAAATGATATTGAAAATTCAAACACAAAAAAAAAAAAATACACACAAAAAAACTCAAAGAGAGAAAAAAGAAAAAAGGGGAAAAAAAAACTCGAGAAAACAAAAGCATACCAGCTTTGGAAACAAAAAAGTGGTTGACTTACCTCAAATCCAACTGAAGAAGAACCCATGTTTGCGGCACCCAAAAGAAGAAACACTTTAGACGTTGAACACAACTTCAATTTTGCTTCTTGTAATTGTAATAAGTAGAAAAGGAGTTTTGTTTTTGGGGAGAGTTAAGGTTTGAGAGAAGCGGATGATGAAATACAGAGGCATTGACTATCCTTTGAATATTACAACCACTCCGGTCCCAAGTAAGTCTGATGTTATTTTTGTAAACAAGGTTTTACACATTTCATATGGACTTGAGATATCAACTTGTGACTGACTATGTCCATTGACATTGACACGGGTTTTGATAAGAAAGGATCGTCTTGTTCCGATTCTGTAGGACTTTTCAAAGATATCGTTGTTTTAAAAATATTACCAGACGCCAACTCTTAGTTTATTACTTTTTACTATTTATTTGTTTGTTATTTTAATAATTATGTTAGTTTTTTATAGTTTTTTTTTATAGTTACGTTTAAGAGTGGACAAACAAATTTGAAAGTCAAAAAATTGAACTGAATTCAATGGAATCGACTGTTTAGTTTGATTATTATTTAAAAAAAGTTGAAAGAATCCAATTAGATTGGTCTATTTTTTAAAAATAATAATTAAATTAAAAAATTAATTTTTTATTTATAAATAATTTTATTTTGATAATTAATTTTATTTTTATAAATATTATAAAAAAGTAGTATAATATTAATTAATAAATAATTTAAATTATAATTATATTAATATAAAATAAACTCAAAAATTAGGTCTAAAAATATCAATAAAATTTTTAGACAAATAAATTAAAAAATTTATAATTTAAAATAAAAAACTAAAAAAAATATCCACATCTTAAACCTAAACCTAAAGCCGAAAAAATTCAACCAAACCGAACCCAAAAAAATACTAAATGTTAATTCTTCTTCCCTTTGTTCAAGGCAGTTAAGAAGGACCCACTTAGCTGAATTATTATTTTTTATTTTATTTATTTTAGTGTTGTTATCATTTCAGTCCCTAATGTTTCCCTCTTTATTAATGGGATACAATAAGTTCCAAATTTTGACAAATAACTACAACAACTTTTGAAGCCCATCATCTAAGCTACATACATTTCTGTCGATAATTGCTAGTTACTATTCAATATTCCTGAGTCAATATTCAAAGATGTCTCCACAATGCCTCTTTTACCCCTAAACAAAAAAAAATGATTTTAAAATATAAATTTACCTCTAATCTAATATTTACATAAACTAATTTCTTACAAATATACTCATAAAAGGACTTCAATATTATTTTTTTCTAATTTAAAAACTGTAAAAAAAAAGGAGTGGAATGAAAGAAGAAGAATGAATAATGAAGAATAATAATTAGAAACCGTAAAAATTAATTATTATAATTATCTTTTAAAAAAAAAACATTTAGTTCAAAAGAAAACTTGAGGCAAGGTTTTTTTTAATGACTTTTCTTCCATGGTAGAATATTTTCAAGTTGAAAAAGAATTAATATTGAAGTATTTTTATGAGAAGATTTTCTAGAAGACTTGTATGTGCTTTTTTCTTGTACTAATATATTTCTAGATTTAGAAGTAAATTTATCTTTTAAAGCCATATTTTCATGTTTAAAGGTAAAATTATAGATATTTTTTAACCATGACAAATGGGTATCCAACAACAACTAACATTTATTCACGAAAGGTAGTTAGGTGATACATTTCAAAAAACTTCTGTGGATATTTGGCAATTTTTGAAATTTGTTACAGCCCACTGATAAAGTGGGAAACATTAGGCAGTGGACTGATAATAACCCTTTATTTTGTTTTGTACTTCTATTTCTTTTAAACGAAGTTTTTTTTTTTAAAAAAAAAAAGATATTTGGCTAATCGGCATTTTTTTAACTATACTGAAATTTCTTAAGAATTCAGTATAATGGAACCTTCTCATAGAAATTCTGATTTAAAATTTTAATTAAAAACACTTGAAAAAAAGTTTGAAATGTCCAAGAAAAAAGCTTTGAAATCTCAAATAAGCAATAGTAAATGTGATCCCACTTTTTATGAGTTAAATTGATTAGTTAATAGGATTCTAGTCTAAAATTTAATGTGAGAAAATAATTAAAGATCATTTTTAAAAAGAATTGGAATCATGTCAATAAATAGAGAACATGTAAAGATGTAAAAAATTTAAAAGCACATAACAAGGTTAAGCATTGCAACATTAGAAATTGGTTGTTGCAGCTACTAAGTAGATATTGAGTGCATGACACTCTCAGCATGGCGCTGCATGACCAGTTCATCTTTTATATTTATTAAGATTCTTTAATTGTTTTAAATATTTTATTTTGTTTCAATTCGAATTAAAGTTAACTTAGCATGTATATAAATTATATAAAGATCTTATTTTGTCTTGAAAATACATTACAACAAAGAATATAACATAGACACAAAAAAAGTAATTAAGAGAGCAATTATTTGCCATCCCTTGTAGTGAGAGAAAGAGATCTTTTGTAAATTTTTTTTAAGAATTCTTGTTGATTCAATAATAAAAAATAAGATATTAATCTGCTGTGGATCTAAACAATTGTCAAATTATATAAATTATTTGTACACTTTCTTGTACTCTTTCTAACTCTATTATAATTTTTATATTGTTTATTGCATTATTTATATTTATGTAAAGCGTTTCCGTCAATATTTAATTTAAATACTATAAACTAATGATATTTTTTTTCTCAAAATTCAAATTTTAATTTGAACTGATTAGTTTGTAAAGAGTTCCATTTTATAAATTTTAAATTTAAATACAGACTTTTTTTATAGAAGAAAAATATCTCATATTATGTTATGTTAAGAAAGAGACTTGAATTCTTTTTTTTTTTTTTTTGTAAAATAGAGAGGTGACTTACCACTAAATTACTAATCCGAAGTTGAATTTGATCGGAATAATTTAAACAATCGATTATGTTGCAGAATAAATAAAGAAGGAAAATATAAAATGCTGTGAACACAAAATTAGAGAATGAAATGATAAAGGTGTGAGAGGAGGCATGCATTGCAATTTGCCCAGCCACCCCAAACACCCCCCACCCCCACCAAAAAAAAAGGCATTAGAATTTCGATTCACACACAAATTGAATTGACATTTGACAAATAGGAGAAGCTCAGATTCATGCTCATCCATGCGTTTTTTTTTTTCTCTAAATTCTACTTTGAAGCCTGAAGGCTGAACTGAATCATGTAATTATAGATTACATATCAACTCCAACTTAACTCAAGTGCCTTACTAACCTCACTTTTAGGGTCGGCAGAAGATTCGCAATTTGAATCGGATCGAGCGAATTAAATTAAATCAGTTTGATTTGTTTTAATTTTATTTTGATTGATTTAATTTTTGGTTTGTTATTTTAAAATATTAAAAAATTTAGTTCAAATCTTTAATTTAAAAATTTTAAACTAAGAATTGAATTAAAATTAATTTTTTTTTATAAAAAATGTATGAAAATACACAAAGCAAATTAAAAATAAAATCGAAACTGAGAACTAAATTAAATCAAACTATTTAATGCCAAAAATTAGTTTAATTTAAACTTATTAATTATCAAAAAATTTAAATTAAAAATCAAACCAAACTGAATCAATTTAATTCAATTCCACACAATTAGTTCATATCTTCTGCTTCATTCCTTCAATATTTCAATTTTCCAAACAGAAAAAAAAAACAGCTTAAATTTTGTTTTAATTAAAATTACTTTTACCCGTCATTTCTCATAATTTTGTAATAATAATAGTAAACTTAAAAAGAGCTCGGTCGAATGTCAAAGTCTTCGTTGAGGGAGTTGGCTATAAAGCTTTTGATGGCTCTACCAACCTAATACAAGGGTTTTTAAATCTTTATCTAATTATGCATCATTTAGTGTCCTCCAAGTAGGATCACATTTAGAAACACAATCACAAAACACATACAATAAACCCCAAAAAAATAAAAAAATAAACAGAGAACAGAAAGCAGATGATGTGATGAGATGATGCAAAGAGTGCAGCACGGACCACAGTCACCCACTTTTCTTTTGCTGCCAATTTTAGACTCAGCTCTGCCGTAACCCTTTCACTGTCAGCCGCCGATCATTAGTTATAATATTTTTTTTAGTCTGACCTTTTCTAGAAAGTCCTTTTGGTGTGTGCGAGGAGTAAGGCAGTTAAAAAGGCCGCCGCTTTTCTCTTATTATTCCAATTTCGTTTCTTTAACTCTCAATACTGGAAATATTTCTTTGAATTTTTTTTAATATTTAAATGTAATATTATTAATTAAATTAATAACATTATAATATAAAACTTCTAATATAAAAATTAAAACATTATCAAAACATTTCGTAAAAATAAAATAGATTTATTTAAGCTTAGCTAAACCTATTATTCTCACATAAAAAGAACATACATATCTTATAGTAGGGATTATCTTAATCAAGCAATAATACTATTACCCTGTTAAGGACACAAAAACATTTACCTTTATATTTGAAGGAAAATTTATGTTTCGTATAGAAAGAAAAAATTATCTTTATATAAAAGGAAAAATTTACGCTTATATAAGAGGAGATTAAAAACATTCTTACATAAGAGGGGATAAAAATTACTCTCGCGTAAGAGGGGACAAAACCTACCCTCACTCAAGAAGGGACAAAAATAATTCCCACACAGAGAAACAAAAGAACCACCATGTTATTTTCAGTATCCTTCCTATATATAATCAATACTCATTCAACTCATTCAAAGCGAACAAACACCACTACAATAACAATATTATAGAAACATATTAGGTGCGGGTCACAACAATGAGTTGTATCACTTTGGTGGCCTGGAGGAGCTTGGCTGTTGCAACAGTCATAGGTTCTCTAATGGAGGACAAGGCGACAACTTTCGATGGCAACTCGTGAATTTTAGTTGAAACCCCAACCGAAAAATACTCAAATTGACATTAATGGTAGATGATGGTGAACTCAAGGCTGCCGAAGGAGTGGCAGTGAGATAATGTTCATCTTGGCCGCATCCCAGTATTCATCGGCAGATAGAGAGCCACACAGATAAGCCTGATGGAGCTTGGTTGTCACACGCAATAGGGACTAGCGACGGCTTTAATGGGGGAAAAATGATACATGGCTACCGAAGGGTGAGGCTGCATGAAGTTGCTCATCTTGGCCGCAACTCTTTAAGCACCAGCGAAAGAGATCCACGATCGATACATTGGAAACTGGTGCACTCTTCGCTCATTTGCTTGTGCTATAGCCCCGTTGTTGTCTTAAAATAATGGGATAGGATCTGATGAGTTTGGAACTATTTCAAACTCTACGACAAACTTCTGAATTCAAACAGCTTCCTTTGCAGCTTATAAAGCTGCAATGTACTCTACCTTTATAGTAAGTCAGCTGTGGACCCTTACTTGGTGCTCTTCTAACTCACTGCGCCTCTATTGAGAGTAAACACATATCCAGATGTAGACTTTTTATTATCTAAATTAGACTTAAAGTTTGAATCCGTGTATCCTCTTACTTGAATATTATTATCTCCATAAATAAGAAACTTATCCTTCGTACCCTTAAGGTATTTTAGGATATATTTGACCTTCATCCAATGGCTGTCACTTGGATCAGATTGATACCGACTTGTAACACTTACAGCCATACTGATGTCAGGTCTCGTGCACATCATAGTATACATCAAGCTGCTAACAGCTAATGCAAATGGTATATTAGACATTCTAACTCTTTCATCTTCCATCTGAGGAAACATTCTCCTAGAAAGATAAATATCATGTTTGAAAGGTACATTAACTGTCTTGCAGTTAGTAAAATTGTACTTTTCTAAGACGCTATCAATGTATGATAATTGGGAGAGTCCTATTAGCTTCTTACCTTTATCTCTATAAAGCTTTATACCAAGTATATATGAAGCATCTCTCAAGTCTTTCATGAAAAAATTCTTATTCAGATAGCTTTTTATGGATTGTAACATACCAATATCATTCCTAATGATCAGTTTGTCTCCACATAGAGAACTGAAAATACCATCATTGACAGGACTCGAGCCAAGCCATTCTCAAGAATCGAGGCGAATCCTGCAATGACATGAGACTAACATACTCTTTACTCATACATTTGATACAATGAAGCTACTTGCCTCAACAAAAGTGTACACGTGTACTCTAATATACATAAAGATTTACAAATACATATATATTGAAAATCACATCAAACTTGTACCCGAGGAAAAACTGGTCTAACTTGGCGGAATAACTCACGCATAGGCAGAGCGGGAGAATTTAAGCTGGTCTAACCCGGCAGAATGCTACATCGCTCAAGCAGAGCAAACTAATCTAGTCTAATACATGCGTAGAGTAAGTACACTAAAGGGGAGAGTACACATATGATGGTTCAAAAACTACTACTATATAATATCATTACAATAATTATTCTGAAATAATTATTTCTGCACTGAATGTAATTATAAGCTATACTATAATAAATTCTAAAAATATTTTTGAATATACTAATCAACATAAATATTTATCTGTCTAAAATAAATTATAGTTAAATCTGATAGCGTGTAATTAAATCATAATTGTTGTATTAAACATATATAAAATATATAGCTATCCACTGACAAAAGTGTGCTAATCCTGAAATTTACCCGCTATCGGCACATCTCTTATATCATAGGGTATAAAAATATATCAGTAGTACCAATATATATTATAAATATTGAAATATAAATATTATAACATCGTAAAACTATCACCCGCTGAATTACTGAATTTAAATCTAACTACCCAAACTTATTTCCTATAAACTTTCCTTCTCTTTTTTTTCTTCCTTTCTTTTTTCTTTCTTTTTTTTTCTTCTCAGCTTCCCTTATTCTCTTTTTCTTTTTTTTTTCTTTCTTCTTCTTTCTCTTTCTTCTCTTCTCTCTCTATTTTAGCTTTTGCTTTGTTTTCTTCTATTTCAATTTTTGCTTCCTCACTAAATGAAGCAAAACAAAACATATATATATATATATATAAATAGACAACGACCACTGCTTAAATAATATATATATATTTGTATTCCTTTTTTTTTTGCCATTAAGATGCTTAAAAATCATATACGTGTATGACAATCATGCTCCCACTGACCCTTTTATAAACACAAGCTTCTTCTTTATTTTTGATAAAACTAGACTTTTAATTACCTCATCAAAATGATGATTTCAGCTCCGGGAGACTTGTAATGGACTTCTTCAGCCTGCACACTAGACTAGAAATCTGATTGGATATAAAACCTTCAGGCTGTTCCATGAATATCTCTTCCTTAAGGTATCCATTCAGAAATGCCGTCTTTACATCCATATGTCAAATCTCAAAGTTATAGTACGCAGCAAGTGCCAACAAAATCCTAATCGACTTTAGCATCACAACTGGTGCAAAGGTCTCCTCATAATCGATCCTAGATCACTGAGCATAACCTTTTGCCAACAGTCAGGCCTTAAAGGTCTATACCTTTCCATCAGGCACTCGCTTTTATTTGTAAATCCATTTACAATCGATATGAATAATTCCTTCGAGAAGCGAAACCAAGTCTCAGACTTGATTCTGATGCATAGAGTTAATTTTGAATTTCATAGCTTCTTGCCACTTTCCCAAGTGGATGTCTAACATCTCCTCCCTGTAAGTCAAAAGATCGTTTCCTTCTAATAAGGAAAATTCAAGTGCACCTTCAAGTATTTGACCATACCTAACAGGTGGCCTGAACATCATTTTGGACCTACGTAGAGGGTGTGTTAAAGGTATACTGCTTACTTGAACTTGAGTATCCATCTGTAGTTCATCAAGTTCGTGATTGACTTCATAAAGTACAATCTTTCTATAATTTTCACGATCCTCTAAAAATTGTTTCTTAAGAAAAGTGGTATTCCGACCAACGAACATATTTCCTTCCTCTGGATCAAAGAATTGGTATCTCATTGAATTCTTGGGATACCCAATGAACCTGTACTTATACCCCATGGGTGTAAGTTTATCCTGTTGCACAGCTCTTACGTAAGCAGGACAACCCTAAATCTTAAAATACTTTAGACTCGATTTTCTACCCTTCATCATCTTATGTGGAGTAGTAGGAATAGCTTTAGATGAAACTTTGTTCAAAATATGAGTAGCAGTTTTCAGAGCATGACCTCACAAGTATTCTGAAAGATCGGCAAACCTCATCATCGATAGGACCATATCCAATAAAGTCTGATTCCTCATCTCTGAAACACCATTGTATTGCGAAGTACCCGGAGGACTATAATGAGCGAGAATCCCATTCTCTTTTAAATAATTCAAAAAATTACTACCTATATATTCACTGCATCAATCTGATTGAAGGCACTTAATGCACATGCTGGTTTGTTTCTCTACTTCAAGTCAGAATTCTTGAACTTTTTAAAGGTTTCTAACTTGTGTTTCAAAAGAAACACGTAACCATATCGTGACCAATCATTGATAAAGGTTATAAAGTATCGAAACCCACCCATTGCAGTGTGATTCATTAGATTGCATAAATCATTATGTATCAGTTCCAATAAACTAGATGCATGGTGTCCAACCCTAGTAAATGGAGATTTGGTCATCTTCTATTGAATACAAGTTTTACAAACTAGATAAGGTTCCATAGTCAAAACAGGTATCTGACCATCCTTAACCAGACGGGTTAGGCGTCTCACGCCTATATGGCTTAATCTCATATGTCACATTACGGTTTCATTTAAAGTTTTCAATCTTACACATTTGTTACTAGAACTAGCTTGTACATTCATGACATTTCTCACTGTGTTTAATACATAATACCCATTGACTAATTGACACTCAACTAATAAAACATCATGCATATTATATAAATACAAAGAACAATTCTATATATTTACACGATATCCTTCACTGTCCAGCACATGAAAAGATACTATTTACCTGATGATATTGGGTATATAATAATAATTATACAAAATAACTGTTCTATTAGATGGGAGAAGCAAATCAAAATGTCCAACAACTTGGACTTGCAGGAATTCTCCATTTCCCGCTTTGAACATCACTTCTCCTAGTTGTAACATCTTAACTTCCCTCAATCCCTGCAACACATTGCAAATGTGAGAAGAGCATGCGGTATCTAATACCCAGCCAGTACAAGCATCAGATGCTAAAAAATTATCAATAATAGTCAAGCACATACTTAAGAGAGTCTTCTTTACCGTGGCAAGGTACTTCGGGCAATTGCACTTCTAATGCTCGTCCTCGCCATAACAGAAACACTTTTCTTTTGCTTTCTTATCATGAGGCTTAGATATCTGTTGCCTCTGAGGACCCATCCAAGGTGGCTTCTTCTATTAATGCTTTTTTCTTTTGGACTTCCTAGAAGCTCTTGGAGTAAAAGATGAGGCACCCTGGACTAAGAAGGCCAAGCCCCATTTACGCATGTCCTCTTCTGCTATCTTCAACAAATTATGAAGCTCAACATAAGTTGAGGTCAATCTTTGCATATTAAAATTCATAATAGACTGTGCAAATGACCCTAGTAGTGATTGGAGAATTAAAATATTCCCAAGTTATTATTCAGAGAAATGTCCAAGCCTTTAACTTTTCGATGTATCCAATCATATTGAGCACATGGGGACTAACCAGAATGCCCTCACTCAGTCTAGCTTGAAAGAGTGCATTGACGACTCTGTACATCTCGACCTAAGGTCGATCACCAAAGAGTTCCTTCAAATGTAACATTATGCTATTAGCACTATCCATACAGACATGCTCATGCTGCAACTCTATAGACATTGAGGCAAGGATGTACGATTTAACTTTTAAATTGTTAACCAACCATTTCTGATATGTCTCTATTTCCTCAAATGTGGCATCATCAGAAACACCTATGGGCAATTTTTGATCAATAACATATCTAAACCTCTCAAAATCTAGAAAAATTTTGAGATTCATAAGCCAATCAAAATAATTCTCAGCGCCTTTGAGCTGGTGTGCATCCAATATGTGCACCAAGGGATTTGTAGAGGCCATTAGATCAAATCTTGCAAAAAACAAAACAAATAGGAGATGTCAACGAAATTTGTTAAATCGCTAATAATACGTTTTAAATCATGGGTATAACAATTATATATTTTTTAATTTAAAATGCCCTCCTACTACTTTACATAATCCCGATAATCTCTCAAACGAAAAAATGATAGTTTAAACTCTTTTAAACTATAAAGCAGGAAGTACGCCCCATTGAAATTTACTCTAGTCTCACGTTGTAGCATTATTGGCCTTTGTAAACCCAACAGGTAGACAACATTTGTCAATTGCATCTCATGCAACCCTTACCTCTTGATCCTGAATACACCTTATCCTCATGCTGTAGCAATATTGGGTAAGTGTATTCTAGATTAACTTGTCAATTATCAAATATATGTTACTGATACTACCCTCACGCTGTAGCAATATTGGGTAATACATTCGTATATATTTGCCTCATCTTATGTTTAACTAGTATAGTCCAAGCCTAACCAACCAAGTCCCTTACGCTGTAGCAATATTGGAAAAATGTCGACATGGCTCATCTAACACCGTATTGACAAGACGGATCAAAATAAAATATTATCTTATAATGTAATATTCTTTAATCTGATTAAGAGAGATTTTTCTATTTTCTAGATCCCTATCTCATGAGGAGGTGATTCTCAATTAATTAATTTTTTTATATCAACACAACTAACCTCCACCAATAAGATTTCTATTATGGCTCTTAATATAGAAAAATTGATCTTGATTTATAGTGCAGACCGATAAATCTTATCACTGCATCTCATAAACCCTACACATGTAAAATTAAATTTGAAACAATGTTCAAAAATACTGTAGCACGTGAACAGTATGTTACTGTTCATTCCCATACTGTTCAAGTGAACAGTACTGCACCGCAGTGCGGATTACCAGAGCTGCAGCGTTGGGAGGTCGAACCCTCAGTGCCCCAGTGCCCATCTATCAGCACTGCGGTGTGAATTCCAAAACCTCCAGTACCGCAGTGCTAGGTCTCCAACATTGCAGCGCTGGGAGGTCGAACCCTCAGTGCCGTAATGCCAGCCCTCTGACGCTGCAGCGCCCAGTGCACCTCTTTGGCATACCCATTTCAACACTTGAATCACACCATTTACATTTGGCCTTTTTTCTCCGTTCACTTAAACAACACCCAACTATCACAAAATCGGCTTTGATACCATTCATGTTGAGGATCAAATATGTATGGGTATATGCATGTGCAACAGTGTTTATTGCAAAAAATACGTATCTCATACATATTTAACGCAGTAAAATATTTAAAACATACAATAAACACATAAACATATATTAATCAAATTAATATATCAAATGTAAAGTTGAGAAATCACCAGTATGTGTAACATTTTACACGTATATCTTTGGAGTCCTCTTGGAGTCTCACTCGTAGGCAGTTCTAGTCACCAATTTGATAGGATTGATAAGTTAGAACAATAACTCCTTAATCCAACATAGGATTAACCCTTAATCCTTAAGTGAATGGGCAATTCTTTGTGTTTTATTTTGATTTTCACCAAAATGCAAAATGAAAACAAAGGGAAAAAAGAAGCAATTCTCACCTCTTTTTCGTTTCTCACACATATATATCTTTAATATACATAAATAAATAATATTATATATTAAAATAAAATTATTTAGCCATTATGGGCAAAACTAATAAATAAATAATATTAAAATATAATATACATGATAACTATCATACATTATATATTATATTATTAAAATATATAATATTATAAAATAATATATATTAATAGAGATATAATAATTAAATAATTATAGTTTGAAATGACTATTTTGCCCCTCATAAATAGTTACCAAGTATACCTTTTAGCGGGTCTCACCAAATCTTACATTTTGGTAAACTCAACTAAGGGTTCACAATACGCCACATGTCATTTTACAATTAGTAAATAACAATTATGAATTAATTATTGTATTTAATGCTTAAACACGGATATGCACGCATTTTTGTGGTAGTGCTGAATATTATTAGATTAAACAATTTAATCCAGTATACTGCTCTAATGCACAACGAGTACACTATATATCGCAGGACTTCTTAAGTCCACGCTCGATTAGTCAAATGAAACTATTCTATAAGTCCGTGAGAAATGCCCAACGCACATGTCACGAATATTACAAATCAGCGCGTTGAACCATACAAGTTGAGGTTACAACGTATACATATAGTCCTTCTATCATTTATATATTTGATGTGCGGGGACATAGATCAATATCGTCAAATCCCCACGAACTCATCCATAAACCTATCTCTAGAATGGTATCTCATTGAATAATATAAGCAAACTCTTTGCCATATTGTTTAACCCTGTGGAAACTCCTTTTCTGGTTAATTGCTTATGGCCATAAGACTTGCTTAAGATACTATATTAGAGCATCTGGATATATCACTCCCAATGAGAGCTGATGGATCCCATATCTGTACATACCGGACTCTATGAGCATCGAACCATACCCAGTGACACCTAACGGTCAAACCATGAAAGCTCTTTGACATGCATGGAACCAAAGCATGATGGATGACTCACAAGCCCACCGTGGTGCTCAGATCAGAGGACCACATATACTACTCAACTTGAGAGGACCTTTCATTGATAGCAACATAGGATGTCTTTTGGGGTCCTCATGAGTCTGTTCAGTACTCAGTCCTAACTGAATACCTGTATGCCTATACAATCTCCAAGATCCTGGTCATCTAGGAACGACTAATTGCACCCTACAGATATAGATATACTGATCTATGTGAATTGAGATCTACCAATAGACATGCGTCAGTAGAAATAGATTAAGAACAATATATTTAAGAACATGCTTGCATAATAACACATCCTAGCAACCCATTGCAACTCTTGCAATTATATCATTATAAGCATATTCTGAGGTCTTTGTCCCATTACAAACAATGATCCAACTCTTAGAATCTTAGCAATGGTTTAAACTCCTTTAGACCCAATCTGAACTCTTTCAGATAATACAGAGTCTGTAGCATAACAAGCGTTAAACTATATTTTTAAGAAGCAGTTAGCGATATAACCAAATATATTCTGTATAGATATCAAATATTTATACAAAACTGGGATGGCACGCAGGCACAACCTTAACAATTTGACCTCATTTTTATAGTTTTTTTTTTTTATATTAGGTTGTAGAATTCTTTTAGAACTAGGACAAATAGAGTTTGTTTTAGAACTATGATATTTATTGTAGAGTTTTTTTAGAATTAGGATAAGTTTTTACCTTCTAACCTTATTGTCTTTGAAAATTTGACTCCGGGGTCCTCAGGAATAAGAACAAAGCACATTCTCATCTGCCTCTGAAGGCTTTAATGGTCTACTTTTGGGGCGCTTCAAGATCAAGAATTTTGGACTACGGACATTCTCTTGTGGCCAAAATCTTAGGTGCCTATGTGATAAGTCTTCTTATGGGCTACAATAAGCCTTCTCAGGCTTATAATAGGCCTTTAAGCAGATTGGGCTTGGGCTGAAATCCCAAGGGGAATAGAGGTCCTTCAATTTTTAATGTAGACTTGTCAATAGTGAAAGCAAATAATAGTTATTGGTCTGGTAACCTTATGTGGTTCTCGAGCCAAGCATTAGCTCCTCAGTAGGAGCAAAGTGGTCATCAGTTGAATGCTCTTTATTGGAGGGTTTCGGAACCAAGAAAAGTGATTGTCTTGCTGTAGTAGTGCCTTTAAATGTGAGAATTAGTTTTTGAAATTGGCAATAAAAATGTATTTAATGCTTGGGAAACGTTCGAGAAATATGCATTTATAAGCAGTCAAGTGAATATTGGCAATTTTTAAAATTTTTATCGACGTGGCTGCATCTTAAACCGTTGGCACTGATTGAATGATTTAGAGGTGCCCTTGAAAGTGCGTGTTAGAGGAGGAGACTTCATATATATATATTTACATAACCCCATTATTACTTCACTTTTTGCTTCATTTAGTGATTTTTAGAGAGAGAAGTTAAAGTAATTTATTGAGAGAGAGGCTCTGCATTCTTTGAAACCATCATTTTCATCACCGAACATTCCAAAAAGATTGATGATGTATCTTTTTGAGGTAGTAAAGTCTCCAATAGAACTCTTACTTCTCACCCCTCTTCTCTGCCACCACCCCCTTAAATATGGCTAGGGTAGAGTACTTCTCTCTACTCATGTCCCAAGACTACAGCTCAATCAATCTGATGTCTTATAAGCAATTTGATTATATATATAAGGATCGGGTAAGCCTATGGCCTAAGACTCTTGAAAGAATTGCTTAACTTGAAAGGAAACGAGCGGAGCATTTAACGATCTTTATTCGAGTAAGCATAATTTACTGTAAATTTTATTTTAAGTGTCACTTCTTTACTGTTTTGAGTATTTTATGGATTTTAAGTGTTTTTTGGCCACTTATTCTTTGAAATTTTCAAGCTCGACTTAAAGGTATTGAGTGCTCATCTATTTGCCTTAAGTGTTTAGTGCAGTAGGTTGTTAATAAGTTATCTACTTTGTTTATGTTTAGTTGTTAGTAGAATCATGTCTTTAATCGATGACCTCTAGAGTATATCTAGTCATGAGTCTCATGTCTTCAATAGTGACTCAGCTATTAGGAGCAAAGTTTTATTGGCAAAGTGAAGAAGGTTGAGATCAAGATAGCTACTTTAGAGAGGAAAAGGCTACTTTAGAGAGGAAAAGGCTCTTCAATCAAAGATTCATCACCTTAATATAGTGGCTGGTGAGTCCTAGAGATTAGTGAAGACTTTCCATGAAATTATACTGTGCTTTTAAGAAAGAACAAAGAGTTGACCAAAAGGCTAAAGGCTACTTGGGTTGATAATACGGGTGGCTCTGAAGACCTATTTATGGAAAGAGTCAACATAGATTTTGAGAAGTGTATTAATTTATTTAAGGTACACTACCTTGACCTAGACCTCTTAGTTAGAGGAGGCGATCACTTGTTAAGTGGTGACTAAGAATGAGAAACTAGGTATCTTCTACAAGTTGAAGATTTAAATGCCATAGTGGTCCCTCCTCGATTCGAAGAGAGTGCTCCTCTTTTTTCTATTGTTCATGAAAGTTCTCCCACCGAGGGCTTCTGTACCTCAACTACAAAAGAATAACCCTCTACTCTCTATGTTTAAAGTTTTTCTTGTTCCCTTTTTGTATTTTTTTATAATTTGAGTTAAGTTTTTTTATTTGTAAAAATGAATCAATAATGAAATTTCCTTTTTCATAGTATTTTTGTTTATATGTATAGTTTTTTTATGTATCGTTGATTATGCCTTTTTTACATAGTATTCTGATTATGAATTATCATCAAGGTGACTAATGAAGTTCTCAAAGCTTGGCTCTATACTATTAAATGTTTAATATGCTTTAGTAAGCAAGTATATGTATGATCATTAATTGGACGAGCAAGATCTTTAGCTAAAAAGATATTGTTGTAATAATCAATTCTTCAATCTTAACTTATTCGATTCTGATCCACTTCACTTCATCTGGATGGTTATCACCTCGACCCTCTCAGCTTCTTAATCCTCTAACGACCCTTATATGATTTAAAATCATTTGAGAGGGACTTGAGTGGCTATTACCTTGACTTTATTTGCTTCTTAATCCTCAAGCAACCTTTGTGAGATCTCGAATCATTTAGAAAAGTCTTGGGTGGCTATCACCTCGACCTTCTTTACTCCTTACATATTCACCAAGTGGCTAGAAATATTATTTCAACATACTTTTCACAGTGGTCATCCTGATGAATACTCAATTTTTCTCAAGTCCTAAGAGATGTCGGTCTTTATCAAAAAAATTTATTTCAATGTAGATTATGGTGAATTTTCTTTCATTATTGTCATCCCAACCCATCCTAGGCTAATGTTGGGCGTTTTCAGGAATTAAGCAGTTGCACAGTTTATTTTTTACGAACATTAATCTTATAATTATCAAATAGAATGATAATCTTTAGATGCATTGAATACGATGACTTTGAGCACTATAAGTGCCAATTATAATAGTGGATATAAATGAATGAGATTATAAAAAAGAAGTAATAATTTGTAAATTCAAGGATAGGATTTTTGTAGGGGCTCGACACTCTGTGATTTTCTAACTATTCATCTATTTGCATGCACGAGTTATTATGCTTATGGTTTAAGTCTCTAAAATACTTACTAATAGCCTCAATTAGTGTCTCGAACTCCCTCAATTGGGTTCTCATTATTCAATAATACTTTCCTCATTGCCAAGTCCCATTTTGTAACTTCTTGTGTTCGAACCTTTTTATTGTAGTATTGATGACCCACTAGTATGCCATAGCTTGAATCTTCACTGATTCTTTCTATCTGATATAGTCCAAGTCTTATTGAATTAACTCATTCTCATCCTGATTTCTTGTTTATCTCAAGTTCAAAACCTCAGGTATACAAGAGCTCAGTTATTGTGTTCGCAACACGACCTCCTATTTTAGGTATTGGCTTTCTTTCCCAAACTGGTCTTTTTGTATCCCCTCTTTTGGCTCTCGAGTGAATCAAGTAGGAATATATTATTCCTATTTGGCACGAGATGTTCCTTCAGATTTAACAGTCACCTCATTGATCGACCACATCTCAAGACTCATATTGCTCTTCTTTTTATGCTTTTCTAGCATTATTGCCAATAGTTCTCTTAGCTCTTCCCTTTCTTATCTCGCCCTCACAAGTTCTTTCTCTAATTTAGTTTGCCAAGAAAGGGTTGTCCCATCTTGGTACATTACCTTGTCATGCCATAACTCTAGTGATTATTGTTGGTTTATCTAGTTAGGATTTTTTTTTTTTGTTAATTGATAGTTTTGCTTATTATCTCGAATAGTTATAGATCGGGTGATCACCTTATCTACCTTCGAATTGTTGCCCTTCACGGTTTTTCGTTTGGCTTCCTATAAACAACATCAAATTATTGACCCTAAAATTTAGGAAATCCTAAGCCTACGAGTTAAATTTATTTTCATGGAAACAATAGCTGGATTAAAGGGTTGTGCTAAGATTATCATTTTTTATACTTAATGGGCTTTAGAAATCTCCTGAAATTATAGATAAAGTTAGGCCACATTAGAGTTTTTCTCAATGGTGACTCTCTGATGCTTAAGTTAGTAATGGGTCTTATTGAATAAAAATAAAGAAATGTAAAAAGGCAAAAAAGGGAGATTTTTGTGCTAGGCATTACATTGTGCACATTAATGGAGTTTGTTTTTCGGTTCTTAGTTTCTTAAAGCAGTCCCCCTTTTAATTCAAAGTGAGAGTCGAAGGAAAGAGGTAGCTCATATTTAAAGGTTCTTATTCTCCTTGATTATTTTGCCTCATTTTTATATGATTTTCCGTATTAGGTTGTAGAGTTCTTTCAAAACTAGGATAAGTAGAGTTATTTTAGAATAGACATTTGTTGTAGAGTTCTTTTAGAATTAGGGTAATTCTTTACCTTCGTAACTAGATTATCTTTGAAAATTAAACTTTGGGGCTAAGGACAGCGTAAGTCCTTGATTAATGGTGAGTATGAAACTTCTTATCTGCCTCTGATGGCTTTAGTGGTCGGTCTTTGGAGGGCTTCTAAGACTAAGGACTTTGGGATGAGGACATCTAAAATCTTAAGTGCCTATATGATGAGTTTTCTTGTAGGCTATAGTGGGTTTTCTTCTAGGTTATAATAGGCCTTCAAGGGGATTAGGCTTAGGCCAGAATCCTATAGGTAAACATAGAGTTATCTTAAAAGAAAACCTAAAATTCTCTCAAAACTCAATTTAATCAAAGAGTTTATAAAATTTCCAATTCAATGAAATTTCACTTTAAAACGGAAGCTGATTCAATTTTTAAGTATAAAAGGTTAGATTTGTTAGAATTTGTGCTTACGTGCCATCCCATTATATATAAATATTTAATGATAGTATTTATACAATTATCATTTCTAATAAAATTGTTAAAATTATTAATTATTGAATGGTAAGATGCTTAAAATATTTCAGACATTATATGATCTGAAGGAGTTTAGATCTGGTCTAAATAAATTTAGATCAATGCTAAGAGTTAGCAACGCTAATAGTTATAGGTACAAAGAGTTAGTGGTACTAAGAGTTAGCGAAATCTAAGGAATTAAAGCCTTGTTTGAGATAGGACAATGACCTGAGAATATATTAGTAATGACATAGCTGTAAATAGTTACAGATGATGTTAAAAAATATCATTATACAAGTATGTTCTCAAACACTATGTTCTTGATCTAATTTCATCGATGCGAGTCTATTAGTGAAACCCATTAATATAGATTAGTGTATGTCTATATCTGAATGGTTCAGATGGTTAGTCTTAACAAAACATGAACTTAGTGGAAGCTCGTATGGAGATGCAAGTATTTAGTGAGGATTGGATATTGAACAGACTCACAAGTACCTCTAATAGACATCTCATAAAGTCATCAATGAAAGGTCTTTCGAGTTGAGTAATATTTATGGTCTTGTAACCTGAACGCCACGGTGAGCTTATGAGTGATCCACCATGCTTTGGTTTCACATATGTTAGAAACCTTTCATGGCCTGATCACTGGGTGTCACTAGGTATGATCTGATGCTCATAGAGTCTGGTATGCGTAGATATGAGATTTGTCAGCTTATATAAGTGGGTTGTATAACTTGATGCTCCGAGATTATATTTCAAAAAGTCGTGTGGTCACAAGCATAAACCTCAAAAAATATATTCCAAAGGGATAAACAATATCACAAAAGTGTTTGTGGATATTATTTAAGGAAATATAAATCTGGAGATAAGTTCATGGTTGAGCAAATAGAGATTTGACGGTGATAATATATATCTCTGCTCTTCAAGGATATAAATGATGGAAGGATTATACGAATATGCTATAACCTCAACTTGCATGGTCTTACGCACTAATTTATAATATCTGTAACGTGTGTGTGGGGCATCGTTCATAGACGTATAGAGGAGCTCCATATGACAAACCAAATGTGAACCTAGAGAGTTTTACAATATGAAGTGTACTCATTGCGCACTAGGGTAGCGGACTGGATTGAATAATTTGATCTAATAAATTTCAGCAAAATAAAATAATTATTTTGGGATCCCTCTAGATGTGTATTTATCAAGACTTAATTGTTAAGTACATCATTTAATTAATTAACAAAAATTGTTAATAAATAGGATGTTGACAAAAGGCACAATTTAGTTCATGAATTGAATTTTCCCTAAATTTATCATTTAACTTTGGCAGTAAAAATAAGTAAGGTAAAAGTAATTATTCAAAATTATTTTGAATAATTAAATTTTATATTATTAGATAATATTAAAATAATTTAATCATGGCATTGTATTTTTTAAAGAAAGAAGAATTCCGCCAAAGAGGGAGAGGTAAAAGAGTTTTGTTCTTTTCAAGTGTTAAAAACATGAAAATTTTCTCTCTATCTTCTTCTCTCATGGATGGCTCACAATGAATAAAAGAAAATAGAGAAAGAGATATATATTTTTAGACAAGAGTTGTGTAAAAATTAATTATCCTATGAAAATTGTTTCCAATAATTATATAAAAAGTTGTATACATGTATTTACCATCTCCATTTAAGAAACAAATATTGATATTCAAAGAGTTTGAATATATGTTGTTGAAAATTCTAAATCAAAGCTACCATTCTAGATCAATAATCCCACTAAACTGTTATGAACTAGAATTATTCAACAATACACTTTAATATGAACTCTTCACTTGGAATGTTGGAGGACTTGAAGATTTTATAAAGCTACCTTAATTAAGTAAGTGTTCTTTACATTTTATTTTAAGTACACAATTATTCATTATATATAAATTATTGTATAATAGTTATACTTATGCATATATGTGATATATGTGTTTAATTTGTTAAAATGGGTGTATTTTGTTAACATGCTTCCGCTGCATGTGGTAAATTTTTAAAATTACAAGTATACTCGTATATCACATACTCAAACCCCAATAGGATTGTATATTAATTTATCATAAGTAAGTTTCATTTTAATTTTCCAATCAAATTAAGAGAGTCAAGTTTTTAATAGGGTTATCATCAAGTTAATCCCTATTGTTTAAAAAAGTAACATATAAATATATTAGGGGGATAATTTTAGATTGCCTATATAGACCAATGATTAGTTAACACATAGCATATTTAAAGCAACCTGAGCTTTGTACTTAGATCAACCATTATAATCTCACAACCTTATCTTCTTCAAAAAAATTCAGCTCTACAAAAAAAATAAAATAAAACTAGGCTCAATAAAAACCTAAACCAACTATGACTTTATTTAAAGGGTGAGGTATTCCAATCTATATCCACATAAAGGGGGATTTTAGTAAAGCCTTGCACTTGCCAAAGTTGGTGTACAAGTGATAGTAAAAAAGGCATATCATTAAAATAGCTCAACTATCTATGTCACCACTATGCCCTACAACTACCTTTTGCAAAAATCACATCAAATAATAGCGGGTGAGAGAAGAGATAAGAGAGTACAAAAAGATAGGTGTAGCTTTACAGAGCTCTTATCAATGTACTATAGACAACTATCTTTTACTACAAATAGTACTACAAAAACTGTCATCCACCTCAGCATTTTATTAAAGATAAGATCATATAGGTAATAAACAAGCAACCAATCCTGAAATGTCACATCATGCAATCTTATGCACAGAAGGATGAGGTCAACACAAAACACTTAGTGGCACTGAGGTGAGGGCTATGTTGTCACCAATCTTCATTCTCTATGCGATATGTGTTAGCACCACTCTTAACATAATGGTATCTCTTGGTTACCAAAAAAATCTAGACCAAAAGAGTTTACCAAAATGCTTTTAGCTAAGTATTACATCCTTTAATACAAAAGGAATATTTCCACGCTTTTTACCATAGCATGACATTTAGCTATAAAACATCTCACTCTTTTTCACCTAAGCATGAAATTCAGCCATAAATATATTACACTCTTCTCTCCACTAAAAAGCTTCTAAGTGGCCTAACGAGCTCACACTAATCTCTACTATATAATCATCACTTTCTCCAATAATGATTTAACAAGTTGTTCATTCATTATTCCCATTTTTCTATATTTATCTCCTTCCCCATCTTTCTTTCTATAATGAGGTTTCTCTAATAACCTTTTTTACAACCTTCTATATATTTAATAAATCTGCAAAATCACCCTTTATCATTACTAACAAAACCTCCATTAAAGCATATAGAAATAATCTCCACAAGTTTAAAGAGGGGAAGAACATATAAGATCTTAGCCTATGATTGTAGTTACAATGATTGTAATATATATCTGATAATATCTTTTCTATGTAGTGGATTTGGTGATGAGCTCTACCCACGAATATAACCTTTTAGGCCAAACCAATAAATCTTGTGTATTGCTTTTATTATGTTGTATTTTCTATTAAATATTTGCTAGATTATGTTTAACTTAAAAATCTCAAGATTAACACAACCATACACCTAATTTGTATCTTAACCCATTTTTTCGAGTTAATGATGATAAAATCCTTTGCATGAATATTGATCTTTAATCTAACCTAAGCTTAAGCTTTATTAAGTCCTGCTTTGTCAGAATCACCTCTAGATAATTCTATGATTTATCTCCACTACTATTACCTTAGCTATTTGTTGAGTATCGAGCTTCGTTTTGTGATAATTACACCTCAATGATGCTTTGACCTCATCTTTGATTTGAGTCATCTTCTGATCCTCCTATGAAACTTAGGTCACCTCAATCTTCAAAAATAAGTTTTGAGGTATTTCGTTGTCAGTTTTGCACCTCTTAAACACCTCATTTGTCTTTAAACACGATCTCAACAATGTTCTTTAACCCATATGAGCCAAACAATCTCCTTTAAGTAGTCCCTTAACTCATCGCTCCTAAGCTCTAACAACCTTTATTGAGTTACTGTTTTTCCTCATCAAGACAAATCTCCACTTGTTTGTGCTCAAAAGACGTCTAGGTCCTTAGCATACCAAATTTGGGCATAAACAAAATCCATAAATTGTTAAAAGATTAATGTTACACCTCTTTCAATATTTTTCACTTAAATGATGTGTTAAACAATTATTGATAATAAACTAGTGTATTAAGTTATTGTGAAAGTTATAAAAAGTAAACATCTAATGAATATTTTATACATCACTTGGAATTTAAAAAAATATTGAGGTTAAACTAGAAAGTGCAGTTTTATTTTATTAAAATTTATTTAAATAAAAAAATAAAAGGAGAGAAAAAAAAAATATTGAGCACTTATGGTATGAGTGCTTTTTTTGATGTAGATGTTCACACAAATTTTCTTTTTCAACAAATATATTACAATGATTTTGTTTTGAATGCATAATTTGTTATAAATGACACCGTTTTAGGCAAAACCATGTATAAAACGATTTTGTATTAGGGATGTTAAAGTGTGAACGTCCAACTTAGAACTTTTTATAGTCTCTTTCATTCTATTCTTTGGATTAAATTTATTTTCAATAATTAAAAAAGAAATCAATATGCACATAATATAAATTTAATAAAGAAGGTGTTAGACACTAAGGACACTCATGATTCTCTCTCAAACTGATTCGATTTGAATAAATACAATTAGATTTTAGATAGTATTATGTATTTTTATTAATAAAAAAATAAGCATATCATATTTAATATTTTTAAAATATGACTTAATTTTAGTAATACTCATATGAGTTTAAAAAATTAAAAATTTTTAACCATTAAAAAATATTCTGTCAAAATTACAAAAAAAATAGTAATAAAGTCTTATAAATTTTGTGTTTAATTTTATTCTATAGTTGTTGACAAATGCCATTTATGCCGTGTCCAAATATTTTTATCTCTTCTTTAAATACTTTTGTCCTTTCTCCGAACATTTTATTTTTGTATTTAAATAACTTATTCTAAAATCTCTATTTGTTTTTTAAACCCTTAATTTTTTTTCTTTTTTTTTATAAACCCTAAGTTTTCTTTTCAAAAAAAAAATGAACAAATTTTCCAAAATGGCTGCTGCTGCTGCTGCATAGAGTGTATAGTCTTCGTGATTTGGAAAAAAGATTTGGGAGGTAAAGAGTTGTTGATTTCACAGTTTTTACCATACTTAATTTCGTGGTCACTGACTTTGGAAAAAGAAAGTTGATGTGCATGGAGTGTATAGTCTTCGTAATGCATTTATTTTGTTTGATTTTGACGATAATAGTAATAAGAATTTGGAATTGTTGTTAATCCGTCGTGTGATTTCACCTCTTTATTTAAAAACGAAAGATGTTGAGTAGGCAGATGTTGAAAGAGGAATTGGCTATGATTAAGTCACATATTCCCTTTGGGAGAAAGTTAATGCTTGAGGCATATCAACGTGTTGTTCAAAATTAATTTTATTAGTACGAGTAATTTTATTTTTTTACGAGTTTTAATATAAAATTTGTAAATTTTATAGTAATTTTATTTTTAACGATTAAGCATTGCCGTTAATTTTTTTAATTCATAAATATTATTAAAATTAAGCTCTAATTCAAAATATTCAAGATAATATTCTAAAATAATGTTATATTAACTAACATATTTAGTGTCGGCATGAAATGAAGTACGTGAAATGGGCATGAAACCAACCAAAAGCTTAAAGCATTAAAAGAAAATAAATTTCAACGCGGTTTCGTCCGCTCGTGGCTTGTGAATTCCAAATAAATGGTTGTTGAAGCTTTTAATGCAATTTTTGTCCTCAGCAAGTACAAAGACAAAGACAAAGACAAAGACATGAAGAAAATTCCTCAAATTCAATTGGATTTGATGGGAGTGGACTCGTTTACACACAGAGCCGGGTCTTAAGTTTTTCGTTGCAGCACTTAGCTTCTTAGCTCCTGCTGCCTTCTTCTAGTCTAGACTCTAGTCAGAGTCTACTACTAATATTATTCTTCTTTTTATTTATTTATTTTTATTAAACAATCGAGACCAACCAACCCTAATCATCCTACGCTCGTGGTAGGTCAACTCAGAGGCTTATAACCTGATGGTAAACTAAATCATTTCTCTCTTATTATTTACTTATCTTTTTTAAAAAGTTTCATTTATAATATTATAAAAATTTACAACATTATAATATAAATTTATTGATATACAACTAGGTCACTTAAAATAGATAAAATAAATCTTTTGTGATCTGCTCGAACTTATTTTTCTTAATTACAAAAATACAAATAAGTCTTATGATCGAGACTATCCCGTAGAGAGATCATTATCCTTATTATAGATGGAGAAATTCGACCCTTATACATAAAAAATTTTACAATCTCACAAAGAAGGATACTTGCTCTTATGTAGGAGGAAAAATCTAAAAAAACTCTCGCGGAAGAGAGAAAGTACACACAAAAAAAATCTCGCGTAGTAAAAAATTACAAAAATACTTATATACTAATCCATTCATTGTACTCATTCTTATTGGAATTTATACTTACGTGTCAATCTATTATGTATAAATATTTAACTATAATATTTATACAATTAATATTTTTAATAAAATCGTTAATATTATTAATTATTAAATGGTAAGATTCTTGTAACGTTTCAAATATTATATGATCTAAAGGAATTCAACACTGATCTAAAAGAGTTTAGCACTGATCTAAAATCTAAAGGAATTTAGTTCAGTGCTAAGAGTTAGAAACGCTAAAAGTTATAAGTGTTAAGAGTTAACAGTGCTAAAAGTTAGCAGGTTATAAGAGTTAGCGACATCTAAGAAGTTAAATTCTTGTCTGAAATGAGACAAAGACCTGAAAATATATTAGTAATGACGTAGCTGTAAAGAGTTGCAGATAGTATTAAGAATTGTCATTATGTAAGTATATTCTCAAACATTATATTTCCGATCTAATTTCATCGATGCAGGTCTATCGGTAAAATCTAATAATACATATTGGTGTATGTCTATATCTGTATAGTCCAGATGGTTAGTCTTAACAAATTATGAGCTTAGTGGAAGTTCGTATAGAGATATAGGTATTCAGTGAGAACTGAGTATTGAACAGACTCACGAACCTTCCAATACACATCTCATAAAGCCATCAATGAAAGGTCTTCCGAGTTGAGTAGTATTCGCTATCCTTTAACCTGAGTGCTACGGTGGACTTGTGAGTAATCTACCATACTTCGATTTTACATATATTAGAAACCTTTCATGGTCTGACCGCTGGCTGTCGCTGGGTATGGTCTAATGCTCATGGAGTCCGGTGTGCATAGATATAGAATCCGTCAGCTCATATAAGTGAGTTGTATATCATAATGCTCCGAGATTGTATTTGAGAAAATCTTGTGGCCACAAGTATAAACCCTGAGAATAGGTTCTATAGGGCTAAACAATATCGTAAAAAAATAATATCATAAAAGTGTTTGCAAATATTGTTTATGAAAATAAAAATCTAGAGATAAATTCAAAGTTGGGCAAATAGAGATTTGATGGTGATGATCTATATCTCTACTCTTCCAAGATATCAATGACGGAGGGATTATACGTATATGTTATAACCTTAACTTGTATGGTCTAACTACTTTGTAATATCCGTAATGTATATGTGGGGCATCTTTTACGGACGTATGGAGGAGCTTTATATGACAAACCAGACGTGGACCTAGAGTTTTACAATATGAAGTATACTCATTGCGCACTAAGGTAGCGGACTGGATTCAATAATTTGATCTAGAAAATTCTAGCAAATCAGATATTTGTTTAAAGATCCTTTGGGATGTACATTTGTCAAGACTTAATTGTTAAGTACATTATATAATTAGTTGACATAAGTTGTTAACTAATGGGATGTTGACAAATGGCATAATTTGGTTTATAAATTATTTTTACCTTAAATTGACCTATTAACCTTGCTAATAAAAATAAGCAAAGTAAAATAAATATTCAAATTTTTTTTGAATAATTAATTAAATATTATATTTAATAATTATTATTATAAATGTCAACGGGGATACAAACAATTATTACTATAACCTATTAATAATGACATGATATTATGAATGATGAAACATTATTGAAGTAAAGTTTACAAAACTTGTAAAAATAAAAAATGTTTTAATTTTTATTAAGTGGATAATTAAATTACACTAGCACAATAATAAAATAAAATAAATATGTTATTTTCAAATTTATTTGTGTTAATTAATAGTATTATAAATTTATTCAATGGATAAGCATTAGTAAAAAAAAAAAAATTGGTGGCCAACAAAATTAAAAGGTATGTCATTTATTATTTTTTGGTGGAGAAACAAAACAAAAAATGAAATGAAAGTGGTTCAACCACTAAAATAGAGATGAATTCTCTCTTAATTTCATCATCCGGGTCATGCAAAAGAAAACAAGAGAATTGAGAAGCAAAAATTATTTTTGGATAAAAAACATGTTTCAATGAAATATAGTTTTCAAAGGTGTTATGCAAGAGTTGCATAAACAATTTATTTTTTTTAAAACAAATATATATGTGTTGAAAGAGTTTGAACACATGCTATTAAAAATTAATTAAAGCTACCATTCTACCTTCATAATCCTACCAAATTATTGTGGACTAGAATTGTTCAAGGGTAGACTTCAAGGTGAGCTCCAAAATTTGTAATCTTCACCGAAGTTTCTCAAAGGTATGTTTCTGCAATCTTAACTTGTTTATAATTCATTTTACATGTGTACATGTTGATTATATGTTTAACTCCGCTTCAAATTGTATATGTGAGACATATATTTAAGTTTTTCAACATATATACAATCACATGTATACACCAAAAAATACATTAACAATTCCAATCTTAAACTTGTCAGACTGTATAGGGCCCATTAACCCTTTAGTTTAACCAGCACCGGGATCACCATCCCCCACTAGTCAGGCACTGGCGCACCCACACAACCAGCTCAGGTTACCTGCGCCCCCAAGGATTCGAACCCTTGCCCCCATCTCCATGGAGGCCTTATAAGCCTTTAAAAGTTCGTCTTTGTACCCATCAGAATGGCCGATAACTCTTTATCATTGCATCTCATAAACCCCAATTTATAATGTAGACTGATAACTTTTATTACTACATCTCATAAATCTACACTTGAAAAATTAATTTTGAAACACTGTTAAAAAAACACTGTAGCCATAAATAGTAAAAATATTGTTCATGTGCTACTGTTCAAATGAACAGTATACCACCATGGCGCCAAATGTCATCGCTACCGCTCTAGGAGGTTAAACCCCTAGCGTTGCGGTTCCAGCCCACTGAAGCTGCAGCGCCCCGTGCTTCCCCTTTGGCATACCAGTTTCAACACTTGAAACGCGCTTTTACACTGGGCTTTTTACATTTATTTACTCAAACAACACCCATATATGTCTTAAATGGCTCTGATAATATTATTGTGGGGGATCTAGTACATGTGGGTGTATGCATGTATTATTGTGCCTATTGCCTAAATATGTATCAAATACGAATTTATATGTGACGAAAACGTAAAATATATAATAAAAATAATAATTAAATATATTAATCACATTAATATATTAGTAAGGTTGAGAACTCACCTCAACGTGTAACGTTATACATGTATTTTTTTCAAAGTCAGCATAGAGACCAACTCGCGAGCAGTTCTAGTTACCAATACGGTGGGCTTGGTGAGCTAGAACAACAACCCTATACGCAGCATTGGATTTAACTCTTAAACCCTAAAATAGTCGATATGTGTTTTTATCATTTTCTCAAAAAGGATAAGAAATGGAGAGTTTGAAGTAATCCATTATTACTTCAAATAGAATCATAAGAAAAAATGAAACAATTTCAATTTTTTCTTTTTTTTTTTTCTTCTTCTTTCTTCCTTCGGCTTGTCTTCCTCTTTTCCTTCTTTCTTCATTTCTTCTTTCTTTCTCTCAGCCAAAATTGGCCAAACACACTTTTTTCCATTCAATTCTCATCTTTCTCTCTTTATTTATATATATATAATAAAATAAAATAATATATTATATAATATAAATAATAATATAATATACATAATAAGTGTCAACTATTTAGCACCTAAATAAAATATTATATAATATAATAATATATTATATAATATAATAAGAGAGATATTTTAATTATTTAATCATTAAATAATTAAAGTGTGTAATAACCATTTTACCCCTCATAAATAGTTACCAAGTCTACCTCTAGTGAGTCCTACTAAATTTCACACTCAGGTAAATTTAACCAAGGGTCCACAATACGCCATGTGTCATTATACAATTAGTAAATAATAATTATTGTATTTAAGACTTAAATACAGATACACATGCATTCTCGTGGTAGTGCTGAATATTACTATATTAAACAATTTAATCCGACATGCTGCTCCAGTGCACAACGAGTACACTTCATATCGCAGGACTCCCTAGGTCCACCCCTAATTCGTTAAATGAAACTATTCTATGAGTCCGTGAATATTGTTTCACACACATGTCAAGGATATACAAATCAGCGTGTTGAACCATACAAGTTGACGTTACAACGCATACGTATAGTCCTTCCATCATAATATCCTCGATGTGTGGGGATATAGATTATCACCATTAAATCCCTAGTGCTCATCCATGTCTTATCTCTAGACTTGTATCTCACACAATAATATGTACAAACTCTTTTACCATATTGTTCTACCCTGGCAGAACTCTTTCCGATGATTAATGCTTGTGGCCACAAGACTTTCTAAGATATAGTCTCAAAGCATGTGGATATCAAACTCCCTATTCAAGCTGATGGATCCCATATCTGTACGCACCGAACTCCATAAGTATCGAACCATACTCAGCCACACCCAACGGTCACACCATGAAAGGTCTGTGACATGCGTGGAACCAAAGTATGGTGGATCACTTACAAGCCCACCGTGGCACTCAGGTCAAAGAACCATGTATACTACTCAACGCGAGAGGACCCTCCGTTGACGACTTATATAGGATGTCTATCGGAGGCCTTCGTGAGTCTATCCCATATCCAGTCCTAACTGGATACTTATATATCAATACGAGTTCCAAGCTCACAGTCGGCTAGGAACGACCATCTATACCATATAGGTACGACATATGTTGATCTATAAATAAAGGTATTCACCGACAGACCCGCATCGATAGAAATAGATCATGGATAATTATTCGAGAATATACTTGTGTAACTAGCATTTTCTGGCACCCGATTGTAACTTTTACAACTATATAGTTACTAGTATATTCCAAAGTCTATGTCCCATTACAGATAAGGCTCCAACTCTTGGATCTGCTGAGTATTATAACCAGCTAACACTTAATTGTGCTAACATTTAGCATTTATATCTCTCAGCGTAGTTAACTATGAGCCTTTATCTAATCTCCTTTAGATCTGATCCGAACTCCTTCAAATCTATAATGTTTGCAACGTTACATGCATAACACCATATAAATGGGTATTAACGATTTAATGAGAATGTACACTTGTATAAATACACAAGTATATATACGTTCAAGGATGACATATAAGCACCGATCTTAATAGACTTTGCCAGAATAACATCGATAAAGCCTATGGGACTCGATTGAAGCTCCAAAGAGGCTTATCAGAGTTCAGAAAGTTTGGCCTGAAGCGCATCTACTCAACGAAGGCCGAAGAGATCACCCGTGGCCTCAAGAGGCTTGACGACAATAAGTGACATAGGGTTTTCAAAATGGCAGTGATCAGTTAGAAAATCTACTTTTATTGGTGGCCAGTAGCACTAAGTGAAGCTAAAAGGAAGAAAATGACAAAAATAAAACAAAGTAGCAAAATATGGAACTAAAAGCCTAAACTAGAGCATGATCTATTCCTAGAAGAAGAAAGGTGGAGGATGGAGGAGAGAGATGTCCACCAAAGAGGGGTTGAGCGCCCATTTTCGATGACGACGACTAATGTAAAGTTTGTGTCTAGAGTTTGAGAGAAAAGAGAGAGCTGCTAGAGCAATGCTTTCTCATTTCTTTCTTATTTTTAGAACTTAACAATATATTGGGTGAACAACCCTAATTAAAATTCTCAATTCAAATCAAACCCAAATTAAATAAAGTACAAGTTGAATTGAGTTGAAATTTTTAAGCCAAAATTTAATTGGATTTTAACTAAATTTTTTTAACCATTTAACCTAACACAAATAAAATTTTAATAAAAATTGTTATTATACTTTTTAAATAGAGAGTTTTTTTCTTTCTTTACATTCACTAATTCAATTTAAAATTTTAAACTAAAATCTTAATAATTAATAAATATGAAATTTATTACAACAATTATAATTTCACTTGTTGACACACCTTTCCTCTTAAAAAAAACTTGATTTTCTTTTCTTTAACAATTATTTACTGCCTATTCAAGTTGATACATAGTAAAATATTTACTCATTTAATTTTATTTTTCATTGAAAATAATTTCCTTATTTTGTATAGAATTGGGGATCATGTGAACTAAGAGACTAAGTTGTTTTAGATTCATAGATTGATAATATTTTACTTATTTTTATAAGTATTTTTGATTATTTTAGATGAAATACTTTATCATTTTGGGATGTTTTCTTCTTAATATTTGTAAATTAAATTATGTTGAATTAAAACTTTATTGTGAAACTGTAAGTTATGGGTAACATTTTAATTATTGTATTTTTTAAATTGTGATGCAAAAAAAAAACTTTTAAAAATAGTTCAAATTAAACTTAATTAAATTAGTTTGGTTGGTTTGGGTTGTAATTTTATTTGGATTAGTTTGAGGTATATGAAGAGCAATTTGAATTTTTTCCATTTGTTTTGCGTAATTCTAACTGAAACCATCGCCCCCGTTGCTCACCCCTAATGTAGTACAATAATTTAAGGGATAAAAACTAGGATTTTAAAAATTTTGAAATCAACAATGGCCCAAACATATTGGGTTAGTCTTTGTGCCAATGACAATTTTGTAATTTTTTATGAAAATGAATAATTAATGGACTTTATGAAAATTTATGGATTGTAGACTTATTGCATGAATTAGTATTTAATTAATACAAAAGCACAAGTTTTATTTAGAAATAATTTGAGTCTAAAACAAATACTCTATAAATAGATGATTATTAATAAAAATTTATTTGGCATTTTTATAAGAGAGGAAGACTTCGGAAGGTTTCAACAAAGATAAAGAGGTAAAAAAAAGCAAGTTTACTTATTTACTTATGATATCGATGTAAAAAGCATGATTAGGTTAAAGATATATGAATCTAAATTTCACATAAAGTTATACTAATTATGAAAATTGTATTGGATTTAATAAAACGAATTGAAGTTGGATTTTTTTATATTAAACTGGATATCTAAATGAGTTTCTCAAAGTTTGGTTTGTTAAAATTGTTAGAATTGATGCTTATGCTATCTTTAAATATATATATATATATACTTATATATATGTGTATATATTTATTAAATTATTAATATTTATTTAAATGATATCATACAATGTAATATTATAAATATTATATAATTTAAAGAAGATTAAATCTAATTTAATGGCTAACTAGATAATGGCTTATAGTTAGTCACGCTGAAAGATATAAATGCTAAATGTTAGCACAATTAATTGTTAGCTGATTATAATACTCAGTGGAGATTTAAGAGTTTGAGTCTTATCTGTAATGAGACGGAGACTTAAGAATATACTAGTAACTGCATAGTTGCAAGAGTTGCAATTGAGTACCAGAAAATGTCAGTTGCGCAAGTATGTTCTCAAATATTGTCCTTGATCTATTTCTGTCGATGTGGGTCTGTCGGTGGATATTTTTATATAGATCAACATAAGTCGTATCTATAGAGTATAGATGGTCGTTCCTAATCGATTGTGAGCTTAAAGCTCATATTGACATATGGGTATCTAGTTAGGACTGGACAAAGGACGGACTCACGAGGGCCTTCGATAAACACCCTATGTAAGCTGTCAACGGAGGGTCCTCTCGAATTAAGTAGTATACGTGGTCATTTGATCTGAGTGCTGCGGTGGACTTGTAAGTGATCCATCATACTTTGGTTCCACGCATGTCACAGACCTTTTATGGTGTGACCGCTGGGTGTCGCTAGGTATGGTCCAATGTTTATAGAGTCCGTTGTGTACAGATATAGGATCCGTCAACTCGCATAGAGAGTTAGATATCCAGATGCTTCAAGACTGTATCTCAGAAAGTCTTATGGCCACAAGCATTAATCCCGGAAAAGAGTTTCCTCTAGAGTGTAACAATATAGCAAATGAGTTTACATATATTGTTCAGTGAGATACAAGTTTGGGGATATGATATGGATGAACACATGGGGATTTGACGGTGATAATCTATATCCCCGCATATTCAGGATATCATGACGAAAGGACTATACGTATGCGTTGTGACCTCAGCTTGGATGGTCAACGAGTTGATTTGTAATATCCGTGACGTGTGTGTGAAGCAATGTTCACGGACTCATAGAATAGTTCCATTTGACGAATTAGGCATGGACCTAGAGAGTCCTACGATATAGAGTGTACTTATTAAGTACTGGGGCAACGTACTAGATTAAATTATTTAATCTAGTAATATTCAGCATTATCATAGGAATGCGTGTATATCTGTATTTAAGTATTAAATACAACAATTAGTCAATAATTATTATTTACTAATTGTATAATGACACATGACGCACTATAAACTCTCGATTGAGTTTATCCAAATACGGGTATGGTGAAATCCACTAAGAATAAACTTGACAACTATTCATAAATGACAAAATGATTATTTCACACATTAATTATTTAATTATTAAATAATCAATAATTTTATTATTATATATTATTATATTATATAATATTATTTTAATATTGCCATATAGTTGTCATCCATATATTTATTTTTATATTTTTATTTTATATAATAATATTATTTTATATGCAAGGTGACTTTATTTAATATTATAATATATAATATTATTATTTTAATGAATGTGATATACGTGTGTGTGTGTGTGAGAGATACGGTGGAAGAAGTAGAAGAATGAAATTGTTTCATTTTTATTTTTGTGTGTTTGGTGTCGAGAGAGAGAAGGAAAACAAATGAAAATGTTTCATCTTTTTTTTTACGTCGAGAGAAACAATTGTAAATTGTTTCAATTTTTATTTTATTTTATTTTTAAAAAAAAGAAAAAATATACACAATTAACTATTTTAAAGAGTTAAAGGTTAATTCCACGCTAGACATGGAGCTACTATTCTAGCTTATTAAGTCCACCGAGTTAATGACTAGAATTGCTAACGAGTTGATTTTCAGGCGAACTTCGAAAATACACATGTATAACGTTACAAGTTTTTGTGATTTCTCAACCCTTTAAAATATATTAATGTGATTAATATATTATTTTTTTGTTTATTACATGTTTTAATTATTCCGCAGCGTTAAATATATATGATACGTATTTTATGTAATAAATATTAGTATACATACATACACCTACGTATATTAGATCCTGAACAAAAATGAGTAAGAATATAATTTTTAATGATTTGTCAAAGTTGATTTAGGTAAGTATGAATTTTTTTTTATTATGGCAAGTTTTTAAGATTATGAAAAAAATTTAATATATATATAAATATAATTATTCAAAATTTATGAAATATTCATCTACGTAGATTTTTATTTTTGTCTGGTTTAATATGGGATAAGGCTCATGATTTACATGTTATAAATAACTTGTTATGAATTTTTGCAATAAGTTCAAAGCTAAAAACTGTTTGAGAGTTTTGATAGTCTCAAACATAAATTGCTTCATTAGTTTTTATTAAGATAATGATCTGAAACTTTTATGATAGAAAGCCCTATACATCAATATGCTCTTTATAAAATTTTATATTAATTCGTTAAGGGAATGATTTATGAAAAATCAGATACTAGGTACAGTTTTAATTTTTTTTTTAAAAAAAAACTGATTTTGATGAAATAAGATGTCAAAGTTTTGAGGTTAATGACATATGAAATTTCTGTACGCATGTCTAAAGTAATGAAGATGATTTTTAGGAACCTTATGATTATGATTTGATATGAATGTAAAAGTTGTTATTGCATGATCTTAGGACAAAGGATTTCAGCAATGTTTTGATATTCGAGGACATTATAAGGTAAGTTAACTATACTTTTAAACGGAATCACAATAAACATATGTATATGTGTATGGCATAATTTTTATGAAAATACTTTTGATATATGTTAATATGATTTGCAAGTATTTTGATATGAATTGCATCACTATAAATAAGATTGAGAGTTATATGCATTAGCATTGAGATTAGACATGCATTATATTTTTTTGAGCAAAAAAATGATTTAAAGAAATTAAATATGTAAAAGTAATTTAGACTTCAAACAATAAGTTTTGTTTCAGAGGCCTAAATTTACTATATGTTTAGTAGACAATTTATGTGAGTATGTGTGACTTTTCCTTCAGTATTATTATATGTGATAAGTGTGACATTTCTTTTAAAATTTAACATATGTGATATGTGTGCTACTTATATTGGGAGGGCCGATTTAAAGAAGTGCAAGTCTTTACATTTGTGTATACATGTATTGTGTATGTGGAAGGACTCATCATTAGTCAAGGTGAGAGTGGTGGCACTTACTTTCCGACATGAGTATAAGCCTTACTTGCACATATAATATGTTGCTAATGTGTGACTTTTTTCTACAAGTAATATGAGATAAGAAAAAAAGTTCTAATAAATAATAATTGAAGATATTAAGTGTAAGAAATTTTGAAAAGAAAATTTTAGAAAAAAGAATATGAAAAGTTTTAAGACCATTTATAATTTTGAACATGGTATGTATATATGTGTATGTATTTTGTATATATATAAAAAAAAAACTTGTTTACTTTTCTTGGATTAATAACTCATTTTAGTATATTATGATTGTTCTCTTAAAGATTCTATGAGTTCATTGTTTGTCATCTTTATGATATTGGATAGCATTTGAGAATAATTATCTTTTGACTTTGATATATTAGTTACTAATGAAGTTTATTTATTAAATTTAATTCTTCCTTTCATTTCATAATGTTTGAAGCTTAAAAAAGATTATACCTTAATCCTACCGAATTTGGGGTGGGATACAAAAGGTTTAAAGTTCTATGATGATTGTATTTAGATATATAAAATTTATTGTGAAGGTAGAATTTGAGCGTTATCACCAGTGAAGATATTTGAACTTGCAAATAAGAATATCAATATTTTCAGAAATTAAAAGAGGTTTTCGGCTTGTTTTCCTCGGACCTTCCATCAATTTCTCCAAAACTAGTAGTTTACTCCTTTAAAATTGAAGGAATTAAACTACCTCATTATTGCTATTGGCCACCAAGACGATACTTCTCCCCGGAATGCAACTCCATTACCTGCATTGCCTTACTGAGGATTGTTGAAAATATAGTTGTGAGAATTGTATAAATAAATATTAATAAATTATGTAATCAAGGTGTATAAGAAATTATCTTTAAATTATTTATACGCCCATAATGATGATAATTAATGTGGAAATTATTTTTAAATTATTTTTACTCCTATAATGATGATGATTAATGTGCAAATGGATTGTGTGGTAGTATAATTCTGGGATTTAATGACTAATAAATTTATAATGGTGCACACTAATTATAAATTCTATAGGATTACAAGATAACTTTGATGAGAGTTGATAGATGAAAAAAATAAAGAAAAGAATGATAAATTGTTCATGTATATTTTAAGGGTGATGTATGCTTCTCTATTTATAGAGATATTTGTGCTTCTTTAAAAAGACACAATACTTTTTTAAATCAACATATCATTTGATGTAAGCACATATATTTTCAAAAAGTTATAACCTTAGAAAGAGTTGTGTATCTTTTTATAAGATCGTAACCTTTGATTTAAATTAGTATCTTTCTAAAAAAACACAATCCGTTGAAGAGTTAAATGACTCTTCCAATAAATTACACATTTAGCTTTAGTCTTTATATTTAGAGCCATGAATCTCGCTAAAATAAAAGGGTAGCAGCCAGTCTGGGCACCATAGCGCTCACATTCTGTTTGGGGTACTGCGGCGCCTAGTCCTGGGCTATTATCACTTTGTTTTTTCTCTCCATCAAAATTTTAACATATATAGTTAATTTGAAATACCCTTACAATATACAATAAGAACTACTACTTGTGCTACTTTCTAGCCTTTCCCCAGTCGAATTGTTGCCTTTGCTTCCATTCAGACGGTAGCTTCTGCCGCGAAATGCAACTCCGGCCTGAGGGTTCTCTCACTACCACAATGCAACTAGTTTGTGGCTTAAAACCATTAAAGATCACTCAATTAAGATTGTTACGAGAAAAGGGAAAATGACTGTCACATTACAAGAATGATTTGCAGGCATTTGAAATGCTAAGCTGACTAAAAAATATTGAGAAAGATACACCCAGAGAGGAGTCCTGAAAATGTCCTTTTCACCAGCAAGAGGATGAAGAACTGTTAAGAAGTAACCTGAGACCATTCCAAAAATATCTGGCTTTAAAGGATCCCCAAATATCGTATATATATAATATTTGATTATAAAAATAGATGCAAATTGAGCCACAAATACAAGTAAACGATTGTTTCAACTACGATTATTAATTTTAAACCTGCTAAGCACATCCATCATGACAATTTTTTTGTAGCTAATCAAGTAGCATACAAATTCAAAAGCAAAAGAAAATTCATTTAATCTAGTATGACAAAACAAAATTGATATAAAAAAAAAAAGAGTATCTTCAATGACACAACTCCGTAGATGTTGAATCGTGCGTTTGGGAACTCAAGGCCCCAAATGTAAACCATCATGAAAACCAAGGAAGCTCCCATGAATGGAGTCCACAGAGAGTGGAACGGCATCCATCACCTAACTCAGCAATTAGTACTTTGTCATTATTTTCACATTTTATAGAGTAACTTTACCAAAATTTTAAGCTTTGAAAGATTTGAAAACAGCATTTGTCAAGAAAAATGAAAGGAAATTTGTGCACTTTTTAAGTGCCCAAATCCATCAGAGCACTGGATATCTCTGCTACAACACTTTGTAGTAACTATTGAGAATCTATAGACTGTCTAATAAACCAAAAATTTTTTTCTCTCCCCACTTTTGTGAAAAATATAATCAAGAATTTTAAATGAAGAAGCTATAGTTTATGTTTTTTTAGACTAACCAGAAGTGACAATGCTTCAAAGATTAACATCCAGAGGAAGTCTGCAGTCCTTTTGCTGAAAGGACCTTTCTCTAGTGAAACGCCATATTTTGCTCAACGCAATTTAACTCAAGTATTAGATACCCAGTAAACATTCAAATATTTTAATGAAACAAAAGTAACAGGCCTCAAACCAAGCTGTTACTAGAGTAAAATATTTCTATTTACAAGAGTTGATATATATTTGGAATCAAAATGCAATATGTATCAGGTGATTATAGGCTTTTCTCTGTCATTATCCTGTTGTGAGTTAAGTTCAATCTTAAGATCTTTTGTAAGTTCAATCTTAAGATCTGGGATTGAGAAGTCAGATAAAACAATTGTTCTCCTATGAACTGGGCAACGGCAAGTCCTTTCAATTTTGGTGGGATCTATGGCTGGGTGGAGAATCAATAGTTAATAAATTCCCCCACATACAAATCTCCGATGCGGATATTCCTCGGGGTGCAAAGGTTAATGAACTATGGCAGCATGGTCATTGGAACCTTCCTGACCCTTTGGACGAGTACACTTCTCAGGTATGGGACTATCTCCGTAAAAATATTTCAATTTCGGAAAGAGAAGATAGAATTTCATTCACCGCAAGTCCCAATGCAAAGTTTTCCATTGCGAGTACTTGAAGATATCTTAAGAACAATGAGGCTAAGGTGGGATGGAGTAAACTGATATGGGGAGCGCAACATATACCTAGACACAGCTTCGTTACTTGGTTAGCTTTGAAGAACAGATTATCTACCAGAGAGAGACTTAAAAAATGGGGGGTTATCCCATCAGATGATTGCCCCCTTTGTGGTAATGACAAGGAAACAATCACACACTTATTCTTCCAATGCAACTTTTGTAGTGAAATTTGGCACAAAGTACTAAGGGCGTGTCAACTCAATCAGTGCCCGAACAGATGGCAACGAGTAATCTCCTTCATGTGCAGGAAATCTAAAGGCAAATCCACTCTCAGTAAGATTAGAAGAGTATCGTTCTGCGCTACAATCTACTTTATTTGGAGAGAAAGGAATTTGAAGGTCTTCCAACAGAAAACTCCTTCTACAAGCGAAGTCTACCAAAAGATTAAGGATGTTATTTGGATTAGATGTATAAGTGCTGTAAATGGCCAAGGGATTGACCACATTGCAGTTGGTTGGTAAATGTAGTTAACTGTCTGGGATTGTATTGTTTTACTTTCTCTCTTTTATTGAATCTTTACTCTGTAATACAAACGGGATTTAGCATTTATATAAAAACTTTTACTTACCAAAAAAAGATCTTTTGTACGATCCCCACAGGCCTCAATTGAACTAATTGGTATGCACAAGTTATCATAAGCTTAAAACAGGACATATTTGACTATATTTAAAGAGCATCATTCGGCGCAAGACTTCATATTTTATCAGCAATTTAACTATAATTATCATGTCTATGAGTTTGTCTAGCTACATATCTTTTCATGCAGACTTCTTAACACTAAGTCTAGGGAGCAAAGTTATCATATACAACATCAAGTATAATTACCATATAAAGCCTGAATGATATACAACAGCATAAGGATTGAAAGAGTGAAGAGTTTTCTTACATTATTATAAGACGAAATGCAAAAGGAAATGAAAATGGCCCCAGGAAGAAGAAGTAGGTGATAAGCCTCCAAACCTGCAATACAAGCAAATCATTTTGTGATCAAACATACTTAACCCCTAAGAAATCCATAAATTGGTAACTAAATATTCTACCTGAAAACGTTTAATTACACCTTCATACTTGAGAGCTATGTTCCAAGGATTATAAAGCTGTAAATACAAGGCAGCAGTGGTCATTAAACAGGCCACTCCATATGTCTTGCTCATTGAATCAGTCATATGTATTAATAGACTTTTATAATCATAAAACAGAAAAGAATCAGTAATAGAGGAAAAGAGAGATTAATTACTCTGCTGGAGTAGACATTGGAAAGAATTTTGTGTTTGGCCTCTGACAAGGAAAGACTGAGGCCTGAACTGAAGTTTTAGCGGGATAATATCTATCAAGTCATGTACATTGTGGCATAGAAAATTCCAAAGGAAAGATATTGGGGCCATAAAAAATTCAATGAAAAGTCAAGAGAAGACCTGGGTGTTAAGTCTTCCATTGGATGACCAATTAAACACCAAGTTTATAGAATGTGTAATAATGATGAGTTAAAAGAGGAAATAGTCTTGGCTTTATACTTTGAATTTTCTTCTGGTCATCGGTTGGACTAAGTTATGAGCTCCACCGGCTATCTTTACCGTTTTATGCTAGAGAGTTGAAGAATGCAGTCAACAGAAGACACAATCTCCAGTGCTTACTGACTGCTGCTTAATCTTAAGAGTAGAAAGAATAGTCAAAACGTTTAATAAACACTCACTTCAATTTTCAATTTTCGGAAAATAATATGAATCTCTTTCCGGAAAGAACCCATCCCTACTTCAATTGAAAGATCCATATAACTACTAGCAAGACGTAGTTGTCAATTAAGCGTTTTATAACTTGTACAAATCAAACATGAAACACACAAATTTATAACTATTCTCTCATAATCACCTTCACCCTTTATCCACAAACCAACTTTCTGGATTTGCTTGAAAATTTCTGTGCTGACGAATGGTTATTAATTGGGTGGAAGACAGAATTCATCTGGTTAAAAGAAGTTTTCAGTGGTTTAACAGTTATAAAATTAATCATTTTAAAGTAATACTAATTGATATTTATCTTGAATAACAGAATAATCATTTTTTTTAAAAGGTACCTGGAGTTCTAATGAATATCAAAACAAATAAAGTAAAATTACTTGGTAAAATAATATATAGAAAAATAATCGCTTATTCATTTATAACCCTCTCAAATTCAAAGATGGAGAGACTACTTGAACTGATACAAATTTCCCAAGGAGAGTGACGGCAATTAAGATAATCAACCTCAACCTCAACCTCATCCTCATCCATAAAAAAAAAATGCACAATAATTGTGCTGGCAATAAAAAGTAGAGTCTAGCTGCAATTGTTTGTCCCAGAACTCTATTGATATTCTTTTATTTTTCCTTGTATGTATAGGCATAATTACATTCTTTAGGGAAATAATTACCTTGGCCTTTCATTCATGTCTAACAATCCTACAGATTACTATATCTCTTAGACTGAAAATGATACAAGGTAACTAAAGCTGAAGACCACCTACAACGAAGTCACTCGTGACGCCCTCTAGATATTTTACAAAATCACATTATGTGAATATTAAGCTGATTGTCAACAGGTATAACTGTTAATATAAACCCTTCTAGATGCTATTGACTAAACCTCAGGACCGGATGCAAATAAGGTAATAAGGCCTCGGAAAACTTGTGCAGAGAGTTGATGTGCCTGAAGGAGCTCACCATCTAAATTCCATATGCTTTCCTTTCCGAAAGATGTGAATGTGAAAGCTGGAGTCTGCATGATAACGGAATATAATTAGACAAAAGATATTTCTTGGGGCATAAGCATATGAAACATGAAGGCAGTAGGACAATGCACCTTGTGATGTTCCACGAATTCAAAGTTGAGGGGGTTTCCGCCTTTCCTGGCAAGCTCGGTAAGGTGCCTGCAGTTACCATTCATGATTTATGACATAAAACTAGAGATAATCCTAAAAAATAAGTGCTGCAGAACTTGCACATAAATTGGTAATTAATGACATGACAGAGAATTTCATAATACAAGGCTAGAATAATATATAGATCCTGCCTACTAAATTCTAATATGCAGATGATTGGACAACTGATTTTAACAAATTGAATGGGTCCATTGGACGTTTTATATTAAATGAGGATTAATTTTTTGAATCTAAAACTAAGTGATGAAGAGAGTAACACTATCTAAGCCAAGGCACAGGTGAAATGTCAACACTTCAAAAACTATTCCTATTCGTCAGTTTGGATGCAGGATATTTCCTAAATTAAAAAAATATAAATTTAACAAGCAAGATGACTATCCTCATTGTAATGAGCTTCTTTGTTTATTAATATCTATCTCTAATATATGAAAACAAACAACAACATCCAAAGAGATTCCAAAAATTTTCATAACAAAAATCAATCAAAGAGAGAGGGGAGATGCTTTCAATTACCATAAATACAAAGCATGAGGACAATCTTTAATCAATATGAGATGCAAAAGGCCATCCGAAAGGTGTGCATCAACCACCAAACCATCCGGTGCTCTTTCGTTCCGGTTAGAGATTATGGCAGCACCAACACTAAGAAAACACCCTTTGGATCTTAACCACCTTGCTTCTTCTCGATGGGAGTAAGGCGTTGGACGGGCAGCTTTTGTGGACGTGTCAACTGAATTTGTGTTACAGATGTTACAGTTTCTGCGGCAAATCACTCTTTCACATTTATTTGAATTCCGTAATGTCCGCACTCTGCTAAGAAGACTACTTTTATTGGGAACTGAATTTGTGTTTTCTGCTTCAACTTCTATATAAGCTACTTCAGCCTCATATGATCTGAATTAAAAAAAATTAAATGTAAATATAATTATTATTATGACTCGGAAAAAGTGAAAGCCATTGAGATTTATGTGTGAACAGCATAAAGCATTGGTAAGAGGTCACACTGGGACTGAGTATGCCGTGAGATATACGAAGAGTCAAGTTTACATCAGTCACAAAACTGATGCACATGCACAAAGACATCAGCATCACAATTTGAGACCCATCAGACGTCCAATATTTCAAGATTCAAAATAAAGTTCTTTTGACAGTTCTGGATGCATTTGCATTCAAGGGTCTCCTCAAGATCCTTAATTGTCTAAATATAATTTTATTCTTTATCGTTGAAGCAGATTACATGTAAATATTGGGGATTTTTTTCAGATATAATGCCATACAAACAAAAATTAAATCATTGCATACCCAGAATGAATTTCAAAGGGCCTGTGCAACAGAAGTTGGTAGCTTCATACCTTCCACATCTCTTCTATACCTTAACTGGGTTTCTTTCTAAACACAAGCAAGCTAAAATCCTTGAGAAATATAAACCTGCCAGGAAATTTACCTGTGTCTCAAAAACACTTTTGTTCCTGCATAATCATATCTTTTGGGGCCCATCCAGCGATATTTTTCACTCTCCGTGATGACATCTCCATAAAATCCATACCTGATAAACATAAGCAGAAGAATCAGAGGAGGCCATCAACAAAAGGATCTTAGATCCTATAAAAATAAAATGCAAAAGCATAATGAGAACTATTGCTATATCCACCAAACACATTTATATAAAGGAGGATGAAGTAATTGATAAATGAAGAGATTGGCATATGAGGTGCAACCTCAACCAAATAGTACAATCAGGCCAAACTAATTAACAAAAATGCCAGTCTTTTTCAAAGATGGAAACGTGAACAGCCTCCAGCAAAGCTGATGCTCATGGCATGCCAACAAAAGATAAGGATATGAAATATTAATTTTCTTTTATAAAATAAAATTGAAATAGAAAGGTAAGAATATTCAGTATGAAAAGAAAGAGTAAGTCAGTGATAAGTATATAACTAATTGAAGGTGTTATGAATAATTGAATAAAATAATTAAAGATAAACATTGAGACTCCCTACCAACTAGAAAAATGGAGAAGTACAAAGCTATGGAACGAAAGCTATATGAGAAGGCTTCTTGCACTAAAATGGAAATCAAGCAGATGAATTCATAAAAAAAACATTCTCAGCAAACTTGGGAAGTAATTAACTTTTTCAGAGGTGTTTTCTCTTCAAAATGAACCTAACAAATTAAATAAAATCATATAACAAAAAATAACAAGTTATTCATGGGGAAAACGAAGAAACTGATATCACAGCAGTTATTGACTTTTTTCTGTATTTACCACTTTTGTAATATTGGCAAAGCCATTCATTTCTTTAGAACATCTCCTTAGGAAGATTCTTTACTTTTTCTAGTCTAGAAGAATACAGAAGAATTTTGGAGCTTAAAAAACTTTGGCTACTGTAAACTCTTGTTGAGACTCAAATAATTGACCTATATGAAGAATAATTGAGAATAATTAGTAACAGTGGTTTATCAATGAAGTACTTGCATGACACTCTGCAATATCTGCTGGTTCCACCTGATCTCAGGTTGACAATGAGATCAGTGAAAGACTATAACCAATACTAGGATGCAAAAGGCTTATTTCTAATTCATCAAACCTTAGAAGACCATAGGCATCGCAAATTTTATTATCAGAAAAACAAAGAAACGAAGTGATATTTATAATAAATAACCAATTTGTGCTATTAGACGACAATACATTTTCATTTGAAAATAAAAAAGAAACTCAACAAAATTAGAGACATAACCACAACAACATGGATCAGTTTAAAACAGTCTATGAGAACAGAGCATATAAATAAATCAGGACTATTCTAGTGCAGCTAAAGGCCAAACACGAAGATTCAATGATAATAGGAAAAACAACATGCGACTTACCCAATAATTTTAAGCAAAAGTATCGAGAAACAAGGAATGTGCTCATGCCCAACAACAAATTACAAGTAAATCATGTTTCACTAATTTATGATGCAGATTCTGTGTTTTACTGTTGCACATGTAATATTTTTAGAAAGCCATGAACATGAAACCAAAAAGGAAATAAAAACAAAAGAAAAATGATCAAGATTACTTATGGCAAATTAGAAATATAACTTTAATAAAAGAAATTACCCCACAAAAGAAGCCGCGTAGCGGACATAAGGTTCAACCTTTGAAGTAGCTGTTGCTTTCCATCTCACAACTTGAGCTATATCAAGGCACACCCTTTTACCCAGGACAACATGCAATGCAGATGTTACAGGATCTCGAGCTCCAGTGGTGCTGCAAAACCAATGGGAAAACAGCTTAAATAGTATCAGGTCAAATAGTAGAAATGATGTTTAAGAAACAGCTCTATGGACTATAAGTAGCAACAAGATTATCCAGATATCTTCGAAGTCAAAATAGAACATTATAAATCCTTTTAAGTAAGCATTACGTGGTTACAAATGCAGCTTTGTCAGTCAGAATGCAAAATAATTATCGACATGAGATCAAATGTTCCATGCATTCGTAAGAATTGATACAGACAATTCATATGAAATATCCAACAAGATAATGTTGTTTAATTTCAGCAAAGCATATAGAGCTTGGTAAAATTTTCTAAAGCACAAATGAGTAAATATAAGCTCATATAGAACCCAGAAACCAAGTTCCATATAATTGAAAAACAGAAACAAGAAAACAGTCATGCCTCAAAAGAAACCAAAAGATACAATAACACAAGAAAATACCATAACACTATGGCATCAGTTGAACCAGCAGGAATGATTCCAAACCTAAAGCGTTCATTCGGGAGGGGAAACTCAGGATCTTGAGCTGTTCAGTCATCAAAGCAACATAAATGCAGTTGTAAGATATCAAGAAGAAGTAAACAGATAATTACATCAAATAGACTAAAAAGGGAAAGGGAAGGGGGTGGTGAGAGGTCAGCAATTACTGTTTGAAAGTGAAAATCATTTTATTTGTAAAAGATATGAAATAGCTCAACTTCATTGGAAGAATCATCTTTAATTCCTCTAGTTCCCGATAAATTAGTTAAATCAGATTTTTTAAATGAAATTCAGTTATAACAGATTAATATCCATGATAACTAGGAATCAAATTGATAACATAACTCGTAGGCAAAATAGTTCTTATGGAACGTACAGGAATTTGATAACCCTGATGCATTACATTGCTGACTTCCAAGGAGAGGATGGTCTTCATTTTGATAAGAAGTCTCAATAACTGTTTCATTTGAATCGTGAACTAAAGAACAGCCATTATTCCCAGCAGAATCAACAAAACCTGAAGGGGCTGGTGGATAAGGAGCTTTATACCTTGAAGAAAGAAAACCATTAAGGATTTCATTGAAGAAACCATCCCCACCCTGGAACCAAACAATTAGCAAAACAAAAATAATTAGGGGAAAACAGGAAAAATATAAGCCCATTTAAAGGGGAGAACCACACCATTAAAAATCAATAGTCCAGAAACCAGATGAAAAGCTGCAATTGTCACTACAGAAGATACAGATTACACTTTATTACAATTGATTTTTTTTCTCTTTTTCCTTTTATGGTTTACCACACATCCCACTCATGCAGCTTTGTTTTAGTACATGCTACCACTAGAACTCTTCAGAAAAAAGTGTTCATGAAGGGGTGTCATGACTTACAACAGCTAGAACACCACCATACAAGTTGAGCTCCTTGTTTGTAATAGATGCCATCACATCAAATGCATGTCCAGGCCTCTGAGTCACAATCACCTGATGAAGTTGAACCATTAATTTACAGCCACTACTTGTTTTATCTTAAGCGAACCACTGAAATCTTAGTCCTCAGGAAACAGTGTGAGAAACTTTTGACTGCAAATATAACATGTAATGATGTCATGCAAGCAAGAAGGGCTGCAGAATATGTTGATCTTTTAGTGTGGCTACCAAGTTCTAGTAACTCTCATAATTCAATTGACCATATCAAGTTCTGGGTCGTCGCCATTTAATGGAACCCAGTGGTAGGATTAATAGTTAAAAATTCAAAGTTTTAAGGCATTTCTATGTGACATATACTGTTACTAATGCAGCCTATGCTGGTTGACATCTGATGATTGACCAAATATATTTCACAAGCTTCCATCCCCTAAATCTCCCTAAACTCCCAGTCAAACTACAAAACCTTTCAAGCTCGTAATGAATATTCCTCATATACATTTAATAAGTATGATAAAAGTTATAATATACATATAACATGAAGCCTTAAGCTCAAAAGCTTGAGACGAGCAAAATAAAGATGCCAAAGGGATGAAATCTATGTGCATTGCAGAGTATCATTATAGAAATCAGAAACAAAGAAAGGAGTACTAAGTCTTACAAACATCTATTGACAGTATCATTAAGTATACTAAAAATTTACCTTTGTTTTTACTTTAGCACGTGCAAAAATAGGAGCCACGGTTTCCCAGGTTCTACAGCCATTACCTTTCCCACTCATTGGATGAATGAAAATCTGTCGATAGAAATAAATTCTGGCAAATGTTTTACAACAATTTCCATTCATTTCGCTGACAATAAATCTACACAAACAAAGACATGGTCTTTAATCAATTAAAGCACATACCAGAAGATTCTTTGGTCTTTTGTCTTCTAAGTTCAGAGAAGCATTAACTCGATTCACCCACATCTCACATGTTGACAAATCCTTGTGACCAAAAGTGTACTCAGCCAAGACCCAAAAATTTGGCTGAGTCTTTGACTTTTGAAAACTATGCACTGTAAAGTGGTACATCTGAACAAGAGTAGAAACATTTGGCACCCATAAATAAACACCAAATGAAGTGTAAGAGAAACATTCATAAGGACTAAAATAGGATCAAACCTCAGAATCATGAGACTCAAGTCCCAAAAGAATTGCTCCAGCCATTGGAAGTTTGGATTTATGAATCATACTGTTGTTGGTTAACTCAACAGCGTAAACGTCAGAGAATCTGATTTTGTCTGGAACTTTAGGATCAAATTTAATGCCCAAACAAACAGATCCTTCCTGTTCAAGTAAACACGAGTAAGCCTTCACATGGTGTCAAAGTTATCTAATCAACCTAAGTAGTTAAGAGTATGGAAACATATCTGAATAATCTTTTATCTATATAAAAGACCATGGGATAATAATAATACTTCTATGGGAGAAGGAAAAACACCTTAGTCAGCTATAGTGATAAGAAAAACAAATATCAACGTAATCTTACATTCAGGAACTTAAAAAATGAACTTCATAATAGAGAATTGAGATCTTGACGCAGCGGAAGGGTAGATGAAGGCATATACTCGATATTCCATTTAGTCTAAGAATGCCCAACACTAAAATGGAAAATAAATTAAAATGGGACTCGTACTAATTAATACATTCCGAAAATTAATAAGCTTTAATTTAACTAAGAATTCTTATAATTCTTGAACTGCATCAGAACTTCATCAACTCTACCATTATACAGAACCTCATTTACAAGCGTATATGAATTTCAACGGTCTGGAAAACAAAAAGTTCAAAACAACCTCCAAGTCTGTTCTTGTATAAAAACTTTCAAAATAACAAGGTCAAAACCCAAATGATCAAATTTCAATATTTCTCACGCTAAATTCCAAATTCATAAATTGCTCACAAGATAACCGAATTCCACAATTCATAGTCATCCAACAACAAGCTGTCTCCATAATAACCAAATGATATTAAAAATCAATGCGATGATTTCCCAATTCAAGTATGCCATCAGAATAACAAAAACAGAAAACAATATACTACCCAAAAAGTAATTCAATTTAAAAGTAAAAGATACAAGTAGGGTTTAGGAAAAAAAAAAAAGGATTACATTTTCAGAGGATTCCAGCGATTTCCAGGACAACCCATCTGAATTAAGAGTGAGAACTACTTCTCCAACATGATCCATGTAAAAATTCGAACTAAAAACCGGTTCTTCAAAATCACCATCAAAGGGTGGTGCATTTAGCTGGACGTTGTTATCTAATATATTGTCATTTTCATTTCTCTCCATCTACGGGATTTGTCTCTCAGAGAATAAATTCAAAAATATCAGAATTTTTTTAAGAATGACACAAAATTCAGCTGAAATTCAAGATTAACGAACCCGCTAGGTTGTTGCTCCGATGTTTTTTTAAAGGAGATAATTTCCGCGATTTGCGTTAATTGACAAATAATAAATTACTAGCCGAATTTTAAGTGCCAACGTCATTTGATTAGATATTTTTGTTCCAGTTGCGGGTATTTGGATCGAATACTCCAAAATCCAAATAAGTTGTTCGACCCGGCGGCAATCCGTATTTTCTAAATTTTGTTTAAAAATGTACAATACATCAATTTAAACTTGTAATCAAAAACTTTAGCTCGGTAGTTGTTTTACCTTCTATTTATGTGGGTGAGATTCTAATGTAACTTATCTTTAATCGATTAATATATCGATTAAAAGTAATGTTATAATTACATACTTTATATTTTAAATTTTTATTCATAATAACATGACATTTACCAAAAAGTATTACATGTCAGTATTTATAAACGAAGTAATTGTTTTACACATTTTAATGAATGTAATATTAAAATAAGAATACAAAATTTTTAATAAAAAGTATGTAAGGCACCATTACTTTTTCTCTAATAAATGAAACATTTACAAATGTTTTATAATTTAATAGTTCCGACAATTTATATCAACATTCTTAAAATGTAATGTTATCGAGTTTATTCAATGATTTTACATATTTAATAATTAAAAAATATAATAATTGTGAGAATATTGATTAAAAATTATTAGAATATGATTTGGGGATCAAGTCAAGTGCGTAGGTTGCGCACGGATCGAAGACGGACGCGAAAGGAGACAAAAAACGAAGAAGGGCGTACCAGGCGACCAGCGCCGCGACGATCAGGAATGGGTGCCGCGGCGCCCAGAACAGAACCTCAACGCCGCAGCGCTCAGCAGAAGCGCGCCAGCGCTGGAGCGAAAAGATCCTAGCGTTGCAGCGCTGGATGCGGAAACAGTATATCGAAATCAGGAAACTTCCTAATTTCATCTCCCACTTGTTCCAGGACTCCCTAATACGACTCCCACACGTATAAGAAAAACCTAAGACGTCCCAAGGCCTATATAAAGGCTATCAATTGGCTTGTAAACACATTTTTGTGATCAAGAGTGATCTTTATGATCTTAGTGAGATCTTGGTAATCAACAATAATCTTAGTGATAATTCTTAGTGGTTCTTTGTGAGAGAAAATCCCTAGAGAGTAAGAGAGAGTTTTCTTTATGATCTTTCTTGTAATAGGCATACTTTGTGGTTGCCTTGAGATTCATAATAAGAGAAGAGTGTGATCTTGATCCGCCGTGGACGTAGGCAAGTTGTCGAACCACGTAATTCTTTGTGTGTTCTTCTTCTACCCATTTTCTCTCTTTTATTTCTTAATAACTTGTTCTGCATTATTATATTACTTGGGTGAATTGTTTAACTTGTTTGTGTGCTTCCGCTTCAATAAACTGGTATTAGAGCCTTAGTTCTAAGCAGACATGGCCACACCCAAGTATGAGGTAGAGATATTCAACGGTACGAATGACTTCAATCTATGAAAGATGAAGGTTAAGGCGTTGTTGGTGAGCCAAAAACTTGGTTCGGCATTAGAGGAGACTGCAGCTCCATCTAGTGATGAAGAGAAGACGCCAGAGTCATCTAGAGTAGAAGCAGAAAGAATGGACATTTAAGAAAGAGCTCATAGCACAATCGTTCTGTCATTGAGCGATGAAGTACTAAGGGAAGTAGCAGGTAAAACGACGGTAATAGATCTTTGGAAGAAGCTTAATTCTCTTTATATAAGGAAATCATTGGCCAACATACTACATATAAAGAAGAAGCTGTATCAGCTGTCCATGTCAGAGGGGACGCCGATGAAAGATCATATAGACGCCTTCAATAAGATCATCCTTGATCTTGAGTCTATCAACATCAAGATAGAAGATGAAGATAGAGCAATTATCCTGCTGAGTTCACTCCCCAAGAGCTATGAGAGTTTTGTTGATACGTTACTCTACGGTAGAGAGAGTTTAACGATGAGTGATGTGAAATCATCATTAAACTCAAAGTTATTAGGAAAACAGGTTGAGGGCAATGTAGAAAGTTTATCTGTAAGAGGAAGGCCCTTATATAGAGAAGGGAAGAAAAAAGGCTCAAGGTCGAAGTCTAGGACTCCTAGGAAGTACTATTACTGCAAGAAAGAGGGGCACGTCATAAAGGACTGTTCTGAGAAGAAAGCACAGGATAAGAAGAAAGCACAGGATAAGAAGAAAGCGGATGCTACGCTTGCCTATGATGATAGTTATAACAGCGCAGAGACACTCGTCGCTACTGATGGTAAGAACTCTGACCAATGGGTTCTTGATTCTGGTTGTACTTTTCACATGTGCCCGCACAAGTCCTGGTTTACAAATTTTCAGCCTATTAGTGGTGGTAAGGTCTTAATGGGTAATGACGTTGTATGTTAGATGATGAAAATTGGTAGTGTTAAACTTAGGCTACATGATGGGCGAGTGAGAGAGTTGACAGATGTTAGGTATGTTCCTGACTTGAAGAGAAACTTGATCTCACTAGGGACTTTAGACCAGAATGGGTGTTCCATCAGGATCGACGGAGGGATTTTAAGAGTTTTGAGGGGTTCCATAGTGGTGATGAGAGGAGAGAAGCACAAAGGTGTCTATGTGCTTAAGGGTGAAGTCGTGAGTGGTTCTGCACTATTCTCTGTAGATGATGAGAGTATGCAAACAAAATTGTGGCATCTTAGACTAGCACACCTAGGCGAAAGAATCCTAAAGGAGTTATATACCCAAAAGGCCTTTGGAGAGGATAAGTTCCAGCCCTTAGAGTTTTGTGAGCATTATGTGCTAGGGAAAGCACATAGAGTAAGGTTTAGTATCGACGAGCACAAGACCAAGGGGACTCTTGACTACATACACTCGGATCTTTGGGGACCAGCTCAGACAGCTACTCGTGGTGGTGCCAGGTATTTTCTCAGCTTGATTGATGGCTATTCGAGGAAGCTGTGGGTTTATGTGTTGAAGAGCAAGGATCAAGCCTTTGAAGTATTCAAGACTTGGAAGGTTTTTTTGAAAATCAGACTGGCAAAAGTGTAAAGAGGCTTAGGACTGACAACGACCTCGAGTTTTGCAATAGAGAGTTTGAAGGGTTTTATGCCAAGCATAGGATTGCAAGGCATAGAACAGTAAGATCAACACCGCATCAGAATGAGGTAGCTGAGAGGATGAACATGACCCTACTTGAAAGGGTTAGATGCATGCTTACCAATGCGAAGATGTCCAAGACATTCTGGGGAGAAGCTGTAGTGACTGTTGCTTATTTGATAAATAGAAGTCCCTCCTCAGTAATTGACTTCAAGCCGCCAGAAGAGAAATGGTCTGGAAATCCTCCGAAGTATGATCATTTTAGAATATTTGGTTGCCCTGCCTTTGTACATGTTAAGGAGGGGAAGTTTGAACCTAGAGCTATCAAAGGGGTATCCTAGTAAAAGGATACAAAGTGTGGTGTAAAGACTTGACACCACCAAGGAGTATCATAAGCCGTGACGTGACGTTCGACGAGATGACGATGCTGAAAACCTCCCAAGTAGATGAGAAAGAAGAACCTGTGACCAAGGAAGACTCAGCACCCGAGTCCATAGAAGTTGAAGTAGTGCCTGAAAATGGATCTGATATGCTCCCAGATCAACACTTTAACAAGGAGATCCTTGAAGATGAACTAAGAACACCGGTAAATTCCTCCAAGTCCATCCAAAAGAAGACTAGAACTCCTGAGTTGGAACTTGAAGAGTACCAGCTTGCTAGAGACAGGCTAAGGAGAACGATTAACCCACCAGTCAGGTATGCACAAGCAGACTTAGTTGCTCATACTTTTAATTCTGCTTACACTCTTGAGTATGATAAGCCTAGGACATATGGTGAAGCTATGAAGAGTGAAAACAAGAAAGAATGGCAGCAGGCCATGGAAGAAGAAATTTGTTCTCTTAGGAAGAACAATACCTGGAAGTTGGTGGAAAGGCCTCAAAAAAAGCTAGTCGGGTGTATAAGGTGAAGGAGGGGATACCAGGGATTGAGCCTACGAGATTTAAGGCTAGGTTAGTAGCACAAGGTTTTACTCAGAGAGAGGGAGTCGATTTTCATGAGATATTCTCTCCAATTGTCAAGCACACATCTATTAGAAATTTGTTAGCTATGTGTGCAAACCTTGATTTACATCTAGAGCTGAAGGATGTAAAGACAACTTTTTTACATGGAGAGCTTGAAGAAACAATATACATGGCACAGCCACAAGGGTTCGAGGAGCCCGGTAAAGAAGATCATGCTTGTTTGCTAAAGAAGTCATTATACGGGTTAAAGTAATCACCTATACAGTGATATAAGAGATTTGATGAGTTTATGATGGCTTATGACTTTAGTAGGAGCAAGTATGATGGATGCGTGTACTTCAAGAACCTAAGTTGTGGGATGATGTATTTGCTTCTATACGTCGATGATATGTTGATCGCATGCAAGAATATGGAAGAAATACAGAAGCTCAAGAAGCAGTTAAGTGGTGAGTTTGAAATGAAGGATTTGGGAGCAGCAAAGAGAATTTTGGGTATGGACATTGTGAGGGAAAGAAGAGATGTTATCTTCTTGTCCCAACAGCGATATATAGTCAAAATTCTGGAGAAGTTTGGTATATCAAACGCGAAGGCTGTCTCTACTCCTTTGGCCATGCATTTCAGACTGTCAACAGCACAGTCGCCGACATCCGAGGATGAAAAACTGCAGATGAGCAAAGTATCGTATGCAAGCGCTGTGGGAAGCATCATGTATGCAATGGTTTGCACAAGACTAGACATAGCACAGGCTGTGAGTATGGTGAGTAGATAAATGGCGAATCCGAGTAAAGATCACTGGCTTGCAGTAAAGTGGATTATGAGATATCTCAAGAGAACGTCGAATCATGGGTTGATGTATAAGAGGGACGAGGACAACAATGAAATGGTAAGAGGGTACGTAGACTCAGATTATGCAGGTGATCTTGATAAGAGAAGATCGTTGACGGGCTACGTATTCACAGTGTTTGGGTGTAGCGTGTGTTGGAGATCAGTTTTACAACATGTAGTTGCACTTTCTACTACAGAGGCAGAGTACATAGCTGTTGGTGAAGCTATAAAGAAGGTCGTGTGGTTAAAAGGCATATGCGCGGAGATATTGGCTCGTAAAGATGTAAACACCGATGTATACTGTGACAGTCAGAGTGTTATACACCTAAGCAAGCATCAAGTGTTTCACGAGAGGTCGAAACACATTGATGTGAAGTTCCATTACATTCGTGAGATTGTCCAAAGTGGTGAAGTTAGTCTGACAAAAATAGCGTCATCTAAAAACCCTGCTGATATGTTAACTAAGCCACTGCCCTCGGTTAAGTTCGTCCTATGTAAGGACTTAACCGGAGTCACTACTTTATGAGAGTGACTGAAGATGCGGAAATGAGAGATCGAGTTACTTTGTGAATTATTTTGAATCAATGAGGGAATTTATGAGAATATTGATTAAAAATCATTGGAATATAATTTGGGAATCAAGTCAAGTGCGTAGGGTGCGCACGGATTGAAGACGGACGCGAAAGGAGGTGAAAAACGAAGAAGGACGCACCAGACGACCAGTACCACGGCGCCCAGAACAGAACCTCAGCGCCGCAATGTTCAGCAAAAGCGCGCCAGCGCTGGAGCGACGAGATCCCAGCGCTGCAGCGCTGGATGCGGGAACAGTATCTCGAAATTAGGAAACTTCCTAATTTCGTCTCCCACTTGTTCTAGGACTCCCTAATACGACTCTCACACGTATACGGAAAACCTAGGACGTCCCAAGGCCTATATAAAGGCTATCAATTGGCTTGTAAACACATCTTTGTGATCAAGAGTGATTTTTGTGATCAAGAGTGATCTTTGTAATCTTAGTAAGATCTTGGTGATCAACAATAATCTTAGTGATAATTCTTAGTGGTTTTTTGTGAGAGAAAATCCCTAGAGAGTAAGAGAGAGTTTTTTTTGTGATCTTTCTTATAATAGGCACACTTTGTGGTTGCCTTGAAATTCATAATAAGAGAAGAGTGTAATCTTGATCCGCCGTGAACGTAGGTAAGTTGTCAAACCACGTAATTCTTTGTGTGTTCTTCTTCTACCCCTTTCTCTCTTTTATTTTTTAATAACTTATTCTGTATTATTATATTATTTATGTGAATTGTTTAATTTATTTATATGCTTCCATTTCAACAATGACTATATGTACCTCTCCATGCAAAATAATTCTCATTTATAATGGGGTCACCTCCCATGGAGGAGTTCGTGTAGGTCATTTCTCTTATAATAAAGTTTATAATTTTCTTTGTGGAGTTTTTTTGTGCCATCACTTCTTTTATAATGAATTTGTGTTTTTTTTACTGTAGAGCTTGTTGTTTAACCGTGCTTCAATAATTATACTCTTTTATTGTCTTAATAATTCTTTAATTGTAATATTTACATTAAAATAAAATTAATAAAATATGTTCATCCCAAGTTAATATGATTACAATAATTTCTTTTTGAGTAACTTATATAAGAATAATTGGATGCGAAAACTAATCTGTTATCATCAATTTGATAATTACCTTAAACGAGAAAGCATTATTATTAAGCTTATAAAATTAAAATATAAAATTTATATCTTAATTTATGTGTAGTCAATCAATTACTCACACGTGTTAAGTAATAATTGGCTTTATTGTCTCTTAATTAGTCCAATAATTATTAACTCATAAATGAAATGCCCTACTTTAACTTTGTATGTGTAACTTTAATTTTTTTATATTAAATAATTTTGTTGATCCGTGAAAAGAGTGTCATTATGGTAAGGAAATAACTTTCTAACTTTGATTTCAATATTTTTTGTTAGCGATATGTCAAATATTCGTTAAATGATTAATTTTTATACCTTTTAAAATTATTCATTACATTATACTTATTATTTAATAAATGTTTGATATGTTACTTAAAATTAAATATTATTCAATAAATGTTTGACATGTTACTTAAAATTAAATATGTTGAAATGAAGTTAGAAAATATAGTATTACTCTTTGATCATGTATGAACCTCCCAATGATAATCAAATTTGGGGGTTTTACCGTGTAGTTTGAACCTCTAAAAAATAACATTCGTATATGACAATCATGTGTGAAAAGAAAACAACTGAGATTTCATTGAGAAGTTATTTTTCTCTCTTGTTCATCAATATGCTCGAAAAGATCATGACAGATCACTAAAAATGTGCAATAACAATGTGAGTATGATACAGAGGAGAACTTATAACAAATTAAGAACAGTTGATATTTCATGGCTGCACAGTGAAAACCTCCACATCTTCCATCTCTGGGCTTCTCAGAGAGTACTGGAATGTCCATCCATGGCAAGCACCAGCATGCACCCCATTCTTATTGATGGCAACAACAGCCCCTACAAAATCAGGGAATTTTCTAGCAATTCGAGATACTGCATCCTTAGCAGCAAGCTTTGGTTCCATTCCTAATCTCATACTCTCCACAACTTGATAACTGAAAACAGATATTACACAAATTAAGATTTATTGAAGGAGAAAATATGAGGATTCATCAGCATTGTTGGAATAGGACTTGTATTTAATATAGAGAGCAGCCTTATAGTGGATAGAGTGTAAAATTTATTCAGCAGACTTGAAGGCAATCCATATTACTTGGGTTAATGGAAAGATAAAGGCACATACAAGCAGATTCTCAAACTAGATGTACAAGGTTGGCTTGTAATCAGTAGTGCTTAAGCCTCAGCCTACCTAGTTAAGCATAAGAAGCCTCGCAACCATTTAATCTCAGCTTAATCTGTTTATTGACCATATATCTGTATTATGCATGTAACTAACCAAATTACATGCTCAATGCCATAATATACAGGCTTCTCAAACTCTCATGATTGTACAAGTTTGAGTACTCCTCAAATGACAAACACGAAGAACTCTAAAAAGCCAAAAAGCTTTTGAGTTATAAGTTATACATTACCAAGGAAGGAAGCGCATCATGATGTCACCATCACCGGTTGCACCACAAGCACCAACTTCATCATCAGCATATGCTGAAGATCCTGCAATGGGTCCATCACCCACCCTGCCATCAAGAAAAAACCTTCATAACATGATCTCTAGAAGATAAATGATCTAACAACATAATGTTACTTTTGAGTGGCTTCTGGTTTATTGACCAAGATGAACCTTATACAACTTCAAATGGAAAAGTGAATTGACATATTGAAGTGAAAACGGTAATGAGTGAGAGAATGGGGATAACCCCCCGCAGCTTCATGTTTATCAACATATTTGCTCTCTTTAGAAATGAAGAGTGTGTTTGAGAGTGCTTCTTTTTATGCAAAAAGTACCTTTCATACCATTTCATACCTATGTTCATACATGAGAAAGTACTTAATGATTAGCATTCCCAAATACTCTGGAAATATCTCCTATCCTTTTGCTTTTCAGAAAGATAGCCGAAACCAACATTTCTCCAAAGTGGAAGATCAAATGCTGCTGCATTTTGATAGTACCTTGGGTGGGATCCATTATACCGATATTTTAATGGCCTATTTCCTCCATCTGCACTACCATTGTGGAGGAAGAGTTGCCCTTGCCATCTTTGTCAAACAAAAGGACCATATTTTTATTAACAATCTAATATACAAAAAGAGAACCTGATCTGACATGATTCAATGTCTGTGGTAGCTTGCATGGAGAAATCTACCGGAAAATAAATATAACCAAAACAATTATAAATTAAACAAGTCATAAAAGGATTTTTTGATGAGTAGATTCTGCATTTTTTTTTATAATAAATGATAGCCTTATCAAGAATGCTGTGTTATGTAAATTGCAAAAACACCTCTGACAATTGGGAGGCCGTATATTAAACCTTACCTGCCAGGGATCTTAAATGTGGCTCCATTAGTTGATGTGCCAACAGCAACATGCCCCATCTACATGAGCTAAGTTGTTTAGTGAAATAGTGATATGTACATACATAATATATACAAGAGGCCTGCTTCACAAACTTACTTTATCAATAACAGCCATTGATATGGTGTCATGGTTGTGACGACCAACATGAGATGGTATCGATTCAATAACGCCCATCAGATTGGCTTCGGTGCATGCCTCATTAGAAAGGCCACTACTACTTTTCGGATGATAAGGACCACAATCATTCTGAGGTACAACATTTTTCCAAAAGTTCGGCTGGCATCCATTCTCTTTCCAGTTAGTCCACTTCTCTATAGACTCAGACGAACTAAGGTTAGTGGGTCCAGGGAGACCCATTGCAATGGCAAAGGCTGATGCCTTCTCCCCAACAAGGAGAGTGTGTTTAGTATGTTGCATTACTAATTTGGCAGCTCGAATGCCGTCTTTAACATAACTCATAGCCGCTACAGCTCCAATTTCCATTGTCGCCTATGCATGTCCTTACCAAAACACATGATAAATTGTCATTCTAAATAAATAAATAACCACATAGCAAGAAAGAAGACAATTATTTTAACAAAAAGAACATAAAGTAAAAAATTATACCCCATCCATGACCAGGGCATCAATAGTAGTTTCTCCATTCTCATCTGGACTTCCACCAGGCCCCACTGTTCACATCATATTCACATCATCAATAAGATCACAAGCTCATGAACTACAATAACCCAGGATTCAAAAAGCAAAAGATTAATGGTTTATCTCAGCATCCCCCATTTGAGATCATAATCATATGTTAATATTCCAATATCAAAAGGAAGTTCATCTTTCACATTGATATACAGGAACTCAATGCATTTACAAACTTTTTATTACATGTTAAGGAAGTAAATTAGTGGGATTTTTGGAAGACTAAGATACAAAGTGAAGACTGAAACCTTGATGTAATTTCAACTAATATCATTCCCCTGCACAAAATTGTCTTCCTATGAACATGAACATTGAACAGGATGTCGGATGAATATGTCATCACAAGAAGGAAATAAGGTAATGAAACTAGAAAATTATGGTTTCCGCATAGCACCATACACTTCAAAACAACAATTATATTGCAAATTCAACCCATAATAGTAACAATCATAAAGAAGGTACACAACAATCCCACCTGTACCATCACATCTCAACTCCTCACAAGCAGAGCAGCCCTCGACAACAGCATCAACGGCTGAAAACCCACCATCAACAGCTCTCCAAGCAGCTCTCACAGCTTCTACAAAAGGCCACGTACTCACCACGATTGGGTACTTGCCTGAATTCCCATCCCCAAGTCCTAATACCTGTTACCAAGAGCAGAAGGAATAAGAATTAGAATAAACAAATTGAACCAAACCCATGTAATAAAATTAAAAGAAATGTAAGCATTACCGGGGAAGAGAGCAAGGTGAAGAGGAAGACAAGTTTGATGGACATAGTGGAGGTTAACGAGGACTTGGGGAGGACGAGGGTTGGGTTGTTAGACAAAATAATTTAAATAAATAAATAGATACTTCACTTGTGATATTTTGATGTACTATTTAGATATTAATCGACAATAGATTCTTTTTTTTATTTGTATACCACCAATGGAATTTTGACATGTCAGCACATGAATGTCAGGTACATAGGCCCCAAACACGTGGTTAAAGGCTACGGTGGCAAGACTCAGCACTCATTCGTAAACACTACCGTATTTTGTATAATTAATTTTATACTTAAATTATATTTTAATTTTAAACGTTAAATAAAATATTAAATAATTATTAAATAAAATTATAAAAATTAATTATGTAATATAATATATTATTTTTAAAAAAATAAAATTCACCAATCAATTAATTAATTATATATTGTTATAATAAAAAATTTTAAAATAATAATTAAAAATAAAAAAGTATTGCACTTATTAGTAAAGAGTTTACAGTAAAATATTCCTCTACTAAAATTAAAATTTTAATTTCCAATTTTTCCTCCGCAACAGCATAAAAGTAGTATCTATTCAAAAATCAACTGCAGAAACAAGATTAAAAAAAATCTGGTATGCTAAATTATTGTTATTCAACTTGAAAACATTTGTAATCTCAACTATGAAAAAGCATTAAATTAATAATTAAAGAATTGTTAATACGTTGAACAAAAATAAACTTTTTCGAGTGTGGTGGCAATGGCATCGGACTTGCAGGGAAGTAAAATATCTAATGATAATTAACATACTCTACAAATATTTGGTCTCCAATCAATGAAATATTACAATGGAGGAGGTTTTGAAAATCATCCATTATTGAAATATATCTTCAACACTGAATTCTTCTTTTGAACCACATCAGGAGAATATTACAATACTTATTGCATCAGGCAACAGCAACAGCAACACCATCTCTCCCAAAACCAACAAATATTGACAAAAAAAATTTCACCTGCAAATAATTTTGAATATGGCATTCCCTAATCCCTAAAATTTACACACCCACATCCTAAAATTCTCCCTTTGTTATTGGAATTTTTCTTTTTATGAGAATGCAATATCTGCTACTGCACAGAGGCATCTTGACTAAAATTAGAAGCCGGTCTTGAGATATTGGAAACACAGTCAAACTAGATGAATTCTGTGACATAAGAAAGCAGGTTGAATCTGAGTCACCTCCAAACCGTCTCATTTGCGTCCATGAAAATGGCATTGTGCTGTTCTATTAGGCACTGAACAACCTCGATAGCACCAAAGTCCATCGGCATGCCATCATCCAAAGGAATGGCCGAGGAAGCATCCATACTCTCACTGTCTTCTGTAATATAAAGGAAGATAGAATATGAGAAGGTTCTTATTTCATAAAATCTCAAGAGTCATTACTAAAATGAAATTTGAATGATGAGCAGAGAAAAATTAGTACCAAACTCAGCAACAATTAAAATCAGATTAATATACAATTGCAACTCACATTTGCACTAGAGATGAGAACCTACCAATGTGAAATTTAAATTGTGTGGAATAGGGAGAAAAAGTCTACAGAATTTTGATGCATTTACCCACTTCTCCATATCCTATTCAGTAGTCTAAATGATAAAAATGTAAGGCAGCTTAGCATAGCATTGAGCAATCCTAACTCCCTCTTCTCGTTTCCAATTTTTAATAAAAGTTGCACTGAGCTTTTTGTCATTGCATATCATATTTGAGTCCTCATTTCTTCAAAAAGAACCATCCACTCAATTGTTTTCTTGGCTCTGATTGATACTTCATTAAACATAGCATTTTTCTCTCTAGTTATAAAGTTTGTTTTCTTTAATAGTACATTTAGAAAACTACAAACATGTTATTTGAAAAAAGAGGTTCAAAGACTAAAACACCGTTTAGAGTGTAAGAACCTAGTTCTTCTGAAATTTCTCAATGCATAAAAAGGCATGTGATAAGAGATATTGTTCATAGAAAATGCATAACAATTTGTCTTAGTGCGTGTTTGGGATTGTAAAGGATTCTAAAAAAAAATCTTTTCTAAGAACTCAACACCCAAAATATGTACGATAAAAAAATTTAATTTTTAATACAAAATTAGTTGACATAACAGTCAAGTTCTTAAATAATTATTTTTGAAAAATTTTATAAAATATATTTTGGGTAGTAGATTCTTCAAAAACACTTTTATGAGAATCCATTTCAACCTCAAACATGCACCAAGACCAATTGGTAAATTATTAGATTTTTGAAGTGGTGATCCTATTCACAACAAAGGGCACAACGGAGCCATCCAAACATTTTTTTCTTTTTTTTTTAGAAAAAGAAAACACATGACTCATCACTATAAACTACAAAACAGCAATAATTCCCCATTATAGCTAGTATATAGCTATGATGGACAAGATCTATCAAGACTAGTGAATATAATTTTTGGGACCATTTTAAGTGATTAATTATTGACATGGGAGTGGAAGCAGATAACCATGTTGTTGTAGGCTAAAACGGACACTGTCTCAATTTCTTGAAGCCATGTGATAGAAATTGGTTAGATATCGTTCTAACAAACGAGGCTAGATGTGTTCTAAAAGCCTAAACAACTTGATAAATAAGATTTAAATATACTTAATAGAAATGTTCTAGATAGATAATCTCAATAAAAGAAAAGGGAAAACAATAGTATTGAAACCTTGAAAAACTATTGAGATAACAAGCCTACTTAAACTAGAAAACTCCTAATTAAAACTAGAAAACGATGACCAAATAAAATAAGAAAATACTCAAGAAAATCAAACTCAAATACCAATCTAATTAGGGAAAATCCAAATAAAATTAAAACAACAAGAAATTAACCCAAATAAAACTAGTTGACTTCCTAATCTTCCTACATTGTCCTATATCTATTATTAGATTGGAGGGATTTGTTATGTTGTTTATGAGACAAAATGGAAACTGGATACTAATATTCCTTTTGAAAAAACTGTTTTATAATTTGAGAATCGTAAGTTTGGTCAATGGAACTTTAATCTAGCTTCAGGCAATCTGACTTCACTCTAGATATCATATCTAAAGCAATATTCACATGCTGGTCTCAGTTAAAAATAAATTTGAAAGGGTTTTTCCTGCTCATGGGTTAGGATCACTCACCTGCAAGCATGTCCCATGCACTATAAGCAGGTGCTGGTTCCATGTTCTTCTTCGAAGGGCTTCCAGATGCATGACTCCAATATTGCCTATAAGACTCCGGTTTGCGCCCCTTTTGCCACATAATAAGAGGGGCCATTTCCATAGCAAGGCTTCGAGCATCCATCTGCAGAAGAGTAGATAACACTTAGCATTGATTATCAGGTATTTATCTACATGCTGACAAATTTTTGCAAATGTTAGAAATATAATATGTATATTCTTTTAAAGAAAAAGCTTAGGTGGGGATAATGAATAGAGGTAATATCATTCAAGTAACATATGAACCCATATTTGGTACTGCAGATAGCCTTCAGCAGAATCTGACAAGCAAGGAGTTATAATCAATAAGCAAATGCATGTTGCCAACCAGCTCCCTACCCACAGAGAAACAAAAGCCTTGAGAGAGATGCTTCCTACCTTGTTCAGAAGTGACTTCTGGCTAACACGGAGCAGAAGTGCAGTAACATATTCCAGCGTCATGAAGTTCACAGTGGGAAGCTTCTTTAGTATGCTTCTCATTGCATGTATGCTAGAACGGGCACCTCTTATCTCATTATAAAGATCAAAGGTTGTCAATGGCTCAGGGAGACTTGCAACGTAGTATTTGGCTAAAGCTGCAACATCAACTGGATTTACATTCTCCGGCAGTGATGCATTGGGATCTGTAGTTTACAAGAGACAGATATCAAGCAATAGTATCATTGTGATAGAATTACAAGCAGCCAACTCCAAGAAAACAATGCCCTGATACCTTGATTGTATGCAGCAACCAACTGATGAATAACCTTTTTATCTCCATCAGATTTGAACAAGTACTGTGAATTTAGTCCTAAAAGTCAAAGTAAGATATAGTTAAGTCTCCAAAATGTAATGTATACTATCTTCAGATGCTTATGAAAGGGCCAATTTATAATTTAATTATCATATGAATCACCTGATAGTATGAGGTAATCTGCACATTTCACCAAAATATGTGGAATGGATTTTCCATACTGTTGTCGTTGCACAGTAACCTCAATTGGGACTCCAAATACTGAGGATAAAAGTAAATATGAGCTACTATGACTACAGAGATGAACAAATTTGAAGTAATACGAGGCACTCTATAATTTGGCCATGGCATCTAAGTCAAGACATAATCAAGAAGCAAACTGAAAATTGGAAAGTACAGAAATATATATAAAGAAGGAATGGTTAATTCTGAAAGAAAGTTAGGATTTGTAATGTAATACAAAAGCTTAGGATTCTATATATCCTAATCTATGGAGTTAAATTTGAAAAACTTAAGAGAACTAGCAGCAACTTGTGGGTGAATCCTAAGCTTATCCACTAGTTTCTTAGCCTGACCCGAACAAACTAGTCTCAGAACCACAGAGTTCACTATTCAAAACTCCAACATTTATATTAATATATGCACCTAAACTACATTTAGTACTTCTTATGAGTGCAAGCTTTTCCAAAAGATAAGTACAGACTAACATCAGTTTCTGTAGATCTGCTATAGTCTATGCAGAAACATAGTTCCCAATAATAGTAACTTATCTACAGCCACACAAATTAAATTCACCCATCATCCTCCAAACAGAGGCGAAAATAGAAAAACCAGAACTAAAAATTGGATAGTATAAAACAAAAGAAACTACAAATATAATCATCAATTTAATGGAGCAACAATAGTATACAAAACTTACCATCAGTGCTTGCAACTCCCTGCATAAGGGAAAAAATGTAAGAACATAGAAACCTGACATTTCGCGAAACTTGAAAATACATTAAAGAAGAAAATAGTGCCTCAGAATCCTATACCTTCTGCCAACGTTCAATATCAGTCAAAATCGTCTTACTCTTTTGTGCAGTCTTTTTTGCTGCCTGAAACAAATTCACCATCTCAAATGTTTCAGTCACCATCTTAAATTGAAGACAAACTTATTTAGGCAGTTGAGAACAAAGATAACCATAGCTATCAAATAGGGTATAATATCACACATCAACCCAAATTTTAGTATTGATTATCATAATATATCCAATACTTGGAAAGAGGTTTAGATACATAAGATGAAAATTTAAGCCTCTATTACTCATCTCTAGTACCTAAAAATAGAATAGTAGGCTATAATGACAAATATGCTCAGAATACCAAATAAAATCTATAAACTAACTTTCTAGCATCAGTACCTCTTCAACTTTTATCTTCCCAACAGCAACCTTGTCCTTTGTCTCTGAAAATCCTCTCCTAAAAAATGTACCAGTTATAGCAGTGGCAGATATCAGACGTTCATGTACAGTATGTCTGGTCGATGGCTGCTGAAGAAGAGCCCATCGACTTTTGACCATTGAACCAACTCGTTCTGCCACATCAGCCACATTACCTTTTGCATCTTTTGCAACTTCCCCTACTAATGTTCCAGCTGATTGTCCAGCTTGTTTAAGCTTCACCCCTGCATTAGAAGATTAACCAAACATGCAACAACGAAATACAAGCAAGTAAACAACAAATTTTTAAAGAAATAAGTGCTATACCTGAAGTGGAAAAGAAATCAGTGGCCTTCTCTTGCCACTGCAGAGAGATGGCGGAAGGCATTGATCTGACAACAAATATCAAAGCTAAGCTTTCAAAAATATTATTGAGGAAAACCTGTTTCAAACAAGACATATAGGAAACAAGTTGAGAAAGATACATGAGTAATAATCTGCAAAGCAAATCGATTACTAAATTATGCTATAATTATAACAAAACTCATGCTATATCCAGTAGAACTAAATTGGAATTAACTTCAAGGGAGTTAAACATCCAGTCTGTAACTTTTCTAGAACAAAGAAAAAATCTCAAATTCCATTTCTTGCTACACGTGGCCTTAGTTGACTTGACCACTTCATCTTCTTGTTTCTTTAACATTTCACTACGTAATTCATAATAATTCAGCAAAGCATAATTTTTTTCCACGAATCATTTCATGTATGTTTAATTTGAATCACTTCCTAAGAACTGAAACATCTAAATCGAGGGAAAAAAAAATCAATCAAAATTTTAGTTCCAAATTTAAGCGCAGAAAATTAACTAAAAGAAAAGAAACCAATTAAATTTTGAAAGAAAATTAAACGATTAACAAGAGATAATCGAACACATAAAAAGATAGCACGAATTAAAAATTAAAAAAAATAACAACAAATTTATACAATTAAAAATTAAATACTCAGCGTTTGAGAAATGACAACCAACAGAATCGATAATTGAAAAAATTATAATTAAAATTAAAACGATAAATAAAAATTACAAAAATCTAACATCTTTTACCTTTTGTGTATGTTAAAGCCGGTGGTGAAGAAGCTGAGGAGCTATCGATGAAAAGCAGGAGTCAAGCGAAAACTTTTTCTAGAGTGAGAAAGTTGAGAGAGCCGTTTTTGAGTAGAGAGAGAACGGGAAAGTCGCTTTGTGGAATTCAAAATTTGATAGTGAATTGTTCTCGGAGGACTGGCCTGTGATTTAGATAATATTACAGTCCAATAAGTTGACGCCACGTTAGAGTTCTCGAGTGTTGCGTCTAACACGTGTAAAAGAGTGTGTCCCGGGTTTGTTCCGGAGCGTTCTTAACGGATATAACGACTCCGCATTTGGAAGTGCCCTGCCTGTACTGAAGAGCGAAGAGGGCGATTTATAATTAAACACTGATGCGAATATTTATTTTTTAGATTTCAATTAAAATAAAATAGTACTAAAATGGATTACCGAATAATGTTAAAATTATCTTATATTTTATATTATTCTACAAAATAATGCCAAACATCTCAAATAATATTTTATTATTATAAATAATATATTAAATAGTAAAATAGTATATTAAATAATTTTAAATTTTATTCGGTGAATTGAATTCGGTGTTTAAAAGAATTAAGTAGATTGAATTAAATTATGAACACCCTTATCTAATATAAAAAGAAAATTAAGTATATTTAATAGTATAATAAATTAATGATATCATATCATACTAATAGATTACTTTTTTTTTGAAAAAAAAAATATAATTATAATTTTTATTTTTATTCATGAAATATTATAAGTAGCGTCTTTCTCTAATGTGAAGACCAGTACATTTTAAAATACTAATTTGAACGGTAAAACATTATTAGGTGTTTCTTTAAACAACGTTGAGTTCAGAATCGGCTCCCAATTTTTGATCTTATAAAATCACTACAAGAAAGAGACTCGGAAAAAAAATTATTTTTATAATTAAAATTATATTTTAAAATGTGTGAATATCTATTTCACGCCGTAGCTAAGATTCTTGCATCTTACTTTCTTCGTCCACTTCCCCAGCAATTCTTTTCCAAAACCAATGCTCTCTCCACACTTCATCCATTAGCTCAATTGGCACATTCTTAGTCTCTGGCAAAAGAAAGTGCACAAATGCAGTCATCGCCATCACCCATCCCCCAAAGAAGAAGAAAATCCCTGCCTTGAAATGGCAAAGCATAGCCAAAAATGTCTGTGCTATCAGGAAAGTAAATACAAGACCAACTGCAACAGTAATACTTTGCCCTGCTGATCTAATCTCCATTTGAAAAATCTCACTGGGAACCAACCATCCCAATGGCCCCCATGACCACGCAAACCCGGCTGCATATATGCAAGTCAGAACTATAATTAAGTAAGCATAGCCTCTGCTCAATCCTCCTTGGTCACCTAGCTGAGTTGCCATGATTGATCCAATCATTATTTGTGTCACAAACATTTGTATTCCCCCAACTAAGAACAGCACCTTTCGCCCAAGTTTATCGGCTAGAATCATGGATATGAATGTTGATATTGTACCTACAACGCCGGTCACAATTGTGGACATGAGTAGTGATGTACTTTCACCTAGACTAATTGTCCTGAACAGAATTGGAGCATAGAATGAAATGACATTGATTCCTGTCACTTGTTGGAAGAATGGTATCAGTATTGCCATTACTAGTTGAGGCCTGTATTTCCTTTGTATGATTTTCTTAAATGGGTGATTAATGGTTTTTGAGATAGAGCTTGCTCTGATGAGATCATCGAGTTCTGCTTGCACATCATCGGTGCCACGCACCCGTTGCAGCATCAGCTTGGCCTTTTGGTGATCGTTACTGCGCTGGATTATGCTGTTGGGTGTTTCTGGTAAGAAGAGTGCACCTAGTGTTAGTATTGATGCAGGGACTGCGGCCATTGCTAGGGAGATTCTCCAGCCCCAACCAGCCTTGATCTTTTGGGTGCCATAGTTGATGAGGTTAGCTGATAGAACCCCAACGGCAACACATAATTGAAAGCCAATGTTGATTGCTCCTCTGTGTCTTGGTGGTGCCATTTCTGAGAGATATAGCGGCACTGACTGCATAACCAAGTGAAATAACGGTTATATATAGTTGTGTTAACTAATTAAAGAATTTCCAACTAGCTACTTAAATTAGACACATAACAAATGCAAATGCCATTCCACATTCAAATATAGGAACCCTTTTGCTTGCATTAAAACTTGTACTATGTGTTAAGTTACAGTTTGCCCCTGCGGATGTAAAAAAGGAAAAAACAAACATTTGATGAAAATCAATCACCTACCTGGTTGGCGAAACCAATCCCAACTCCAAGCAAGATACGCCCAAATATCAGCATGTACACGTTAACTGCAGCACCACCAAGGGCTGAACCGGCGAGAAACGCTGCGCCACCTGCCAAGATTGAGGGTTTGCGGCCAAGGGCTCTGGTGACTGAGGAGGCAAATAAGGAAGCGACAAGGCCAGCAATGTAGAGAGAGGAAGTAAAGGAGGTTAACAGTTGGCTGTTAAACTTGCAGTAGTTGCTAATCTTGGTGTCTTGTTTCATCTTTGAGTACACTTCTGGGAAAAATTTCTCCAAAAATGGCTCCATGGATGTCACTCCACCTTCAAGTTTTATAACCACAGGTAAGTATTTTTTTTTTTTTTTTGTCTTTCATTGTAAATTTAATTTAAATCATAATCATTATTTCTTCAACAATGCATGGCTATGTAGATGTCAATGTACATTCATCCTCTTCACTTGCACAAATTCATAGTTTATTTTAAAAGAATAAACTACATTATTAATTTAACCTTCAAATTTATCATTATTTATATATTTTCACACCTTCAAATATCTTTTATTTTTTTTTGGAAATGTACATAAATAGTTCACTTAAAAAAATCGAAATTTTTTATAATAAAAAATTATTTAACTAATTTTTATTAGTTAAAAAGATACTAAATAGATAGAATTACCCTTATTAATAACATAACTAAAAAATTTGTTGTTTAAACCACAAAATTAACAAAAATAATTGTCGTTGTCTAAATAGATTTAAAAAAATAGATTATGATTCGTATGATTGTTTTTTATATTTGTTGCTATTTTGTATATATAATGAGAGTAAATAATATATTTTAAACTTTTTTGTGTTTAATTTATAAAAATATAATAGTAGTGTATTGCGATGAAATGAAAAAGAAATAAAGTGTCTCGACGAGAAAATACGGTGAATCGGAGAGAAAGAATGTAGTTGAGAATGAAGAAGAAGAAATTCAAAATAGAAGAGGCCGCGTGCCATTCTTTGCACTGCGCAGGGGACACGTGACTGCATGGTCAACGTGCAGCCCCTCCTCATACCTCACGTGAGGTGCGAGGTATTTTGAGCTTATTCTTTTTCTTCATCTCCGATTTTATTCTTTTCGTTCATTTTTTAAATTTTCACTTCACAATTAAATTTTTTAATTTTTAAATTTTAAAATGTCAATGTTTAAATACTCAATCTACTTGTCTTTTAATTTAAAATTTTTAAAGTATTACTTGAGTGAGCTTTAAAGAAAAATGATGGGAAAGAGATAAAATATATTTTACAAATAAAATGGTTTAAATTTAAACTTTATAACTATTAAATAATTTAAAATAAAAGTTATTTCTATTTTTTTTTTTAGAAAGACAATTTTACTCTAACGTTTTAGACTAATAAACAACTTTACCCCCGTTAGATATAAAATATTCAATTTTGTCATAATTCGTTAATTTTCGCCATTAATTTAGATAAAAAATTTACATTTAATATATTTTTATCATTTTACCCCCAATATATAAATGAAAACGTGTCATTGTATGATTTGTTACAAATAGCACGTGTCATTGTATAATTGGTTATATTATTAATAAAATAAATTAAAAATAAAAACTAACACTGTCACCGAAAACGACGGGTGGCCGACCACCATTTTCTGACAACCCGCCGACAATAAAAATTTATTAAATTTACATCATTGAACTCTATTTTTCTTGATTTACACAGTGATATAATCATTTTTTTATTAAAGAAAACTAAAAAATGGTTAAAAACGGTGGAGAGTGATGGCGGTAGTGGCGGCCACCGCCGACCGCAGTTAAAAGGTGGGGCGATGATTTGCACCACCAACACAGGTGGATAGATCGGCGGTCAATCTATCCACTTATGGTGGCGGTGCAAATCTCTGGCCCACCGTTAACTGCGGCCAGTGGTGGCCGCCGCTACTCTCAACCATTTTTTTTTATCATTTTTTGATATTGTTTTTACCAAAAATGATTCCACTATTGTGTAGATCAAGAAAAATAGAGTCCAATGATGTAAATTTAATAAATTTTTGTTATCGGTGTATCACCAAAAAATAGTTGCCGACAGCCAGCCGGCCACCGTTTTCAATGACAGTGTCAGTTTTTATTTTTAATTTATTTTATTTTTTTACAAATTATTTTAAAATAATAAACCAATTACATAATGACACGTGTTTAAAAGTACTATTTATATTTTAACACGTGTCATATTATTAAAATTTAATTATAAAATTATGTTAATTTAACTTAATAGATGAGATTGTATTATATATTCGAAAAGATAATAAATATGTAAGATTGTGCCACGTGTTTAATAAGTAATTTATTTATATAGTTATATTATATTTTTACTCTTTTATTATTAAAATTAATAATAAAAATTAATAGATTAAAATAAAATTAAATATTTTATATTTAAAAAAATAAAATTATTAATTATCCTAAAATATTTCAATAAAATTATCTTTACCCCTTGTTTTTTTTCCAAGGTTTCTACGCTTCACCAACTTTGATGCTGACATCGAACTACTACTAGTTTCATTACATATAATTGGCTGTCTGTTATATTATATTAATATAAGCCTTACTTATCGGCCAATCCGTCAATATCATGGCAAGCACTCCATGTGGGACTACGGATTCGTTGACCCTTACCAGCATCATTATCTATAAAAATTTCAATGATTCCAATTGATTCTGGTTCTCTTATATCATGTACTAAATAACAATAATCTTTTTATTGAACTCTTAATGATAGGTTTCTAAAAGTACGTTGACGTGTGTGTATGCCACATTCTAACTTTATCATAAAAGCAAAGACACATAAGACTGTAATAAGTTTCCAATGGCTGTCAAAAAAGTCTGCTAGCTACAAGCCAAGATCATGGATCAGCTGATGGGATTGAGTAGAACGAAAGAGAAGGAGGGCTTCTTGCAATTGGTGAAAATAAAAAAGAAAAGGCTTATGCGGGTTACTTAGAACGAGGCAGCAGGCCAAATGAATTCCTAGTTTATGAACTTGCAGAAGAATTGATACAAGCAATAATATCATAGCCAAAAGATGATTACATAATTTTGTACGTGAAGGATATATATAAATAACAAAGTGAAGAATGAACTACCTCGCATATGACAGTTATTGACCAGTTAAAATATAAAAACTTAGTAAGTATAGTGTTATTAATATAATGTAAAAGAGAGAAACCTGAAATCCCAATATCATAGCCAAAAATAACACCTCCAGTGGCAGCAACCATACAAGACAATACGACAAATGGAGTCAACTTCCCATTGTATCGCTGCCCGCCTTCATTAGTTATGGCTAAAGTATCCAATACCATATTAGCTGCTTTAATCTTTCTAAACTAAGCACTCACAGGCCGGCAAGAGAGAGAAGAGAAGAGAAGAGGAGAGGACAGAAGAGAGAGAGAGAGAGAGAGCTATAGTGGAGTGTTTAAAGTTGCAGAAAGAGGAAGACTTGATTAAAAGGAGCTAGCTGTCTCTGTTGACTGGTAAGATTATTATTGTATCACCGTATGATCAGTATGACACATCATCCAAGATAAAATATCGCTTCTGCTTTGGACCGTTGAATTTGCATGTGGGGTTGGACATTTATTCAACAATATGACCATTTATTGTTGGCTTCGCTATCGGACAAGTGGAACTAATCAGCAGCAGCTCTTGAAAAATGAAACTTTTAAGATGAAGGTAAATCTTTTATGTTTCCTCACAAAGAGATCTAGGTGGAAATCTTAGATAGAGAAAAAGGGATCTATGAAATGACTAAATAAACCCACATTTCTGTTATATGACGGATCCATTACAAGGATTATTGAGTAAATAACCCAAATATCAAGGCTTTGGACTTAGCCTGGCTATGTTAACAAACAACACAATAAATTGTGGCATTTAACGGCTGATTAATTACTGTGAAGTGATAAGTAGGTTCATCTGCAGCCTAATTTATAGTTTTGCTTAGAGCACCAATTGGCGTTGAATATCTTTTTTTTCACAAGCAATTTTTTTTTTTTTTTTGGGTGGTTTGATTTTTGTGTATTGCTTCATTCATGGAATCGGGCATCAATATTGAAACTTGTAGAATAATTACCTTCATTCAAACAAGTATCATGATTATTACACTTTATTCTGTTCATCTTCCCCCACAATTCCCTTCCAAAACCAATGCTCTCTCCACACTTTATCCATCTGTTCAATCGGCACATTTTTAGTCTCTGGTAAAAGAAAGTACACAAATGCAGTCATCACCACAACCCATCCCCCAAAGAAGAAAAAAATCCCTGCCTTAAAATGGCAAAGCATGGCTAAAAATGTCTGTGCAACAATGAAAGTAAACACAAAGCTCACTGCCACAGTAATGCTTTGCCCTGCTGATCTAATCTCCAACTGAAAAATCTCACTAGGAACCAACCATCCCAATGGCCCCCAAGACCATCCAAATCCAGCAACATAAACACATATCAAAACTAGAATTAAATAAGCATAGCCTTTGCTTACTGCACCATCATCACCAAGCTGAGCAGCCATAATCCCACCAACTATTACTTGTGACACAAGCATCTGTATTCCTCCAACTAAAAACAGCACTTTTCGGCCAAGTTTATCAACTATAAGCATCGATATGAATGTTGACCCGGTACCTACAACCCCAGTCACAACAGCTGACAAGAGTGAAGCACTTTCACCTAGGCCAATTGTCCTGAAGAGTATTGGGGCATAGAATGCGATGACATTGATGCCTGTAACTTGTTGAAAAAATGGTATCAGTATTGCCATTACTAGTTGAGGCCTGTATTTTCTTTGTATGATTTTCCTAAACGGGTGGTTAATGGTTTTTGCAACAGAGCTTGCTCTGATGAGATCATCAAGTTCTTGTTGAACATCAGCTGTGCCGCGGACACGTTGCAGCATTTGTTTGGCCTTTCCATGATCACTGCTGCGCTGGATTATGCTGTTGGGTGTTTCTGGTAAGAAAAGTGCACCTAGTGTTAGTATTGACGCAGGGACTGCAGCCATTGCCAGTGATATTCTCCAGCCCCAACCACCTTCTATTTTTTCAGTGCCATAGTTGATAAGGTTAGCTGATAGAGCCCCAATGCCAATACTGAATTGAAAGCCATTGTTGATTGCTCCTCTGTAATTTGGTGGTGCCATTTCTGAAAGATACAACGGAACTGCCTGCAGAACAAATATATGTTGACATAATTATTGTATAAGATTGTTGAAAGCTTGATACCCAATATATATTCTCAACGACTTACTTGGTTCGCAAAACCAACCCCAACTCCAAGCAAGACACGGCCAAATATCAGCATGTAGACATTAGTAGCAGCACCGCCAAGGGCTGAACCAGCGAGAAAGGCTGCACCGCCTGCCAAGATGGAGGGTTTGCGGCCAAAAGCTCTAGTGATGGACGAGGCAAAGAAGGAAGCAACAAGGCCAGCAACATAGAGTGAGGACGTGAAGGATGTTAATAGTTGGCTATCGAATTTGCAGTAGTTGCTGATCTTGGTGTCTTCTTTCATCTTCGTGTATACTTCTTCAAAAAATTTCTTTAAAAATGGCTCCATAGATGTCACTCCACCTACGCATTTTGCTTTACAAGTCAATATCCCTTTTTTTTTTTTCCTAGTTCAAAATTTGCATTTAATCAAACCTATTTCTAGAGTAATTGCCATGTGTTTAGAAAACAAAAGCCTAATAAAAACAGAAATTTGCCACATGAGTTGGGCTCTCTTACTTTGTTAAGAGCTACTCACATGCATGTAAAAAGAAAGTTGGATGGTATATTTTTCGAATAATTACTCCTATGAAACGGAAATGAACTAGTTTTTGATTTGATGTTGGTTTCCTCCACTTCCGAAAATGACATTATACTTTAATAACACCAACAATTGGCAATATGTCTTTCAAGCTTTGCAATTATTGGCCAATATGAGCAATGTCATGCCAAGTGTCACGACCCACAAGTGTCTAAGGTCGCACGGGTCTAAAAATCGGGTCGTGATTCAAGTTACGCATGTGAGACTAACATAGACGACTTTTACTATATAACGACAATGCATATGTCAAAATCCATCTATTTTTAAGAATATTAAATAAATAAATAAATTACCACATTGAGTGTTTCATCAGATTTTGACCAGTAACTAGTGAACGAACGCTCTTAGACAATTTTCTTCATCTTCTTCTTCTTCTCCTTTTCTCGAATTCACAGGCCAAATTTATATTATCTCGTTCATCAAGATTCGGAAATATGTTATTATTGTTTTCTGTTTTCCTTTTAAAAATGTTAGTTTCCATCATAGTTATGTATAAATGTGGGATGAGAGCATAGAAAAAGAAAAATATATAACCGGAAAATATAGTATCTGTATCTTCATAAACTATATATATAGAAGCATGTAATTGATCATTGAATGAAAATTAATACAGAAGAACAACGTATAAACAGGTACCTGCAATTCCAATATCATAGCCAAAAATGACACCTCCCATGGCAGCCATCATACAAGACAATACAACAAAAGGAGTAATCTTCTCACTGTAATTATAATATTTCCCACTTTCACTTGTTACCGCTAACCCTCCTGCCATAGCTGCTGTTGCTGCTTAGGCTTTCAGGCTCAGACACAGAGAGAATGAGAAGACAAAAAAGAGAGTGAGAAAGAGATAAAGAGTTCAAAGTTGAAGAGAGAAATAAAGACTTCAAACTAAGCAGCCTCTGTTGACTTGTAGTCGTAGCAGATGATGATGATTTAAAAACAAAATAATAATAAGTGGGATTGAAAATGAAGATGCAATTGCAAAGATGAGATCTTGGAGTCATATGGGCTCTGATATCAACCACGCACGTAATACTGACACTCTCGTCGTCATTATTATAAGTATTACTACAAAGTGAGGCGGGACCAGTAATGTTCTTGCTTTTGCTTTCTTACATCACACGAGCGTTGAATGAAATTAAAAAGGATAAGTATACACCTTGAAATAGGGGAGCCCTTTCAATACAACCGGCTGTGTTCAGTCATGAATTTATTTAATAGTTGAAATTTAATGATATGAACCTATACAATAAATTAATTAAAAAATATTAATTTTTTTTTAATATTTAGTTAAATATAAAATAAATTTTTTAAAATTAAATTATTAACAAAATACCCTTTATGATATTAAAAAATTAAAAATAATATATTACATTATATGTTATAATTTTAATTTTAATAATATTAAATTTTATAATTCTGATTCTAATTTTAATTTTAATTATATTAAATTTTATAATTTTAATTTTAATTACATTAAATTTTATAATTATAATTTTAATTACGTTAAATATTCCAAGTTCAATTTAAATTTTATTTTAATTGGTTAAATAATTTTAATTTCAAATCTAATTTTAATTTTAATTTTAATCATATTAAATATTATCATTTTAATTTTAATTATGTTAAATGTTACAATTCTAATTTTAATTTTAATTATGTTAAAATTTTATAATTTTAAATCCAATTTTAATTTTAATTACATTAAATATTATAATTTAAATTCTAATTTTGATTTCAATTATGTTAAGAGTTATAATTTCAATTCTAATTCTAATTCCGATTTCAATTTCAATTACATTAAATGTTATAATTACAATTTTAATTACATTAAATGTTATAATTCTAATTTCAATTACTTTAAATGTTATAATTCTAAATTCATTTTGATTTCATTTATATTAAATGTTATAATTTTAAATCTAATTTCAATTTCATTTACGTTAAAAGTTACAATTCCAATTTCGATTATGTTAAATGTTATAATTCTAATTCTAATTTTAATTACATAAAATATTATAATTCTAATTTTAATTTCACTTACTTTAAATATTATAATTTTAATTCCAATTTCAATAACGCTAAATGCTATAATTCTAATTTCAATTTCAATTTTAATTACATTAAATCTTATAATTCTAATTTCAGTTTCGTTAAATGTTATAATTCCAAATCCAATTTCAATTTGATATTATATAATTAGTCTATATTTTAAAAATTAAATTAAATTAAATGATAAAAAATTTAAAAAAATAATCTGTAACTGTCACCGAAAACAACGGCCGACTGGTGGCTAGACGCCATTTTTTTGTGATACTTCAGTGATAAAAAAATTAAATTTTACATCATTAAACTCTTTTTTGCTTAATCTACACAATTGTTGGTCATTTGTTTTACCAAAAAATGCCAAATGTAATTATGAGGGGTGGTGGCCACGGCCCCGTCAAATGATAAGGTGGTGATTTACACCACCCCTACCTATGGAGAAATCGCCGATCTATCCATAAATGGAGGTGATGCAAGTCACCGTCCCATCATTTAATAGCGAGTGATGAAGCCTGCCGCTTCTCACCGTCATATTTGGCCATTTTTTAGTATTTTACTTCTAAAAATATCTCCACTATTTTGTAAATCAGAAAAAATAAACTCTAATGACTTAAAATATGATATTTTTTACGCTAGAGACTCGCAAAAAAATGACGCTAGCAGTCGTCTTCAAGGACAGTTACATATCCTTTTTTAATGATTTATCATTTAATTTAATTTTTTGTAAAAATATTACCAATTATACAATAACACGTGTTATTTTATGCCACGTTCTAATTTTTAATTTAATTTTATAGTTAAATTACTTTTTTTTATCTTTTATATATATATATATGTACGCAAAATATAAAAACACCAAAATAAAATGTAAAAGTTAAAACTTAAAAACAACCAAAAACTTTAATTTAACTTAACTAAAATATTTTGTTATATATTTTTATATTTAATATACTTTAAATTTTATTTATAATTTTAACAAAAAGTGGTTACTCGAATATTAATTATTCATTAACTTAGAACAATAATTACTATTTTAAGTATTAAGTTAAATAAAATTTAATAAGAAATTAAAATTTAAATATAAAAATTTCAATTTCAATATAACACGACGACCTGTGGTAGCGCCAAGTGGTGAGACTTTTTATGTTAACTATGGTTATTTAAAACACATATAAATATCATCCCTCTGTATTATATTAAATTTTGGTGAAATTAAATACAAACTCGCAATTTATAAATAAGTGGGAACACGTAGTATATTGAGTGGGAACACGTAGTAAATTGAGTGGGAAGACGTAGTATATTGAGTGAGAATACATTGTATATTGAGTGATAACATTTAGTATATTGAATGGTAACGCATTATATATTGAGTGGGAAGATTTAGTATGTTAAGTGGGAATACGTAGTATATTGAGTGAGAAAACGTAGTAAATTAAGTGGAAACATGTAGTATATTGAGTGGGAACACGTAGTATATTGAGTGGAAACACGTTTGTATATTGAGTGGAAACACGTAATATATTGAGTGGGAATACGTAGTTTATTGAGTAAAAACATTTAGTATGTTAAGTGGGAACACATAGTATATTGAGTGAAAAAATGTAGTAAATTAAGTGGGAACACGTTATTTATTGAGTGAGAACATTTAGTATATTAAGTGGGAACACGTTGTATATTGAGTGGGAATGCGTAGTGCGTTAAGTGAGAACACGTAATATATTGAGTGGGAACACGTAGTAAATTGAGTGGGGACACGTAGTATATTGAGTGGGAATACGTTATATATTGAGTGGAAACATTTAGTATATGAAGTGGGAACATGTAGTATATGAAATGGGAACGTGTAGTATATAAAATGGGAACGTATAGTATCTAAAGTGGGAATGTGTAGTGTATGAAGTGGGAACGCGTAGTATGTGAAGTGGGAACGTGTAGTATGCGAAGTGGACACATGTAGTATATGAAGTGGGAACGTGTAGCATGTGAAGTGTGAATGTGTAGTATACGAAGTGGGAACATGTAGTATCGAAACATGTAGTATATGAAACGGGAATGTGTAGTACGTGAAGTAGGAACTTGTAATCTGTGAAGTGGGAAGGTGTAGTATCTGAAGTGGGAACGTGTAGTGTATGAAGTGGGGAACGTGTAGTATGTGAAGTGGGAACGTGTAGTATGCGAAGTGGAAACATGTAGTATCGAAGCATGTAGTATATGAAGTGGGAACGTGTAGTACGTAAAGTGGGAACGTATAGTCTGTGAGGTGGGAACGTGTAGTACGTGAAGTGGGAACGTGTAGTACATTAAGGGGGAACGTGTAGTCTGTGAAGTGGGAACGTGTAGTGTATGAAGTGGGAACGTGTAGTCTGTGAAGTGGGAACGTGTAGTATGCGAAGTGGGAACGTGTAGTATCGAAACATATAGTATATGAAGTGGGAACGTGTAGTACGTGAAATGGGAACATGTAGTCTGTGAAGTGGGAACGTGTAGTATGCGAAGTAGGAACATGTAGTATCGCAACATGTAGTATATGAAGTAGGAACGTGTAGTACGTGAAGTGGAAATGTATAGTCTGTGAAGTGGGAACGTATAGTATCTGAAGTGGGGACGTGTAGTGTATGAAGTGGGAACGTGTAATATGCGAAGTGGGAACGTATAGTATGCGAAGTGGGAACATGTAGTATTGAAACATATAGTACGTGAAGTGGGAACGTGTAGTCTATGAAGTGGGAACGTGTAGTGTCTGAAATGTGTAGTGTATGAAGTGGGAACGTGTAGTCTGTGAAGTGAGAACGTGTAGTATCGAAACATGTAGTATATGAAGTGGGAATGTGTAGTATGTGAAGTGGGAACGTGTAGTCTGTAAAGAGGGATCATGTAGTATCTGAAGTGGGAACGTGTAGTCTTCTACCCGCCCATCCTCTTTAAAATTAGATTTATAATTATAACATTTAATGTAGTTAAAATTAAATTTAAAATTAAATTTTAGAATTATAATATTTAACGTAATTGAAATTAATATTGAATTTGAAATTATAACATATAATTAAAATTAAATTAAAATTAAAATTATAATATTTTACGTAATTAAAATCGAAATTAGAATTGGATTTATAATATTTAATATAATTTTAATTTTAATTTTAATTTAAATTAAAAATATAACATTTAACGTTATTAAAATTGTAATTATAATTATAATATTTAACATAATTAAAATCGAAATTAGAATTAAAATTGTAACATCTTACATAATTAAAATCGACATTGTAATTAAATATAATATTTAAAGTAATTAAAATTATAATTATATTTGAAATTGTAATATTTAATATAATTAAAATTGATATTGAAATTATAACACATAACATAATTGAAATTAGAATTCAAATTGTAATATTTAATGTAATTAAAATTAAAATTAAAATTATAACATTTAACATAACTAAAACTGAAATTAAATTTAGAACTATAACATTTTATGTAATTAAAATTGAAATTATAATATTTAATGTAATTAAATTTAAATTTCAAATTGGAATTAAAATTATAAAATTTAATGTAATTGAAATTAAAATTAGATTTAAAATTATTAACATTTAACGTAATTGAATTTGAAATTAAAATTAATTTTAGAATTATAAAATTTAACTTAATTTAAATTAAATTTAAATTAGAAATAGATTATAATATTTAACACAATTAAAATTGAAATTAATTTTAGAATTATAATATTTAACCTAACTGAAATTAAAATTAAAATTAAAATTAATTTTAGAATTATAATTTTTAATCTAATTGAAATTTAAACTATAGCATTTAACGTATTTGAAATTAGATTTAAAATTATAATATTTTATGTTATTAAAATTAAAATTATAACATTTAACATAATTAAAATATAAATTAAATTTAAAATTATAACATTTAACATAATTAAAACATAAATTAAATTTAAAATTATAACATTTAATGTAATTAAAAGTAAAATTTTTTGGTATGTATTTTGTCTTTATTTTTTTTATTGATTGTTATCATTGAATTAATATTTAATTTATGTTTATAAATTTTTATATAAAATATGTTTTATTTTCAAAATAAATATTATAATAAAATTATTTTCTTTTTATTAATTTATTTTTGGACTTAAATAATTTTAAATTTATAACATAATTATATATATTAATTATAATAATATATGAAGAATCTGTAAAAAAAATTAAAATAACCAACAATATCTTATATTATCTATCATTTTAACTATCGATCATTTTAACTACATAGTCCGACTATAAGACACAACCAACTGTATTATAACTTGTTTTTGAAATAAGATATGAAATTTAATTAATTTGATTGCTTGGGACTTTGCGAGTTGCCAGCTCCATTACGCTCATGCTCTCGTCAATAAAAAATAAGATAAGACTTTAATTTATATAATCAAATGAGATAAATAAAACTTCATTATATGAGCAGACAAGACAAATGTAAAGCCATTTATATATGCAGATGACACACACACATATATATATATATATATATATATATCATTAATAAGAATATTAAATAAATTTATATACGTAAAATAACAAAAAGAATATGTCAAAATTTTATAATTATTTTTAATGCAAGAGCGAGAATTGAATCTTCGCCATAAAATTGACTTATTAACCATACTATCAAAGTAGACTTGTACATATCTTATTTAATTATTAGAGATGAATAGAAAAAAATTAAACCAATTGAATTGAATCATATTAATCCATTTTTAGCTGGTTTAGATTTGATTAAGATTTATTTTTTGATCAATTCAAAATAATTAGAATTGATTGGTTTGATTTAAATTCTATTTTAGTTTTATTCAAGTCAATTTCAAAAAACTGCACTTAAAAAAATTAAAAAAATAAAAATTAAATTAAACTAAATCAATTCGATTCGATTTAATTTCTTTATATTTGAATTAAATAAAATCGGATCCATTCACCCCTATTCATTATATTAAAATAAAAAATTAGATTAAGAAAATGAAAGTACTTATGGAATCAATGAATAACAAGAGAACAACAAGAAGTGATAAGTGTGTTGTTATATGTACATATTAACAATCCCATGCATGAGATAAGAATTAAGTTTGGTGCAACTAAAACTAATTTGGCATGTGACACAGCTATTGTTGGTAGAATTGTTTAAAAGAAATGATTTTTGAATTGAAATGGTGCAGACCCAACTGATAATTGTAGGAGAAGCTTGTAGGAAAAAATAACTGACCAATCATTTGTCCTATTAAGTATTAGATATTCATTTTATTGTTTTGTTGGTTTGTCCTATTCAGATTTTGTACCTCGCTTCTGCCATAACCATTTTAAAAATCAATTAATCTAATATTAAATTTTAATTTTAATTCATTAGTTAATTAAAGTGTAAGATTGAATTTTAATTTAATTAATTCAACTGAATGTTTTCATGAATATAAATTAGTTAATTGAAGTGCAAGATTCAATTTTAATTTTATAAAAACTCAATTGAATTTCATTTTATAAATAACAAATTAATTAATGGAAGTGCAAGATTCAATTTTAATTTTATGAAACTCAATTGAATACTTGAATAACTAATATAAAAAAATAGAATATTTTTATTTCATAAATATAAATTAATTTATTGAAGTCTAACTTTGAATTTTAATTTTATGAACTCAATTGAATGATTTCATTTCATGAATATAAATTAATTAATTGAAGTGCAATATTAAATTTTAATATTAATTTATACAACCTTTATTTCACTTTTAATTTACTCAATTAAATTTGTATAAAATAAATTACAATTAAATATTTAATTATACAAATGACCATATTAAAATTTTCTAATTTTAAGCTTAAAATATTAAAAAAATCTCATTAAACCCAAAACATTAGTAACCATTAGACAGACCCAATCTAAAATTTAACTAACCCAAATTCAAAAATAACAGTCCAAACTAAACATAAGAATTGAAAATTAAGCCAAATTAAATTGGTTTCGTTCTTTTTGGACATTAAATATGTCATGTCCCAAACTCAAAAGATTTGACACACGACATAATTTATATTTATTTAATAATGTACATTCATAATTAGTATTGTATAAAATTTTAAACTTTAATTAAACATAGGAATCTTTAGCAAGTTGCTAGTAAATTCAACACTAAAATCAACCAATAACCACACTTGGTGAAACTTAAAACAAATACAACCACACTTCATAAAATAATACATAAGTATTTATTCAATATGAACAAATCAAATATTTTAAACCACGTGTCCACAAATGAAACACTCAGCAACCTAACAACTTAAGGAACCCAAGGGACAACGGAAGTCTTACCAAATCCGCTAAGCATACATGTACCTTATTTACCTGAAATCACCATAAATTATAATGAGTATAAAACTCAGTAAGTAAACTAATTTTTTATATATCAAAATACAAATACATATATGTACACAATGCATGTGTATGATATATTGTGATAAATTAAAATTATAATCTTATCAAATCACATGTCAGGTAAGCACTTACACATTTTTTCAAAATATATAATAGAGATATCATTACTCAACTACTATTTAGTAGGACTTCCATATCACATATCACATAATGAGCCAAATATCATTCGTAGGTGACCTACTGTATGAGAGGAATAGTACAAGTGAGGTTTAAATTACATATATATAATGCTCATGTCCGAAGGTAAGAGCCCAACCCTCACCTTGATCATCGGTGAGTCTTCTCATATGCACCAATACGCAACCACACGAATGTAATGACTCACTCTTCCTTTAGGTACCAATAGGATCCTCCCTACATACGGAACACATAACATATACTAATCCTGAAGAAAAGGCCACACATAAAGGCTTCACAAATCACATAAGATGCCTAATAAGTCAACAGTGAGTTCAAGCATCCTCAAAATACAAAATGTTTCTCATGAACATATTATACTTCAAAAGCTTTATTTGTTAAACACATTTCATTTTGAAAGCTCACTTTCAAAAATACATATATGACATGTATGTCTATGCTTACATTTATAAACACGTGTCTTTCACATTTCATATCAAAATATACTTTGACATAATATAAACATATTCTTAAGCACATTTATAAAATCAAACAGAACAATTACTATGTTTATTGTGATTTCAGTAAAAGTCTAGTATACTTACCTCTTAGCACTTTCAGTTACAAGGCTTAATTCTTCTTAACCTATTAATGGAGATTAATCCTTTCATAAGCTTCAATATTCACACAAAATATTTTAAATAGCTTACAAAATTACACATATTGCAATTATCACATCGAATTGGTCTAATTACTTAGTTTCTCAAAACTTGTCATTCTGACAACTTACACTTAACAAAATTTTCTTATACATTAAATGATGTCCAATTGCTCAAAAATCAGAATATATCTTTCTTCCCTCATATATCTTTCCTCACTCATATATCTTTCTTATATATGAATATTATATCATAATTCCTACACAATCTATTTCATAAACACTATTAAATTTAAGCTATTATCCTGACAAGATCAAGATATTTACTGAACAATATTCAGTCTCTTATTTTATAAAATCATATACTAAATAAAAAATTATAAAACTACCACAAAATTACTCTTGACACATATCTCAATCTATGATAAATTTTTACTTCAAAATACCTTCTAAAAGTATTTTAAAACTATTTTACTCCATAGTTTTGAAAATCTGTTAATCAAATACTGCAATGAGCTGATACACTTTAGAAAATCATAACAATTTAACCACATTGATCTAAATTCTCAACTTTGAATATATCATATTAGACATATAAATTTATCATATTTCAAAAATTTGTAATTTTTGAAGATCATTCAGCAGATCAAATATTATTTTTTACTGTATCATACTATTAACATAAGAAATTTTTAGAATTTCAGGGTCATTTTAGTAAATTCACTACAAATTCAATTTCTGAATTTTCAATCGATTCAAAGCCTCAACTGATTATAGACATGTCTAATTTCATATACTCAAAATTCAAAACCAGAATCGAAACACAAAAATTTATAAAATTTTCAAATCAAAAGACTATCAAGTAGAAATTTTGTAATTCATCATGATTTATCAAGCTATCTACATAATCATCATCAATTCTCACAATATCTTACAAAATTCACATCAAATCCTCAATTGTACATATTTTCAGAAATTAAAACTTAAAAAAATTAACGTAATTAACACAAAGAGACTAAGAAATAGTTATAATATACCTCTTAAAACTTAAATTCCAAATTTCTTCATCTTTTTCCTCTTCTCCTTCTCTTTCTCTCTTTTCTCACTCTAAAAGAGGTGGCTCGACTAAAATGAGTAAATTAGGGTTACAAATGTGTATTTTTATACTAAAAGACTAATTTTTAGTATTTACGAATTAGCCGCCAAAACTTTTAAAGTATAACAATTTGGTTCCTAAAATAAATTTAAAGTCTTGCAAATAAACACAATACTAATAATATGCCCTTAATCTATACAAACACTACTAATAACAATACATAAATCAAATGTCACTCACGTACAAATAAAATATATATATTTATATATAAAAATATTTATATATATAAATATTTATTTTTACCAATTATAGATAAATGATTATTACAAAACCGATCGATTCTATTCAGTTAGAACCTATTGTTTTGATTTTAATTTTAGATTAAACCAACCCAAAATTAAATTTTTACAGCCCTAAAATATGCGTTAGAGCACAAAAGAAACACAACCCATCGTCAAGATTTATATTATGTCCACAAGTTTGCTAGGTTGATGCATGTACCTAAGTCAATGCCAAACTCTTTTTTATTTAAATAATAATTTAATTAAAGAACTTTTATAACTCAATAAATATCTTAAAAGTTTTTGTGAAATTTTTTTTATTGTAAATAATTATAAAATTAAACACCCACCACTCGTCTTTGAATGGTTAGTGTCTTAAGGAGAGGGATTTTAGGTCGACAATAGCATTCCCTTTGTAGAAATATCTCTTCTTATGGTGTGGAAATAGCCCCACGTTTAGTATAAGTAATAAATTCTAACAAATCTTAATACATGCATGATCTTAATTAGTCTTGATAATTTTTCTGATAAATAGTCTATTTTTTGTCTTTACAAAAAAAAAGAACAAACTATAAATTTGAACCAAAGTTTTTATTTTTTTGTTTTTGGTACTTTTTTTTTAAAGTAAGGGAGGTGTAATTAAGCACAAATTGTTTTTTACTCCTTTACCTCTTTTAAAGTGAACGATAACATTATATAAATACCTAACAACTATCAAACCATGCTTATGAAGGCTACTAAAACTTTGAAGATTATATATCACGTAACATATATTAAAATTAAAAAATAAAATTAAAAAATTAGACCAAAATTCATTAAAGTTATAATGTATTATTTTTATTTTTATTTTATTTTTTTGTTTTACTTAATACAAAATTATAATGTCTAATTTTTTTTAAAAAAATTATTTATGATGTGTTTGAGAGTTATAAATAATAATGTGGAGAAATGTTTTAAAAAAAAATAAAAAGAAAAAGTTAAGAAACTGTTGGTCTTACCAAGTGTAGCACAAAATATCAAGCTAAAACGCTCAACAATTGCTTTTCAAGTGTCCTTACAGCGGCACGTGTAGGCGATCGATAGTGCCCAAAAATGAACTCTATCAAGCACCATTTCTTAAGCATGCGCTAATTTGTTAGTGCACAAGTGTTATCAAGTGCCCATTGCTAAAAGGTGTCCACAATTTTTGTCAAACGTCCTTAGCACGCTATTTTTAAAAATTTTTAATTTATTTTTATGCTTTTTAAAAATATTTTTATGTATTTTAATTTTTGGGTCAAATATCGTCATTAATTTTATCCAGGTTTTATTTACTTATTATTTATAAATTTTATTCGTAAATTAATGTAAATAAATTCTTAGGTAGTTGCATACATCATGGCCTTTCATTATCCTTGGGGTAATTTTGTGTATGAATATTGATACATTATCTTCAAAAGTCATTATACAGCCAACCAAAAAATTTCAAATAAAGAAGTTGGAAAATTCTGATCGAACTGAGGAGAAATATAATTTAAATGGTACACGTACGTATTTTAGGTATTAAATATTATACTAAAATTTGAAATTATTAATTTTCAATATCTACTTTGTTAGAAGCATGTTAACTTTAATTTTATTTTATTTTGTAAGATTTGAATCTTTAAGATAATTCTTGTTTTTGGTGATCAGTTCTGACGAGTAACTACGAACTTAATTTCATGCATTCTGAAATGGGAGAAGGAAAAAACTCCAAGTGACATTACTTATAATAACCTTTTTCAAAAGATTAACATGAGTTTGTTATTACTTGTCTTAGTTATTTAGAGGGTAAAGAACAAATGAACTCCTAATTTTTTTTAAAATAATAATTTATTTATTATATTTTTAAAAATATATAAATATACTCGTTTTATTAAAATTTTATGTTAAGTTAGATGGTAATTATAATATTTTTAACTTTTACCAACCAACGATGATCGATAATTGATTAGTTTTGATCAATTATTAATTAATGTTGTTCGACCGTTGACTGACACTGGACCATTTTTTTGTGGACATTGTCAGATTTAAAATTTTATAATCTATGCAAAAGTGAGATTATTTTTATCAATAGAGTATTATAGAAGTTTGAAATTAGTTAACAAAAAATAATGACCCAATTATTTGTCTTACTAATCGTGGTACTTTTTTGATGCTTAATTGGTAAAAATAATCTCACCATCATATAGATCATAAAATTTGAAATCTAATGATGTTTATGGTAAATTAGTTTGATATTAGTCAATATTCAATCAACACCGATAAATTTAATCAATGTTGATCAATGCCTGTCAAATAGTATCATGTATCTTTTATAAGTAAAATATTATATTGTCTAAACTAATAGAAAAAAAAAAAAAAAGAGTATTTGTGTCATTTTTAAAAATAGGATGACAAATTATCACTTTCAAACTTTGAGAGTTCATTTGTCGTTTACCCTTATTTAAACAACCATATTTATTTATATTATTTTTCTGTTGATTTTTTTAGAAAAACATTAGTTATATATTGCACAATTAAATTCATCTAAAGGGTTAACCCCTACCGCAAAACAAAAAAAAAAAAAAATGAAGAGAAGTTTGTTCGGTAGCTTCAGCATATTCACTTGCCCATAGGATCGTACTCGGCTACCCTTTTATATGAATTATGGTGATGATAATAGCAATGTGGATGATGTCGATGTTAGACTAGACAATGTAAATGACAAGGAAACCCCTCTAATAACAGGTAGAGTTAGAGTTTTATACACAAATGAAGTAATCCGTTATTAAAGTCATTGACACGTAAATATTAAAAACGTTTATTGTTCACTGAATTCAACATTTTTTTTTTGTGTATGTCTAGGTACAAATTGTAAAGTTTTCAAAGGCATTGACATTATTCATAGGTAATACAAGATAAGATGATAAACTAATTTCAATCACTAAGTGTTGGTATAGTTTTACTGAGATCTGTCGATAAGATGATTATACTGAAAGTCGGTTTGACAAACAAAACTCATTATTGGTCAACCTTAGAGAATCAATTAACCAATAAGACATGACAAACTTATAGAAAAGATTAGCGGGTTGACAAAATCCTATTAAAGTTTATGCTGGCATCCAACCATGTTTAATGTGGTTTTCATTTCATCAAGTAAATGTGTGTGTTGAAATATATTGATTGAAAAATTTTCAATTTATGCAAATTTCCTTTTTGAATATGTTTTCAATTTTATATATTATTATTGAACTACAAGAAAATTTACTATTAGCTACAATTTTCTCTGTGACAAAATTATTTTTTTTGTTAAAAATAACATACGACGACAAAATAAAAATTTTGTTGCAGCAAATAAATATATTTTATCAATTAAATTTATGCTAGAAAGGCGACAAAATATTTTTTATAAGCAACTAAAATATGTTGTTGTAGTAAATTTTTTTAACGAGAAAAGTAATTTTGTTACGCAAAAAGCCTTATTCCTATAAAAGACATCTAAAATCTCTTGGATTAAACATCTGTACTAATTAAGACAAACTATTTTATCGAGACAAGTCATGAACAATGAAAAATAAATTTTTGTAAGAACACACGCATACACGCATACACACACAATAATACATACATACATATAATAATAACAAGAACTATGTTCATAAAGTAAAGGATAATCAAAATATTGCATTGAAAATTCTTGTATTTCACATATGGTAAAAAAAAAATTGTTATAGCACAAAGTATAATAAAATAATTTATGTAAAATTTAAATTCTACTTTATCGTCTCAAATTTTATCTTTTATTTAGTTAATTAGTGCAATATTTGCTATTTGGTGTCAATATTTTGTTTATCAAGGTAATTTTATTAATTTTATCTCAATGATAAAAATAAAAAATTGATTGTATAAGTAAAGTTTATAATACTAGTAGTAATAGCAGCATGTTGCTTTGGATTGATATTATTTTGATTGTTTTAGTAAGCATATTAAATTTCTTTTTTCAAGTTGAAATGAAATATTATATCAATGAAAATTTGTAATTTAATTTATTGTGTTCTTCTAATTGTGATGAAAAAAAAATTTATTTTTAAAATAGTTCAAACTAAATTAAATAGGTATAGGGGTTTTTTTTATATCTTATTTCGGTTAGATTTGGTTTGTGATAATTCTAACTCAATTTAAATTGTACGTTTTCCATCCTTATTAGTGGGTTATAAAGTTTTTGCCAATTCAAAACTAAGTTTTTAATTAATAATAATTATTTAATATAATAATCACTTACAAAAAAGATTATAAATATATTTGATGTATTTATTTTTATAGGAAATACAGTTGGTGTATCCAAAGGAAGGTTAAATAATAATTAAATAATAGTAAAAACTTACATAGTAATATATCAGCAAAAAAATTAGTGAGACAATTTCTCATTTTTCGCGCCCATTATTTGGTAAAAGGCGCCATTTACAAAGCAAATCCTATCATTTTTTTAATAGGATATACTTCTTCTTGAGAGTTTTATCACTTTTCAGTATTGAACCAATTCTTCAATTAACCATAGAATTTGCTTTACCCACTGTCGATGGCATCATCCCCACTTAAGAATAGCTTTGCTTAAAGATTTGAGAGCCTATTACTTCTCAAGGTAAATATACTTGCGCTTCTTCAATTAAATACAATAATATTTATATTTGTTTTATTGCATTAAGAATCCGTTCTAACTTTAATGTGTTTTATTATATTGATTTGGTGCATGAGTTTTTTGAATTTGACAAAATTTTGTGAGCATCATTTGGATTGGGTTAGTCAATTTATATTTTAATTTTTCTTAGAATTATTCTTTGGTTTTAACTTGATATAAGTTTTTTTGTTTTCTTTTAATAAAAATTAAAATATTTTGTAAATAAATTAAATGAAATATTTTTTCAAAAATAAACTCAAAGTGATGATAACGTTTTGAAAGAAGAAGAGAACATTTTATAAAATAAATAAAAATTTGTCACACTCTTTTTATTTTAATTTTTTTTATATAATTTCTAACTTTTCACATTGCAATTGGTGAAAGTTTGAAGTCATTACTTGTTTTCTTTGAATAAGCAAATTTATAATACTTTCGTTTTTTTTGGGTCTAATATAACTATTTAAAATACTTACAATACATTTTTTCCTTTATTATAAATAATGTTTATTGCAATAATTCTTGAAAGACTAATGTATGAATAATTGGTATATATAATATCTATCTGCAAGCAATTCTTTAATTGCTTGGTAAAATATTAGAGGGCTAATAATTCATCATCATTAATAATTAGTATCTATTTTGCAATAATTCTTGCATAACCATCTCTATTTTGTTCTGTTGTGTGATAATTTCTGAAGGTAATTTAACTTCCTTGATGGTTTATATGTTATCCTTGCTTTTAGAACTATATATAAGTCTCTAGATTAGATAGTCATTATAGTGATGTACAAGGTTTTTTCTTTTTTTGGTTACTTAGGTTGTTTGACAAAAATATATTGAAATAATTTACTCAAATTTGTTGATATATTGGAAAAAAAGCCATACTCATAGTGATACTTAAATATATTTTGTTTTCTATGATTGAGTTATTGCATTTTGAAGTGTATGTTTTGCAGTTTCTTCTTTTCTAACAACAAAAGTTTGAATAAGAAACTCAATTTCATTTATTATACTCAAGATTCAAGGTATAGTTTGGGATTTTAAGGTATTAAGTATTATTATGTAGTGGTTTTCTTTTATTCTCTATTTTATTAATTGTTGTACAGTACTTAGTAGTTTTGGATTATTGAGGTTAATTTCACAATAGAACATGAAACTTAAGTACAAATGTGATATGAGGTGCAACCTAAACCTTGAAAATGTGTAACTCAAGGGATATACAAGAAAATAGTAACTTAAATAAATTTGTAAATGAAGATGATAATATAGAGAAACAAGTGTATCAATAGAATGAGTCGTCTGATATTAATCTTGTTGTTGAACTTAATGATCTTGATGCACAATCATAACGTAGCTAAAGATGATGTTGAAACAATGGTAGAATATTGCTTAGGTAATGAAGATGAGTTTGAAATTGATGATAATAGTGATATTGATGTATATTAGACATATAGTATTTATTTCAAGAATGAATTGGTTGATTAAAATATCTTTTATTTGTTTATGCAATTAGGCGTTCTCAAAACAATTAGACATAGATATTCGATTATTTACATTTGCATGAACTATAGTTTCTTATCCATGTCCCTCTATTTTTCTTTAATATTATGCTTCAAATCATCTTTAGAATTTTATTTCTTTCTATTAATTAATTTTTGTGTTTTAATTGGTTTGTGGTATTATTGAATGGTATGAGTATGAAACTTTATAAAGTCGTCTACTTAAGTTTTTTAATAAGGTCTAAGTTTGAAAAAGCTATTAAAGAAGAAGAAATTTTTTTATATTAATTTTTTTTACTGTATTTGTTATCAATACTTGAAGATTCTAATGTTTACTTTTAAATTAATTAGATGGCTCTTGGACTTAGAGGTACCAAACGTATAGCACCAGAAATATCTCAACCTCCTGTGCTTGATCAAGGATTCATATCAAGTAATGGTACTCCGGAACATGGTGTGTAATGAGTATAATTGGTCTTAATTGTTTTTAAGGCAATGTGCTATAATTTTTTTTTATACTAATATTTATACTTATATATGCTAGATTGCCAGCCTCTACAAAGAAAAACTCGTGGACCAGTACGTGGAAAAAAAAAAGATGATATTGTGCAATCATCTAGAAAAATAAAGTTTTATATCTCCTCTGAAACTAATAGCCCAATAGGTCGCAAATATTCTTCTATGTTATTTAGTGAATGTGGCAATTTGGTTAGGACCTTACACCACTTAAATATAAGAAATAGAGCAAGATTTTAGAGAAGCAAGTTCTCTTAGATTGACTTTTAGTAAGTGAAACACTTCTATTTCTTGTTATATATCTTTTGGGTTATATTCAAATATATACTAAATCACTCTTTTTTTTTAAAAAAAATAGTCAAAGTTTGATATTGACTTAAACTTGCCATACATTCGTCGATGTGTGAATGATATCATAGGTGAGAGATATCATAATTTTTGACATTGGATGTATGTCTATTATTTGAATTATCCATCCATGGAGGAGGTACTTAAGCATCCATATCCAAACATTCATCGAGATGATTGGGACTGGCTTTGTCATAATATTTTTTATTCTATAAGTTTTAAGGTATATTGAGATTAATGTTATAAAATTTAATTTTTCTTTTCAAGTTTATTTAATTTATTTCATATTTATTTTCCTATAATAAATTATCTTTATTTTCTTTTAATTATAGATTCAGTTTACCAAAAATAAAGTAAATCGTGCTAAGCTCCTATATAATCATTATGGAGGATCAAGACCTTTTATTAATTATCTTGAGGATGAGATAGTAGATGGTGAAATAGATATTTTTCATGCCACCCACTATAGCAAGACAAAGGGTTGGGTGAATGAGGAGGCAAAGTCAAAGCATGTAAGTATATTTCATTTATTGTGAAAGGCTTTTGATTTTCTTTCTTTAATTCATGTTAGCTTTGAGAAATAATTGAAGTTTATTTCTTGAACTTTCTTTCCTTTTTTTTGGGGAGCAAAAATTTCATGAAAACAAAAAATGAAACTAATAACAACACTACTAAAACTTATTTTATGTTTTTGGTTTTTTTTTATTCATTTACTAACAGAGTTTCATCTCAAACCAAATAATAGAATTATAGAACCAATAAATTGATTTATAATTATTATTTTTTCTTTCTTATGTATTAACAAAACTTTATATATAGAGTTAAATGATAGAGCTACAACAACAACAAAGTGTTTTAGAGGGAGAAGAACCATTGACTCAACGAGATATTTGCACTAAAATGCTTGGAAAGAAATCAAGCTATTATTGGGGGCTTGGTAAAAACCCCTGCCCTCCTTCAACGCATGTTGAAGATACTTTTGAGGTTAAGAGGTTTAAAGATATCATAGCTTCACAACAAAATAAATTGGATTCTTTAAGGAACAAAATAAGATAATTGATCAATTGGAATCCAGGTTGTCTCAATTTGAAGGCTTCATGCAGCAAATTATGTCTTCACAAAGAATATCATCTCGCTCTATGAGTTCAGCTAACTAAAGATAAATGGTATATATCTTTAACCATTTGAGATACATGATATAGCATCACTTTTGAGACTTTGTAACAAATGTTTGTTAAGATGTTAATTTTCATGCACAAAATGTTCAAGCTAATTTCTAGATTTGATCATTAGATATTAGAACTTTGGATAGATGACATTAACCTTTTGGACTTGCTTATTACAAGATGTTTTCTAATGATACCATTACTGTGTATTTTGGATACTATTATAGTGTATTGTGGATATATTAATGTTATGTATTCCAATGATACTATTATGTATATTTTGGATATAAATTGTCATTTTTTTTTAAGCTTAGCTTATTTATGTGCAAAACTCTTTTAATTTATTTTGTTTATATTGAATTTTAGTTAGATTCATTGTTTTATAACCATATAATATTGAATTTTCACTTAATATTTCATAGTAAATCTTCTTGAAATATAATTTATAACTTAAAATTATGATAATTTATCTTACTAAAAAATTATTTATAACCCTAAGTAATAATAATTTTATTAGAAATTAAGAATTATTTTCCTTTGATAACAAAAATATTTTGTTGCCAAAATTAAATTAGGCAACAAATTGGTTTATAACTTAATATTTTTATAACTATTTTAAATTTCTTTGCAACCAATCCATTTTCTTGCAAAAAATAAACTACAATAATTGTTGAAGTGAAAGCACACAAAGAAGTAAAATATTCACCCAAGTAATATAATAATGCAGAACAAGTTACTAAGAAATAAATAGAGAAAGGGGTAGAAGAAGAACACACAAAGAATTACGTGATTCGGCAACTTGCCTACGTTCATGGCGGATCAAAATCACACTCTTCTCTTATTATGAATCACAAGGCACTCACAAAGTATGCCTTTTACAAGAAAGATCATAAAGAAAACTCTCTTTCTCACTCTAGGGATTTTCTCTCACAAAGAACCACAAAGTTCTCTTGTTGATCACAAAGATTGTCAAGATGTATTTACAAGCCAATTGATAGCCATTATATAGGCTTTGGGACGCCCTAAGTTTACTCTATACGTGTGGAAGTCGTATTAGGGAGTCCTAGAGCAAGTGGGAGACGAAATAAGAAAGTTTCCTTATTTCAGGATACTGTTCTCATCTCCAGCACTGCGGCGCTGGCACGCTTCTGCTGAGTGCTGCGGCGCTAGCCTCTTGGCGTCGCGACGCTTAGGTTCTGGACTGGGCACTGCTGCGCTGGCGCCTGGTCACCGCGGCGCTGGCACCTGGTGCGCCCTTCTTTATTTTTTGCCTCCTTTCGCATCCATCTTCGATCCGTGCGCACCTTACGCACTTAGCTTGATCTCTAAATCATATTTCGATGATTTTAATCAATATCTTCACAAATCCCCTCCTTGATTCAAAATCATCCATAAAGCAACTCGATCTCTCATTTTTGCATCTTTGGTCACCTTCACAAAGTAGTGAGTCCGGTTAAGTCCTTGCATAGGATGAACTTAACCGAGGGTAGTGGCTTAGTCAACATATTAGCAGGATTTTTAGATGACGCTATCTTTGTTAGATTAACTTCACCACTTTGGACAATCTCTCGAATGTAATTGAGTCTTACATCAATATGTTTCGACTTCTCATGGAACACTTGATGCTTGCTTAGGTGTATGGCATTCTGGTTATCATAATACACACCGGTGTTCATATCTTCACTCGCCAATACCTCCACGCATATGCCTTTTAACCACACGGCCTCCTTGATAGCTTCACTAACAGTTATGTACTCTGCCTTTGTGGTAGATACTGCAACCACGTGTTGTAGAACTGATCTCCAACACACAATACACCCAAACACTATGAATACGTAGCCCGTTAACGATCTTCTCTTGTCAAGATCATCTGCATAATCTGAGTCTACGTACCCTCTTACCATTTCATTGTTGTCCTCATCCCTCTTATACATTAACCCGTGATTCGACGTTCCCTTGAGATATCTCAGAATCTACTTTACTGTAAGCCAGTGATCTTTTCCTGGATTCGTCATGTATCTACTCACTACACTCACAGCCTGTGCTATGTTTAGTCTTGTGCAAACCAATGCATACATGATGCTCCCCACAGTGATTGTATACATGATGCTCCCCACAACGCTTGCATACGGTACTTTGCTCATCTGCAGTTTCTCCTTATCGGATGTTGGTGACTGTGCTACTAAAAGTCTGAAATGTATGGCCAAAGGAGTAGAGACAGCTTTCGCGTTTAACATACCAAACTTCTCCAAAATTTTGACTATATATCGCTGTTGGGACAAGAAGATAACATCTCTTTTTTCCCTCACAATATCTATACCCAAAATTCTCTTTGCTGCTCCCAAATCCGTCATTTCAAACTCGTCACTCAACTGCTTCTTGAGCTTCTGTATTTCTTCCATATTCTTGCATGCGATCAACATATCATCGACGTATAAAAGCAAATACATCATCCCACAACTTATGTTCTTAAAGTACACGCATCCGTCATACTTGCTTCTACTAAAGTCACAAGCCATCATAAACTCATCAAATCTCTTATACCATTGTCTAGGTGATTGCTTTAACCCGTATAATGACTTCTTTAGCAAACAAGCATAATCTTCTTTTTCGGGCTCCTCGAACCCTTGCGGCTGTGCCATGTATATCGGTTCTTCAAGCTCTCAATGTAAAAAAAACTGTCTTTATATCCATCTACTCTAGATGTAAATCAGGGTTTGCACACAAGGCTAACAAAATCCTAATAGATGTGTGCTTGACAACTGAAGAGAATATCTCATAAAAATTGACTCATTCTCTCTGAGTAAAACCTTGTGCTACTAACCTAGCCTTGAATCTCGTAGGCTCAATCTTCGATATCCCCTCATTCATTTTATACACCCACTTGCACCTAACTAGCTTCTTTTAAGGTCTCTCCACCAACTTTCAAATATTGTTCTTCCTAAGAGAACAAATTTCTTCTTCCATGGTATGCTGCCATTCTTTCTTGTTTTCACTTTTCATAGCCTCACCATATGTCCAAGGCTTATCATACTCAAGAGTGTAAGCAGAATTAAAAGCACGAGCAACTAAGTCTACTTGTGCATACCTGACTGGTGGGTTAATCGTTCTCCTTAGCCTGTCTTTAGCAAGCTGATACTCTTCAAGTTCTATCTCAGAAGTTCTAGTCTTTCTTTGGGTGGACTTGGAGGAACTTACCGGTGTTCTTGGTTCTTCTTCAAGGATCTCCTCGTTGAAGTATTGATCTGGGGGCATATCAGATCCATGTTCAGGCTCTACTTCAACTTCTATTGACTCGGATACTGAGTCTTCTTTGGTCACAGGTTCTTCTTTCTCATCTTCTTGGAGGTTTTTAGCATCATCATCTCATCGAATATCACATCACGGCTTATGATACTCCTTGGTGGTGTTATATTTTTACACCATACCTTGTATCCTTTTACTCATTCGGGATATCCTATGAATACCCATTTGATAGCTCTAGGTTTCAACTTCCCCTCCTTAACATGTACAAAGGCAGGACAACCAAATATTCTGAGGTGGTCATACTTTGGAGGATTGTCAGAACATTTCTCTTTTGGAGTCTTGAAGTCAATTGCTGAGGAGGGACTTCTATTAATCAGGTAAGCTGCAGTCACTACAGCTTCTCCCCAGAATGTCGTGGATATCTTCGCATTGGTAAGCATGCATCTAACCCTTTCAAGTAGGGTCCTATTCATCCTCTCAGCTACGCCATTCTACTATGGTGTTGATCTTACTGTTGTATACTTTGCAATCTCATGCTTGATACAAAACCCATCAAACTTTCTGTTGCAAAATTCGAGGCCGTTGTCAGTACTTAGCCTCTTTACCCTTTTGCTAGTCTGATTCTCAACAAGAACCTTCCAAGTCTTGAATAATTCAAAGGCTTGATCCTTACTCTTCAACATATAGACCCACAGCTTCCTCGAATAATCATCAATCAAGCTGAGAAATTACCTGACACCACCATGAGTAGCTGTCTGAGCTGGTCTCCAAAGATCCGAGTGTGTATAGTCAAGAGTTCCCTTAGTCTTGTACTCGCCGGTACTGAACCTCACCCTATGTGTTTTCTCAAGCACACAATGCTCACAAAACTCCAAGGGCTGGAACTTATCCTCATTAAATGCCTTTTGACTATATAACTCCTTTAGGTTTCTCTCGCCTAAATGTGCCAGTCTAAGATGCCACAACTTAATTTGCATACTCTCATCATCTACAGAGAATAGTGCAGACCCATTTACGACTTCACCCTTAAGCACATAAACACTTTTGTGCTTCTCTCCTCTCATCATCACTATGGAACCTTTCAAAACTCTTAAAATCCCTTCGTCGATCCTGATGGAACACCCATTCTGGTCTAGAGTCCCTAGTAAGATCAAGTTTATCTTCAAGTCAGGAATATACTCAACATCTGTCAACTCTTTCACTCGCCCATCATGCAGCTTAAGCTTAACACTACCAATTTCTATCATCTGACATGCAATGTCATTACCCATTAACACCTTACCACCATTAATGGGCTGAAAATTTGTAAACTAAGACTTGTGCAGACACATGTGAAAAGTACAACCAGAATCTAAAATTCATTGTTCAGAGTTCATACCATCAGTAGCGACGAGTGTCTCTGCGCTGTCAAAGCTATCATCATAGGCAAGCGCAACATCCACTTTCTTCTTGTCTTGTGCTTTCTTCTCATGACAATCCTTTATGAAGTACCCCTCTTTCTTGCAGCAATAGCACTTCCTAGGAGTTCTAGACTTCGACCTTGAGCCTTTTTTCTTTCCATCTCTATATGAGGGCCTTCCTCTTACAGATAAACTTTCTGCATTGCCCTCAGCCTGCTTTCCTAATAACTTTGAGTTTAATGATGATTTCATATCACTCATCGTTAAACTCTCTCTGCCGTAGAGTAGCGTATCAACAAAACTCTCATAGCTCTTGGGGAGTAAACTCAGCAGGATAATTGTTCTATCTTCATCTTCTATCTTGATGTTGATAGACTCAAGATCAAGGATGATCTTATTGAAGGCGTCTATATGATCTTTCATCGGCGTCCCCTTTGACATGGACAACTGATACAACTTCTTCTTTATATGTAGTCTGTTGGCCAACGATTTCCTCATATAAAGAGAGCCAAGCTTCTTCCAAAGATCTATTGCCGTCGTCTTACCTGCTACTTCCCTTAGTACTTCATCGCTCAATGACAGAACGATTGTGCTATGAGCTCTTTCTTGAATGTCCCTTCTTTCTGCTTATGCTCTAGATGACTCTGGCGTCTTCTCTTCATCACTAGATGGAGTTGCAGTCTCCTCTAATGCCGAACCAAGTCTTTGGCTCACCAACAACGCCTTAACCTTCATCTTCCACAAATTGAAGTCATTCGTACCGTTGAATTTCTCTACCTCGTACTTGGGTGTGGCCATGTCTGCTTAGAACCAAAGCTCTGATACCAGTTTGTTGAAGTGGAAGCACACAAACAAATAAAAAATTCACCCAAGCAATATAATAATGCAGAACAAGTTACTAAGAAATAAAGAGAGAAAGGGGTAGAAGAAGAACACACAAAGAATTACGTGGTTCGGCAACTTGCCTATGTCCACGGTGGATTAAAATCACACTATTCTCTTATTATGAATCACAAGGCACTCACAAAGTATGCCTTTTACAAGAAAGATCACAAAGAAAACTCTCTCTCTCACTCTAGGGATTTTCTCTTACAAATAACCACAAAGTTCTCTTGTTGATCATAAAGATTGTCAAGATATATTTACAAGCCAATTGATTGCCTTTATATAGGCTTTGGGACGACTTAGGTTTACTCTATACGTGTGGGAGTCGTATTAGGGAGTCCTGGTGCAAGTGGGAGACGAAATAAGGAAGTTTTCTTATTTCGAGATACTGCTCTCGTCTCCAGCACTGCGGCATTGGGCTCTCATTGCCGCGGCGCTGGCGTGCTTCTGCTGAGTGCTGTGGCGCTAGCCTCCTGGCGTCGTGGAGCTCAGGTTCTGGACTGGGCACCGCTGCGCTCACGCCTGGTCACCGCGGCGTTAGCGCCTGGTGCACCCTTCTTCGTGTTTTACCTCATTTCGCGTCTGTCTTTGATCCGTGCACACCCTACGCACTTGGCTTGATCTCCATATCAAATTCCGATGATTTTCAATCAATATTTTCACAACAATAAAAAAAATATTTTTGAGTAAAATTACTTTAAGCAACAAAATGAGATTGTAGAGAAAAATATGTTTAAGCAACAAAATATTTGTTGCCTCATGATTTTTTCACATTTTCTTTATAATTTTTAGCAATAAAAGTGTTTTCTCACGCAAGATTAACTTAGGCGACAAAGTTTTATTTTTTTGTAGTTATAAAGGTAGGGCGACAGCGGTAGGGCGACAATCTATGGCAACAAAATTACAACTTTAGACTACAAAATTCGTTTGTAGCCGAAGACCATTTCTGTTGTGTGAGTTATAGGCCACACATATAGCTATGGACAACGATTATGCATATATGTATGGTATTGATGTTAACTGTGAGCCGCTTCTAAATTCATTTGAGATGTTATGTTAAAGGGGGAACACAGTGTTGACCAGAGTGCCTATATGAGTAAACATGTTTAGGAGGTCACTTAAGAGGGGTTAGAGAGTTAATAGGTCATTTACTAATCATGTACCCAAGTTTGTACATATGAGAATGAAACAAGTTTTGTAGTAAATAAATCAGTTTAAACCATTAGATTTGGCTTATAAGAACTCAATAGAAAATGAAGGCATGATCGGCTCATTTCCATTAGAGATTAATCCACTACGTTCGATTGATCTAGCACTTATTTCTAAGTACGAGGCTTAGATACATGACACACACCAGAACTCATGATTTACATAGTATGTATGACTAACTTGGTTCACGATGTTGACTAGTGGAGAATAGTTGGAAGATGATGAATGTTAAATTTAATGTCATAATGATTATGGATATTATGACTACTTTTTTTTAGTATTAAGTTTAATCATTATCCCATCCTTCTTCTCATATTATCCTATTTATCTTGGAGGTTAAATTTACTATCTTATCCTTCACCTGAAACAGAAATTCATTAATAAAAAAAAGGGTTGTAGTAAGAGTTTTTTTTTTCTTTTTTGGATTCAATTTTTTTGTGTCCTCGTAGTGTTAAAAAAGTTAACTGAGTAGTAACATTTCTTTTATTATACAACCATTGTAATAAAATTCTCACATAGTCTACCAATATTGGATAGGAAAGATTTGTGCTTTACTAAGGATGACATTAATATACTCAGCAATGTTATTTGTCATAATATTATATTTATGATTGCTAAATTAGATTGGGTCCACCTTTTACAACTAATCTCCTTCTCTAAATACTTTATAGCCTCAACAAATTTTTAAGTTGATCATACAAGTTACATGGATCTTGAATGATATACCTTTGCCCTAGTTAAATATGCAATCACAAAGTCTTTCTTTTTCTTCACAAATATTGGAATATATAGTTTACGTTTATTATAACATATTGTGCATATATCCCATGTTTTGAATCTAAAAATACAATACAAAGAGTCTTTTAAAACTAGTATATCGATATTATATTTAAATCATTAACATCTCTAATAGTTTTATAGATTCTACAAAAAAAAAAACCACTCCCACGATCATTCTTAGAATTTGCAAGCCCGATTGTTAGTAGAAATATTTGATTATTTCTATTTTGACAAACAATAACAAACAATGTACCTATATATGCACCTTCTAACAATGTGACATTAATAACTATCGCATGTCTTAAGGATGATTGAAAACCACGAATACACGCTCTAAATGTTATAAAAAAACTACAAAAAATTATTATTTACATCAATTCATATATGAGTTATCATGTCAGATTTTTCACTCTGCAACATATAACAATATGATGGAAGTAAGTCAAAAGAATCTTTAGAAGATTGTACCAATAATTTGAATGTAACTTCTTTAACTCGTCATATTGGAATATCTTTTGACTTTTAATTCGTTTTAACATCTTGTAATTTTTCTTGTGCTTGGCAATAACTTTACTATTTACTTTATGATGGACATGCTTGAATTGATCTAAAAAACAAGTGTAATTTGTGTTAGGCCTTTTGACTACAAAATGCATTTGCTGCTTTGTTATTGTTGCATAAATATGTCATTTGTATTTCTCATTAGCACATATTACTTTAGAAAGATCATTCATTGAGCTTGTTACATTAAATCTCTAATTTGCTTTAAGTGCAAGGGCTCTCAATTCAAGATATAAGTCTTCTATTAAATCTTATAATTTTCAACAAATTTTTTTTTAAAACTAATTTTCAGTAATACCAATAAAGATAGAGAATTCAACGGTGAAATTAAAGGTAAAAACTCAAATAGATTATTAATATGACACGATAAAAAATAATATTTGGATAAACGTATCTATAACCTTATCTTCTAGAAAAATTATCATTGTTGTTGACTTTCTCTTCCCTTTCTATTACATTATCTAGCTTGTTCACTACCTCATTATTGACATCATCATCAATGTTACTTTTATTATTCTCTTCTTCATTTCTATAAAGATTATTAAAATTAGGTTATTATTTTTAAAATCATAACTTGGATTTTCATTGAAATATGGCAAACTATTTCATATGCCACTGTTGAATAATATGTAAGAACTCTACCATTTACTATATGCACAAAGCAATTAAAATACTAACATTGATTGCATATAACAAAAACTACACATCCTAATTTTTTTTTTTTTATGCTTTTAGACTTGCACAAGTTATTGTCAACGATGAAGATATTTTTATCTCTAAAATATATTTAGTTGAGCTAACACTAAGAATATTATAAATTATACCACAAAGTTATTCATATGTAATATCTTATTCCATCATAATACTTAAATTCTCCCTATCTTTGTAATTCTTAATACCTTTATATAAAATCTTTCATTTTTTATCAAAATAAAATATAAGTGACACTTGTTTCATTTTATCTAAAATAAAAATAATTTTTATAAATAAATTTTTTATTAAACACCCCACCCTGCCTCATCCTACATAATGGTGGGTACTATTGTTCTGACCTAATTCATTTTGAAATTTCAAGTCAATTTAAAAAAGGGAATGATTTTAGAATGTTTGGGACAAAATTTATTATCTCAAATGCTTGAGTCAGGTTTGAGAATTTCTTAAACCAAATCGAGATTCTTTAAATTTAATAAACGACGTCATTTCGGTGAAGCCAAAACGATGTCATTTTGGGCCCATTTGTTTTTAATTAGTGCAAACGGTGCCGTTTGATGAGGCCAAAAATGGCACTGGTTTGCACCAATATAAACCGAGTCAAAATTCAAAAATAGGCCACTCCCACGCACAGTTAATCACCACACTCACTCATCTCATCAGTTTTCTCGTTTCTTCTCACAATCGGATGCTGCGCTAGGCCGCCACTCATCGCTGGTCACCACGCACCAGTTCTCCATCTCCGTTGCAAATCACCCTGCCGCACCGCCGTCGACCGAGCTCAGCCTTCTGTCTTCACCGCCCTTCCATACGCCTTCGGCTTCGACTTACAATAATGCAACCAACATCGACTGTCAGCCACCGCTAGGTCTGCTAGCTCACAGGTTTGCCGTTTGAGACTGTGTTGGCTAACTTGGCCAATTTGGTTCGTCATCTCTTTATAAGCATTTTCCATGAAATTAATTTATGACTATGTTGGCATTAGGCAATGTTAAGCAATGTTAAATGTTAAGCATAAAACATAATTAAAACACGTGAATTGGTTCTGGTTGAGAGATATAGCCTAGAAATTTGGTTATGGACTTATTTCATATAGCTTATAAAATTATTTAGATTGATTTTATTATAATATATTTCTTATAGTATTTTGTAAAAAAAAACATAAATAAAACACGTGAATTTATGACTCCTAAATTAGTATCAATTCAATTTATCAATTTAGAAAACATATCAATCAAAAGATTACTCTTATGACTTATCAATTCAAATTAGTATCCTAATAATGAACTTATGAGTTATGACTCCTAGGTATATGTATATATGTAAACCTAAACTCTTTTGTTTCAAATGAGCATTGGAATAATATTTACCTTTGACTTAGTAATATAAAGAGCAATCTTTTTAAATTAAAATTTAAAAATCAACACTTTTCACGTGGAATTATGCTACTTCTAAGAGTTAGCTTAAAATTAAGTTTAATTTCTTTAAAGCCATTAAGTTAATTTATACTAATCTATTTTTATTCTTTTTAAGATATTGGATTGACCCTGCAAAATGAAAATTTTTGTAATATTAATTAAATCAAAGGCTTGTCATAAGATTTATTGATTTAGAAACTATAAGCATTCTAATTATTATAAACATAACCTAAGTTTGCACATAAAATTCTAAATTAAGCCCCACATATAAAAGTAAATAAATAAATAAATCATTAATTATTGATGCTACCCATCTCTTGACATTCATTCAAAAAGCTAATTAAAAAGTAAAAAAATTTCCATTTTAGCATATTGGTAATTGATTTTTCTTATGTTAGTTTTGAATTTCTGATTTTTCGCTCTAAGAATCAATGCATGGTTTATTTCATTTTATTAATTATACTTTCAATTAATTATGCTTATAGTTTACTTGAACTCATCTGTTTGTAGATGATGAACTCGACAAAGAGTTGTTGTTTTGATTTTACGAAACCTACAGTGTATGACATGACAAACTATAATGTGGTATATTTAGTGGTACTAGTATAAATGAGAGTAACAATAACATGCTTGCTTCACAGTCACAACTATTCGGTGCCCTTTCAACTTTACTAGTACGAGATATTATTTGACATGATGACCACTTCTTCTAAATTTATATCGTCTTTTGTAAGATCAACATATTTATTGTGGAAATATACTTGATGGATAAAGTTAAAAATTCTCACAACTTACGTTATAATGTTTTATAATGGTAGAGATTGAATATTGAGAGATGTCTAATTGTGGAATGTATAGGTAAAGATGTGCTTACAATACCCATATTTATTGTGGCATTTGAATCAGCTTTCAGTACATGAGGTTATATTTTTAATTCATTCCAGAGTTCGTTAACTTTTAAGATAGTTGAGGGCTTGATATGCGGATAAAATTAGATATGAGCTTTATTTTTGGTTGATAAAGCGAAAAGAGATGAATGATTGCTGGTAAATGCTAAGTTTTATAAACAACTAGAAGCAGGTAAAAAATGTGAATTACTATCGCAAACTTTAAATATTTATACTTCTTTTTTACTAAATATTAATTGCTACTCACCTTTTATTTTTTGCAAATATTTTTCTTTTATAGAGTTTGTGCAATTGTCAATGCAAAAGCCTTCATGGACACCGCAGTAGCAATAAAACTTGTTATACATATTTACTTTTTTGGTAAAAAATTTCAATTATTCAATTTCTTTATCTATTTATATATTCCTTTAGCATAATATATTTTTTTTTGCAAGTTATTATAATTTAAGGGAATGTTAAAAAATTAGAGGAGATTCTGTTAAATTTTAAAAATATATATTAACGAAATTGAAATCATAAGTAAAATCGAAATTGAATTTTGAATTATAATATTTAACATAATTAAGATTGAAATTAGATTTAGAATTATAATATTTTTTGTAATTGAAATTGGATATAAAATTATAACATTTAACGTAATTAAAAGAAATTAGATTTGTAATTATAATTTTAACGTAATTAAAATTGAAATTAAATTTTGCATTATAACATTTAATATAATTTAAACCGAAATTAAATTTAAAATTATAATATTTAACGTAATTTAAATTAAAATTAAAATTAAATTTTTTAATTTATTTTAAAAAAATTCTTGATTCAAACCATCCCAACCTTACTCAAAATGAATCTATAATGTTTTGTCATTTAAAAAAATAAATAAATAAAGAATTCGAATACCCAAAGAGTATTCCCGAAACAATATTCTTCATGTTTATTAGTAACGAGAATGGATCAAAAATTTCTAAACCCAAATTACCCACCATAATCGTATACGTACTACTGAAAGTTAAATAAATCTCCTATCGATCCCAAAACCTCCAATCGAAATTTTGTATTCAAATAGACAATCGGCAACGGAAGTCATATCAGGCCTCCTATTGAAATTTGAAGGGACGAAATTGAGGACGACAAAGGATCTAATCTGTGGTGATAGTCTAGGGATACGAGTGGTCGCCTTAAAATATTTTATTATTGAACTTTTTTTTTTTCTATTAAAAAAGGGGATCATGATCACACCATCTATGATCAAGGCACAAGCTGCTAAGGCCTCTCAACAACACTCCGGTTAAAAGATATACTTTGTGGGTATATTTGATTCTGCAGGACCAATTGGGTTGGGTTTTGGTTTTGCTTTGAATTCAAGTCATTTGATCATCATCATCCCGTGCATCTTCTTTAATCTTTCTTGCTAAATGCTATCCAATAATCTTGTTCCTAAAACTCCCGTCTCGACTCTCATGCTGCCAAAAAAAAAAAAAAATTCTTATAACATGTCATATTTGATCTAAGGATTGAGAGCATAAAGGAGTGGGCAACTTCGAATTCAGATCGAATTTGAAAATTTTCAAATCATTCTTAAACTCAATTAGGACACCTTTTAGATCAAAACAGGTTGGATTTAGAATTCTTAATTTTTTTTAAATCAAAACGGCATAATTTTGTATTGGGACGGGTCGGATCAAATTGAGTTGAGAATTTCCAAATTATTATTTTTTAAATAAAAAAATTTAAATTCAATTAAGTTAAATATTTTAATTTTAATTTTTATTTAATTATGTTAAGTGTTATAATTTTAAATTTAATTTCGAATTTAATTATGTTAAATTTTATAATTCTAATTCTAATTCTAATTTTGATTTCAATTACGTTAAATATTATAATTTGATTACTTTGAATTCAATTTTATATTCAATTATGTTAAATATTATAATTTTAAATCTAATTTCGAGTTCAATTATGTTAAATATTATAATTCCAAATCTAATATCAAGTTCAATTACGTCAAATATTATAATTTTAAATCTTATTTTGATTTCAATTACGTTAAATATTATTATTCCAAATCTAATCTTGATTTTAATCACGTTAAATATTATAATTTTAAATCTAATTTTGAGTTCAATATGTTAAATATTATAATTTCAAATTTAATTTCAAGTTCGATTTCGTTAAATATTATAATTTCAAATTCTATTTCGATTTCAATTATGTTAAATGTTATAATTATAAATCCATTTTGATTTCAATTACGTTAAATGTTATAATTATAAATCCATTTTGATTTCAATTACGTTAAATATTATAATTCTAAATCCTATTTCAATTTCAATTACATTAAATGTTATTATTTCAAATCTAATTTCGAGTTCAATTACGTTAAATATTATAATTTCGAAACCTATTTTGATTTCAATTACGTCAAATATTATTATTTTAATTTTAATTTCAATTATGTTAAATGTTATAATTGTAAATCTATTTTGATTTCAGTTATATTGAATATTACAATTCTAAATTCAATTTCCATTTCAGTTACGTTAAAATGTTAAATGTTATAATTGTAAATTCAAATTTAACTTTAATTACTTTAAATATTAAATTATAAATCAAATTTCGAGTTCAATTATATTAAATATTATAATTCTAAATTCATTTTTGAGTACAATTATATTAAATATTGTAATTTCAAATTCATTTTGAGTTCAATTATGTTAAAGATTATAATTCAAAGTCTTATTTTGATTTCAATTACATCATTTATTATAATTTGATTAATTTTTAATACAATTCTAAGTCTAATTATGTTAAATATTATAATTCTAAATCCAATTATGAGTTCAATTATGTTAAATATTATAAGTTCAAATTCAATTTCGAGTTCAATTACGTTAAATATTATAATTTCAAATCATATTTTAATTTTAGTTAAGTTAAATGTTATTATTTTAAATTCTAATTTCGATTTTTATTATGTTAAATATTATAATTACATGCCCAATTTCGAATTCAATTATGTTAAAAATTATAATTCTAAATCATATTTCAATTTCAATTATGTTAAATGTTATTATTTCAAATCTAATTTTGATTTTAATTATGTTAAATATAATTTAAAATTCAATTTTGAGTTTAATTATAGTAAATATTATAATTTCAAATCCAATTTCAAGTTCAATTACGTTAAATATTATAATTTTAAATCCTATATCGATTTCAATTACGTTAAATATTATTATTCTAAAGTCAAATTCAATTTCAATTTTGTTAAATATTATCATTCTAAATTCAATTTTAATTTTTTAATTATGTTAATATTATAATTCTAATCCAATTTCAAGTTTAATTATATTAAATATTATAATTTAAATTTTTTTAAATTTTAATTACGTTAAATATTATTATTTTAATTTTAATTATATTAAATATTATCATTCTAAATTTAATTTTAAGTTCAATTAAAATTAAAAAAAATTAAATTTTAAATTAAAAATAGTTAAAGTCGGGACATTTTTTATTAGGTTAAAAAAATTTTTGAACCCAACCTATATTTCCATTTAAATCTAAAATTTCAAAACAAATTAAGTCGAATTAAGTTGGAATCGAGAATAATACTCAACTCCAAGAACATATTTCAAGAAGCTTCAAATGTTAATTCATGGTCAATATAATCTTACTTACCTTTATCAATTTTATCTTTTTAAATTGTGATTTTACAACTTTTCTTACCAAATAAATAATAAGTTTGACAGATGGGTACTTCGAAAATAAGAACAAAAATGGATTTCATTGAAGCAGTGAAAGAAGCTAATTATCTGAAAGATTATAACATACACCAGTAATTATCTATCTGTTTTTATAACCTTATAATTAAAACTTATCCTACCAAACAAAGAAAGATGTCCAAATTAGCAATAAGATTTATTTTGTAAATGCCTTATGCAACATGATTTGACGTTGATTGACACCTCTACAGTCCGACAGATTTGCGAGCAGCCCATTGTGTGTAAATATGCACAAAAATAATATTAAATTTACACAATAAATTAAATTTTCTAGCTCTTCTATGTTCCCAAATTTATATTAAATTTATTTTGACTTGACATTACACATGCAATCATTATTTGTACACAATGAGCAACATTATTCGTTAGATCACCATTTTTCTATTTTAAGATAAATTAACAATGGTTATTGTTGGTATCTATTTTTTATCTAGGTAGGCCCGATCTTAAATTAGTGCGGGAAGTGAGAAAAAAATTGGAGGTTGCTGAATTTCTCGATGTCAAGGTTTAAGTTAAATTTGGAGCTTTGTATTAACGGTGAAAATTTTGAGAATGAGTGGAAAATAGGTTGAACATTAAATTAGAGTTAAGAGACTTTAACTACAAATTAGGTGAATTAAAAGGATTTGAGGAATATATGAATAATAAAAGTTAATGGTTGGCGTAAGTGAAATGGTCAGTGATAACCTTCGACACTTAAATAAGGTGACTATTATGCGTGAAGTTCTTTAAGGTTTATCTTTTTTGGAGAACATGTGTAAAGTTTAAAGAAAAGAAATAGAATTTTTTCTTATTAGAAAGTGGTCTAAAATTTAAAATGTTAAGTTATCCCTTACCATATTTTAAATTTAAAGATAAAATTTGAATTTAGAGGATGTTAGCTTAGAGATTTTCTCTCAAGGGCTATATGTAGCGAACTATCATTAGAGAATAGTCTCTATATGAGAGATATTTTGAAAAATATACTTCAAAGAGACATGAAGGTTATTAAATTTTTATTAACGTTTGGAGTACTAAAAATATTAGCGATTGGTTATGTTTTGAAGTTGTTAGATAGAGTTGGTGAAACTTATAGAGTTTAAGGATTTTTTGACTCTATCCTTAAGCTCAATGAATTTTATATTGAACTGCCTAATTTCACTATATATCTTCTACCTCTTATATTAGTAATGTTTGCAAAATTATTAGAAGATAAAGTTTTGTGCCTATTGATATGGCACTTGCTCATTGACTCATTGAGAATTTTCTTAGATAATCTTAATTTTAAGTTTAGTAATTAGATGACATGTGGTTTAAGTGTTATTTTAGTGGGTAGGATTTGAGCCTTGTTAACGTATGCACTTATTGGTAAAAATAATTTAGTTTAGTAGTCTCTCAAACTCTTGTGAGGTATGCTCTGACACCAATACTAAATAGTGACACATGTTTTGATACAAAATGAACTTTCCAAGCCTTAAGTTATAAAAATCTAAACATTTTAATCCAAATTCAGTCCCACCAAAATTTTGAACCAAACTGCTCAAAAGAAGTCTGGCTTAAATGCTCAATTGAGCAAAGTATCACTGTTTTTTTTTTATCCCCAACCATTATTAACTGAATAAATTGATGATAAATTAATTAAGTGGAAATTAAAAGGGAAGAATACAACAGATACGGTGGGTGGGATTTCATTCTCATAGAGGCTTTAAATAAAAATCTAACACTGGGCTTGTTCACAAATAAATCCAAAACTCAACGATCAAAACATTTATTACAGTTGAATATTGTGCGCTCAAATGAATAATCAACCCACAAATCATACTCAGCATTTAGCAAAACAGTATCGAATCCATGAACCAGCTCATGTGAATTATTTATTATATTTAGTGACCTGGAGAGTCAATCGTGGCCGTCCAATCAGTAAAATCAATATGAAGAAAGAATTGCGGCAATCTGGAGGTATTAACGATCAGTAACCACCATCAACGGCAAAATCCATGGCGATAATATTATTAAAATTGTTAATAACGATCGCATACAAAACGCAGAACTGTTTTTATTCAAAAACCATATATATTCTTCGACCCCACTTGAACCGATAAGCCTAAGGGTAACGGGTGGGCAAATTCGGTTTTTTTTATTTAGTTTTTGATGGAATCAAACTAAAATCAGATTGATTGGTTCTATCTTATGAAATTAATTATCAGTTTAAATCTTATAAATGTAATTGAATTGAATTGGTTTAATTTAGTTTTTGATATTTAAAATTTATTTTAGTATTTTTAAGTGTATTTGTTTCATTTTAAACTGAATTGAATTGATTTGAAATCAAATTGATGAATTCTAAATAAATAAAATCAATATAAAATTGACCTTCAAATCCATCCGAACTGAACCAACAAAAAATTGATCAATTTAAATCAATTTAACAAGTTCAATTTTTTTTTTACCCAACCCTGCTTTTCTTATAAAGGATTTAGTGACTGAATCAGCGATGACTTTAATTGAAGCTATGCAAATTAGTCGGGATTTATCTGCTTCGATGCTTTATTTGGGTCGGCAAAGATTTTGGACAAGAATATTTCAACGTAAAATGGTCATGTATGGTGCCATTAATACATAAAATTACCTGTATCGGAATTAAAAGGCCTTAAGATTCAAATTATGTGTATAAAATATAGTTAATATAATTGAAACACATCACGAATTAACAAAGTGTGAATGCGAAATAAGGAACTTGTAAGATAATATATGAATGTGAAGTGAACTTGTTAACTCATATATTAATTCTCTCAAGTGAAGAAAGGTATCCCTCATATTTGGAAATTAAATACCGTCTTAAAATATAAATAGAAATTCGAGTTAGAAAAAATTTCAAATACTTTTTTAGTGTAGTATTTTTCTCTTAAATTCGCATGGTTCTCTTAATTAATCCATACATAATATAAATTTAATTTAAAAAAAACACTACATCGAGAACGGTTTGAGACTTTTTGAGCTGAGCTGAATATAATTGAACAAAAATAGACAAGAGTCCTGAATGATAGTCGTGAGCAAGATGAGAGAATAGAGAGATATTGCATGCTCTAATTAAATTGGAGCTTAATCCAATAATAGAGAAACTAGTAGTAATTAAAGGACCCAAGATTTTCAAACGATATTGAGAAGATTTTTCAAGATTAGAACATGCATGCATGACTTACGTCAATTAAAGTTGAAGGGCTAATAATTAAGAGTTTTAGTCACGAGATGGCGATAAAATTGTGAGTTAAAAAATTTTCCGGATTGCATGGATTGATGGTGACAAGGCACATGCATTTGTTGTATAAATACCGGCCATTTTCTAACTAGTGGTCACAATCCAAGTAGCTAAAGAGCTAGCACTAGCAGCAGTGCGATTGTGAGTGTGAGTGTAGCTCTTCTAGCTATGGCTACTAGCAGAGTTAATGGCTTATCTCTTTCCCTTTTCCTAGCTTTATTATTCTTTCGCTACTTTGAACCGTCTTCTTGCTTCAACCCCAAACATTTAAGCTTGTCAGCCTCTGGAACCCGCTGGGCGTCCGCCGGAGCCACTTGGTACGGCAGCCCTGACGGTGCCGGAAGTGACGGTAATGCCTATATATAAATACACACATATTATGGACATACATATATATAACAAAGAGAGACATGTTATGTTGATGAATTATATAATAATATATACAAATATATATATATACATGCAGGAGGTTCTTGTGGGTATGGTAATGCAGTGTCACAAGGCCCTTTCTCTTCTCTTGTGACTGCCATTGGTCCCAAACTTTATCAATCTGGCAAGGAATGCGGTGCTTGTTATCAGGTAATATTAGTAATACATAATTCACAAGTGTTTAATTTTGGTCATTATTATACACCTAACTTGTTCACGAGCTGCTACTGTTATTACTTCGATAATGAGATCAATATCCACATTATATATATATATATATAGAAAATATATGGGCAATTCACGCGTACAAGGAATTTACTTTTCTTTTGCAAAGTGGAATATTAGCAACAGTTTCTCTTGGAAGCATAAGTTTTAGTACTTTGTTCTCTTGTTCATTAATTTATCAACAATATGTACTTTAAAAATATTGAACGTTCTTTCTGACTCATTCTATATATATCTTGTACAAATTCATTCAAAAACGTTTTGCTCTTTGCAAATAAACTGCACTAAATGTTACTACAAGCATGATGCAAGGGTTAATGTTGTTTAAATTTCCACTCTGATTAATTAGGTAAAGTGTAGCCAGCATCCTTCGTGTTCGGGCAAAGCAATTAGAGTGGTGATAACAGATTTTTGTCCGGGAGGTGCTTGTGCGTCGGAATCTGCACATTTCGACCTCAGCGGAACAGCATTGGGCGCCATGGCCATTCCCGGCCAAGAGCAGAAGCTCCGTGATGCCGGAGTTTTGGAAATCCGATATGCTCGGTAAACCTTCTTAAAGATACAAATAAAATTATCTTTCAGTCGTTTTCGAGTTTGAAACTAATTCTGAAGAATTAATTAATATCTTTTTGCCTTGTATATATATATTCAGGGTTGCATGTGATTACTCGGGAAAAAACATAGCATTCCACGTTGACCAGGGATCAAATCCTAGCTACATTGCCGTGGTGGTTGAGTTTGAAGATGGAGACGGTGACCTCGCCGGCGTCGATCTGAAGGAGGGTTCCGGTGAATGGCGAGCCATGCAACAATCGTGGGGCGCAGTGTGGAAGCTCGACGCCGGCTCGGAATTACATCCTCCGTTCTCAATCCGGTTGATATCTCAGTACTCGGGTCAAACTCTGGTGACTGAAAATGTGATTCCACAAGGATGGAAGCCTGGAGCTACATACAGATCCTTGGTTAATTACAATGTTTAATTAGTTTTAATATTGTTTATCATATATGTATCAAGCACCCAGTTCTTGGAACGTTGTGGTGCAAGATGTAGCACTTAGCAGACATATGTATCACATAAATATGTTACAGGCTTATGTAACTGCAAACTTGGGTTGGTCCGTAAGGAAGTTAATATTAAATCAAGTGGGGTTATTGCACTTAATCTAACATTAGTTCGGATAGTTTCAACCGTATGAAATACCCTTTTAACTGCTAGAAGTACACAAATATAATTCATCCTAAAATCGTTACCGAACGAAAGAGACGTATTGAAAATTGTGATTCAATAATCTTATATAAATATAAATTGAGATTGAGATAGATATTAAGTGAAGAATTAATAAAATGTTTAATACATTAGATGTATGAAAGAGGAGTAAGACAAAAATAAAAGTAAGGAGAAATTAAAAAATTTGGCTTGAATTTAAATTTTTTAAGGAGATTTCAAACTCTTAAATTCATGGATTCTTATTCGAATTAAGTTTAGAATTTTTAAAAACGTTTTACTCTTTATATAAACTCTAAGATACCCAAATATTTAAAGTATCAAAATATAAAAATAAAAGAAAATAAAAAAGTTAAGTAAATATTAAGTACGTGGTGCATTAAGATATATTATTTTGTGTGTGTCTTTATTTTTGAGTGAACAAAAAGAACACTAAAATATCTTTTTGAGAGTATTTGGGCTATTTTTGTATCATTTGAGTTAAATCTCTTATGAGATATGAGAGACATTAAGAAGTCTTATAAAGATCATAATGATATAGGAGATATTTAAAGGTATACAATGAAAGATATTAAGAGGTTTGTAAGATCATAGTAATGTAAGAAATATTTAATGATCTAATTAATAAAAAAAAGTTGAATCATCTTGTAGATGTAAGCGTTTTGGTCGAACCACATTTTTTTGTGTTTTGTGATTTGTTTCTTCATTTTTATTAACATATTAATCTTTTATGTTCTTAATTGTTTGTGAGTTAAATTTTTCGCACGTACATATGGTTTATTTAGAATACACACTAAAGAAATCCTAACAAAAAGGTATCAATGCAAAATCTAATCTTATTGAGAGATTAATGTCAAAATTAATTTTTTTTCAATAAATTAGTATTAGAGTTATAACTGAATTGATATCTAAAAAGTATTAATTAGAGAACATAGCCTGATACCCTAAATACGAAGAGTATGTGTTCATTTTCAAGAATTAAGATCATCTCCTAAATTAAACTTTAACTAAACTTTTAAGAATTTTTTGATATGAATTTTATATTAGATATGAGTGATTAATATTTATTATTTTATTAATTTTTTTTTAGCAATCACCAATCTTCATCAAGCATATGCTAATAAAAAATTAAGTGAAAATTTATATCAGGAGAAGATTTTCAAAGTTCATAGGTATTTATTTGCAGTTTGAATATGTTTAGACTGATTTATATTTACATTAACAATTATTCTGAACATACAAATTAATATGTCACTAATATATCTCACATTGTCTTAATAAGTAATAGTTAATATTTTTATTATTTAATTATGTTTGAAAATTTTATTATTTCATTATTAATGTGATATTCATTAATTCTTATTATTAAATGAAGTGTTATATACTATATTATTTATGATGCAAATTTTGTATCTCTAACTTTATGTGTATAACATTATTCTTATAATAAAATTTGATCATCTATAATATCTTTAGATTGAATTGAATCTTTTTTGTCGTAAAAAAATCTACAAAAGCTCAACTTTAAGTTTATATGTATGTCCAACTATATATAAGGGCTCAAACCACGTTTTGAGACACTAATTATAAGTCATGATTTGATAAGTATGAAGATACACTAAGTAAGACCCTTAAAATAAGGATAAGTTCTTGTTATTAAACTAATGGAGGAACATAGTCTTATTAAGACACCATATGACCTTTTAACTCATTTCTAAAATAAAATATGATAAAATTTTTATTTTAATTGATCTTTGATAAATATATTAGAGTTTTATTTAGAATAAAATAATATTTTTGTCAATTTTATTTATCAAAATTTAATTTTTCTTTTAAAGTGTAAAAGCTCATTCAATAAACCTTTTAAAAGGGGGAAAATGTCAAATAATGAGTCTAACCCTAGTATAAATCTTAACATTAGAAATAGACTCAAAATTAACATGAAATGAATTTTTTTTTTATTTAAGAACATAAATATAGGCAATTTTAGAAAACACACCTTTTCTTTTTTTTTTTTTTACACAAGAACAACTAGGTGTTTACTTTAGGATACATGACATCTTTACCTTTCATTCTTTACTTATATTCTTCCTATAAAGAAATTATTTGTCACCGTTATTATGCGTTGTCCCGTAACTAACACACATTATTGACAGACCCTAAAATTTTAAATATAAGGCATCACCATTATTATGCATTGTCCCATAACTTGACACACATCATTAATAGAGCTTAAGATCCTAATATAAGATTTAGGGGCATGTTTCTCCTAGCCTTATCAAATTAGGGTTTTATAGAATAAACCTTATTTGTATACACTATAACTTTATATAGGTTTTTTTAGAATCCTTTATCACTTGATATAGGCACACCATATTGTCACAAAATTGAAAATGTAATCATAAAAATTGAAATTTGATTGTATAATATCATAATTATAAAAATACTTGAAATTGAAATTGTATATCACTAAGTTAGAATTGAAATCATAATTGTAATTGGACGTAATTACATTTAAAATTAAAATTATAATTAAATTTGAATTGAAGATTTAGTAATTATAAATACATTTTGAATCAAAATTATATTATAATTATATATTATTACATAAAATTATAATTGAAAATTTAATTAGTTGATTTGATTTGATTTTATAGTTTTAATTTATTTATTCAATTTTGCAATCTTCAAATTGCAAATTAATATTTAATAGTATTAATGTAGATGGTAACTTCTAAGAATAAAATGTTAAAATAATAAGCATTACATTAATAATAAACAACATACATATTGTTATGAGATAACAACTAATAAAACATTTTATCCTTATATTATAGTAGGGAAGATTTAACTAAACGACAACACGAAATATATTCGTGAAGATAATTATACCAAATAAAAGTATATCATAATAATAAAAACATAATATAAAAGTAAATAAAATATAAGAGAATTTATTAAAAACATAACAATCAGTTAAGAAAACTTACCAAATCATGCTAATAAGGCAATGGAAAATGAAATACAATAAAGATGTATAATATAAATGTTAAAAGATCAAAGCAAAGGACAATAAGAAAATTAGAGTCAAATATTTGTATTATCATTAATGATTCACATGGCTGCATGAAGTGTGAAGTGTGAAGTGCGAAGCACCGATGTGAGTCCGGCTGATAATCAGACGTTTCATTTCATAATGATAATGCGAGCGTGAGAGTGAGATTGAGAGTGAGTGATGCTGATTCTTCAGTCTTCTCCTTGCCCATGTTCCATCTAAGTGCAGTGCAAATGGGTATCTAATTTAATTAATTGTTGGTCAAAACAAAAACAAATGGGATTATCCTGACTCAGATTACAACAAAACCATTTGTCACTGTCAAACTCGAAGCTATTTACACCTTCCCACTTAACTTCCCACCGCTTCAATCATAACTCGGAACTCGTCCTTCTTCTACACAATTCTACCAACAGCATCAGCATCACATCCCCACCAATACTACTCAAACATAATCAACGCAAAGCACTTGTAGTGAAAGCAATCGCTACCAAAGCAGCGGCAGCAGCAGCAAAATCACCCACAAATATGGTGAAGGCCATTCGGGTTTATGAACACGGCGGTCCTGAGGTCTCTCTTGTTTTTTTCCTTTCCCTTAATTCAGTTTCCTTTTCGTGTTTTTGTGATTTGTTTACTTGCTTTTCTAGATATGGACTCTGGTTTCATATTACTTCTAATCTCCTGATCAAATTATGACAACCCACTTGATTACTCTGTGTAAAACAGAAAACCCATTTGAAGATTCCGTTGCTATATTTCTTTTGATTTACAACATGTGTCAACAACAGCACTATCATATGCGCACCAATATTGCTGAAACATAAGCAAAGCAAAGAATTAGTAGTGAAAGCAGCTGTTATAGAAGCAGCAGCAGCAGAAGAAGAACAAGCTAGAGCACCAACAAATATGGTGAAGGCCATCCGGGTTTATGAACATGGGGGCCCTGAGGTCTCTATTTTTCACTTTTGTGCTCTGTTGTTTATTCTTAATTCACTTTCATTTGTGTGTTATTATGATTTTGATTATTTGCTTTTCTAGATATGGACTTTGGTTTGATATTACTTCTAAATTAATGGTCAAATTGTGACAACTGACAAACCCACCTTTTATTTTGTGTAAAGCATAAAACCCGTTACAAGTTTCAGTTGTTATGATTTGTGGTTCTAATATTGTGTCGAATAATGATCCGCACAGAATCTTATATGATGCCTGGTGGTAATCTGGCAATGGGTACAAGTTATTATAAATTTAATAATTGTTTTGCTCTATAATGTTTAAAATGCAAACTTGCTGCAATTTGCTTGGGTTGAATGATAGGGCAGTAAGAGATCATTTCCAGTGTTCCATATGTAGATCCAACCTTGGTGTAAAATTTTATGGTACATGATTATGATAGGTTCTTAAGTGGGAGGATGTGGAAATTGAGGGGCCAGGTGAGGGTGAGATACGTGTGAGAAACAAAGCCATTGGTCTTAATTTCATCGATGTCTACTTCCGCAAAGGAGTTTATAAGCCTGCTACACTGCCCTTCACACCAGGTTTGGCTCTGTTTTAATGGCATGAATTGTTCTATACTGATGTGAAGTGTTGTTGTATACTGATCTGAAGTGATATATTATGACAGTTTAATGCTACAATTAAAATTGATGGGTTTCTATTTGGTTTATACTTATTATTGGTAGAAACTAGAAAATGTAAGAAGCAATTGCATGAGAGGGACTATTTCACCACATAGTCTTCCGGGTATCTGTGAATACTAAAGAATATCTATATTGAACTTGTAATGATCCATTTCTTTATAATATGATATTGTCCATTTTAGGTCTAAGCCTGCGCAGTTTTGTTCTTAGGTCTCACTCAAAAGGTCATTAGATCTCATACTATTTGAGAAGAGGCTCTACATATATAACCTAATAATTTTATCTACCTAGGCGGTGTGAGATTCTAGTGTTTGACCCTCACCTCATCCATCTTGGCATCGTTATCTGTGACCTCAGGAGTGTTGGATCCCATATGTCTCAAAACTAAACAAACAATTAAGTGTAACATTTTCTTACATTGACCATTTTTTGTATTGCTCATTGTCTAAGAAACTTTAGCAGTTATTTGGCTTAATGTTCCTGAAGCAAGTAGAAAATTAAGCTCCTATGAGTTATAAACAAACTTTTCTTTTCTTATGTAGGTAGGGAGGCTGTTGGAGAAGTAATAGTTGTAGGCCCTGGACTAAGTGGCACAAAAATTGGAGATATTGTGGCTTATGCTGGTGATCCGACGGGTTCATATGCTGAAGAGCAGATCCTTCCTGCAAGCAGAGTTGTACCTATTCCACCTTTTATTGATCCTATTATTGCAGCATCTATCATGCTTAAGGGTATGACAGCTCAGTTTCTTCTGCGTCGTTGCTTTAAGGTAGGTTGCAGATGCATTTTGGATCATTTGCTCTGCTCCAGCCTTAGTTATGAAAAAAAAAATTTGGAATAGAAAACAGAAATGTTTTTATCATCTTGGATATTATATTCTAGGATGCCCTCTACTAGGGTTATTTTTTTGGGAATTTGATTAATTCCTGACATGTAAGTGTATGTTGAAAGAGTATCATGTGACAAATACACATGGCATACGATATGTCTACTTATAAGAGTTTTATTTTATTTTTCCTTAAAGAGCAATATGATGATTTGGGGGAAAATATTGGAATAATGAAATACAGTCAATCTAACACAATTCCTCCTCAAGTTGGAGTTCCCTATTGATGGCAGCCAAAAGCAAAAATTTAACCTAGTTGGCATCTCCATTATTTGAAAAGCTGTTTGAATGAGTTTGTTATGAATGTATTAATTATAGCTGTATATGCACTGTCATGATCATAGTTCCAATGTGGCAGGGTCAAGGTAACCCTCCTTTCCATTTTATCCCAGCTAAAGATACTTTCCTTCATTTAGAGACGTGAAAGGTTCTTTTGTACACAGGTAGAACCTGGACACACTATTCTTGTTCATGCTGCAGCTGGTGGGGTTGGATCTCTATTATGCCAATGGGCAAATACCCTTGGTGCAACTGTCATTGGAACTGTTTCAACCGAAGAGAAGGCAGCTCAAGCCACGGATGATGGATGTCACCATGTTATACTCTACAAAGAAGAGGATTTTGTTTCTCGCGTCAATGAGATAACGTCAGGCAACGGGGTTGATGTTGTCTATGATTCTGTAGGAAAAGATACCTTTCAGGTATGTCATTATTCCCTCTGTTAATTGTTATCTATAGATGGTTGAATAAATGGAGAGGATGAGAATGTGGGATCTGCCCTGTAAGTGGTAACTACACCTTTCTAGTGGATAGATTCAAATGTTGTTTATTTTTATGTTATTTTTTTTTTATGTCAGCTTATATTATTTGTAGTCATGGGTGCAGTGTAGTTGTGTTAGGCAAGTGATTTGGGTTTAATTGAATGTATTTAGCTTGAGAAGAACCGATCCACTATTGCAAGTGTGGGCAGGAAAAACCCTTCTTTCTTTTGGCAGTTTTTTTATAGGGACTTATTAGTTAGATCAAATACATGGAAGATCTTAAGTCAACCAAGTTGTTGATAGTCTGGGGTTGCTGAAACTCAACCCTGATTGGTTGAAGCTGATCCTTTATAAGACTTTTCTCAGTTATCCTAGTTGGTGATGTTTAATTGTCATGAAGCCTAGCAATTCTTTCTTACTCCTTAAATCTGTTGGGAAAGAGTTCCTACCGTGCAAGTTTTTTATCCTATACAGGGATCACTGGCATGCTGAAAACGTTGGGGTTATATGGTGAGTTTTGGGCATTCTTCAGGTGCTCCAGATCCAGTTCTGTTATCAGCACTTGCTCCAAAATCTCTGTTCTTGACACGACCTTCTTTTATGCAATACACTGTAACACGGGATGATCTACTGGAAACTGCTGGGGAGGTATTTACCAACATTGCAGCGGGTGTCTTAAAGGTTCACGTAAATCAAACTTATCCCTTGTCGCAGGCAGCTCAAGCACATGCCGACCTTGAAAGCCGGAAAACATCTGGGTCAGTTGTGCTGCTTCCTTGAGACAGCACAAGACGTTTGTTTGCTTATTTGTTATGTGAGGAGTGTTGTGTATGCCCATCTCTATTTACTGTAACTGTTGGTCTGTGGACTGTGGGAACTTGTGCTGTCAATTTTGTATTACATTAACAATATATGACTGGCTTATCTATGTTTGATCCAAGGGAGGGCTCGACTTCTGAGCTTCGGTAAATGGTAAGCAATGCAACAATCCCAGGGTGCAATGTGGAAGCTGAATGCCAGCTCAGAATTACATCCACCGTTATCAATCCCGTGGAGAACTTAGTACTCAGGCCAAATCCTGGTGTCCAAAATTGTGATTTTCATAATGATGGAAGCCTAGAGCTACGTACAGATTATTATTGCTATGACCATCGCGATTTTCGGTCGCTTTTCATTCTGAGAGTTTATGATCACAGCGGACTGATAGTTGTGTTCTCTCTCTTTTTCTATCATGTCCATTATTACTATAGGTGTTTGCATTCGCTTTAGAGAATATCAATTCGTGATATTTCAATAAATGTTTATTATTTTGTTCAACAATTAAAAGACAGATTAATTGAGTTTTTTAAATTAACACTTATGGTATTGTTGCAAAACAATATTAGAGAAATAAAAGATAGAGAATGTTTTCTTTAATTTGTCATGTTTCATGATCTTTTCCTTGTACAATTTTTAACTGTATAGGTAATTTTCAAAAGAGTATAATTATATTGAGTAAGTTTTTAAAATCTTATATCTCATATTTATTCATTCATGTTTTGCTTTAGAGAGAATACATATATTTGATGATCAAATGTTTTTTGCAATTTTCTCAAATGATTCCCAGACTTTCTATTGTGAAATATTTAGCTTTTAATCTCTCGTACAAATGATATCGTAGGAAAATTATAGCTTGTGATTATTCTATAGAGATATATTATTTTTCTTTGCAATCGCATTTTTTAAACTCGTTGCTTGAAGATACATTTTGGCATTTAATATTCATGGTAGGTATACTTTCATAAACATTAAGATTAGGAATTTATAAATTTGTTAAAGACATTTAGGTATTTTAGATATGAGAGAAGAGAATTAAATTAATATAATGACAAATATTTATTTAATAATATAAAATATAAATATTAATAATAATGTTTAAGAGAAATAACTTTCTATTTATACAAAATAATAATAATTAAGAGATTCGATCTTTTATATAAATAATATAATAATAATAAAAGGTACAATTTTTTATATTTAAATATGTAAGTAAAATAAAAAAAATAAATTTAAAATTTAAAATTTATGTGTATGAAATAAAGTATAGAGATTTAAGTTCTAATTTAATAAAATCAATTATTAAAACAATTTTTGATTTATTTATTCAAGTTTACAATCTTTAGGTTGCAAATCCATATTTAATAGTACATGTATTAATGTAGATGGTAACTTATAAGAACAAATATTAAAATAATAAGCATTACATTAATAATAAATAACATACGTGTCATTATGGGATGGTAAGAGTACAACTAATAAATCACTTTATCCTTATAATATAATATGAAAGATCTAAATAACCAGGAACGCAAAGTATATTATAAAGATAATTATATTAAATAAAAGCATACTATAATAATAAAATTAATTAAAAAAATAAGAGAAATGATTAAAAACTTAAGTTAAGAAATTAACTTACCAAGTCATGCTAATAAGGTGATGGAAAATCAAATATAATAAATATGTATAAAATAAATGTACTAGAGAAGAGATGGGCTAACTCTTGAGATATGTATTGATTACTAGTTTGGGCAGACCTCTTTTAAGGAAGATTTTGTGAAAAATCACAGATTAGGTATAAACCTGTTGCTTTAACGACCTCTTTGCCTTGGCGGAATTTACAGCAGTTCCGGCCTAATCAAATCTTTTTCTTAGAAATAAGGGTGATGCTGGCCTTTTATAAGGATTAAAGACCCCTTCCCTTATCGGATTTTTGCTATACCATTCTGATCAATGTTAGAGTTATTAGAAAAATTCTAAGAGTAAAGTTTAGAGAAACATGTTTTTAAAACACAAATTTTATTCTTTTTTAAGTTTTGAATACAAACTAAAAGCAAAGGCCCTTATATAGACTCGGAGACCTTGACATTATGGTATTAATAACCGACAATACATTTATGACTTAAAAACTTTTTGGACATAAAACTAAATAATTACAAAGACTTTTATGGCCGATCGATGATATAAAGATGAAATTGACATAAAGATAAAGTTTACTTGACACACATGTCAATAAAGTTTATCTAACACGCTTAACACAAAGATAAAGTAAACCTGACATTACATAAAGTAAAAGCACTCCTATCATGATTAGTTGTGGAAGGACGAGTAGCTTGAGTTATCACTATCATAGCACTAGGTAAAGTCATTAAATTTGGCCTAAAAGTTTCTCGTGTCTGGTGATGTGGAGTCCATTAAGCTGGTTCTTACTAATGCGGTTGCTTTTTGTTGGACTTCACTATCGGTTGGATAAGGTTGAGAATCTTAGAATAGTGACAGAATCAAGTTAGGTTGTTATGCAGTGTCATCTACTTGCACGTGGTCACATGGCACGCTTGGCTGTGAAAAGCTTTCTGGGTTTGGGAATTCGTTCGAATTTGAAGTGTAGTAGTGGTGTCTGGCATAGTCAGTTTGTCTATGATATGATAGGGAGGCACGGAGCCGGTTTCTGTGGAAAATAGAGTCTATAATATTCATTCTCTCAAAAACGTCTGGTGGTACATTCTCCTAAGGTGCTTGGTCTTTAGGAGAGATCTATATTGATGGAGGAATTATTTAGTTTTCTTCTGCAAAGACTCTTTCTAGAGCTTTGATCTCCATTTTATGTACTTCACAGAACAACTGTAAAGAGTATGGGAAAATGAAGTAGTCCTTAACAGTAGGGTAATAATGTATCTCATAGTTTGAGACTATCATCCATTTTCGTTAGAGTAATAAGACTGTGTGTAAATGTCTAGGATTGACTGAACTGTTGATATGCTTGTACAGCAAGTGTTTAGTTTGTTTATCCACCATAATTTTGGGTAAAACCATTGGAGAAAAGTACAAACTGGGTCATCTTCCTCATGTTGTTGTATCCATTCAAGGGTTGTTTGTAAAGGCAGCTTCATAGCAATTTTGTATAAATTCAGCATATACCAGAGTAGGTAAATGATGGGTTTTGACTATATTTAGAGAGGAGTGAGTCGGTGATGATGAAAAAATGGATAATGCAGATTAAAAAGAGGACCTCCAATTATAGAGTATCAATGTTCTTGAACTGCTTATATCGCATAGTTTTAGATTAGTTCCTTGGTTGCAGAGTGGAGTGTTCTAGTTCGGATGAGCTCTGGTAGTTCAAGTGCAACGAAGGGTATATGAGGAATGATTGTCAAGTTACTTATCATGAAAAATGTGAGAGGTTTTGTTTTATTTGTTGAAAGAGTGGTTGTGAGAAAATCGGTTGTGGGGCTTAGGCTATTTATAGGATTTCATGAAAGAAAGTTAGCAATTGTGTTGTCTTTTCCTTTCACGTGGATGACGTCAAAGGAATAGTTAAAAAATCATCTTTGCCATCTCAGTAATTATACCGGAGGGATCTTTCTCTGTTTGAAACTGAGCATGTTGGAAAAACCAGACATGTCAATTTCAATTAGAAAATGATGACCAATAAGATGAAAATGCCATGTTTCACAGCTAGTATCTCCTTGTATGTGCTATGGTAGTGGATCTCAGCATTAGAAAAGCTGCTGCTTTTGTATCTATATATTTTTCTTTTTTCTTCAAGGAGAACAACACTCCAGTAGGGATCACTTGCGTTTGTCTTTAAAATTCTTTTCCCCAAAGAGGGGATTTTGAGTGGTGGTAAAGTCTTTGCTATTTCTTTCAACTTTTTGACTGTGGTGGTTTGTTCGTAGGACTAAAGAGGATGATTTTTTCTGAGCATTTGGTAGAGTGGCTTTGTCAGTTAGGTCAAGTTCTGGATAAAGTCGGACATGTAGTTTGCTATGCTAAAGAATTGTTGGAGTTGAGTGTTGGAGAAGTTTTTATTAGAGAATCTGGTAAGCTGGTTGGCAATATGGGGTTGGAGTGTAAATTGTCAATTGTTAATTTTTATTCCAAGAAAGTCAATTTGGTTATGGCCTAACTGGCATTTAGTTGGAGAGATCATGACGCCATATTTGTATAGAAGATAGCCAAAATGCAAAAGCAATCAATGATGACTATCTGCATCATCAGAAAACAACAAAATGTCATCAATATAGATGACTGTTGTTTTAGACATTGGCTCGAATATCTTCATTATTGCTTTCTAAAATAGTGAAAGGGGTTGTCATGAATTCAAAAGAGAGGAGTGTCCATTGAAAGTGATGTTAGGGCGTGCACAACGCTGTTTTATGGCGATCTTCTGGATCAATTCCAAGTTGCCAAAATTTGATTTAAGATCAAACAGTTTTACAGTGGCTATCCTGGAAAAGAGTGTTAGGGTCAGTGTTTACGTCCCATCCATGAATGTACATATACTTGTGTTTTTATACAAGTGTACATTCTCATTAAATCGCTAATACCCATTTACATGGTATTATACAATGTAACGTTACAGACATTGTAGATCTGAAGGAGTTCAGGTCAGATCTAAAGAAGTTTAGATAAAGGCCTATAGTTAACCACGATGAGAGATATAAATATTAAATACTAGCACAATTAAGTGTTAGCTGGTTATAATACTCAGCAAAGATCTAAGAGTTGGAACCTTGTCTATAATGGGACATAGACCTGGGAATATACCAGTAACTGTATAGTTGTAAGAGTTGCAATCGGGTGCCAGAAAATACTAGTTATGCAAGTATGTTCTCGAATTATTGTCTCTGATCTATTTTTGCTGATGCGGGTGTGTCAGTGGATACCTTTTTACATAGATCTGTATATGTTGTACTTATAGGGTATAGATGGTCGTTCCTAACCGACTGTGAGCTTGGAGCTTGTATTGGCATATAGGTATCCAGTTAGGATTGGATATGAGACAGACTCACGAGGACCTCTGATAGACACTCTATGTAAGCCGTTAACGGAGGGTCCTCTTGAGTTGAGTTGAGTAATATACGTGGTCCTTTGACCTGAGTGCCACGGTGGGCTTGTAAGTGATCCACCATACTTTGATTCCACGCATGTCACAGACCTTTCATGGTGTGACTACTGCGTGTCGCTAGATATGGTCCGATTCCTATAGAGTCTAGTGTGTACAGATATGAGATCTGTTAGCTCACATAGGGAGTTTGATATCCAGATACTTTGAGGCTATATCTCGAAAAGGCTTGTGGCTACAAGCATTAATCCTAGGAAAGAGTTCCATCAGGGTGAAACAATATGGTAAAAGAGTTTGCATATATTGTTCATTGAGATACTAGTCTGGAGATAAGACATAGATAAGCACTAAGAGATTTGACGGCGATGATCTCTATCCCCGTACATCCATGATATCATGACAAAAGGATTATACGTATGCGTTGTAACCTCAACTTGTATGGTTCAACGCTCTGATTTATAATATCTGTGACGTGTGTATAGGGCATTGCTCCCAGACTCATAGAATAGTTCCATTTGACGAATTGGAAGTGGACGTAGGGAGTCCTGCGATATGAAGTTTACTCGTTGTGCACTAGGGCAGCGTGCCGGATTAAAATATTTAATTCATTAATATTCAGCACTACCACGGGAATGCGTACGTGTCTGTATTTTAAGTGTTAAATACAATAATTAGTTAATAATTGTTATTTACTAATTGTACAATGACACGTGGCGCATTGTGGACCCTCGGTTGAGTTTACTCAAGTGTAAAATTTGGTGGGACTCACTAGGAGTAGACTTGGTAACTATTTATGAGTGGCAAAATAGTCATTTCACACTTTAATTATTTAATTGTTAAAAAATTAAAATATCTCTTTATTATATAATATTATATTATATATTAATATTTTATTTAATGGTGTCATATAGTTGACATCCATTAATATAATATTATTTATTTTATATTATATTATAATTTTATTATATATATATATAAGAGATGTGTGTGAGAGAAGTTTTGCGCAAGTGTGTGTTTTGGTGTTGCCGAGAAAGCAAAAATTATATGGAGAGAAATAGAGGAAAAGAAGAAGAAATGAAGAAGAGAAAAAGAGAGAGAAATGGAATCGGGAAGAGAAGAAGAAGAAAAAAAGAAAAAAAGAAAAGTGAAATTGTTATATTTTTTTCCTATGGTTCCATTAGAAGCAATTGTGTATTGTTTTAAATTCTCAATTTCTTAGCCTTTTAGAGAAAAGGATGAAAACACGCACCCGATTATTTTGGGAATTAAGAGTTAATTTAGTGCTGGATATAAGGTTGCTGTTCTAGCTCACCAATCTCATTGTGTTGGTGACTAGAACTGCCAACGAGTTAGTCTCCATGCGGATTCCAAGAAAATACGTGTATAACCTTACACGTTAAGGTGAGTTTTCAACATTTACTAATATATTAATGTGATTAATATATTTATTTGTTGTGTTTATTGTATAATTTACGCTTCCGTCGTGTTAAATTTGTATGTGATACATATTTTAAGTAATAGACACAATTGCACATATGTACACATATATATATTAGGTCCCCTACAAGAATGGTATTAGAGCAATTTAGGACATATATGGATGTTGTTTGAGTGAATGGATGCAAAATGCCTAGTATAAATGACGCGTTTCAAGTGTTGAAATGGGTATGCCAAAGGGAAAGCACTTGACGCTGCAGCACTAGTAGGCTAGGGCCACAGCGTTGGGGGTTTGACCTCTCAGCGCTGCGACGTTGACATTTGGCACCACGGTGGTGTACTGTGCACTTGAACAGTAGCACATGAACAATAATTTTTACTGTTCACAGCTACAGTTTTTTTTGAACAGTGTTTCAAAATTAATTTTGCAAGTGTAGATTTATGATATGTAGTGATAAAAGTTATCAGTCTACATTATAAATCGGGGTTTATGAGATGCAATGATAAAGAGTTATCAATCTGCATTATAAACTAGAATTAATTTTTTTTTGTTGGTAACTACAATGGGAGCCCTACTGGTGGGAGTTAGTTGTGCTTACATAGAAAAATTAATTAAGTGAAAATCACCCTCTTCGTAAGATGAAGACCTAGGTTAAAATAAAAAATATCTCTTAATCAGATTGAAGAATATTATATTATAAGATAATATTTTATTTTGATCTGTCTTGTCAATATGGTGTTAGACAAGTCATATCGGCCTTTTCTCAATATTACTACAGCATGAGAAACTTGGTCGGTTGGGCTTGGATTATATCGGTTAAACATGAGATAAGGCAAATATATGCGAAAGTATTGCTCAATATTGCTATAGCGTGAGGGTAGTATCAGTAGCATATATTTGATCATTAACAAGTTAATCTAGAATACACTTACTCAATATTGCTACAGCGTGACGATAAGGTGTATTCAGGATCAAATGGTAAGAGTTGCATGAGATGCAATTGACAAATGTTGTCAACCTGTTGGGTTTACAAAGACCAATATTGCTATAGCGTGAGGCTCGAGTAAATTTCAATGGGATCTACTTCCCGCTGTATAGTTTAAAAGAGTTTAAACTATTATATTCCCGTTCGAGAGATTACTGGAATTATGTAAAGCAGTGGGATGATGTTTTAAATCGAAAATGTATAATTAGTATACCTATGTTCTAAAACATTCCATTAGCGATTTAATGATCATTTCATTTACATCTCCTATTATTTTGGCTTGTTAAGTATAATGGCCACTACAAACCAGTTGGTATGCATAGTTGATGCAGTCCAACTCAAGAGTACTAGAAATTACTTAAACCGACAGATAAATCTAAAAAATATTCTGGATTTAAAAAATTTTAGATTTATTATTGATTAGAGTTTGCCATAAGGTATTTCTGATAATACCTCACTAGAGGATTGAATAGAAAGGGTGTGACCTTCTTTACTCAGGGTGCTTCATCTTTTACTTCAAGTATATCTAGTGAGACCAGATGAGTTAGGAGAAAAAGATGAGGCAGTTATCTAGGATAAATCCTCAGAGGCAAAATTTATCCAAAGATCAACAAGAAGAGCAGTGTAGATGGAAAGTGTTTCCACTATAGTAAGGTTGGGTATTGGAAATTCAACTACCCTATAAGCCTTATAATTGACAAGAAGATTCCCACAGGTTTGTATTTGACACACATAGACATTTCTAAGGCATATGATGCCAGTTCAAGTTAGGTATAAGATACCGCACGTCCCTCTCATATCTGCAATATGTTACAGAGATTGAGAGAGATTATAATGCATCAGCTTCTAGAAGTAAAGTTGAGAGTAGGAAATGGTGATTTCTTGTAGGTTCAAGTTGTTGGACAACTTGACTTACTTCTTGTATGCAATAGAACCGTTGTATTACATAATTGGTATGATATTTTATTAGCTGAATGTCAGTTAATAAATGGATATCATATACAATTAAAAATGTCTGCAGATCGAATCCTTAAATGATACGGAGCTGTGGTATATACGTTTAGGTCATATAGGCATGAGACACTTATCCGTCTAGTTAAGGATAGTTGGATTCCTAATCTGACTATAAAGACTTAACCAATTTATGAATAATGTATTCACAGAGATAACCAAACATACTAGAATATATATCACATCCCTTCGATTAGATCAAGGTAGTGAGTACATTAACAACAAGTTTTCCGTTTATTTAAGGAAGAATAAGATTCTTACTCACTATAGTCCTCCAGGTACTCCTTAACATAATGATATTTAGGAAATGAGAAATTGGACTTTATTAGATGTGGTCTGATTGATAATGAGTGTTACCAATCTATATCTGTGAGTATATGCTCTAAATATAGCTGTTTATTAAGTAAAGTTCTATCAGAAGTTGTTCTTTCCATTTCGTATAAGATACAGAAAGAAAGAAAGTCGTATCTTAAACATGTTAAGACTTGGGATTATCCTGCTTACATAAGAGTTTCACAGCAGGGTATCTTATTTTGTAAGAGTTACTCAACAGGATGTACAACACCCAAGAGGTTCAAGTATAGGTTCATTGAGTGTCCTATGAATTCAATAGGATACTAGTTTCATGATTCAAAGAAATGAAGTGTGTTCGTTTCTCGGTATACCACTATCCTAGAGGAAGAGTTTCTCATAGATCGTGGGAATCATAGAAAGATTGAGTTTGGTGAAGTCAATCTAAAAATTAATGAACCAAGAATGGGAACTTAGGCATAATTAAGCAGTGATCTTTTAGCACACATTTCTCAATGGGTCAAAAAGGATGTCCAGCTTACCTATTAAGTATATTTGATGCCTAAAGGTGAACTTGGAGTTTTTTTGGTAGAAGAAAAATAATTCTTTAACCTATAGAGAGACGATGATAGACATCGAATCAAGAAGCAGCAAGAAGCCAAGAAATAAAAATTGACTTTATGTATCAGAATCAAGTCTGGGACTTGGTAAAGCTATATATAAGAATTGTTCTTATTGGTTGTAAAGAGTTTGCAAAGGGGTAGTGGGAACTAGATGGAAGGTAGAGACCTTTTAGGCTCTATATTGGTTCTAGAAAGGTAATCCTCAATGATATGGGATCAATTTGGAGGAAACCTTTGGACTAATATTAATGCTAAAGTCGATTAGATTATTATTGGTTCTTGCAGCATATTATGACTTTAAAGTTTAGTAGATGGATGTAAGGACAACATTCCAGGATGGATACCTCGAGTAAGAGATATTCATGAAATAACCTGAAGATTTTACATCTAGCCAGACTTCTGGTCTGGTGTGTAAGAAAGGTTAATGAGAGCATGATAGTCTTCTTGATGCTATTTTTTAATGACATATTGGTTATTGGAATGATGTCAGTATGTTATAATCAGTCAGAAGTAACTTGTAAGAATTTATTCATAAAGGATTTTGGAAGAGGCTTCCGTTATACTAGGTATAAGCTTTATAGAGATAGAGCTTGGAAGCTAATAGGACTTTCTCAAATCATTTCACATCAGTAGTGTCTAAGAAAGGTACGATTTATTAACTATGAGATAGTTAATGTATCTCTTAGACCTGATGTTCATCTTTCGAGGAAAGTGTCTCTTTAGATGGAAGATGAGAAAGTTAGAGTATCTGACGCATCATATACATCAGCTCTTCCGAGCTTGATGTATGCTATAATGTGTTTGAGACCTGAGATCAGTTTGGTCGTAAGAGTTATGAGCTGATTTTAGTCTGATTCAAGTGGCCACAATTTGATGGTAGTCAAATATATCCTAAGGTATATTGAGGGTATAAAAGATAAGTTTCTCAAATATGAAGAAAGTAACTTACAAATGAGAAGACATATGGAGTCAGACTTTTAGTTTGACCTAAATGATAGAAAGTCTACATCTGGGAATGTGCTTATTCTCAATAGTAGTAAGTCAGTTGGAATTACACTACATTGGGATTCACTATAGACCTATATGGACGCAGCGAAAGCGATAGTAAGGATTAGTAGGTTTATCGCTGGCCTTGGAAGAGTTCAAAGACAAATGGATCCCATTCTATAGTTTTGCAATAAAATTAGGCCATTATACAAACCGAAGCGCCAAGAGGACACCAGTACTCTAATTATGTTGAGAGGAGTCTCACATGACTAGAGGGATCTTGGCTTAAGGAGATGTGATTATTTGTAGAAGTGTTCTATAAATAATTTAGCAAACCCATTATCTAAAGTCATTACTAAAAAAAGTGTTTATGAAACATGTGGAGTTGATGTGTATTAGATGCCATCAGGAATGGCACCTGAGCAAGTGAGAGATTGTTAAGGTCGGTGCTTACGTGTCATCCCTAAATATACATATACTTGTGTATTTATACAAGTGTACATTCCTATTAAATTGCTAATACTCATTCACATGGTATTATGCAATGTAACGTTACAGACATTGTAGATCTGAAAGAGTTTAGGTCAGATCTAAAGAAGTTTAGATAAAGGCCTACAGTTAGCCATGATGAGAGATATAAATGCTAAATGTTAGCATAGCTAAGTGTTAGCTGGTTATAATACTCATCGAAGATCCAAGAGTTGAAACCTTGTCTGTAATGGGACATAAACCTGGGAATATACCAATAACTGTATAGTTGTAAAAGTTACAATCGGGTGCCAGAAAATACTAGTTACGTAAGTATGTTCTCGAATTATTGTCTCTGATCTATTTCTGTCGATGCAGGTATGTCGGTGGATATCTTTTTACATAGATTAGCATATATTGTACCTATAAGGTATAGATGGTCGTTCTTAGCCGACTGTGAGTTTAGAGCTCGTATTAGTATATAAGTATCCAGTTAGAATTGCATATGGGACAGATTCACGAGGGCCTCCGATAGACACCCTATGTAAGCCGTTAACGGAAGGTCCTCTCGAGTTGAGTAGTATACGTAGTCCTTTGACCTGAGTGCCATGGTGGGCTTTTAAGTGATTCACCATACTTTGGTTCCACGCATGTCACAGACCTTTCATGGTGTGGCTGTTGGGTGTCGCTGGATATGGTCTGATGCTTATAGAGTCTGGTGTGTACAGATATGAGATCCGTTAGCTCGCATAAGGAGTTTGATATCCAGATGCTTCGAGATTGTATCTCGAAAAGTCTTGTGACCGCAAGCATTAATCCCAGGAAAGAGTTCCGTCAGGGTGGAACAATATGACAAAAGAGTTTGCACATATTGTTCATTGAGATATTAGTCTGGAGATAAGACATGGATGAGCACTAATGGATTTGACGGTGATGATCTATATCCCCTTACATCCATGATATCATGACAGAAGGACTATACGTATGCGTTGTAACCTCAACTTGTATGGTTCAACGCTCTGATTTGTAATATATGTGACGTGTGTCTGGGGCATTGCTCACGGACTCATGGAATAGTTCCATTTGTAGAATCGAGCGTGGACCTAAGAAGTCCTGCGATATGGAGTGTATTCGTTGTACACTAGTGCAGCGTGCCGGATTAAAATATTTAATCCCGTAATATTCAGCACTATTCTGTGCTATAGAGAGAGAGCTAGCGACCTTTCAAGTACGCTTGTAAGGGCGAAATAGTACTACTTTATCTGAGAGGAAAGCTAAGAACATGAAAACGTTCAATCTATCATGGAAATACGTGCGTGTCTGTATTTAAGTGTTAAATATAATAATTAGTTAATAATTATTTATTAATTGTACAATAATACGTGGCGTATTGTGGACCATCGGTTGAGTTTATCCAAGTGTGAAATTTGGTGAGACCCACTAGGGGTAGACTTGGTAACTATTTATGAGGGGCAAAATAGTTATTTCACACTTTAATTATTCAATTGTTAAATAATCAAAATATCTCTTTATTATATAATATAATATTATATATTAATATTTTATTTAATAGTGCCATACAGTTGGCATCCATTAATATAATATAATATAATATTATTTATTTTATATTATTATTTTATTATATATATATTAAGAGATGTGTGTGAGAGAAGTTTTGTGCAAGTTTGTGTTTTGGTGTTGCCGAGAAAGCAAAAATGAAATGGAGGAAAGAAGAAGAAATAGAGAAGAGAAAAAGAGAGAAAGAAATGGAACTGGGAAGAGAAGAAGAAGAAAATAAATAAGAGAAAAATGGAAGTGTTTCATTTTTTCCTATGGTTTCATTAAAATCAATTGTGTATTGCTTCAAATTCTCCATTTCTTATCTTTTTGGTGAAAATGATGAAAACACACACCTGACCATTTTAGAGATTAAGAGTTAATCCCGTATTAGATACAGGGCTGCTGTTCTAGCTCACCAAGCCTACCGTGTTGATGACTAGAACTGCTCACGAGTTGGTCTCCATGCGAACTTTAAGAAAATACGTGTATAACATTATACGTTAAGGTGAGTTCTCAACCTTTACTAATATATTAATATAATTAATATATTTATTTCTTGTATAATTTACACTTCCGCAGCGTTAAATTTGTATGTGATATATATTTTAGGCAATAGACATAATTGCACATGCATACACCCACATATATTAGATCCCTTACAAGAAAGAGCTTCTGTCTATTGAGCAGAGAAAATTTGTCATCCTGCAAAAAATCATTAAGAGGTTGATAATTTATTACAAGACGTTATTTGCCTCTAACTTGTTCACTTTTTTTGTTGACATAAAAAGCTTGACAGACCCATTGAAAGCTTGTTGGCTCGATTAATCCTTAATTCAAGAGTTGGGTAAGTTTATCTCTGGCAAGTTGGAGATGTTCTAGTGACATGCCTAGATGGTTTGCTTTTGTTAGGTGATTGCTTCATTTTTCTTGAATGGGAGTTTGATGAAAAAGGCCTGATTTTTTCACAGAGAATTTGGACACTTGAGGATGAACTCTAAATGACTGTTAGTGGTTGATTGAGCTTTGATTTGGTCAAAGGTTGTGGTTATATGGTCAAGGGTAAAATAGTTCAAAATGGTGGTCCATGGTAGGAAATGGACTTTGAAAAGTAATCCATTGGACTTGGGCTGGACTTTTTTCTATAACAACTTTTGGATAAGATCAAACCCAATAATAATATAGTTACCGGGTAATCAAATCCTAAAAGTTTGTGTTTTATCATCAGTTTAGGAAAGAACTTAAGATAAATTATTTTACTGATAAGGTTAATAGTAAACAATTTATCATTGACACCCCTAAAGGTTTGTTGGTATGGCTTCTAATACTAGCTAGGTAAAATGGCTGGGTTTAGGATAGAGGCAAAAACTCCTGTATCAAGAAGTCCTGCGACTTTGATTGGGTTATCATATTTGTTGGGAAGTATTTGGATTTCTATCATAGGACTGAGATTGAAGACATGGATGGCTTGGTTAAGTAGTGAGGTTCGGGTTGGATTTTTAGGGAATCTGTGATAAAGTTTGTTTCTGAGTCTGAGGATGAGAGGACCAAGATTGTATCACTATCTGGTTCTGATTGTTTTGAATAGATTGATTTAAGATCAATCTATTCTAGGTCATATTGGAAAACAGTAGTGATAGCTTCGAAGGCTTTCTTCTTTTTGGCCTTTTGTGGGCACTGTTTGAAAAAATGTCCTTTTTGTTTGCAAATGAAACATTTGTTGGATTTTTTTGGACAATGCTGACATTCGTTTGAAAAAAAACGTTTTTTCCTTGTATGAGGACTGGAACTTGAGCTTCTTGCAGGGTTTCTTCTTTTTCACACTACAGCTGTAACTTCTTTATCTTGGACATTTGATCAGCAGGTCTGATCTTTCGCAGGCTCTTTGAATATTTTTTCTTGTATAATCAAAATCTTTGAAAAATTTGTGACATGCATACAATTTGTCAAGTGCGAGCATGATGGATTATTGAATGATGTCAATTGAGGTGTTTGCAAGAGTTTTTCCTTTAGCTTTAATAATTCTGAGTGCTTCTTGTCCCAAAGGTTCTGGAATAGAGTTTAGATATGCTTGTTTCAGGTTAGAATCATTTATTCTGAGCATATAGTATCTAGATATTGCCTTTTTGAAGTGAAGCTCAAGATCTTTTCGTTTGAATGAGCAACATTTTAGCTTGAAAAATTCTTCTCTGGTTTTATCTACTAGGTGTGCTTCTTTACCTACAAATTCTGTAAAGATAAAGCTGATAAACTACTTAATTGTAGTTGCCTGTTGCAACATGATTTGACGATAATCTTAAAGATGTAGATACCAATACTTTAGAATTTCTTGGAATCTTGCAATTGCTTTGTGTATGACATTGGCAACAGTTTCATTTGGCTTTTGGGTTTCAGTTATGCACTATGCTTGAAATTCAAAGATTCGTTTAACCCATTTTACTGGGGAACGTCATTAAAAGTGAATCAGTATTTCTTTTCAGATGAGTTTTCGACAGGCTTTGTTGGTTAGGTTCGTTGAATAGAGTATATTTCATCCATAGAAGATGAACTATATTTTTCTATTGCTGGATGTGTTGGCTGTAGGTCTGCTGGGGTGTTCATGAATAGAGGCTGTGTAATTGACTCTAAGTCAGAAAGAGAGTTTGATGAGATTGTAGTGGTTGGCTGACTAAGAGCAGAGGTGATTGATAACTTTTGGTTTAGGGCCATGAATTGGGCTTTGGAGGCTGGTGGGAATATCTGTGGCATTGGTGGGGCTATGGATGGCATGGAAACTTTTAGAAGTCTTGTGTGTGGAATTATTGGTTTTATTGTGGAGGAAGAAATTGGGTTTGTTAACTCAGTGCTGGATCTTGGAACTATTTTTTCACGGCTTGTATTGGCATGTCTTCATGTATGTTCTTTTGTCTTTTTCTTTGGAATAAGTTTAGAGCTATCTGTTGGGCGTGTATTATACTAGGGTGATTATGTGTGTAATGTGTTCATCATTTTAATATAAGCATGTTATACACACAAATATTGTTGACGGAATAAGAAATCAAATTTCACAACATGATAAACACATTAATGTAAACCGAATCAAAATATTAGGGTAATTCGAACATACCTTTGACGATGATTCGGTGTTGAACGAAAAATTCAGAGCTCACCTTGAAGTTAATCCTTGAACAATTCTAGTCTCCAACTTTTGGTGGGATTAGAGAAGCTAGAATGGTAGCTTAAAATTGGTGTAGGATTTTTGTTCTAGTACTTAAACTCTTTAAGCAAAACAAACTCTCTTTTTTATTCTTGTAACAAAACTCTTTTGCCTTTTGTTTTTCCTACCAAGTCTAACTTGAGAGAAAAAGATGAAGAAGTGTTTGTTGTGTTTGAAAGCCTTCCAAAGAGTAAAAAAATTCCCTTGGCCGAAATTCCCTTTGCCTATTACATAACCATTATGCATTCTATCATTTAAGTGAATATACACATGTTTTTACCTTTCTTTTTCATAAAAGAATTAACCAAAAAGCCTTTACTTAATTTTAATTGGACAATAACATTTTAAATGAATTAATAAATAAGAAAATAATATTTATTTCATTAAAATAATGCTTGGCTAAATTTTGATATTTCAAAATTAACAAAATGAAACATTTTTCTTGTTTGACTACATTTATTAATATAAAAAGTATTTTAATACAACTATTTTTAAATAAATAATTCAAACCAAGATAAATGTCTTCTTAATTGCTCAAGCACTATTTAGAATAATATATTAAAATACATTTTTGTCTTATCAATGCAAGACAATAAAACACATTTTAATTATTTAATTAATTCATTAAAACAAGTGTCCAACACATGTCATATGAAAAATAATATAATAAACATTTCATGTTTATTAATGACAAGTGTCCTACTCATGTATTATAAAAAATAATATAATAAACATCATATATTTATTTAAATAAAATAATGTCCAATTAATTAAAGAGCCAATGGTTTAATGACATGTGTCAAGAGTACATTTTTCAACAAAAGAGGGACCTATTTGTAATATTTGCAAACTATATTTTTTACTTTACAAAGAGGGCCTCAAAACGAATCCTACTACCAAAAATTTCTCGGATCGAACCGTTCGACCTGGCTTGCTACCCCAGTGCTCAACGAGTACACTTCATATTGTGAGACTCCCTAGGTTCACGCTCGTTTGTCTTACGGAACGTTTTTGCAAGTCCATGAACAATGTCCCACACACACGTTACGGATATTACAGAACGACGCATTGAACCATACAAGCTGAGGTTAACCATATTCGTATAATCTTTCCGTCATCGATATCCTAGAAGAGCAGAGATATAGATTCTTACCGTCAAATCTTCATTTGCTCATTCGTGAACTTATCTCCAGATTCGTATCTCGATAAACAATATATGCAAACACTTTTATAATATTGTTTAACCCTACAGAAAACTTTTTCCTTGGGCATACTGCTTATGCAATCTTTTAGATCATACAATATCTGAAATGTTTTAAGCATCTTACCATTTCAATAAATATAATTAGCAATTAAAAGAAATGTCAATTGCATAAATATTAAAATTAAATATTCATACAAAATGGGATAGAAACTTTTAGAAGTTTTGTCTGTGGAATTATTGGTTCTGTTGTGGAGGAAGAAATTGGGTTTGTTGACTCAGTGCTAGATCTTGGAACTATTTTTTCACGGCTTATACTTGCATGTCTTCGTGTATGTTCTTTTGTCTTTTTCTTTGAAATAAGTTTAGAGCTATCACTAAAGATGAAGAAAGAACTGGTGCCAAAAATTTGTGACATTTTTGAAAGAGTGTCTGTAAGCTTCTATGGTTGCACAAATTCATTCTCAAGACTTTGTAACTGTATCTTGAGATGATTAATTCTTTTTTCTTATTCTGCAAAAGGAAGGCCTTGTTTGATGAGCTCATAAATGTGTTCATTGAGAGTTTTAATTTCAAGTCAAAGTTTTTCTAGAATGGCTTAGTGGATGCTAAAGCCTGTGTCTACTTTAGCTTCAATCTGTGGCTGGGATTCTTCAATTCTTTTAGTACTTGGTTTTATGCAACAGCATTTCTGATTGTCAATTTAGTACTGCTTCAGTAGGGCTGATTTGCTCGTAAGAACCATCTGGTTTTCAGATGTTTGGTTGTTTTACTTTTCACTGTTAGAAAGTATTTTCTTCTAGTTTGGTTTGAGAGGTAAATGACGGAAAGTCTGGAGGGGTAAATGGCGAAAAGTCTGTTGGGGTAAGCATAGAGGCTGAGATTAGTGATTGATGTGGTGTAAGTTTGTTTTTTGGGAATGGGTTTAGCTTGTGACACGGTTAGAAGGAGTTTGGTATGAGTTTTGGTTTTGGTGCTGAGTAAGTGACATAATAGTTAAACTTACCAGAGGGTCCACCAAGAAGACTTACATTAGGGTCATCATCATTATATATTTCTTTCAAAATTTGTTGGGAAATTTTCTTTTTCTGACTTTTTCTTTTTCTCCTTTCGTAGTTTTCATCATCAGAAAAAAGGTCTGCCTGACATGAGGGACATTGGCAGTCAAATTCCCAATAACAATGACCATCAGGATCTTGGAAGGAAAATATAAGATTTTCTTCAGAGTTGAAAGCGACTACTGGTAAATCTCATAGTTTATTTCTCAGTTTGCTTGGCTGGATATGAATTGAGTTGGGAAAGGACTTGGTAGTGCAGATGGACCGGGCTTTTCAAAACTTATCTCAGTTTGGCCATCTCGTCTTTGAAAAAAGTTGTGTCTTACTGACTGTAAAGATTTTGGTACCTAACTTTGTTTGTGGTTTTGTTCGTACTATGTAATCTAAGTATTTGACAAAAGGCTGACAAGTTCTTCATTTAAAAGTTGTTTGGAGACATATATATAGGATGAAACTTTAGTGGAGTCAACAGAATGAGCAAAGCATCTTGGTTTGAATGAGGGGTTCCAAAATCTAGGGCATGATTTTGGACTCGGTACACCATCTGGTAGTAGAGGATAGCCATCTAGGTTTCTATTTCTGGGATTGCTCATGTGATCTAGATTTGGGCTTTTAGGGCTGAGGTAAGACATGAGTTAGAGATTGGCATACAAAAGTATGGGCACAGTGTAATCAACATTGTTCCTGCATTTAGGGTTGTTTAGATTTTGCCAATACATGCAGCTTTGTAGGTTGAAAACCTTGTATCAAGTAAGGCTATTCTTTATATAGTTTCAAGACATTTTCTGTCATGAAAGGTTAAAGCAAATCTTACTGCTCCAAAGTGGAGATGGGTATAACCTTACTTTAGCCATTGAGGGATAAGATCAGTTGGAAACTGAAGTGAGACCAACTGTTCTTCTATTGTTGCCAGAAGGAAACAGTGATCAACCGGATAACTTGAACATATTCCTTGGATTTAGGTTTAGATGGTGTGACCAGGTGTTTTATAGTTGTGGAAACAGATTTTTGGGATTTAAGGAAGGCATTGTATAGGTTGATGATGGGTAAATCTGTGACAGGTATTTTGGATTCTTCAGGTAAGTAGGTAATCTCATACAAATAATCTATTTTAAATGCATCTGTTAATTTAAGAGAAGGTGAAGGAGTAAGAGTAGAAGATGAGGTAGACAAAGTAGGAAGTGGAATAGGAGAAGAGGATGAGGACTCTATGACTTATGAATTAGAATTCTCTTACAACCTAACTAAGATTAGAAACGAATGGCTTTGATATCATGTAGAGAGGAGATGGGCTAACCCTTGAAGTATGCACTGATCACTAAATTGGGCAAATCTTTTTTAAGGAAGATTCTGTGAAAAATTATAGATTAAGCATAAATTTATTGTCTTAACAGCCTCCGTAAAATTTTCGGTGGTTTTGATCTAATTTAACATTTTTCTTAGAAATATAGGTGACGTTGAACTCTTATAAGGATTATACACCCTTCCCTTGTTAAATTTTTGTTATACCATTTTAATTAAAATTAAAGTTGTTAGGAGAAATTTGAAAGTAAAGTTTAGAGATACATGTTTTTAAAACACAAATTAAAAGATCAAAGCATATTTATATATTATCATTAATGATAATGCGAGCGTGAGAGTGAGTGATACTGATTCTTCAGTCTTCTCCTTGCCCATGTTCCATCCAACTGCAAGGCAAATGGTTATTTAATTTTAATTAATTACTGGTTAAAACAAAAACAAAAACAAATGGGATTATCGGGACTCAGATTACAACAAAACCATTTGTCACGGTCAAACTCGAAGCTATCTACACCTTCCCACTTAAACTCCCCACCGCTTCAATCATAACTCGGCACTCTTTCTTCTTCTACACAATTCCACCAACAACATCAGCATCACATCCCCACCAATATTACTCAAACGTAATCAACGCACATCACTTGTAGTGAAAGCAGTCGCTACCAAAGCAGCGGTAGCAGCAGCAAAAGCAAAATCACCCACAGATATGGTGAAGGCCATTCGGGTTTATGAACACGGCGGTCCTGAGGTCTGTTTTGTTCTCTCTTGTTTTTTTTCTTAATTCGCATCCCTTTTTGTGTTTTTGTGATTTGTTTACTTGCTTTTCTAGATATAGACTATGGTTTGATATTACTTCTAATTTCCTGATCAAATTGTGACAACCCACTTGATTACTCTATGTAAAACATAAAACCCATTTGAAGTTTCCATTGCTATATTTCTTTTGATTTACAATATTTGTGTTAATTTGTAGTTCTCTAAGATTTTATATGATGGCAATATAGTAATCAGTTGAGGAATTTGGAATATAAATTTAGCATTAATTTTGCTCTCTAATATGTGAGAATACAAAGTTACTGAGCTTGAATTGAGTTAAGCATTTCGGTAAGAGATTGTATCTATTTTTTCGTACTACCATTACTTCTGGATGTTGTTGATTACTCATTAGTACATGATTATGATAGGTTCTTAAGTGGGAAGATGTGCAAATTGGGGACCCAGGTGATGGTGAGATACGTGTGAGAAACAAAGCCATTGGTCTTAATTTGATTGATGTCTACTTCTGCAAAGGTGTTTATAAGCCTGCTACATTGCCCTTCACCCCAGGTTTGGTTCTGTTCTTTCTCAGTTTAGTGGTACTGTGCTTGCTGATGGCATACTTTGTCTAATACTTTCTGAAGTTATTAAGTGTAGTATGTTTGATTTTTTAATCTTGTCTCCAAAACTGATGGGTGCATGTGATTTATACTTATCAGTGTTAAAAATATTAGAAACAATTGCATAAGAGTGAAAATTTCACCACATGGCCGTCTGGTTAACTGTAAATACTAATGAATATATCTACTGAAATCTAAAAATTTTTGTAAAATTTTCCTATAGTAATTACTTTTGGTATTGCTCCTCATCTAAGAAACTTTAGTAGTAATTTGGTTTATTATGTTGAGGGTATCAGAAACGTGAAACCAGTGGATTGTAAACAACTTTTGTGCTTCTATGGCAGGTATGGAGGCCGTTGGAGAGGTGATAGCTGTAGGCCCTGGACTAACTGGCAGGAAAGTCGGAGATATCGTGGCTTATGCTGGCCAACCAATGGGTTCATATGCTGAAGAGCAGATCCTTCCAGCAAACAAAGTTGTTCCTGTTCCACCCTCTATTGGTCCTATTATTGCAGCATCCATCATGCTTAAGGGTATGACAGCTCAGTTTCTACTGCGCCGTTGTTTTAAGGTAGGTTCCATATACATGTTGGATCATTTACTCATCAGCGAATTCTAATATTCGTTTATGAAATAATTTTGGGCTGGAGAACTGAAATGTATATATTAGAGGATCACTTGCAAGCTAAAAGCAAAATCTAACCTATATGTGAAAAACTGTTTGAATGGATGAGTTTGTTATGAATGTAGTAATTGGCCTACGAATATGCATTCTTACAATAATAGTCAACCTGCCAAGAGCAAAATAACCCTCCTCTCCGTCTTTTTATTCCAGCTCCAGATTTTTTCAATCTTATAGAGACATGATGGGGTTATTTCATATACAGGTAGAACCTGGACATAGCATCCTTGTTCACGCTGCAGCTGGTGGGGTTGGATCTCTATTATGCCAATGGGCAAATGCCCTTGGAGCAACTGTCATTGGCACTGTATCAACCAAAGAGAAGGCAGCTCAAGCCAAAGATGATGGGTGTCACCATGTTATACTCTACAAAGAAGAGGATTTTGTTGCTCGTGTCAAGGAGATAACATCAGGCAATGGGGTTGATGTTGTCTATGATTCTGTGGGAAAAGACACCTTTGAGGTAAAGTCACTATTGTCCTTATTATCTATAGGTGGCTGAATAAATGGAAAGGATAAGAATACAGAAGTGTGGAATGAAAGCAGTACCTACACCTTTCTAATGGATGGACTCAAAATGATGTTTATGTTTATCTCTGGTTTTTTATGTCAGCTTATATTAATAGTAATAATGGTGCAACTGTGTTAGGTAGGTGATTTGGCTTTAATAAAGTGCATCAATTTGAGAACAGCCCATCTACTGTTGCAAGTGTGACCAGGAAAACCCTTTCTTTTTTTCATTTGCATTTGTTTTGGAGTTTATGGACACATTATTTGTTGGAGAACTAAGTCGCCAAGGCTGATTTTGCTGAAACACCCTGATTGATCCAAGTTAATCCATTATGAGTTCGTGTTGAATTATCCAAGTCGGTAATGTTTAATTGGCATAAAGTCTGCAAGATCTTTCTTACTCTTAAAATTTGTCAGGTATGAGCTCCTAACATGAATGCTTTTATCATATTCAGGGCTCATTGGCAAGCTTAAAGCTTCGGGGTTATATGGTGAGCTTTGGGCAGTCTTCAGGTACACCAGATCCAATTCCGTTATCAGCACTAGCTCCAAAGTCTTTGTTCTTAACGAGACCTTCTCTTATGCAATACACTGTGACTCGCGATGAGCTGCTGGAAACTGCTGGGGAAGTATTTTCCAACATTGCATCAGGGGTCTTGAAGGTTCGTGTAAATCACACATATCCCTTGTGGCAGGCAGCACATGCACATGCAGACCTTGAAAGCCGGAAAACATCTGGTTCAGTTGTGCTTCTTCCATAAGGCAGCAGAACAAGCTTGTATGCTAATTGTCATGAGGGTTGCTATCTATGAATTATCACTATTTTCTGTAATTATGGTTTGAAGGAACTGTGCTATCAAAATAATACAAAATTCTCAATATCTGACTGGCTTATCCTTGTTTTATTATACGAGCTCCAAATAAAAATTTAGATTTACCATCAATGTTACTGTGAGTTTGCTTGGAGTTATTAACAGATGACTTGCACATATCTGAATTTGAATGTATTTGTGTCTTAATAGAAGTCAATTTCAGAATTATAGAACTCATAGCTTGATTCATATTTGTCTTCTATCGTTGAATTTACCTTTTAGATTAATGGTTTACCTCATTAACGAATCACACGATTCAGTTAAGAAGGATAACCTGAGAGTTAAAATTTTGTAATAAAATATTCTGCAAATTTTAATTAATATTAGATTAAATTGAATTTTAAAATGGTTATTTTAGGCGCGAGGTACAGAATTGAACCGGACAAACCAACCAATAAAATGGGCATTTAATACTTAATAGGACAAATGGTTGATCAATCATTTTGGCTACAAGCTTCTTCCGTAACAATCAGTTTGGTTCTGCACCATTTCAATTCAGAAATCAGCCCTTCTGCACAATTCTACCAACAATTGCCGTGTCACATGCCCACCAGTATTTCTCAAACACAAGAAAAGCAAGCAATAGTAGTGAAAGCACATGTCACAGAAGCAGCAGCTGCAGTGGAAGTAAGATTACCAACTGGTGAAGGCAATTTGGGTTTATGAACATGGTGGCCCTGAGGTCTCTGTTTGTCACTCTTATGCTCTGCTGTTTGTTCTTAATGCACATTCATTTGTGTGTTTATATGATCATTATTCGCTTTTATAGGTATGGCCTGTGGTTTTAAGATTACTTCTAGTTTCCTGAACAAATTGTTACAACCCACTTGATTAATTTGTGTAAAGCACAAAACCCATATCAAGTTGTAGTTGCTATGTCTTTTTTCCTTATTATATTGTGTCAATTTATAGTTCTCTAAGAATTTTCTATGATGGTAATCTGGTAATCAGGTAAGCTGTATTGAATATAAATTTAGCATTAATTTTGCTTTCTAAATCTTGAGAATTCAAATTTATTGAGCTTTACTCAAATTCAATGTTGGTCGATAAGAGACCTGTATCTAGTTTTTGATATGAAGATCATTTCTGGGAGTAACTGATTAGTTATTACAGTACATGGTTGTGGCAGGTTCTCAAGTGTGAAGATCTGAAAATTGTGGAGCCACGAGAGGGTGAGATACGTGTCAGAAACAAAGCTATTGGTTTTAATTCAATAGATGTGTGCTTCCGCAAAGGAGTTAGCCTCCTTCCCTGCTCTTCACCCAGGTATGATTTATTGGAAGTGTGTTTTAAAAATAAAATTATTTATATTTAAATATTATTAAAATTAATTAATAGAGATTATTTATTTAATATTAAATTTATATTATAATTATTTCATTTAAATATTATGAAATTATTTAATTATTATATGTAATTTTAAACTTAGTATATAATAGTTATATACGGAAGGATTAAATTTAAGCGTAATGATCTAAATTTGTCATTAGTTTGAATGAAGACAGAAATTTTATTTTGATAGATTATAAGTGCAGTCAATTTGTATATTGTATATAATGATTTTATTCAGATCATTTTATGTCTTGACATAAAAAATTGAGACACTTTATATAATATTAATTATATAAAACTGGACTACGATAAAATTAATTCTCTATTAATCTCTCTTAGTAAAGAGAATTTATTTTATCATAATATAATAATATATAGATTAGTCTTAATCCTAAGTGATTAATGAATAACTATTTATTGAGTTATATTTATTAATTTACAAGGAAAAGACTGTAAAATTTTTTTAGTCAATTACTATGTATTTTATAAGTGTAACAAAATAGATAGCTATGAATATTTTTCACAGATATGGAATCCACTCATTTCGAAAGGAAGTTAGATAAGTTGTTCTCTTGATAATTGATTCTAGTTTTGAACATTATAAGCGCTCAATTTTTTTTAAGAGTTAAAAGAAAATAATAAAAAATTTGTGAATTTTACAAATTAAATTTTTAAAAGAGGATTAATATGGATCAAGGATAAAGATGTAATTATAAAGGTTAACGGATACTCGACCTAACTCTAATTATGAACATTTGTGGATGATTGATCTATATGAAATGATTATTAAATGGACAAAGACAGTTTTCTGCTTTATAATTTATCTGCAAAATTAAGAGTTCACATTTATATTTTTAGTATAGTAATATAAAGTTAATAAATAAAATCATGTTGATTAAAAAGTTTAATCAAATAATTTAATTTATTGAAGCTTAATTTTGTAAGTTCATCAGATTCGCATGCTAACTCTATAAACACTGAAATTGACTATTGAATTTATTATTAGATCTAAAATATTAATTGGCCCAAATTTAATTTGATTGGTCAATATTTAATTTTATTAAACTTATTGGGCTCAATCAATTACTGGCTCAATCTATAATAATTATAGAATTAAATAAATAAATAAATAATTTATTTAAATTAAAATAATTAGATTATTAAATTAAATTAAATAATTAGATAATTATGAATTATCTAAATTATTTAATTAAATATAATATTAGATATAATATTTATCATTTTAATTATCTAAATTAAAATAATATAAATATATTATTTTATCATAATCCTATTAAGATTAAAAGTTTAAATAATATAAGCATTCTTCTACTATAAAAAGAAATTTTAGAATCATTTTTACGTATATTTCATTAGAGCTTCTTTTGGATTAAATTTTTCTAAAGAGAAAAATTAAGAACACAATTAGATCTTTTGCAATTTATCAACTCGCTCACATGAGTAGTCCATTGGTGGAAGATACAGTGTGTAAGATTTGTTGGCGTTAACAAAAAACATCTGTGAAACCTTTTCGTTTGACGTCCGATTCACATCTCGTTTGTTCCTATGCATCACATTTTCTATTGTGCATCTATTTATGATAAAAAAACCACAATTAAATATTCAAATATTTATGATTTAGAGCAAAATACAGAAGTTAGGTACAAATTACACTAGTGCTTTTATGCCCTTATCAGATATGATCACTGGGTTATAGTAAAGCATATTCTCAAGTACCTATAGAGAATGAGAAACTATATGCTTGTCTATTTCAGTAAGGATTTGATCCTAATCGGATACACTGATTTTGATTTTCAATCTGTTTTAGATTCTTAAAAATCAACATCTGGATCACTATTCACTTTTAGTGGTGGAGCCATTGTATGGAGAAGCATAAAGCAATCATGTATTGTTGATTCAACAATGAAAGCTGAATATGTAACAGCTTGTGAAGCGGCTAAGGAAGCGGTATGGCTCTGTAAATTCTTATTAGATCTAGAAGTTGTTCCAAATATGAATAAATCCTTAACGCTTTATTGTGATAATAGCGGTGCAGTGACGAATTTCAAAGAGCCAAGAAGTCACAAAAAAGGCAAGCACATAGAAAGTAAATACCATATGATCAGGAAGATTGTTCACCAATAATATGTCATGGTGAAGAAAGATCAAGTCATTAAATAACCATGCTGATCCGTTTACGAAGACTCTTTCTGCTGCTAGTTTTGAGAGTCACTTAGAGGGTTTAGGAATATGAGACATGTCTCACATACTTTAGGACAAGTGAGAGATTGTTGGAAGTGTGCCTTAAAAAAAAATTATTTGTATTTAGATACTGCTGAAAATAATTAATAGAGGTTGTTCATTTGCAATTATAATTGTTTTATTCAAATGTCATGAAATTTCTTGATTATTATACGTAACCTTAAACTTAGTATATAATAGTTATATACGAAAGGATTAAGTTAAGCGTAATAATCTAAACTTGTCCTTAGTCTGAATGAAGACTAAAACTTCATTTTGATAGACTATAAGTGCGGTCAATTTGTATATTGTATACAATGGTCTTATCCGGATCATTTTATGTCTTGACATAGAAAATGGAGGCACTTTATATAATGTTGATTATGTAGAACTAGACTATGATAAAATTAATTCTTTATTAATCTCCGTTAGTAAAGAGAACTGAGTGATTAATGAACTCCTATTCATTGAGTTATGTTTATTAATTTACAGGGAAAAGACTGTAAAAGATTATCAGTCAATTACTAAGTATTTTATAAATATAACAAAATGGATAGCTGTGAACATTTCTCATAGAGATAGAATCCACTCCTTTCGAAAGGAAGTTAGATAAGTTGTTAATTTGATAATTGATTCTAGTCTTGAACATTATAAGCGCTCAATTTTCTTTAAGAGTAAAAGAAAATAATAATAAATTTATGAATTTCACAAATTAAATGTTCAAAAGAGGATCGATGTAGATTAAGAATAAAGATGTAATTAGAAAGGTTAACGGATACTCGACTTAGCTCTAATTATGAACACTTGTACATGATTGATCTATATGAAATGATTATTAAATAGACAAAGGCAATTTTTTATTTTATAAATTATCTGTAAAATTAAGAGTTCAGTTTTATATTTTTAATGGAGTAATATAAAGTTAATAAATAAAATTATGTTGATTAAAGAGTTTAATCAAATAATTTAATTTATTAGAGCTTATTTGTAGGTCCATCAAATTCCTATGCTAACTTCATAAACACTGAAATTGACTATTGAATTAATTGTTAGATTTAAAATATTAATTGGCCCAAGTTTAATTTGATTAAACTTATAAGGATCAATTAATTAATTTGATTGACCTATATTTAATTTGATTAAAATTGTTGGGCTCAATTAATTACAGGCACAATTCATAATAATTATAAAATTAAATAAATAATTAAATTATTTAATTAAATTAAATAATTAGATAATTATAATTATCTAAATTATTTAATTAAAGATAATATTAAATATTATATTTATCCTTTTAATTATTTAAATTAAAATAATATAATGATATTATTTTATCTTAATCCTATTAAAATTAAAAACTTAGATAACATGAGTATTCTTGTACTATAAAAAGAAGTTTAGAACTATTTTTCGTATATTTTTATTAGTGCTTTTTTTGACTTCAATTTTTTTAAAGAAAAAAATTAAGAATACATAATTAGATCTTTTAAAATTTATTAACTCGCTCATACGAATAATCCATTGATAAAAGATACAATATAAAAGATTTAATGGTATAAAAAACATCCATAAAATTTTATAATTAAAATATTTTTCTTATACCATTTTATTTTATTGTTAAATTAAGATACACACAATTGTTTTTATTATTTAAAAATCGTTCTTGCATGGTTATGTCTACGTTCAGTGGTGTTGTTGATGGCATGCACTGTCGTAAATTTTGTGTAAGTTATTAAGCATGAAATGGAATATTTTGATTGTTTCACGTTATCACTTAAACTGATGGGTATCTATGTGATTCGTACTTTCTAGAATTGGTAGAAAGTACAAGAAGCAATTGTGTGATGGAATATTTATCCACATTGACTGCTAAGGGATATATACACTGAAGCCTAAATAAAAGATTTAAGTGAAACATTTTTCTCTCAATAATCATTTTCGTTACTGCTCTTTCTCTAAGAAACTTTTGCAGTCATTTGGCTTAATGTTCCTGAAGCAAGAAGAAATTTGAACTCCTATGTAGACAACTTTTGTCTTCGATTGCAGGTAGGGAGGCAGTTGGAGAGGTGATAGCTGTGGGCTCTGGACAACTGGCAGGGAAGTTGGAGATATCGTGGCTTACATTGGTGATCCAACGGGCTCATATGCTGAAGAGCAGATCCTTCCTGCCAATAGAGTTGTTCCTGTTCCTCCTTCTATTGATCCAATTATTGCAGCATCCGTCACCCTTAAGGGTATGATGGCTTAGTTTCTACTGCAATGTTGCTTCAAGGTAGGTTGCATATGCATCCTGGAGCATTTGCTCTTCAGCAAGCATCGGCGTTAGTTTATGGAAAGAAAAATTAAAATAAAAACTATAATGTTAAATGTTATGTTTCTACAATTTGTACTTACCATCATGTGCATTTAAGTTTGGGCATTCAACTACTACCTGTACACGTTTGATATACAGTGAATGAGGATTATGATATAAATGTCTATGACTGTGGCATGCCAATTTATCGAGGAAAAAGAGAGAGAAAGATTGAGCAGTAGGATGAATTGTTGTGCAAATCTTAGATTGATTTAATGTAAGGTAATATGGTATCTTGTTATGATAAATCTTTTTAACTGATTCTTTCTCAAGTCTCAAACTCGGGGTTCTTGTTGACATGTGAACTTTTTTAATTAAAAGTGTAAATTAATGGATCCAATGATTGTAGTATGTGTTAATATGTGTCATCATTGTAGTGTGTCATAATTACGATATCTCATGTGTGTTTGTCGTGTGTGTTGATAATGAGTGTTAAATGAGAGTAATTATTTTATATTATTTTATTTTTATAATTTGTTGTAACAATATAGTCATACGGATTGTAAAGGTGTATATCCACTTGTGTGAAGTCATTATTATGTTTCATGGCATTTTTATATATTCTGATATAAATATAAAATGAAAGAGAAATGTTAGTATTGTAATAAAAAAAAAACAAGTGTTATAGTTTTTCTGTAGTATGGATGTCTTAGCAATTTCATTGGTATTGAATTAAGTCAAAATTAAAATTGATTAAAAATTTAATATTGGTATCAGAGCATTGTTTTTATAGACTGTAAGGTTTAATTAAAAAAAAATATTGAGAGTTTTTAGAGTTTAAACACTTGTACATGAGTGACTAAATGGCTTTAGGAAGCAATATTGCTTCTGTTATTCCTTAATTTTTTTTTTAAAATTATCAAATATGAATTGTTAAAATGAAGTCATATTTAAAGTCCTTGAATTTATGGGAGATTGTAGATCAAAATAAGTAACTTCTAACATTGAGAGTTAATCCTACTATAGCTCAAATAAAGCAATATAAGGAGGAGAAGTTGAAGAGGGATAAAGTTGTTACTTGTCTGCACTTAGCCTTGACAGATGATGTGTTTACAAACATCATGTATTTTGAAACTGTCAAAGATATATGAGATGAGTTAAAATAATTACATAAAGGCAGTGAAAGAGTAAGGTCTGTCAAATTGTTGAATCTTAAAAGAGAGTTTAAAATGTTGAGAATGAATATGTCAAAGATTGTTCTTCAAAGTTACAAGCATTGGTGAACTAGACGAGGCTCTATGATGAGGCTGTGAAAGGTTATAAAGTAATGAAAAAAATGTTGTTTAACTTGCTCGAAAAATTTGAAGCCAAAATTTCTGCAATTGAGAAATCATTTGACATCAAGAAATTGATTATTTTTTAGATCATTAGTAAAATGCAAGCTTAAGAACAAAGAATTACATTTCAAGCAAGACACAAAGGGAAGTAACATTTTCAAAAGGATCAAAAGAAGTAGAATTATGAAAAAAGAGGTAGGGATCAAAAAAGAAAAGGCAAGAGGGATGAGAGTTCAATTAAATTTGCAGTAAAGGACAAGTTCTTTCATTGTTCAACATGTAAAAGAATAAATCGTATGTCAAACAATTGTTGGTACAAGGAGAAGCCATAAATTAAGTGTAACTACTGTAAGAAGTGAGGACACAGAGAAAAGTTTTATAGATCCAAGCAAAACCAAACTTAACCACAACTTACACAACATGCTAACTTCACTGATGAGCAACTCCAAGTTGAAGATCACTTATTACTCAAGTTTGTTATTAATCTTCAAAAGATGTATATATGTGGATAGTGGTTGTACTATCCATATAGTGAGAGACTTAAACTTATTCACTTCTCTAAATAGGATTGACAAAACCAAAGTTAAGCTTGAAAATAGAGAGATGGTTTAGGCTACAGGAAGAGGTATAGTCTCTATTTACAGAGGCAAAGGTACAAATTAATTCATGATGTGCTGTTGATTCTTGATTTAGATTAGAATTTGTTTAGTGTTGCATAATTATTAAAAAACAGATATTCACTTTTATTTAAAAAAAATGGCTGCACTATATTTGATTCAAATGATTATAAAGTTGTTAAAGTTGAAATATGGGATAATAGCTTTCTAGTATATTGGAATTAAGTAAATCACTTAGCACATATTTCCAAACATAATGATTTTATATTATGGCACAAAAGAGACGATCATTTCAATATGAATGCATTGAAGTATTTGTAATCCCATGATATGGTTAGAGACATGCCTGCAATCAGTTGTATTGATGATTTATGTGATGCCTGTCAATTAAAAAAAATGCATAAAAAGTCCTTCTCATCATGGAGCTTGTTTATACTGATTTATGTGGCCCTTTGAATGTTCCCTCTCTAAGCCAGAATAAGTATTTTATCTTATTTATTGATGATCTGACTAGAATGGCATGGGTGTACTTTTTATCAAGTAAAGCTTAAACTTTTAATACTTTTAAAAAGTTTAGAGTTATGGTGGAGTTTAAAAGTGGCTACAAGATTAAGATGTTGAGATTAGACAATAAAAAGGAATACACTTCCAATGAATTTAATGTGTTTGTTGAAGATATAAGAATTACTCATCAATTGACTGTTAGTTACACCTTTGAGCAAAATGGAGTTTCAGAGAGAAAAAATATATCAGTTATGGAGATGGCAAGATGTTTGATTGCAAAAAAGAAATTATCAAAATGCTTTTGGGCTGAAGCTGTCTATACAGTAATGTATCTCTTGAATAGACTACTAACTAAAGTTGTTAAGAGAAAGCACTAATTGAGGCTTGGTCAGGAATAAAGCCTACTACCAAACACTTGAATACTTTTAGATCAATTTGTTATACTTATATTGCAGATGTCAAGAGATCCAAAATAGATGACAAAGCTGAGATGAGAATTTTTTTGGGCTATACAATAAGATCTAAGGGTTACAGAGTGTAAAACATAAAGTCAAAGAAGATTGTGATTAACAGAGACATTCAAGTTGATAAGGTTGTATATTGGGATTGGAAAAATAATTAAGTTTAAAGAAGTGTAAAATTAGCACAGTTGACAATCATTCTTACTGTAACTGATAACCAAAATCAAGTTTCAAATGGTATTGAATATCAAGAAGATGAATTTGACTCTTAAGTATTGAAGACTAAGTCCTTGGTTGAAATTTATAAAAAATGAAATTTTGTTGTGAATGAGCCTTCTTGTTTTGAAGAAGCTTCAATGCTGATGGAATGAAATGATGCAATGAAAAAGGAGCTAATTATGATCAAGAAAAATGGCATCTGAGAACTCACTTCAAGACCTAAGATAGACATATGATTGGTGTTAAATAGGTTTTATAGGGCAAAATTAAACCCTGATGGCTCCATTCACAAACACAAAGCTAGACTTGTTGTGAAAGAATATTCTCAAATGGCTGGAGTTGATTGTGGTGATACATTTACCCTAGTTGCTAGACATGAAACTATCAAATTACTTATTTCTCTATTAGCTCAATGTGGATGGAGGATCTTTCATTTGGATGTCAAATTAGCTTTTTTAAATGAGTTTCTACAAGAAGCAATTTATGTTGAGTAGCTTAATGGTTTTATTATTACAGGTCATGAAGATAAAGTCTATAAGCTTCATAAAGCCTTACATGGGCTGAAACAGGCTCCAAGAGCCCAGCACAACAGAATTGATGTACACTTTCTCTAAAATAATTTCAGGAGTAGTCAAAATGAGCCTACTTTTTATGTGAAAGTTTGTGAAAAATTTAATGTGCTAAGAAGTAAGTTAGTAGTCTTTAAGAAAAGTTTCAAGGAGGAGTGTTGACATGTGAAACTTTTCTAATTAAAAGTGTAAATTAATGAATGCAATGATTGTGGTATGTGTTAATAAATGTTATGATTGTAGTGTGTAATAATTATGGTGTGTCATGTGGGTTAATGGTGTGTGTTGGGAGCAATCATTGTAGTGAGTGCTAAATGGGAGTAAGCATTTTGTATTATTTTATTTTCATAATTTGTTATAATAATGTGGCCATACGGATTGTAAGGAAATATGTTCACTTGTTGTATGAAGTCATGATTATGTTGTTGGGAGTTGTTCATTCATGGGTGTTTGCATGTGGGTTTTGTGTTTAATCACAATTTATACATATCACATATATATAATGAAGCAGCGGAAGCTTAAAACATTGCAGTAAACACAATCATAATATATTAATCAGAAACGAAATTGAGAAATAACCCTTGAAGCCTTTGGTTGGAGATTTTTGAAGTCCACCAAAATGTAGTCTTTGATCAATTCTAGTAATCAACAATGGTGGGTTTGATTATCTAGAATGACAGCTTTTGATCCAGCACTTGTTTAACTACTTAAACTTGTGTTCTTGATTTTTTTCTTTTGATTAACACTTAATCAATTAATCAAAAACCTATTTTACTAAATTAGTTTTAAGCCTTAAAAGAAAATAATGAATTCAACTCTTGAATCCATTAATTAGAAGACAATTTCTCTTTTCTCTCTTTGTAAAATGGCTTACCTAATTTTGCAAAATCAAATTAACAAAACCCTTTTGAATTTAATTTACATTTGTTTTATTTATACAAATGAATTTAATTTCATTTCATAACACTTAATTTCACTTAATTTCAATTTGAATTTAATCTAACCTAATCATAGTTAACTCTTAACTTTAGTTAGGTTAAATTAACATTTAAATATTCTAACTATAGTTAACATTTAACTCTAGTTAGTTAAAAGAATATTTAAATATTTTAACCATGGTTAACTAACTTAACCATGGTTAGGTTAACTTTTACTTAACCATTAAGTATAGTTAATCTAACTTAACTAAATGGTTAACTCTTAACCTTAGTTAATCTTTAATTATTTATTCAACAATTAAATAAATAAATATTTATTTGAATTATTTAACAATTAAATAATTATCAAGTGAAATTATAATTATGTCCTTACTCGGTTACCAAGTTAACCTAAAGTGGGTCCCACCATCTGACCATATACTTTAGTTAACGTAACCTTAGTAAATTGCTGGATTTTACTGTATTGAACTATTCAATACGGTACGCTGCCCAAGTGCTCAAAGAGTACATTTCATATTGGGACTCCCTAGGTCCACGCCCGATTCGTCAAATGAAACTATTTCATAAGTCCGTGAACTATGCCCCACGCACACGTTACGGATATTACAAATCAGCGCGTCAGACCATACATGTTGAGGTTACTCCATATTCGTATAATCCTTCCGTCATTATATCCAGGATGAACGGGATATAGATCAATACCGTCAAATCCCGATAATTTCATCCATTACTTTATTATCTTCAGATTCGTATCTTTATGAACAATTTACGCAAACACTTTTGCTATAATGTTCGAACCTGTAGGAAACTCCTTTCCCAGGTGGATTGCTTACGGCCATAAGACTTTACAAGATACAATCTCGAAGTTCGGATATACTACCCATCTATGTGAGCTGACGGATCCCATATCTACGCACACCGAACTCCATGAGCATCGGACCATACCCAGCGACATGTAGCGGTCAGACCATGAAAGGTTTCTGACATACGTGGAACCAAAGTATGATGGATCTCCCACAAGTTCACCGTGGCGCTCAGGTCGAAGGACCACGAATACTACTCAACTCGAGAGGAACTTCCTTTGACGGTTTCATAGGATGTCTATTGGGGTCCTCCGGAGTCTGTTTAGTATCCAGTCCTAACTGAATACCTGTATGTCTATATGAACTTCAACCAAGCTCATGGTTAACTAAGAATAACCATCTGTACAATACAGATATGGACATACACTAATCTATGTGTATCACCGATAGACCCTCATTGGTGAACGTAGATCAGGAACTCTTTATTTTAGAAGATACTTCCATAATGACATTTCTTAGTCTCTATTGCAACTCTTTGCAATTATGTCATTACTAGTAGATTCTCAGGTCTTTGTGACATTATTGATTAAGTTCTAATTAATTAGAACTCGCTGGCTATTATAACCTGCTAACTCTTAGCACTGGTCTAAACTTCTTCAAACCAAATATGAACTTACTCAGATCATATCTTGTCTATAATGTTACAAGCTTAATTACCATTCATTAAAAGATATTAGCGATTTAATAAAATATGCATTGTATAAATATTACAAACTAAATATTCATACAAACTGGGATGGCACGTAAGCACATACCCTAACATATGTTTCATGGCATTTTTATATATTTTGATATAAATATCAAATGAAAGAGAAATATTAGTATTGTAGTAAAAAAAAAAAAAGATTTTAGCTCTTCTCTCTTATAAATGTCTCAATAATTTCATTGTTATTAAATTAAGTCAACATCAGCATTGATTAAAAAACTAACAGTTTGTTGGCATTGGAGACAAATATATATTTAGATAGAGCTAATATATTTGATTTATGCATAAAAGTGGTTGAGCCAATTTATTTGACTTGTGCATAAATGGTGATTGAACCAACTTATTTGACTTGTGCATAAGTGGTTTGACTTGTGCAGAAATAGGAGTTGAGCAAATTTATTTGACTTGTGCATAAGTGATGGTGGTTGAGCCAATTTATTTGACTTGTATATAAGTGGTGGTGGTTGAGCCAATTTATTTAACTTAAACATAAAAAAAAAAAAAATTAGTGCATGTGACACCGAAATTGAAATAATTTATAAATAGATTGCCTGGAGATGAGATTTGGTAAAGGGACACCAAAATATAATACCATTGTGACACCAAAAATGTTTGGGAAGAGCAACGGAAGAGAGAATGAAAACAATGAGAGTGTAAGAAGAAAAATAAAAGGTTTGTTTTTATTTTTCTTATCTTGTAACTTTTGGGTCTAATTAGGGATTTATAGTATAACTATCATTAGGATTGTGGGAAACACTTGTGAATTCGGAGTTAGTATTTTCTTGTAGTAGGCTCGATTTGGTGGGTGAGTAGTAAAAGTTTATGTAATTGAAACTATTTTTACGTAGTGAATTTTATCTTTGATAGCCTGTGGACGTAGGTTCGATTTGAGCCGAATTACGTAAATTCTTGTATTGTTATTCTCCATTTTTGTTTTCTTCAGTACTGTTTGATATTTTCTATAAATGTGGATGAGGACGGGGAATAGAGAATCTCAGTTTAATTAATTGTGAGTTCTCCCTTAAGTATTTTTTCTAATAAGTGGTATTAGAGTGGGTGGTTCATTTGGTGCATTTTAAAGCTTTTGGTATAGTAGTGTGAATACGTATGATACTATTTATATATACGGGACTATTTACGTATATGGATTATTCATATTCACGAAAATTTATCAAAGCTGAGAGCACGAGGCAGAAATGTCAATAATAAAATTTGAGATGGAGATGTTTGACGGGAGAATTAATTTTGGCTTGTGGCATGTACGAGTTAAAGATGTGCTAATTTAACATGGATTTCATAAGGGTTTTAAAGGCTTTAAGAAAAATTATCCCAAAGGTGGAGCGATTTCAGCTAATAGCTCTAAGTTTAAAGTTAACAGTTTAATATATGATTAAGAGTTCCTCTTAGGGGGACATTTACATCTTTATGGCATGATCGCTAGTTGCCATGAAAGAGGATGTACTATTGTCAGTGGGTTTACAAGTTTACACATAGGCATTGGTTTGACATTTATGCAAGGAATGTGGTGGAATGTTGTCGATGGCTGAAGAAGTCTCAGCACAAGCCAAATGTGAGAGTTGCACCATAATTTTTTCGTAAATTGTTCGACATGAGCCGAAAAAGAAATTATTAGAATGGTCGAATTCTAAGTGTCTATACTTTTATGATGGAGTATGATTCTCTATGTTAAAAATGTCACTAGCGTTTTGTTATCTTGGTAGAAAAAATACAGGAATCCTATTAAGTGGGTTGAAATAGTAAAATTTCATTCAAGAGAGATTGTGGTTGTAAAGGACAAGGTTAATGTATTTGTCTTCAAGGTGGAGATTATTGGCATTGGAGACAAAATATGTATTTAGGTAGAGCCAATTTATTTGAATTATACATAAAAATGGTTGAGCCAATTTATTTGACTTGTATATAAATGGTGGTTGAACTAACTTATTTGATTTGTGTATAAGTGGTAGTTGAGCCAATTCATTTAACCTGTGCATAAGTGATAGTGGTTGAGCCAATTTCTTTGACTTGTGCATAAGTGATGGTAGTTGAGTCAATTTATTTGACTTGTACATAAGTAGTGATGGTTGAGCTAATTTATTTTACTTAAACATAAAGAAAAAATAAATTAGTGCTTATGACACCGAAATTGGCAAAGACTTTTTTACATTGTAAATACTTATAAATAGGTTCCTTTAGAGATAGATTTTGTAAGGGGACACCAAAATGTAACACTATTGTGACTCTAAAAAAGCCAAATAAGAGCAACGAAAGAGAGAAGGAAAAAATGAGAATATGAGAAGAAAAATAAAAGGTTTATTTTTAATTTTCTCATATTGTAATCTTTTAGTATAACAATAGATTTATAGTGTAACTATCATTAGGATAATGGAAAACACTTGTGACAATTGTTTATGTCCACAATAGATCAAAATCCTAATCTCTTTTATTAAATCACAAGTCACAAAGATCTCTTACAAAAGTCTTTCTTAGAAATACAATGAATATACGTTTTGTTTGGTCATCTCTCTTAAGCCAAAATAAGGGCTTATATATAGCCTTTTGTGTCCTATACAAACTTATTTTGAGTTGTATAGAAAAGAAATTTAGACCAACTAAATAGAAAAATTATAAAAGAAAAATAGCATTGGTGATGTAGTGCTGGTTTTTCAAACTTGAGCGCTGCAACATTGCTAATCTGGCGTCATGACTCAAACCTGGAAGCTGTATCCAGTTCTAAGCCTCTAACTTTAGTCCTAACTTCGTCTTTTTGTCTTATTCTCTACTCTGTGTTGTTTCATTATTTATGGCTTGATTCAAAACCATCTTTCACATGATTTTTACTCATAATCTTTTCATTGATTTAAAATCTCTAAAGTTTTCTTTGGATTCATTCATTCTACACCACATACTTGATTACACGGCAATGATTCTAGTTAAATTCTTACATAAACTGAACTTAACTAAGGGTAATGGCTTAGTTAACATATCTTTTCTGTCGTTGATATCTTCATTAGACTAACTTTAACACTTTCTACAACATCTTTGATGGAATGTAACCTTACATCAATGTATTTTGATCTTTCATGAAATATTTTATATTGGCTCAGATGTATCGTACCCTGGTTATCAAAATGCATAGAAGCTTTCACTTCCTTCATTTCTACTAGCTCTAAATATAACCCCTCCAACACTATAGCCTCATTTATCGCTTTACTTATAGCTATACTCAGCCTCTGTAGTTAATAGTGCCACTATATATTGCAAAATTGTCTTTCAGCACACATTATATCCAAACACTGTGAATATAGACACAGCCAACAACCGCTTTCTATTAAGGTCACTTGCATAATTTGAATCTACAAACCCTATTACTATTTCACTATTTTTACTTGCCTTTTTGTATAATAGTCTATGCTCTAATGTTCCTTTTAAGTACTTTATAAGCCATTTAATAGCAAGCCAATACTTCTTGCCTGGATTAGCCATATATCTATTTACCATGCTTACTATTTGAGCTATATAAGGCCTTGTGCATGTTATCGCATATTGTTGGGAGTGTTAGGGTACAAATTAACTAGGGTGCTTGCATGTGGGTTGTGTTCATCATACTAACAATATACATATCTCATACATACATGTGCACAGCGGAAGATTATATACAATGAACACAGAAAATAACATTTGATTAACTGAAAATTCGAGATTGAGAAATATCACCAATGAAGCCTTTGGATTAATTTTCTTTGAAGTCCACCATGAAATGAATCTTTGATCAATCCTAGCAATCAACAAGGGTGGGTTTGATTGTCTAGAATGGCAGCATCTTCATCCAGCATATGTGTTTAACTCTTAAACATGATTCAAAGTTAAACTATTTAACTTAATTAAATTTGTTTTTCTTTTTATTCAACTCTTGAATAAATAAAACAAATCTTGTTTTTAGTTATTACATTTAGTAACCATTTATCTAATTTGTTTTGTTGTTCTAACACTTAAAACACAAAATAAACAATTTCAATTTCTCAAATTGAATTGGCTCCCAAAATGCAAAACCTAAAATCTAAAAATCTTTTTGATTTTCAATTTCATTTCACTTTATATATTAATGCATAAATTCCAAACTAATTTGAATTTCATTTGCATTTCATTTGGCTTAACCTAACCTTAGTTAATATTTAACCATAGTTAGATTATTTTAACTTAACCTTTAAGTTAATAAATATTTAATTAATTTAACTATAGTTAACTAACTTAACCATGGTTAGGTTAACCTTTACTTAACCTTTAAGTAAGGTTAACTTAACCATTTGGTTAACTTTTAACCTTAGTTAAGTTAAATCATTTATTTAACAATTAAATAAATAAATATTTATTTTAATTATTTAACAATTAAATAATCATAAAGTGAAATTACTATTATATCCTTACTCGGTTACCAAGTTAACCTAAAGTGAGTCCCACTATTTAACCATATATTTTAGTTAACGTAACCTTAGTAATTGCTGAATTATACTGTATTGAACAATTCAATACGGTACACTGCCCAAGTGCTCAAAGAGTACATTTCATATTGGGACTCTCTAGGTCCACACCCGATTTGTTAAATGGAACTATTCTATTAATTCGTAATTGATTCCCCAAGCACACGTTACGAATATTACAAATCAGCGTGTTAGACCATACAAGTTGAGGTCATAACGTATACGTATAATCCTTCCATCATTTATATCCTGGATGTGCGGGGATATAGATCAACACCATCAAATCCCCATTTGCTCATCCAATAATCTTATCTTTAGATTCGTATCTCGATAAACAATATAAGCAAATACTTTTGCTATATTGTTTAACCCTGTGGGAAACTCTTTTTCCGGGTTTATGCTTGTGGCCACAAGACTTTATGAAATACAATCTCGGAGCATCGGATATACAACTTACCTACGTAAGCTGACGGATCCCGTATCTACGCACACCGGACTCCATGAGCATCAGACCATACCCAGCGACACATAGCGGTCAGACCATGAAAGCTCTCTGACATATGTGGAACCAAAGCATGATGGATCACTCACAAGACCACCGTGGCGCTCAGGTCAAAGGACCACGAATACTACTCAACTCGAGAGGACCTTCCTTTGACGGTTTCATAGGATATCTATTGGGGTCCTCATGAGTCTGTTCAGTATCCAGTCCTGACTGGATACCTGTATGCCTATACAAGCTCTAAGCTCATGGTCAGCTAAGAACAACCATCTGAACTAGTCAGATATAGATATACACTAAACTATATATTGTGAATTCACCGATAGATCCGCATTGGTGATCATAGATCAAGAACATTATATTTAAGACATACTTACATAATGATATTTCTTAGCACCTATTGCAACTCTTTGCAACTATATCATTACAAGTATACTCTCAGGTCTTTGTCCCATTATAGACAAGGTTCTAACTATTTAGACCTCGCTGACTCTTATAAACTGATAACTATTAACAGTGCTAACTATTAGCATTTATAACTCTCAGCTTTGATAACTATTAGTTCTGGTCTAAACTCCTTTAAACCAGATCTGAACTATTTCAGATCAAACAATGTCTGTAATGTTACAAGCATTTTACCATGTTAATATGATATTAACAATCTTTATTCGAAATGTTTATTGTATAAATATTAACATTTAATATTCATATAATATTAGAATGGCACGTGAGCACCAACTCCAACACATACATGATGCACCATACAACATTTGCATATAGTACTTTTTGCATCTCTAGTTTTTATTCACTAGTTTCAAGTAACAGTATTGATAGCAACTTAAAATGCATAGCTAATGGAGTTGATATAGTCTTTGTATCAGACATTATGAATCTATCAAAGATCTTGATTATATACCTATACTGTGACAAGAATATAATATCACTCTTATCCCTAATGATATCCATATCTAAGATCCTCTTGGCTTAAGTATTTCGTTTCAAACTCACAATTCAACTGTTCTTTCAACTTCTATATCTTTTATTTATCTTGATATATAATCAATATATCATCTACAAAAAGTAGTAGATATATGTATACAATTTATTTATTATTGTTTTAAAGTATACATATCTATTATACTTGCATTTGGTAAAGTCACACTGAAGTATGAAGTCATCAAATCTCTTATACCACTGCATAGGAGATTATTTCAGCCTATACAAAGATTTCTTTATAGGCAAACATGATCCTCCTTTCTAGGTTCTTCAAAACTTTGCGGCTATGACATGTATATTATTTCTTCTAATTCTCGTGAAGAAATATGCTCTTAACATTCATTTGCTTCAGATATAAATTCATTAACACATATGGCATATAGGAACCTAATCGATTAATGTTTGACTACAAGAGAGAAGATATCATGAAAATTAATAATATATCATGAAAATCAATCCCCTATTTTTGAATAAAGCATTGTGCAACTAACTTAGTCTTAAATCTTATAGGCTCTACACTTAGGATCCCTTTATTGACTTTGTAAACCCACTTACATCCAACTAGCTTCTTACCTTTAAGTCTACCATTAACTTCTATGTCTTATTCTACCTAAAAGAACTAATATCTTCTTCCATAGCATGTTGCTACTTTTCACTATTAATATTTATCATAGCTTTTTTATACGACTTAGGCTCATGACATTCATTAGTATAGGATGCATTAAATGTATAAGCAATTAAGTCTGCATGAGCATACCTTGTTAGTGGCTTGACTATTCTCTTTAGTCTTTCTTTAGCTAATTGGTATTCTTCAAGTTCTACTGCTAGAGTTCTTACATGTTTCTAGTTAGATTTCAAGGTACTTATAGGGATTTATAGTTTATCTCTTGATGTTGTTTCTTTGAAATACTGACCTAAGTGTATATTAGGCCTAAACTCATGCTCTATTTCTATTCTCACAATTTTTAAAGCTAAAACTGTTTTAGGCACAAGTTCTATCTCATTCACTTCTGTTTTTTTGATTGATCTCCATTATACCTAACTTATTGAACAACACATCTCTGTTTTTTTTTTCGTTTGTTTTATTAAGCATAAGACTTCCATTACAGACATTTGTCCATAATAGAGACAATCTCTGACCATGCAAAGTATTGCATGAGTGACAAAAATCACTCATATTATCAATGCAAACACTTTGAATTGATGACATTTGTTACATGCAACTTCATGCATGCTGCCACTTATCACACAAATAGCCATGCATAAAATCTATTTTTTGATGCAATAAAGACCTATTTGAAACATTTGTAAACCATGGTTTCCAATTTTTAAAGAGACCCTAAAACGTATCCTGCATTTTGAAACCTTCCTGGATTGATCTATATGATCGTACCATTATCCCAGTGCTCAACAAGTACACTTAATATTATGAGACTCTCTAGGTTCACACTCGTTTGTCTTACGAAATACTTTCGCAAGTCCATAAACGATGCCCTATACATATATTATAGATATTACAAAATGATGCATTGAATCATACAAGTTGCAGTCAACCATATTCGTATAATTCCTTATTCACATATATCTTTAGAAGAGCAGAGATATAAATTATCATCGTCAAATCTTTATATGCTCAACCATAAACTTGTCCCTAGATTTGTATTTCAATAAATAATATTCGCCAACTTCTTTGCGATATTGTTTAACTCTATCGGAAACTCTTTTCTAGGGTTTATGCTTGTGGCTAAAAGACTTCTTGAAATACAATCTCGAAGCATCAAGATTATAATTCATCTATACGAGCTGATAGATCCTATATCTGTGAACACCGGACTGCATAAGCATAAGACTATACCCAATGACACTCAATGGCCAGACCATGAACAATCTCTGATATGCATGAAACTAAATTATAGTGGATAATTCACAAGCCCATTGTGGCGCTTAGGTTAAAGGATCACGAATACTGCTCAACTCGAGAGGACCCTTAATTAACGGCTTTATGGGACGTCTATTAGAGGTCTTCATGTGTCTGTTGATTGATGCTATAGTAGCTAAGCGCAAACGCACGCTATCATATCAAGTAATATAAGATTTCAAGTCAAAGCATCAATCCCATAGGGATTATGTGATCTAATTCTATAAATCAAGTACTAAAATTGTACTTGACTTTTATTCAGAAAATTACAATATGAAATTGAATTAAATAATTTAACTCTATCAATTAAACTAAACAAAATCAAAGGGTAGAATTTACAAATAAAGATAATTTATAGTTTTGACTATTCCCCTAATATTTATTGGACTCATTAACCTCTTAGTTAATCTCTTAATACTAATTGTTGGCTTAGGTACTAATCTTATCACAAGCCTCTGTTGATGGTCGAGTGACTATATTACGCATTCTAACAATCACCTATATGTCTATAGTAATTAAATCAGAATACAATTCATTAAGATCAAGTCTAAATTATACCATACATGTAACATAAGTATATATCTATCATAGATTGAACTCATAATTGTTACCCTATGATTATGCATCAAACTATTCTAAGCTAAACATAAATATCCATTCGTCGAGTTCATCATAGTTCCTTAATCATTCAAAATATTGATAAGGTATAATAAAAGCATTAAACATAAGATAGAATGATCAATTGAATATATCAAGTTCATAAACTAAAAATTAACATAATTCAAATCTATACTAGGTTCACATTAACTATAGCTGAATAATTTAGCCTATCACAAAACTAATAGTATTAACCAATTCATAAAGATCAACAAGAATAAGAACATAATGATAAAGAAAGAGTATAAAAACTAATCAAAGCGACTCCATGATGTGCTTCTCGCCCAATCTTGACTTGAAGCTTGAATCTTGATCTTAGTTCTTCAATCTTTGGTTTTGATATTTGATTTTGTGTTGTGAATTCTTTTTCTAAGTTTTTGTCTCTTTTTTTTTCCTCTCCTATCTTTAATTAGAGTTTTTTAGTATTCTATTTAAACATCAAATACAAGTCAAAGTAGGATTACTGTTCACGACATACTGTAGCAAAATACTATTCACGAGCTACTGTTTACCATTACGGTTCCCCACTACTGTTCTTGTATAGCAGCGCTTAATCCTGTGTGCTGCGGTATGTAGACACTATTTGAGGCGCTGCGGCGCTCGGTACTATAGTAGGTACAGTAGCAATTTGATCTTTTGGCTCATTTTCATTATAGTTTCTACTGTATTTACTCCATTGACTCCAAACCTACAAAAATAATAATAAAATACATCAAAGTCGAATAATCTTAATTTCTACGAACAAATATTAAGTTTAAAGGGTAAAAATATTATACTTAATTTACCTCTATCATCTGTTCAATATCCAGTCCTTATTGAATACCTGCATGTCTATAAAGACTTTCAGTAAGTCCACGGTCTGCTAAGATTAACTATTTAAACAATTCAGATATAGACATACATTAATTAGAAAGGAATAACAATCAACCCGTGTCAGTAACCATGGATCAGGATCGATATTTTTGAGAATATATTATACAATGACATTTTTAGCACTATTTTTAACTCTTTTGTAACTATATCATTACTATATTATTCTTGGGTCATTATTCTTGTTTCAGACAACATTCTAACTCTTTAGAATTGCTAACTTTAACACTGATCTAAACTTTTTTAGATAAGATCTAAACTCATTTGAATTTATAATTTCTGAAAAGTTACAAGCTTCTTACCATATAATTATGTATTAACGATTATTATTGAAATGTTTAATGTATATTAGAATAGCCCTGGAATGGCATGTAAGCACTATCTATAACAACTATACCGTGCTTAGTACAAGAACTGTCAAACTAAGCGTTGTAAAACTCAGGACCATTATCTGTTATATGTTTCTTGACTATCTTACTGGTTTGATTCTCCATAAGTGCCTTTCAAGCTTCGAAAGTCTCAAACACTTATTCCCTACTTTTTGATATATATACACAGAAAGTATCTAACCTCACTATAGTTGTAGTATAAGCAGGTCTCTGTAAATTATAATGTATATACTTTAACGTCCCTTTGGTTTTGTGTTATTTATTTTTGAACTTGACTCTATGTGCTTTTTCAAGCACACAATCTTCACAAACCCAAAGGCCGAATCTCTTTCTTACCAATAACACCCTAATCATATAATTCTTTGAGAACTTTGTCATTCAAGTGGCCTAATCTCACATGCCATAACTTGGTCTGCATATTCTCAATATTAACACCAATGAATGTATAACCAATGACAATTTTTTCAAGCAGCACATATAATTCGTTGTATTTTTCACCTTTCATCACTACTATGGAACCTTCAGCATTCCATTTTTTTGCCTTGAATGAACAATCAACTTGATCTAGCTGTCTTAGAGATAAAAAAATTCCTCTTTAAATTAGGAACATGTCTTACATTCAGCAACTCTCTCACCTTACCATCACGTGGTCTCAACTTAATACTACAAATCCTAATGACTTGACATGACATTACCCATTAATACATTTTCTCTATTAATTGGCTGATAATTGATAAACAAGATTTTATCTGGAGACATATGGTGAGTGTAGTCAGAGTTAAGTATCCACTTAACAGTGTTATTTCTATTAGAGGCAACCAAAGTTTTTACACATTATAGTCTTCTTTATAGACTACTGCACTTTCCTATTTCTTGTTCTTCATCTTGTATTTCTTCTTTAGATAATTCTTAATGAATTGTCCTTTATTCTTACAGTAGAAGCAAGTTTTAAGTCTGCCCTTTGACTTTGATTTGTAATTCTTTTTTTCCTTCTTTTTTATCAGACATTCCTCTTATAGTCAGTCAATCTACTGTATTGATCTTTGATCTTTTCTCTAGTTCCTTTAAGTTTAGAGAGATCTTGACGTCTGTCATTGTTAATACCTCCTATTATAGAGGAGAGTATCAACAAAGTACTCATAACTCAACGAAAATAAACTTAACAAGATTATGACTTTATCCTATCTTTAAACTTGATGCCAATAATCTCAAAATCAATTATAATCTTGTTAAATATGTCAATATGGTTTTTTATCATTTCCCTCAACCATGGACAATTGATATAACATTTTTTAAAATGCAAATGATTTTTCAGTGATTATCATATAAAGGTCATCAAGCTTCTTCCAAAGACCTATTGTCACATTCTTACCAACAATCTCCCTCAAGACTTCATCATTCAATGAAAGAACTATAACGTTATGGGCCTTCTTCTATATGGAATCATAATCTAGGTCTGACCTCGATGTCTTTGGCCTTTTTCTAACTGATGGTTGCTGCAGTCTTCTCAATGGCAAAGTTAAGCCCTTGACTCATAAATAAAGTCATTACCTTGACCTTTCATAAGTTGAAGTCATTTTGTCTATTACACTTTTCAACTTTATATTTGTGGGTAGCCATAATCAAAATTTTGATAACACTTGTTAGGATTCTTCACATACAAGTAGTTGATAATGAAAAATTATAAAGATCAAAAGAGAATTGAAACAAAGAAATCAAAGCACACAACATAAGATTTACGTGGTTCCATAACTATTTACGTCTACAATAAATTAAGATTCTAGTCTCTTTTATTGAATCATAAGTCACAAAGATATCTCTTTTAGGAATGCAATAAATACTCTATTTGTTTAGCCATACCTCTAAGGGCCCATATATAGCATTTCTCATCCTATATAAATCCTAATTTGAGTTGTACGAAGAAAAAACGTTTAGACCAATTAAAACAAAGAAATCACAAAAGGAAAGTTGCATTGGCACCCGGCTCTGTCACTTTAGTGCGGTGGCGCTATGATTTCTATCTTGAGTGTCACGCCGCTGAGCAGTCAGTGCTGTGGCATTCAAATCTAAAAATTGCATCTAGTTCTAAGTCTCAACTTAAATCCTAACTTTATCATTTCGCTTTACTCTCAACTATGTGTCGTCTTCTTCTCTGTAGCATGATTCAAAACTATCTTTTACATAAGTTTAATTATTATTCTTCCTACGTTATATATTTCGTTATTCTTCCTGCGTTATATATTTCGTTTATGATCAAATTTAAATGAAATTCAATGTGATGGAATTGCAGATCAAAGAGATTAACGATGATGAAGGAGACTGAGAGGCAGAGCTGCTGTAACCTTAACGATGCAGCTATTAGCCTCATTGTAACCTCAAAATCATTCTCATGCACACAGCACTGAGCACACTCTCTCCTTTTCTGTTACCGTTCAGTCTGCCCAACACTGAACACCCCAAGCACGATCAACCTAAAACATTCGCCGCGAAATAGATTTTTTTGGCAAAATTAGCTCAAACACATGGGACCACTTTCATCTTTTCTGTCCCCTTCACGTGCACTAAAATGATCTTTTTATAAGTTACTGTAACTTGTACGTGGGAAATGATATGTGATTTTATCTTTTTTAATTTAAAAACTGATAATCATTTAAAAAAAAGGCAAATCGCACGTGTAATTTTATATTGTTATTATAAAATAAAAACATAAGGATTTTGTCGTGGGTTCAGGAAATGATGCACCATATGAAAATGAAATGGCAAGAAGAAGAATAAATAGGAGGAGATGGTGACGACAACGCCGCCGCAAAGGGGACTGGTTTGGGCGGACAAGTAGTGCTGCCTCTTCCTGCGATTTGTAGCAGCAGCACTACGTCTACTATTAGTACACTTCTTGGTAACAGTGTCAGAGAGAATCAGAATATCAATATCTTCACTTGGAGACTTTAATTTGATATTATATTTACATGTATACCCTGCACACTGCCCAGGTCATATTAAACTGTACTCTTATTACGAAATCGATCATTCCAAGCTGCCTCTTAAAGGACCCCATCAGCTCAACTTCATCTGAGTTGTCATGGTAAAATTAAAACTACCCATAAAATCAAATCATATATATTAAGTAAATAAAATATTTGCCTTTTTGTCTTTTGGACAGGTGAGTAAAAAGTCTAAAACGAGGGTGGCAGAGAGATTTCCTATTATAAAAAAACTCTTACGTCTGCACTTGAGGGAGAGTTCGAGTAATAATATTAGTATTAAAAAATTAATGATTTAATAATTTTGATTAGATAAAAATTGAAATAAATAGTAAAAAGAAGAGTTACAAAAAATTTAGAATGTGAGGAACACATATAGAGAAGTTTAGAACGTATGAGACACGAAAAGAAAAATAAAACGGGACTCAAAGACGCGAAGAAAATGTGTGGGAGGGCACCAGGGTCGAGCGCTGTGGCGCCCAACATAGAAGCCTAGCGCCGCGGTGCCTAGGGATGAGCACTGCGGCGCCAAAAGCGACAAAAAGTCCGTTTTAATCCGAATTTTGAGTTTTCAAAAGTTTTGAACTTCCAAAATAAGTGGACTCTTATTCCAACAAGGAATAGGGTTAGTAGGCACAAAATAAATCTTATACAAACACTTGTAAACCCTTTAGTTAAGAATTAAGCATTAAGAGAGACTCTAAAAGAGGGGAAGAATTAGGTAGATACTAAGTGCTTGTGTGCGCTAGGGTAGAATTATTGTTTGGGTGTTTATTGCTCGTTGTAGAGTAAGGGTTCACTAAACATTAGGTCTTTTTGAGGGTTCTTCATTGAGTTTTCCTTATAAAATTTATAGGGAGTTAATAAGAGAGATTAGGATCCATAGATGCACTGTGGACGTAGGCAATTGGCCGAACCACATAAGATTGGTTTGTGATATTTTATTTTCTGCTTTAAATTCTTACTATTTTGCTTGATAAATAGGTTATTCCGCTGCGCAAAGAGGTTAGGGTTCTAGGTTGAACTTGAGGTTTATCGCTTCAACATAATCTCAAGAGGGAGAAGTGCGTTTCTTCCTCAACAAACTAGTATTAAAGCTAAAGATTCAATAATACATACCTGAGGTATTTAAACCACGGTAGCAATGAAGCAAGAATTAGAAAATTTTAATAGAATGAATGACTTCAATCTTTGGAGGAAAAATGTTAGGGCTTTACTAGTGAAGGAAGGGCTAGACTCAACCTCGAAGGATGTTAGCTCCTCAACTAGCGAATGGACAATAACTTTAAAGTCCGAGAAGAAAGATTGGGATACGATTCAGAAAAAAGCTTACAGCACCTTATTCTTGGCGTTGAATGATGAAGTATTAAGGGAAGTTGGTAAAGAGAAAATCGCTTTGGGGCTATAGAAGAGACTCGAGGCATTATACATGAAGAAGTCTCTTGCAAATAGACATCTTGTGAAGAAGAAACTGCATCAGCTAACAATGCACGAGGGATCTTCATTGAGAGCTCACATTAACGAGTTCAACAAGATCATCATAAGTCTTGAGCAACTGGGCATCAAGACTGAGGATGAAGATAAGGCCATTATCTTGTTAAGTTCGTTGCCAAAGAGCTATGAGAGCTTTATGGAAACGTTGTTGTATGGTAAGGAGTCGTTAATGATGAATGATGTCAAGGCATCATTGAACTCAAAATAATTGACAAAGAGATCTGAGTTCAAGAGTGGAGCAGCATTGCTTGCACAAGGAAGGAAGAGAAACCAACTAAGGAGGAGATCCAAAAAATGTTTTCTTTGCGATAAGGAAAGGCACTTTGTGAAGGATTGCCCGAAATCAAAAGGCCAAGGAGGGTGGGCTGCAATCGGTACGGGGAAAGATACCAAAGTTGTAGACATATTGCTAGCCTCAAAGGGTAAGTACGCTGACAAATTGATACTAGATTCGAGGTGTAGCGTCTATATATGTCTCGACAGATTGATGTTTACCAACTACAAAGTCAAGAGAGGTAAAGCTCTAATGGGGAATGACATGACTTGTAAGATTATAAGAGTTGGTGATATAAGACTGAGGATACAAGGTGGAGAAATTAGTGTAAGGCATGTTCTTAAATTGAAGAGAAACTTGATATCCCTAGGTAAGCTCGATGAGAAAGGGTACTCGGTTAGAGCGAAAAAAGAAAAATTGAGGGTAGAGAAAGAACCTATAAGGTTTGAGGGTGACAATCATAATGGAGGGATCTATGTGCTTACTGGGATGGCCATGAGTGGCCCAACATGGCTATGAGTGGCCCAACATGGGGTGCTGGGGTAATGCAGACCACTAGGCGACATCTAAACTGTGTTTACCGAGGTGATGAGGGTCAAAAAGGAGTGCAACACATCCATATCCTATGCAAGGTGCACGAATGCCTTTGGAGACCAAGGTCACTAGCCCGGGGAAAGTTAAGTCTTGGTGGAGACTTAACTAGACTCAACTTTAGGTGATAGAGTATTGGTGTGGATCGGATCCAAAAGCCTTCTTATTTGAAAGATTTTGAATCAATGAAGGGTCTATTGAAAAATTGGTGATTCAACAATCTTGATTGGACAAGAATTGAGATGAATACCAAAGAGGAGAGTCACAAGAAATCTAGAACGTGTGAAACACGTATAAAGAAGTCAAGTATGTGTGGGATACGAAGGGGGAAGTAAAACAAGACTTGAAGACACGAAGAAAACATGTGGTAGGGCACCAGGGCCGAGCATCGCAGCCCCCAGGGCTGAGCACCGTGGCTCCTAACATAGAAGCCCAGTGCCGCGGCACTAAAAGTATAGAAAGTCTATTTTAATTCGGATTTTGAGTTTTGGAAAGTTTTGGACTTTCAAAACAAGTGGACTTTTAGACCAACAAGGAATATGGTTAGTAGGCACGATATAAACCATATGTAAACACTTGTAAACCCTTTAGTTGAGAATTAAGAATTAAGAGAGACTCTAAGAGAGGGAAAGAACTGGGTAGACACTAAGTGCTTGTGTGCGCTAGGGTAGAACTATTGTTTGGGTATTTATTGCTCGTGGTAGAGTAAGGGTTCACTAAATATTAGGTCTTTTTGAGGGTTCTTCATTGAGTTTTCCTTGTAAAATCTCTAGGGAGTTAATAAGAGAGGCTAGGATCCATAGATGCATCGTAGAGGTAGACAATTGGCTGAACCACGTAAGATTGGGTTGTGATCTTTTATTTTTTGCTTTGAATTCTTGCTATTTTGCTTGATAAATAGGTTATTCTGCTGCGCAAAGAGGTTAGGGTTCTAGGTTGAACTTGAGGTTCATCGCTTCAACTTAATCTCAAGAGGGAGAAGCGCTTTTTCTCCCTCAACAATTAGGAAAGCATCGGAAGCAAAGAGGCTGCCGCCACTAGACAAAAAGTACTTGATGCTACTAGTGGTAGCAGAAGAAATACTGTACAAAAGAGTCTCAGCTGATGAGATTGAAGATAACGGGAACTTTTGGAACTTCTGGGTTGTGGCTTTCAGAGGTAATTATGATGTTGAGAAGAAGAAGGGTTTGTGCTGGTTTGAGATTAACAGTAGTCTTAAGTTGGTGAAATGGGGGAAGAGGAAGAAAGTTTTGTATATGGGTTGATATCATGATGATGACCACATTAAGAATGAAGCATGGGGATTAATGATAAGTTATGAATATAATATTAAAGATGGTGATCAAAATGATGATCCACTACGTGGAAATGTGATGAAGGATTGTGATGAATATGCCATGACTTAATATTTAGCACCTAAGTACCCTATACGCGTGCAGAAGATTTTACTCATAATAATCAAGAGTATAAAAGATCAACACAATAATAAATAAGAAGATACAATATATATGTGGTGTAGGGTGGATCTATGATTCAACTATTTTTATTAATGGTTTACGAAGAACTTTTAATTCATTAAGTATCTCCTGGATCACTTGATCTTATAAATCACTTAATATTTTATCTTCTGGATCTAATAATAAGAGATTTAACCAAAAAATACAATGAATAGCTAAAACTTCCATCAAAGAATTTATCATAACTCTCTTGTCACTTAGCATTCAAGTGATCTTATAGTTACACTCTTGTGCACTCAGCACCCTAGGGCAATTTAAGCTCTCTAATCTCACTTATGTTTACATCTTTAATGTTTGATTAATTCTAAAGAATTATATGAGTTTATATGGTGTTCTAAAGGTCCTTAGAAACTCTAAACTTCTTATATAAGTTTATATAGTGTTCAAAAGGTCCTTAGAAACTCTAAATTTAGTTGGAGTAAAAATCTATATGTGTAGAAGTTTAAAACCCATTCAAAAAAGTCAATTCGAGCTAAAAATAGATTATTCTGAATTGGCAACGTTGCAACGTTCTGCAATCAATGCTTGGGGGGAAGGGATTGTAAATACAACTTCGGGTCAATGCCGCAGCGTTCAGTAACCAATGTTGTGGTAGTGATTCAACGCTATGGTGTTCTAGGGATAATGTTGGGGTGTTGGACTTCTTGGAATCTTCGCTTGGGAGTTCAGTCCTGGAATATCCTCACTTGTGTTTTCACATCCTTCTTCGCTTTCGACTTCTGTTTTACTTTTTTCTCGTACGTCCTTTACGTACTTGACTTTATGATGATTCTTGAGTGGTTTTTAACTTAAAGTTATACTCAAATATAATTTTAAACCACAAATTCTAATAAATATAACTATTAGAAGTAATAATCAAACCCATATATCTCATTTTCTAACAGGTCGTTATTGTTATAGCAAGGAAAGGTTGTAAACTCAATTGTCAAAATTTTATAGATTATTTTGTAAGAAGGAGAAATATTTTTGAAGTTTTAAGAATTTGGTGAAAAAATAAAGGAGCTGAATGATAATAGACAAGAGGAGAATTTGAAAGGAAATGAAATTTCTTTATTTTTCTCTTGTTTTTGCTTTTTAGAGCTTACTTATAATATAATGCAATAAGGTCTATTTATAAGAGATACAACCGACAATTGATTTTCAATTTGGATCACACATTTGCAATATCTCACCTGCCCTTTGAATTATTTCTTTCTTTAAGATTTTTCTACATATTTTAGAATTTTGGACTTAAATTTTTTCTTTAATTTCGACTATTAATAATTTTAGAATCTAGATATTTATTTCTAGCCATTCTAGAACTAAATAATTATTTGCAACCCTTCTAAAAAGAAAATTAAAAATTATTTTTTATTTTTAATACTTATATATGTTATTAATATGGTTTAAATTACAAAAACCAGATTAATATAGTTTGACACTTCTGTTTTTTTTGGGTATGCTTGTCTGATTTTGGTTCTTTCTCATATAATTGCTCTATGGCAATAGTTAGATTAATTTGGGTTGAGAATGATTGAGAATTTTGATGGAAATTATTTTTGCTGTCTATGTTACTTACATATGTTGTCATTAATAATAGCTGACTAATTTTACGCTGTCTTGGTTACTCTTTCAAGGTTAATAACATATTGTTGAAAAATTTGTGATTCAACAATCTTAGTTGAACAAGAATTGAGATGAATACCAAAGTAGAGAGTCACAAGAAGTCTAAAACGTGTGGGACACGAATGAAGAAGTTTAGGACGTGTAGGACACGAAAGGGAAAGCGAAATGAGACTCAAAGATGTGAAGGAAACGAAGAAAACATGCGGGAAGGCCATCAGGGTTGAGCGCCATGACGCCTAGCACAGAAGCCCAGCGCCGTGGCAGTGGGTGCGATATGGCAAGCGCCGCGGTGCTAGACTAGTCAGGATGTCCGTTTTTAATTCGAATTGAAGGTTTTAGTAAGTTTTGGACTTTCAAAACAAATTGACTCTTACTCTAACAAGGAATAGGGTTAGTAGGCACGAAATACACCCTATATAAACACTTATAAACCCTTTATTTCAGGTCAAACATTAAGAGAGACTTTAAGAGAGGGGAAGAACTGGGTAGACAGTAAGTGCTTGTGTGCGCTAGGGTGGAACCGTCATTTTGATGATCATTGCTCGTGGTAGAGCAAGGGTTCACTAAACATTAGGTCTTTTGAGTGTTCTTAAAATTAGGTTTTCCTCATAAAATCTCTAGGGAGATAATAAAAGAGGCTAGGATCCTTGGATCCACCGTGGACATAGGAAATTGGCCGAATCACGTAAGATTGTGTTGTGCTCTTTTATATTCTGCTTTGGATTCTTGTTATTTTGTCTGATTAACAGGTTATTTTGCTGCGTAAGGAGGTTAGGGTTCTAGGTTGAATTTCAAGTTCTTCGCTTCAGAATAACCTTAAAAAGGAGAAGGGCGTTCCATCCCTCAACAAACTGGTATCAGAGCTAAAGGTTCGATAATACGCACATGGGGTATTTAAACTATAGCTGCAATCAAGCAGGAAATAGAGAAGTTCAATTAGATGAATGACTTCAATCTTTGAAGGAAGAAGGTTAGGGCTCTACTAGTGAAGGAAGGGATAGACTCAGCTTTGGAAGAAGCCAGCTCCTCAACTAGCGATGAGACGACAACTTCAAAGTTTAGACAAAAAGATTGGGACACGATTCAGAAAAAAGCTCACCGCACATTATTTCTGGCGTTAAGCGACGAAGTATTAAGGGAAGTTAGTGAAGAGGAAACCATTATGAGGCTATGGAAGAGACTCGAGGCATTATACATGAAGAAGTCTCTTGCAAATAGACATTTTGTGAAGAAGAAACTGCATCAGCTAACAATGCACAAGGGATCTTCATTGAGAGCTCACATTGACGAGTTCAACAAGATCATCATAAGTCTTGAGCAACTGGGCATCAAGACTGAGGATGAAGACAATGCCATTATCTTGTTAAGTTAATTGCCGAAAAACTATGAGAGCTTTATAGATACGCTACTATATGGTAAGGAGTTTTTAACGATTAATGACGTCAAGGCATCATTGAACTCAAAAGAATTGACAAAGAGATCTGAGTCCGAGAGTAGAGCAACATTGCTTGCATAAGGAAGGAACAGCAACCAATCAACAAGGAGATTCAAGAAGTGTTTTCTTTGTAATAAGGAAGGGCACTTTGTGAAGTATTATCCTAAATCAAAAGACCAAGGAGGGTGGGCTGCAATCAGTACGGAGGAAGATACCAAAGTTGTAGACACATTGGTAGCCTTAAGGGAAACGTACGATAGCAAATTGATACTAGATTTGGGGTACAGCGTCCATATGTGTCCCAACAGATCGATGTTTATCAATTATAAAGCCAAGAGAGGTAAAGCTCTGATGGGGAATGACATGACTTATGAGATTATGGGAGTTGGTGACATAAGACTGATGATGTAAGGTACAGAAACTAGGAACTTACATGGTGTAAGGTATGTTTCTAAATAGAGGAGGAACTTGATATCCCTAGACAATCTCAATGAGAAAGGGTATTCAGTTAGAGCGAAAAAAAGAAAATTAAGGGTAGAGAAAAGACCTATAAGATTTGAGGGTGAGAAGCACAATGAGGGGCTTTATGTGCTTACTGGGATGGCCATAAGTGGCCTGACACAAAGTGTTGGGGTAATACAAACCACTAGGCGACATCCAAACCGTGCTCACCGTAGTGATGAGGGTCAGAAAGGAGTGCAACGCATCTATACCCTATGCAAGGTGCACGAATGCCTTTGGAGACCAAAGTCACTAGCCTGGGGAAAGTTAAGTCTTGGTGGAGACTTAACTGGACTCAACTCTAGGTCATAAAGTATTGGTGTGGATCGGATCCAGTTGCCTTCTTATTTGGAAGATTTTGAATCAAGGAAGGGTTTGTTGAAAAATTGATGATTCAATAATCTTGGTTGGACAAGAATTGAAATGAATACTAAAGTGGAGAGTCACAAGAAGTATAGAACATGTGAGACACGTATAGAGAAGTTTAGGACGTGGGGGACATGAAGAGGGAAGCAAAACGAGACTTAAAGATGCGAAAGATTGAAGAAAACACGCAAGGATGCCACCAGGGCTGAGCGCCGCAGCGCCCAGCACAGAACCCAGCGCTGTGATGCTGGATCCTCAGTGCCACGGTGGTGGGCGAGACATGACCAGTGCCGCGGCGCTAAACATGATAGGGAGTTTATTTTTTATTTGAATTTTGTGTTTTGCACTTTCAAAACAAGTGGACTCTTACTCCAACAAGGAATAGGGTTAGTAGGCACGAAATACACTCTATATAAACACTTGTAAATCATTTATTTTAGATTAAGCATTAAGAGAGACTCTAAGAGAGGAGAAGAACTGGGTAGACAGTAAGTGCTTGTGTGCGTTAGGGTGGAACTGTCGTTTGGGTGATCATTGCTAGTGGTAGAGTAAGGGTTCACTAAACATTAGGTTCTTTTGAGAGTTCTTCAAATTAGGTTTCCTTGTAAAATCTCTAGGAAGTTGATAAGAAAGGTTAGGATCTTTAGATTCACCGTAGATGTAGGCAATTGACTACACCACGTAAGATTGATTTGTGCTCTTTTATATTTTGCTTTGGATTCTTGCTATTTTGCTTGATTAACCGATTATTCCGCTACGCAAGGAAGTTAGGGTTTTAAGTTGAACTTGAGATTTTTCACTTCAATATAACCTTAAGAGGGAGAAGGGCATTCCCTCCCTCAACACGCCATAAATGTAAGATATGTTTCCTAATCTTTGAAGATAGATAAATTGATGATGACATATTCGCATTGATAAACGGTGATTCATGAAGGAGGAAATGGAGAAGCTGAAATTATCAGTGGAGGAATCAAACAAGCCAGCAGAATCCGCACCAAAACCATTACTTCGAATGGGATCAACCAAGGCGACATCATTAGGCACTGAAAAAGAGCAAAAAGAAGTGGAGATAAAGAGGAAACAAACTTTTCTAACATCAGATGAGAAAAAAGAAGAAGATCACAAACCAGGAGGCATTGGTGAGACAACTGTAGCACCAGAAACAACAAAAGCGACACCAGGGAACAAGGCAGCAAAAAGAAAAAGGCTGAAGAGTGGGTTCAGGATATGTAGGCCCCAGGGGACTTTCCTATGGCCAAGCACGGCCATGTCCCCTCAGCCCAGCAAGGTTGTTGTCCAAGACATATTTTCGGTACCTACACCACCATCAGTATCTTCTACCATCGGCTCATCATCAGCAAACTGCCTCCTCTCTCCCCTCCCAAGTTCCCCCGTCAAGCCTTTGCCTCAGAGGCGATCTGTTTCTGCCACTTTGACTGCAGCTATCACCATGCATCCTCAGCCTCTTCCTCTTCCTCTTGAAACCACAACTCAGTTTGAGAAAAGCTCCAGCACTGCTGTTATTACTCCTATCACTAGCACGAAAACCTCTATTATTAACCTCAATGAAGCACCCTGCCCCCTCACTTACCAAAGACAAAATCAGAATGAGGTAACCACCAATGCCATCCCATACATCTATTGGTTTCCTTTCTCAGTTTCATATATTTCTGCTGTCTAAAGTGATTGGCTGTTCATTTTAACATCACAAAGAGTAACGCTTTTGGATTTCATGCATTTTCTTACAGTTGGGAGCTCCTAAGGAAGAGGCTGGGACGAGCGGAAGGAAGGAAGATGAAAGAAAGGAAACCTTAAGGGACTGTGACCAGAAGCAAAAAAATGGGTGCCCCTCAGCCTCATCATCCTCGTGCTTGTCAGTGGTAGCTGGGACTTGGTTGGCTCTAAGTACCCCCAACCTACCTTTGGACAGTAACTCTATTGACCATTGGCATATATAATCATAGTTATTACTAGTATATAATAAACACACTCTTATAATTACTAGGTAAAAGTATCATTTTGTTCCAGAAGCGGTATTTATTTTTCTGGATTTAGGCAAGTACCATTGAATACAAAGATACCAGGGAGAAATAGGAGTTATACACAATGGTGATTATGCTATCGTTTTGTAGGAAAAATATTTGGAAGAAATATAAGTATTCATATCATTGGTTTATTGCCTTTGCTGTTTTCTGTTGGTGATCTACTTGCTACTGTTTGATGCTACTTTGTTACGGCCATGGATACACAGAATGAAACTTGAAACAAATAATGTTTCACATATACAAAACATATAATTAAGTGGTCACACACACTACAAAGTTGATGTTAAAAGATTCCTCAACAGAGTTCTTCACCTTTTGAATTCCATTTGAGTGAAATACTATCTTCCCATGATTTATTTCTAATAATTGTTTCTAAACCAAATATCGGAGGTGTAAGGTTAACTTTTCCCCCGAGGCTCAAATAACAAGTGAACAAATTATACCTTAAATGTTGTGATGAATAGGGTTGCATCCTAATGCTAAACCCTTTCACAGTTCATTTTATTCAACTCTCCTTGAATTACAGATAATGCACCAATGCAATTGCGAAACATAACTAATGTCTATAACTTAGCCTTTAATTTAAGCTATTGGTGCCAATGCCCTGAATGTTGATACAACCAGAGAGTACAGCTGTTAGTTTCTCTATATCATCCTCTGTGTGCACTGCAGATAGACTTATGCATAACGTTATAAAGAAATAAAGAGAGACAACAGATTATTGAAATATTCAAACGTACTACAGAATTGACAATGCTGACTAGATCATGTAAGTTGATCCAATTTAACATGATTTATAGGCTAAAAAAAAAATCCAAAGAGAAATTCAACTCTTAACTACATACAGAATTTTAAATGTACTATATTATTCATTGTTCCCTTAGACTTCGGTGAATAAGGCCCAAGGTCTTTGGCCCATAAGGCCAAAAGACCTTAGGTTATAAGAGCGTAAAGAAGACCTTGATATATGAGACATAAAAAAAGTGTCAATTCACAAAGTGTCCTTAAATCGAAGGTATCTTTTTTGAGTTGGTTAGAGTAATAGTCAAAATTAGGTTACACTATTTGGCCAAATTTTTAAAGGAGAAAGACAAGTTGGTCAGAATAATGGTCGAAACCTAACTACCATGTATGTTGTGTAATTATTAAGTGCAAATGAATACTATCGTAAACAAATAATATAGAGTTCAAGAACAGATGTTGTACATGCAGGAACTTAGTGTATATTCTCAACCAAGTATTAAAATTATATCTTCTTATATTTATCCAAAAAATCAATAATCAAGTGAAAGTAAAATAAAACTAAACTATGAATGCAATTAAACTAAATTTATCACAACTAGACAAATTATGAGATTAACAATGGAGAGAAAACCTAGGATTATAACTATCTCTCAACATACTTTTCTAAAAATACTGCCTTTTAATATTTAATCTCTTAATTTATTATATTAGTTAAGGTACTAATTTATTCACTAGTCTCTTTCGATGGTCAAGTGAATAGATTATAACTTACCAATTATTTATATTCCTTTGATAGCCCAATAAAATCAAGATTCATTAAGCTTAAGTCTTTTAACTATATATGTCATATAGATGTATTCTTATCCTATATTGACACTTGCAAATACTACTCTATAATCATGTATCAAATTACCTTAATCTAAACATAATTATGCCTCTTCCAAGTTTATCATTATGTTTCTAATTCATTCAATAACTGGTCAGAAATATTGAAAGCATTACGAGCAAATAATTTGAATAATAAAAATCGAGTTCATAAAATATTAAAGAGTATAACAACTAAGTTCAAATATTGAGTTCAAGTTATAACCTTAGAAAATAAATTTGTTCATAACTAGAAGGGAAAAAAAGCTAAAAGAAATAAAAATATGATATAACCAAAAAGTAAACCACAATTGATAATCTAATTCTGCCTTGTAATAAGTTGATCTTTATAATAATCCTTTACTTCTCTTGAAAAGTATGAAAATATCTCTTTAAGGTGCTCTAACATATGCTTTGATTGCTTTAAAAATCCTAAATTGTGAATGTATAAAAGGCTAGGACGAGTGGCCTTTCTATATGAAAACTTTTAGTCTTGAAGTAGTATTTCCATTCAGACTAGGAATCGTGTTAATGCTAAGGCATTGGCTCAAAAAGGTGTCATCATTGAAGTGTTCCTCACCCAACACTGGGGTGTTGAACCTTAAAAATTAAGGTTTGGTTTTAGTCGAATTGCTAGGGCGATGGCTTCTTGTTGCTGGAGCATTGGAAGCTTCAACTTTCTCCTTTTATCGTTATTGCATTCATAACTTTATTGTCACTGCGTTCATCTAGAATTTTTTAGATTTACAATTGAGTCATGTTTTACTCCAATTTTTGCATTTTTACTCCAAATTATTCACTTTTCATCTTTTAATGCTTCATCCCTAAAAATACGTTAAGCATGTAAATACCCTTTCATTCATTTCAAAACAAACAATTTTTAAGTAAATTGGTGACAAATATATATATATATATATATATATATATTGTAAAGTTATTATTGTAAAGTTAGTCTCCCAAAGGAGAACTACAATATTTTCAAATTGGTCAAAGCAATAGTCAAAACTTGTCTACCTTACTCAGTTAGACTCAAAACCATATGGTTATATAGAACAATAGTCAAATACCAATTATCCTATTCGGTTAGACTCTAAACTATGAGAGATAACCTTTGCTCATGTCATATAGGGGAAGGTCTATAAATTACCATTTGGAACAGTCAAAACAGTTCTTATGGCATGAGTTACAAAAGACGTAAAAAATTATAGATAAAGTTAACTTTATCAAGAACAAATCTCTAAAATAAAGAGATATTCTTAAAAACACAATACAAATCCAAAGAAGGTAAGTAAGATCAAGTGCAACTCTAAAAGAACTCTAATAGTAGAATTCAAAGAATAAAAGTCCATAAAGACATCCACATTAAAGAGGTTTTAAAGGGTTACAGGTAAAACCTACATCCTCATCCTATGAAAAAGGGTGGAGTTTGGCATGTCTATACATTAAATATTGGTATTGAAACTAAGCTTCTCACAAAAGACATATCTTTAAATACATGTATTCACAACAACCTGCTAACTTATTTTTTCACTTAATCTTGCCTTATTTTCTCTTTTTTTGGGTCATTGCTAACTTAAATATTAAAGTGCCTACAGTGAAAAAAAATTGGCATGACCTTGAATTCTTTTTTATTACAGTATCATTGTTAGATACCAAGGTTGTAGGGAAAGAAGCATCCATGTAGGTTCAGTTTTTGATATCATCCTGCTATCAAAGCCAAGCTTTCCTAAAGAAATAATTCTGACTAGTTGAATCTCAGGTTACCAAATTTTGGGGTTAACAATTTAGTGTCATATGTGAGAAACCAATGAAAAAGTTATCAAAACATCTCAAAAATCAAGTTAAAGCCATCTAAGAAGTGTTCCAACTAAATGAGGTCTTTATCTATGAAAATACTTTGGCTTGCCTTCCATGGTAGGAAGAAATAAGAGACAATACTTTAATGAGATAAGTTATAAAATTGTTGGTAGGAATGAAAGCTGGTAGGAAAGATTATTTTCAATAGAGATAAGGAGGAGTTAATTAAAGTAGTGACCTAAGTAGTATCAACCTATGCTATGACAGTCTTTGAACTACTAAGGGACTGTGTGATGAAATTCAAAAGAGATTATCTAAATTCTGGGAGGGTGCTTCAGAATCTCGAATATTATGGACAAGTTGGAAAAAGATTAGCCTGGGTAAGGGTGGGAGGGGATAGTTGGAAAAAGGCTTTAGGGAATTATCTTGCTTCATCCATGCCTTATTAGCCAAACAAGGGTGGAGAATTATTTAGAACCCTGAGTCTTTTACTAACTAGATCTTTAAGTTCAAATACTTTTAAGTGTGGAAAGTTTTTTAAGGCTAGTTTAGGTAGCAACCCCTCATATGTATGGAGGAGCATTCTTTGGGAGAGGGAAATCTTGAATATGGGGAATTTGACCATCTACAAGAGTAAGTAAATCCCAACAGCATCCGTATTCAGCCCCATATCTCATGCAAAACTACTTGTGAGCAGTAAAGTAAAGGATATAATTGATGAGATGAAGTAGTGGAAGATGAAAGTATTGGCAGGAAACTTTTTGGAAGATGATGCATAGCAAATAAAAAGCATACCTATTCTAAAGGGGAACGAGGAAGACATTCCTTGTTGGCACGATTCAAAAAGAGATGATTACACTATTAAGAGTATTGGAGTTAGTGTTCGAGCACCATTTCATTTTTGTATAAATTTTGTTAATATTTATACAATATACATTTTCATAAATTGTTATTAATAATAGGGTATTAATCTTATTTTCTTTTTCATACATTGCACATCTAAAGGAGTTTAGGTTCAAACTAAGAGTTTGTATTTCTAAAGGGTTAGAACCTTATATAAAATTAAGACAAAGACCGAGAATATTTATTGTAGTAACATAGTTACAAAAAGTTATAAAAATAGTGCTAAGAAATATCACTATATAGTATATTCTTGATGAACACATAAAAATACATATTTGTTAAGAGATTCAGTCACCATTTAATATCACTAATTTTAGCATTTTCTGTATTTTTAGCTTGAAATAAAGTGTTCTCCTTAAATTGTGATTAATGAATGTTATTTGGACAGGTTTAGGTAAAATAGACATAACTCTCAATGTAGAAATCGAAATAAAGAAATTCTTAAACTTGGTGCAACATGACTCAATATTACACGAATTTGAAGAATAGTAAAAAAGCCAAATCCAACATGTTATGGGCCAAAAATTGAGATACAATAGAATCGGGCTACAACTTCTGCCCAGCTTGACCCAACTCACGTATTTGGATTGTATCTTACACAATATGTATTCAATTGGTATAATTCTTGAAGCTGTGAAATAAGAACTTAATTATTAACAACTTGTATATTGATGGCAAAGTCCAAATCAGCCGTTATTATGGACCAAATCGCATTGCAAGTGGGTAAAATGATTGTTGGCTGAAATCTGATGTATCTTTGGAATTTTACTCATATCTCATTGGATACTCATCCAATTTCCATGAACTTGGTGTCTATAGAAAGAAGAGACAAAATTCTACAACTTTCATGTCGGCTGTAGAAGCGAAATCTGTCATTTACATTATCAAAAATATACTGCAAATGGATAAACGAGTTATTGGCCTAAAATTATTGAAGATTGATGTCATCCATGACATATTTCCATTCATTGCCTATATAAGGAGACTCTTTGTACGTTTTCAATATTAGATAATTCTCTCTTCTTTTCTTCTCATTAACATATATTATAATTTAGGCTAGAGTTCTTGGCAAGGCTAAGAGATGAACTTTTATGTATAATAAATCTACTTCTATGCTTTGATTCGTTGTCAAGAGCTACAAATGTTGTAAGTTTAATTTTGATTAAATTCTTATCTAGTTTATTTTCTATATTCCAGAGGTTATAATTCTCATGTCTCATATATGTTCAGTCATGCTTTTCTTATGTGATTCTTGTTGAATTATAATTGTTATTGGTTACATTGTTTTATATGTTAATCTTTTACTGCAATATTGTCAAATTGATATATTGTCAATATTGAATAACATGTAAGGGCAATAAATGTTTGATATTCAAGTTGATATTTTACTGCAATATTGTTAAAATTATATATTGGCGATCTTAGATAACTTGTATAAATGAACATGATGTGTGTTAATGCTTGCAAAGAGTTTAATTACATCAAATCCATGTGTTATCAAATGTGTTAAATTTTACATATCTTCCAATTGATTGTTGGAGATGTAAAACTTTCAGATGAGTTATAAGCATTGAATCAAAGTGTAGAGTAGATTTATAAAGTATAATTGTGATTCTCAAAGTCTTGCTTAAATCATCATAAGATATTTTTCTCAATCCATAGACAATTCTCTCTCATCCACTTAAATCAATTAATTTTATTCTTTGCTACCGCTTTAATATTTTACTTCACCAACCTATTTTGCCAAGAGCTTCCTCGTGGGATCGACACCTCCATCTATACTGCGATAGCCGCGTTATATTTTGAGCGTAAACAAAAATTTGGCGCCGTTGTGACACACTAAGCGAAAATCGATTGCGATTATAAATACTAAAGTGGTAACTTTGTACATTTTTTTTCTTTGTAAAATATTAGTTTTATTTTCTTGTAATTCATCTTATTGTTCATGGTTGGTTCTACCACCTAATTTATTTTATTTTCTTTAGTTAATTTGTTATAATTTATATTATTTTAATGATTGATTTTACCGCCTAACTTCGTTCACTTTCGTTTATTTACTTATTGTACTTTATTTCTTTCGTTAATTCGTTGTATTTTTGTGCCTGGTTCTACCGCCTAACTTAGTTTATTTATTTATTGCACTTTTTTTTATTGTACTTTATTTTCATTTTCTTTTACTTATTTATTACACTTTATTTTCTTTAGTTAATATGTCGTATTTTCTTTTTATTTTAATGGCCGGTTCTACCGCCTAACCTTTTATTTATTTACTTATTGTACCTTTTTTTTATTTGCACTTTATTTTATTTTATTTTTTCTTTTATTTATTTGTTGTTTATTTGCATTTTATTTTTCTTTATTTATTGCATTTTCTTTTCTTTTATTTACTTATTGTATTTTCTTTTTATTATTTATTTATTGTACTTTTTTATTGTACTTTACAGTTTATTATCTTTTGTTCATTTATTGTATTTATATTTCATGGTTGGTCTTACCACTTAACTCATTTCTATTTCTTATTGTGTTTTATTCCACTTTTTAATTTTCTTTAAGCATTTCCTTCCTTAAAAAATAAAAAAATAAAAAAATTTTAGGATGTATGCATTGACCTAGAGACAAACGAGAAAGATTTGTGAGAGAACTAGAACTAGAACCACCCCCACAATTTGTAAGTGAAGAGAATTCACCTTCTAGTTCATCTTGTAATTCTAACACAAAGAGCCAACACGAAAAAAACCCCGTTAGAACTCTAAAAGATTACTTGCATCCTACTCGCACAGCCACACCATCATGCATTATATTTTCACCTAACACACCACATTCGGATTTTAAACCTGAAATGATACAACTTCTACCCACTTTTCATGGTTTAGATAGTGAAAATCCTTATGTACATGTTAGGGAATTTGAAGAAGTAATTGCCACCTTCCATAGTCAACCTAAAGCTATAGACACTGTTAGGCTTAAATTTTTCCCTTTTTCTTTGAAAGACAAAGCAAAGAGTTGGCTATACTCTTTGAGGTCGAGGTCTATAGGAACTTGGGCAGAAATGACCCAAGCATTTTTCAATAATTACTTCCTACAACACAAAACTAATGGCCTGAAAAGACAATTTTCTTAATTCTCCCAAAAAGACAGTGAAACCTTATATCAAACATGGGAAAGGTTTAAAGAATTGCTAAATTTGTGCCCTTACCATAGGTATGAAAATTAGCGCTTGGTTAGTTATTTCTATGAGGGACTCACAATTAGAGAATGCCAATTTGTTGAGATGATGTGTAATGGGGAGTTCCTTCACAAAGATCCTGAGGAAGCCATAGAATTCCTTAATGACTTAGCCGAAAAAGCCCATACATGGACTGGACCTAACATTGCTGAAAGGACAAATAGGTCACGACCCAATTGAGTTTTCCATCTTAGGGAAGAAGATAACCTCAAAGCCCAATTAGAGGTCTTAATTAAGGATTTAGAGGCCTTGAAAACCAAAGAAAGAAGGGTCACCCACACGATTGCTAGAGTTGAGTCACACGATGTCTGTTTTGTCTGTGGAATAGCGAAACACTTAGCTCAAGATTGCCCCACTTATAGTGAGATGAGAGGGATATATGAGGAACAATGTAATGCCCTAGGGATGTACAAGAAGCCTTATTCACCCTACTCTGAAACATATAATCCTAGCTAGAGAAACCACCCAAATTTCAGTTGGAAATCTAACCAATAAGCCAACAGCCAGTGGAAACAAGAACAACAAGCACCCAAGTCTTATGTTGCACTTCAATATAATGCACGGCCAACTAGGAGTTCTTTAGAGGATACATTACAAGCATTTATAGAGGCACAAAGTAAGACTAATAAAAAATTTGAAACAATTCTTGCACAGGTGGTAGACAAAAACAAAGAAATCAAGAGTCAAATCACAAAGTTGACCAGTGCATTAACTGTACAAGAGCGAGGTAAGTTTTTATCTCAATCTCAATCCAATCCGAAAGGATAATTCATGGCACAAGCTTCTACTTCTAATGTTCAAAATCTCAAAGAAGTCAATGCCATTACTACTCGAAGTGGTAAGATTGTAAGTGAACCTACTTCTGAAATTAACCCCCTTTGAAAAAGAGGCCACAGTGAAAAAAGAGCCCAAAAATAAGTTTTCAATCCCAGTGCCTTTTCCTCAAGCTTTTCAACCGGTTGGAAAAAATTCATAAATTCAAGGTGAGATTTTGGAACATTTGAAAGACGTTAAGATTAATCTTCCCTTGTTGCATTTGATTAAGCAGGTTCCAACTTATGCCAAAGTCATCAAGGATTTATGCGCTATAAAAAAAAATACCATGTGAAGAAAACTGCATTTTTGGCAGAATAGGTAAGTGCAATGATTGAACAAAAGACACCACCCAAGTATAAAGACCCACGATGTCCCACAATCTTCTGCCAAATTGGGACACATGAGTTTGGTCAAGCTTTATTGGACTTAGGAGCAAGTGTAAATTTAATGCCTTATTCTATTTACTTGCATTTGGGACTTGGTGAGATTAAACCAACATCTGTAGTCCTACAATTAGCTAACCGATCAATCAAGAAACCACGGGAAATAATAGAAGACGTTTTGTTGCAAATTGATAAATTTTACAATAAAAAAACCACGGGGAATAGTAGAAGATGTTTTGTTGTAAATTGATAAATTTTACTACCCTGTTGATTTTCTTGTTTTAAATACTCATTCTATTGTTAACATAGAGTCAAAAATCCCTCTTATTTTGGAGAGACCTTTTCTAGCCACTGCTAACGCTATTATTAATTATATAAATAGTCTAGTGAAATTATCTTTTGAGAATATGACTCTTGAGGTGAACATTTTTAATATTGGCAAACAACCATGAAAAGAAGACGAGTGCTATCATTCATATATGATAGACACACTTGTAGCAGAGGAAGCTTATAAAAATCATGGCTATGATTCTTTGAAAAACCTTCTAAATTTTTATTTTGAAGAATTGTATTATCCTGATGTAACAACTGATGTGTTTAGTGTTTTTGACTCATAGGATAAAGGGACTTGATTTTGGCAGCCACGCTTTGAAGAGTTGCCACGAGAGAGAGAGAGGCCAAAACCATCAAACCTCGAGACACCACAAGTTGAGCTTTCTCCACTGCCCAAAGGTTTGAAACACGCATTCTTGGGACCAGGTGATACCTTTTCTATCATCATTTCTTCTGAACTTAGTGCTGAACAAGAGGAAAAATTAATAAAATTGTTAAAAGAATATAAGTCTGCACTAGGTTGGACCATAGCTGATATTAAAGGCATTTCTCCATTGATATGCTCCCATAGAATTCATTTAGAGGAAGGCACCCAACCTCGTAGGGACCCACAAAGAAGACTTAACCCAACAATGAAAGAAGTAATGAAGAAAGAGGTATTAAAACTATTAGATGCGGGTATAATCTACCCAATTTCTGACAGTTAATGGGTAAGTCCAACTCAAGTAATTCCTAGAAAATCTGGGGTTACTGTTGTTGAAAATGAGAACGGGATACCTGTTCCAACTAAGGTAGTAAGTGGTTGGAGAATGTGCATTGATTATAGAAAGTTAAACACAGTTACTAGGAAAGACTATTTTCCATTGCCTTTTATTGACCAAATTTTAGAACGTGTAGTTGGACATCCTTTTTATTGCTTTCTTGATGGGTATTCAGGATATTACCAGATTGAGATAGCTATAGAAGATCAAGAAAAAACCACTTTTACATGCCCTTTTGGTACTTATGTTTTTCGTAGAATGCCATTTGAATTATGTAATGCACCAGCTACTTTTTAGCGTTGTATGTTGAGTATTTTCTCTGATATGGTTAAAAAATGCATGGAAGTCTTTATGGTTGATTTGACTGTTTTTGATAATTCTTTTGATTTATGCTTACTTAACTTGAAATCTGTTTTGAGTAGGTGTGAAGAAAAAAGACTTGTGCTAAATTGAGAGAAATGTAATTTCATGGTATCTTCAGGAATCGTTTTGCGGCACATTGTATCTGGAAGAGGGATAGAGGTTGATAAGGCAAAAATTGAATTAATTTCTAAATTATCTACACCCAAAACGATAAAAGATATCCGATTCTTTCTTGAATACGCTAGCTTTTACAGAAGGTTTATACAAAATTTTTCTGCCATATCTAGACCATTGTGTAACCTTTTGTTAAAAGATGTAGAATTTACATAGACACAAGAGTGTGAGGAGGCATTCTGAACACTCATTGTCAAATTCACTACTGCTCCTATCATGCAATCACCGGATTGGAACCTTCCATTTGAAATTATGTGTGATGCAAGTAATTATGCTATAGGAGTAGTTCTTGGGCAACGGAAGGAGGGAAAACCCTTTGTTGTTTATTATGCTAGTAGGACTTTGAATGATGCTCAAATAAATTACACTACTACTGAAAAAGAACTACTAGCTGTTGTTTTTACCTTAGATAAATTTCGTTCTTATTTGATTGGTTCACCTATTGTTATTTTTACTGACCACGCATCCTTTAAGTATCTTCTTTCTAAGAAGGATGCTAAAGCCCGTTTAATTAGGTGGATTCTTCTTTTACAAGAATTTGATATAATCATCAAAGACAAGAAATGCGTTAAAAATATTATTGCTGATTATCTATCCCGCCTTGAGTTCACTGACTCCATTGATTTGCCACCCATTCGAGATGATTTTCCTAATGAACATCTTTTTGCTATAAGTCAAATATCTTGGTATGCACATATTGTAAATTATTTGGTTTGTGATGAACTACTAGCTGTTGTTTTTACCTTAGATAAATTTCGTTCTTATTTGATTGGTTCACCTATTGTTATTTTTACTGACCACGCATCCTTTAAGTATCTTCTTTCTAAGAAGGATGCTAAAGCCCGTTTAATTAGGTGGATTCTTCTTTTGCAAGAATTTGATATAATCATCAAAGACAAGAAAGGCGTTAAAAATATTATTGCTGATTATCTATCCTGCCTTGAGTTCACTGACTCCATTGATTTGCCACCCATTCGAGATGATTTTCCTAATGAACATCTTTTTGCTATAAGTCAAATATCTTGGTATGCACATATTGTAAATTATTTGGTTTGTGATGAACTACTAGCTGTTGTTTTTACCTTAGATAAATTTCGTTCTTATTTGATTGGTTCACCTATTGTTATTTTTACTGACCACGCATCCTTTAAGTATCTTCTTTCTAAGAAGGATGCTAAAGCCCATTTAATTAGGTGGATTCTTCTTTTGCAAGAATTTGATATAATCATCAAAGACAAGAAAGGCGTTAAAAATATTATTGCTGATTATCTATCCCGCCTTGAGTTCACTGACTCCATTGATTTGCCACCCATTCGAGATGATTTTCCTAATGAACATCTTTTTGCTATAAGTCAAATATCTTGGTATGCACATATTGTAAATTATTTGGTTTGTGATGAACTACTAGCTATTGTTTTTACCTTAGATAAATTTCGTTCTTATTTGATTGGTTCACCTATTGTTATTTTTACTGACCACGCATCCTTTAAGTATCTTCTTTCCAAGAAGGATGCTAAAGCCTGTTTAATTAGGTGGATTCTTCTTTTGCAAGAATTTGATATAATCATCAAAGACAAGAAAGGCGTTAAAAATATTATTGCTGATTATCTATCCCGCCTTGAGTTCACTGGCTCCATTGATTTGCCACCCATTCGAGATGATTTTTCTAATGAACATCTTTTTGCTATAAGTCAAATATCTTGGTATGCACATATTGTAAATTATTTGGTTTGTGATGAACTTCCATCTGATTGGAGTGCACAAGATAAGCGTAAGTTCTTGGTTGAGGTACGTAATTTTTATTAGAATGATCCATATCTTTTCAAATACTGTCATAACCAAATCATGAGACATTGCATTCCTGAAAATGAAGTTTCTAGTGTCTTAAATTTTTGCCATAGTGCTGCTTGTGGTGGTCATTTTTCTATGAAGAAGACAGTTGTGAAAATTTTATAGTGTAGTCTTTATTGGCCCACTTTGTTCAAAGACACTAATAATTTTTGTCATTCCTGTGAAAGATGTCAAAAGTTAGATACTTTATCTCGAAGAAATATGATGCCTCTTAACCCTATTCTTATTATCGAGATATTTGACTATTGGGGTATCGATTTTATGAGTCTTTTTCCCTCATCTTTTGGCTATCTTTACATCATTTTAGCTGTTGACTATGTATCAAAATGGGTGGAGGCTGTAGCTTATCGTACTAATGATAATACAACTGTGGTAAAATTCTTAAAAGAAAATGTGTTATCTAGGTATGGTATGCCATATGTCATCATTAGTGACCAAGGAACACATTTTTGTAATCGTTCTTTTGAAGCTTTGATGCGCAGGTATGGTGTTCTTCACAAAGTTTCCATTGCATACCATCCACAGACAAATGGACAAGCCGAGATAGCAAATAGAGAGGTTAAACAGATTTTGGAAAAGACGGTTAACCCAAATCGCAAAGATTGATCTCTATACCTTTCTGATGCATTATGGGCATATCGCATTGCATACAAAACTTTCTTAGGAATGTCTCCATACTGACTTGTTTATGGAAAAGCTTGCCATTTACCTGTTGAGCTAGAGTATAAAGCTTATTGGACTGTTAAAGCCCTTAACTTTGATTCGAATGCTGCAGGTCTCCAGAGAAAGTTACAATTGTCAGAAATAGAAGAGCTACGAAATGACGCATATGACAACTCCAGAATTTACAAAGCTAAAATAAAAGTAGCTTATGATAAACAGATCTTAAGGAAACACTTTGAGCCAAATCAACGGGTCTATCTTTATGATTCTCGATTGCACTTACACCCTGAAAAGTTGAGATCTTGATGGACTGGTCCATTTATGGTAAGACATGTTTTTCCTAATGGTGCTATTGAAATAGAGGATCCCATTGATGGACGGACTTTCAAAGTGAATGGATAGCGACTAAAAGGCTATGTGAAAAAGGTAGATGACTCTATGTACCTAGGCGAGATCCCTCTTGTGGATCTTGTCTATCATGCTTGATTAGGTTCAATCTATATGTATCATATTTTATGTTTTATCTTTTGACTTTTTATTTTTGCTTTTATTTTCTTTCATATTTTATTTTACTTTATTTTATTCTTTTTATTTTTTCTTCAGTGTGATTTTATTTCCTGGTCAAGTGGCGGATACGGTACTCCGTGACTATTAAAGTCAGTTTCTCAGTTCCCTAAAAATTATCCCTCAAATTGTACATTCATCTCTTTTCTTTCTTTCAAAATGGATCACATTCTTGCAAACCTTAAAAAACGTTTTTCTTCATTGCCTCAAAATGCTCTACTTAAGATTTACAAAGCACGGTGCGAAAGACTAAGACTATTGATGTTGGGTAATATCCCTATGGATCTTCGTTGGTTAATTGAAGCCAAGGTTCGGTTATCTGGTGAGTTTGTAAATGATTTTGTTTCTTATATGCCTAGTCTTGAAAGAAGCTCTTATGCCAAAAGGCGATGAGCAAAGAGGTTACAAGTCTGTCATAAATGTGCTCGATGAAATTATAACCGGAGTTGTCGTTCTTTAGGATTTGTATCTAGAAATTGAAAAGACAAAATTCAGTTCATTAAGGATGGACTGAGTAAGGAGTCTTTGGATGATATCCTATTGACTCTTGAGACGCATCTCTGTGGGCTCGTGCAACGTGAACTTCTCAATTTATGGAACAAATTCAAAAATGAACATCAACGGTATAGTCTCGGGAATCTGACTCTAAAAGACCCTGTTTGCCAATTTATAAAAAAATTGGATGGGAAGTCTATCCATGACCTATAGAGGGCATTTAAGCTGTTACTGGACGTAAAACTAGAGGAAGATGTGAGCCACAATCACAACTGCTAGTAAAGACATGTGTTTTAATTTCAGACTTTATTTTATGAATAGTAGGGCTACTCATGTAGATGTCTTAAATTCAAATCTTTTTGTTCAATAATGCACGTGGGTCATTACGTTTAAATTTTTGTGTTTTATTTTTAACTCTCTTTTGACAAACTGTTGGGTTACCATAATCATTGTTATCATTTGATACTCTATAAATACAACACCTTATTTTCTTTATTTTTATATATTGAGATAAAGGTGAGTGTAAATATGGAGGAAACCCTAGTTCAACAATTTCAAAATATATGTGTATTTTGTGGATCTAGTCCTGGGGAGAGTAAAGTGTTTGTAGAAGCAGCAAACAATCTAGGAAAAATATTAGCTGCAAGAAAATTTCATTTGATTTATAGAAGGGGTAGCCTTAGGTTATTGGGGTGTGTGTCAACAGCTGCACATTTAAGAGGAAGTCAAGTTTTAGGAATTATTCCTATAGCTTTAGCCGTGAAAAACCTGACTGGGAAAACAATAGGGGAAGAATTACGAGTCTCATCCATGCATGAACGTATAGCTAGAATGCTTTGCAATGCAGACGCTTTTATTGCTTTACCTGGTGGTTTTGATACCTTGGAAGAAATTTTTCAAATTGTCTTTTGGGCTCAACTGAATATCCACCGAAAACCTATAAGTTTGTTGAATGTTAATAACTATTTTGATTGCTTACTTTGTTTTCTTGATCAAGCTGTTAAATAGAATTTTATTTCACATTCGGCACGACAGATCCTAGTTTCTGCTATTGAGGCGGATGAATTGATTAACAAATTACAAGCAATTACCTACGAACCTAACCCAGCAATAACTCGGATCGATTGGTCAGTGGGCCTTAACAAGCGAAAATTGGATCTAACACTTCGTTTGTAAATTTTTTTTTGTTTTATTTATCAGCATCATCATTTTAGTTTATATTTGCTTAAGTGTCTCTCAGGTTTGTTTCTTTCAAATAACTGGCATTTCAGGTAATGTCTCCTATACTTTATCTCTTTCTATTTAAACATTAAGGACAATGTTTCATCTGGTTTGGGGGAAGATAGTAGACACAAGTCGTACTTTATTTAAAAAAAGAAAAAAAAAATTTGTGGTTTAATATTTGATATAACAGAGTAAAGAGTTTATTCTTGAACTCTTGAGACGCATTCTAGATCAAGTTAGAATGGCAGAGTAAGGAGTTTTAGTTTTAACTTTTAAAACACATTTGAACTAACTTTTTGTTGTGTTTGTTTTATGTTTCATGTATTGTTGTTTATTGCTTGTAGTCTTGGTAATTCTTGTATAAAGGAATTTGCTTTTCTACCTACGTATGATTTTAAAATTGTTTAGGTTGAGTCACTGTTTCTATTTAGGTTACTAAAGAATGACTTCCAAAATATTTTTGAGCACAATACTAAGCCTTGTGGTAAGATGGATGATTCAATTTATATAGCTAGGAGAATTCCCATGTTTAAGTATATATTTTTCTAATCTCACATATATTTTGTGAGTAAGTGGAAAGGTTGAGAAAACATCTTATGAACCTTTATTGATCCTTTGAATTGGTTAATTTTTGTTTAGATTGATATTATTTGAATTAAGGGATAAGTTGATTGCATTTGTGTATAATATAATTTGGTGAGAAACCTTTGTAATGCTTCCTTGTATTATTCAAAAATACAAAAAAAAAAAAAGAAGCAAAATACCAAAAAAAAATACGAAAAAAAAAGCCAATTGAAATTCTAAAGCTAGCGTATTTTAGAGGACAAATATTTTGTAAAACAGTTTTCTCACCAAGTTATATTTGTATTATTCTCAAAAGCCAATTGAAAATCTAAAGCTGGCGTATGATAGGAATAATTGATTTTTAAACAAATGATTTTCCTATCTTTGGATCAATGTTAGTTTATATGTCTGTCCTTAAAATTGAATTTTTCTTGAGAGCTTAACTGTTTTCCAACTCCATAAGAGAAGTCCTAACCTTTTAAATAGTCATACACCTGTGAGGATATGAAGTTGAGGCTTTTACTTGGAGAAATTCTGAAGGCTATATCTATTATGGTTCGTGGTCAGATGGTTATGGCTTAGTTCACACACACATAAATTTTGAAAGTTGTAATTGAAAAAACCATGATAGCAACAATGATCTTGAACTGACGTTTTGTTTAAAATGCTTAGGTAGTTTTGCATATTCTATTTACGCTTGAATTGCTAGAGACTAGCAATAAGCTGGTTGGGGGCTGTGATGAACACATGAAAATGTATATTTGTTAAGAGATTCAGTCACCATTTAACATCACTAATTTTAGCATTTTCTGTGTTTTTAGTTTGAAATAAAGTGTTCTCCTTAAATTGTGATTAATGAATGTTATTTGGACAGGTTTAGGTAAAATAGACATAACTCTCAATGTAGAAATTGAAATAAAGAAATTCTTGAACTTAGTGAAACATGACTCAATATTACACAAATTTGAAGAATAGTAAAAAAGCCAAATCCAACATGTTATGGGCCAAAAATTGAGATACAATAGAATTGAGCTACAACTTCTGCCCAGCTTGACCCAACTCACGTATTTGGATCATATCTCACAAAATAAGTATTCAATTGGTATAATTCTTGAAGCTGTGAAATACGAACTTAATTATCAACAACTTGTATGTTGATGGTAAAGTCCAAATCAGCCGTTATCATGGACCAAATCGCATTGTAAGTGGGTAAAATGATTGTTGGCTGAAATCTGATGTATCTTTGGAATTTTGCTCATATCTCATTGGACACTCATCCAATTTCTATGAACTTGGTGTCTATAGAAAGAAGAGACAAAATTCTACAACTTTCATGTCGGCTGTAAAAGCTAAATCGGTCATTTACATTATTAAAAATATGCTGCAAGTAGATAAACAAGTTATTGGCCTAAAATTATTGAAGATTGATGTCATCCATGACATATTTCCATTCATTGCCTATATAAGGAGACTCTTAGGACATTTTCAATATTAGATAATTCTCTCTTCTTTTCTTCTCATTAACATGTATTGTAATTTAGGCTAGAGTTCTTGGCAAGGCTAAGAGATGAACTTTTATATGTAATAAATCTACTTTTATGCTTTGATTCGTTATCAAGAGCTACAAATGTTGTAAGTTTGGTTTTGATTAAATTCTTATCTAGTTTATTTTCTATATTCTAGAAGTTATAATTCTCATGTCTCATATATGTTCAGTCATGCATTTCTTATGTGATTCTTATTGAATTATAATTGTTATTGGTTACATTATTTTATATGTTAATCTTTTACTGCAATATTGTCAAATTGATATATTGTCGATTTTGGATAACATGTAAGGGCAATAAATGTTTGATATTCAAGTTGATCTTTTACTACAATATTATCAAAATGATATATTGTCGATCTTAGATAACTTGTATAATTGAACATGATGTATGTTAATGCTTGCAAAGAGTTTAATTACATCAAATACATGTGTTATCAAATGTGCTATATTTTACATATCTTCCGATAGATTGTTTGGGATGTGAAACTTTCAATTGAGTCATAAGCATTGAATCAAAGTGTAGAGTAGATTTATAAAGCATAATTGTGATTTTCAAAGCCTTACTTAAATCATCATAAGATATTTTTCTCAATCCATAGACAATTTTCTCTTATCCACTTAAATCAATTAATTTTATCCTTTGCTACCACTTTAATATTTTACTTCCCCAACCTATTTTGTCAAGAGATTTCTTGTGGGATTGACACCTTCATCTATATTGCGATAGCCGCATTATATTTTGAGCGTAAACAGTTCTCGAAAATGGGTTTTAGTTATAGGTTTATCAACACTGGTCGATTGGTAAACTAGTAAGACCTGCAGTATGTCTATATCTAAATTATCCAGACAAATAATCTTAGCAAATTGTAAGCTTAGTGGAAGTTCATATAAGCATACAAGTTTTAAGTAAGGACTTGACACTGAACAGGCTCACGAAACCATTCACTAGACATTCCATAAAGCTGTTAATGGATAGTCTTTTTTAGTTGAGTATTATTTGTGGTTCTTAGATTGAGTGTCACAGTGGTCTTGTGAATGATCCACCATACTTAGATTCCACACATGTCAAAGTCCTCTCATGGTCTGACATCTAGGTTTTGTTGGATATGGTCTAATGCTTATGGAGGCCAGTGTGCATAAATATGGGATTCGTCAGCGCATATAGTTAGGCCGTATATCCTTATGTTTTGAGACTGTATTTCAAAAAGTCTTTCAGTCAAAAACATATACCCTAGAAAGAGTTTTCGTAAGGTAAAAAAATGTCGCAAAAATTTTGTGTATATTTTTTATCTAGATAAAAATATAAAGATAAGTTCATAGTTAAGCAGATAGAGACTTGACCGTATAGATCTATCTATTTGCTCTTTCAAGATATAAGTGATAGAGGAATTATACAAATATGCATAATCTCAATTTGTATGGTTTAATGCATCGTTTGGTATTAACCATGATATGTAGGTAGATAGAGTTCACAGGCTTATTAAAATGTTCTATATGACAAATGGGTGTGAATCTAGAGAGAAATATATGGAAGCATTATGCTTAAGTTGTACTATAAAAAATTTTTGAACAAATTTAGCTTCTACTGCACATTGTAGTTTCATATTCTATATTTATTTTCCCATCCCTTTTCAAATGGTTTCAGAGCCACGTATTCAGCTTGTTAAATTTCTGCATTTTTATTAATATGAACATACGTTAAGCTTGCTAACTTTGTTGCATTTTTTTGAATGTATTATGGCTTGGATTCATGAATTTGCAAACTTAATATGCTAGAAAAAGTTTTGTATTTTTATTGGTATGAACATACATTGATCTTGCTGAGTTTGGTGTTGAACCTACGAGATTCATACATGTTATATTGTTTTTCCAAATGATTATTTTGTTTACATTGATAACCATAATAGAAACCCTATGGATATGGCTTAGTCTTGCTTATGTAAAATGAATTGATTATTTAGAAAACTAATTCTCATGAGATGTGGATGTGTTTAAAATCTCTCAAAATTAGATTGTAATATTTTTTTTTATTCTTGGAGAATGTTAAACATGGTCTGTTTTGTCAATACGATATTAAATGGATCACCTCGGTCATTTTCAATATTACTAAAGTGTGAGGGATTAGCCCAAGTGATTTGGACTAATCGGTTAAACATAAGATGAGAAAAATATAGGAGAATGTATTGCTCAATATTTCTAAAGTGTGGGAGTAGTATTATTAACTTATATTTTATGATTGGCAAGATGATCTGAAACACGACTTATTCAATATTATTAAAGTGTGGGGATAAGAAATAGGTTAAGACCTAAGTTAAGGGTTGCATGAGATGCAATTGATAAATGTTATCTATCTTTTGGATTTACTAACCAATATTGTTAAAGCATGAGGTCGGAGTAATTTAGTTAGGTCTACTTTCCGTTGTAATGTTTAAAGAGTTAAACTTTCTTATTCGTGTTCAAGAGATTAAAAGGACTACATAAAGCAGTGAGAGTGCACTTAGATTGAAAAATGTATTAATAGTTATATCCAAGATCTAAATAGCATTTTAATAATTTAAAAATATTCTGTTAAAATCTCTTCATTTGTCTTTTAAAGATAAAATGAGTTCGAGCAACCCATTGGCATATATATTAGATGCATACCAATTAATAGATGTTAAAAATTACTTAAACTAGTTAATGATTCTTAGAATTGTTTTAAATTTAGAGAAACTTAGATACGTGATTGATCAAAAGATGCTTAGAGATGTTTTTGGTAATGTCACTTCAAAAGAGGTTAATACTTATCAGAAATGGATAGATGATGATTTGAAAGTCAAGTTATTTATCTTGGCTTCGATGTCAACTTAACTTCAAAGGAAGCATATGCATATAAATAATGCAAGTAGTATTATGCTTTATTTAAAGGAACTATTTAGTGACCAACCATAAGTGAAAATGTATTAGATTGCCAAAATGTTGCTTAGGCAAGACTTCAAGAGAGAAGTCGAGTCAGTCTTTATGTTTTGTAAATAATATCTTGTATTGAGAGACTTGAGACTATAACTATAGTTCTAAACAATTTATTTAGAAAATAGTTTGATTCTCAAGTCACTCATGGAGTCATTTGCATAATTCATCATAAACTTTAATATACAAGGTTTGACACTGACTTACTATAGCTTCATAATATATTGAAGACTACACAAATGGGTATGAACAAATGAGGTTGGCTCTCTTTATTCAGGGTGCTTCTTCTTCTGCACTGAAGTTTTCTAAAAAGTCTAAGGGCAAAAAGAAGATGAAGAGGACACCATCAGTTGATCCTTAAAAAGGTGATGTATCCAAGTCATAGAACAAGAGCAAAGAAAAACTTTTTCATTGTAATAAGATTGGATATTGGAAGCATGATTGTCCGCAATATCTTGCTATAATAAAGAAGAACCCCTTAGGTATATATTTTTTTATCATTAAAATTTCACTAGCTTTTGATACTAGCACTGGTTGGGTATTAGATATTTCATGTCCTTCTCACATCTGCAATAGGTTGCAGGGACTGAGAGAAGTTAAGAAGGTAAGGAATGGAGAAGTATAACTTTATGTTAGAAATGAAGATTTTCTTGAGGTTAAAGCTATTAGGACTTTTGAGTTACTTCTACCTTCAAGTTGTAGTATTATATTGTATAACTATTATTTTGTGCCGACAATAATAGAAAATCATATCCCTCCATTTGTTTAACAGAGAAGGTTATTATGTATATATTAGGAATGGTTCCATATATTTTTATGATAAAGATAATGTTTTGCTAGCTAATTGTCCAATAATGAATGGCCATTGTATATTGATACTACACAAATATTTTAAATATATAGGTTAACAAAAGAAAAAGTTCAAAACCTTTAAAGAATATATAATTATGGCTAATGAGATTAGGTCGTATAGGCCAGAGATATCTAACCCGTCTGGTTAAAGATAGTAGATCCCCAATCTAACCACAGAATCTTACATAGTTTGTGAATCTTGTATTCAAGAAAAAAATGACCAAATCTTCATTTACTAATGTTGAAAACTGAACCACTGATTTGTGAGAATTGGTAACTAGCGATGTATGTGATTTGATAAATCACACTACAATGGGTGGGTTTTAATACTTAATAACCTTTATTGATGATTTATCACGATACGATTTTGTGTTTGTTATGAAACGCAAGTCGAAAATTTTTGAAATATTCAAAGAGTTTCAACTAGGAGTGGAGAAACAAATTTAGAAATTCATTAAATGCCTTCAATCAGATCGAGATAGTGAATATATGAGCAGTAAATTCATTATTTATTTAAAGAAAAATAAAAATCTCACTCAATATAGTCCTCTAGGTACTCCTCAACACAATGATGTTTCAAAGAGAAGGAATCAAAATTTATTAGATATGGTCCGATCGATTATGAACTTCAATGATATTCTTGAATGTCTTTGGGGGATATGCTCTAAAAACTACTGCTTATTTATTGAACAGAGTTCTATTAAATATCATTCCTACCACTCCGTATGAGATATGAACTTGCAGAAAACCAAGTATTAAATATATTAAGATTTTACGTTGTCCTACTTATGTAAAAGTTACGCAACGAGATAAACTTGCATCTAAGGGTACAAGTATCAATGTATTTGATATCCCATGAATTCTATGGGATATTAGTTCTATAATCCTAAGGAATGAAACGTGTTCATTGCTCATCATGCCACTTTCTTAAAAAAAAAGACATTTTTTGTTATATCGCAAAGATTATAGAAAGGTTGTACTTAATGAAGTCAATAAATATATTAATGAACCGATGATGAAACCTCAAGTTCAATCGTGTGAGATATCTTTGACACACCTTCCCCATAGATAAGATCTCAAGACCACCTTTAAGGTACAGTAAGATGCTTGAAGATGCTTTTAATATTTTTTTAATTAAAGAAAAAGATATTTGACTTGTAGAAAAGTGATTTTGGACATCGAGTTGGGCAAGTGGTAAGATACCATGAATTTTGAGATTGATTCTATTGATTATAATCAAGTTTGGGACTTGGTTACTTTTCCAAAAGAATTGTTCTTATCAGCTGTAAATAGGTTTACAAATAGAAGCACATGCTCGATCAAAAGGTAGAAACTTTTAAAACCTAACTGGTAACAAAATGATATACTCATCAATTTAGGATAGATTATGAGAAAAGGTTTTTACTAGTTGCCATGAAGAAGTCAATCTAAATTTTATTGGCCATTGTTGTACATTATGATTTTGAAATCTGGTAGATAGATGTAAATACGGCTTTTTTGAATAAAAATCTCAATAAAGAGATACACATAGAACAACTTAAAGGTTTTATATCTAGCGAAACTTCTAATTTGGTGTGTAGACTGAACAAGTCTATTTATGACTTAAACAGGCTTCTTGAAGTTAGAATCTTTGTTTTGACAATGTAACCAGAGCATCTAATTTTATTTAAAATAAAGAAGAAGCATGTGTGTATAAAAAGATTTAGCCTGATAGTCTTTTTAGTGCTTTACGTAAATGACATACTTATTGTCAAAAGTGATATTGATATGCTATAATCTATTGAGAGTTATTTGAGTAAGAATTTCTTCATGAAAGATTTGGAAGAAGCTTCATTTTGAGTAAAACTTTATTAGCTACAAGGCTGATTGGCTTTTAGTCCTCATATATAAATTGTATTTTAGAAAGATAAAACCTTTAATTATTGTAAGACAATTAATGCACCTTTTAGACATGACATTCATCTTTCAAAGAAGATGTATCCACACAAGGAAGATAAAAGAGTTAGAATGTCTAACATACCTTATACATCAATTATTGATAGCAATGTATTCTATATCATGTACCAGACCTAACATCAATATGGCATAAGTGTTATAAGTTGTTATTAATTTAATCCAGGTAATAACCATTGAATGACTATGAAACATATCTTGAAATACCTTTAGGGTATAAAGGATAAGTTTCTAATATAAAGAGAAAGTGACTTACAAGTAAGATGATTCACTTATTCGGACTTTTAATTTAATCTGAATGATATAAAGTCTACATCTATTTTGTGTTTCTTCTCAATGGTGTCATTGTTAGTTAAAATAGTGTTATACAATGATCCATAGCTAATTCTACCAAAGCGGTAGAATACATTATGGCTTCGAAAGCTGCAAAAGAAGTAGTATGGATATGCAAGTTCATTCAGAGCTAAGGGTTGTTCCGAGTATAGTGAATCCCATTCTATTATACTGTGATAATAATAAAGAAATAGCTCAAGCAAAGAAAACTAGGGCACATCAGAAGTCTGACCAAGTAGAGTAAAAGTACCACATAAATAGTGATATTTTTTTTTAGAGGATATTTAGTAGTTTGTAAAGTACAAACTAGTGAAAATATAGCGAATCCACTTACTAAAACCTTAACTCTTAAGGTGTTTATGAAACAAGTTGAGTCTACAGGTATTAGATATCATTTTGAATGGTAATAAAGCAAGTGAGAGTTGTTGGAGTTAGTGCTCGAGTGCCATTATATTTTTGTATAATTTTTTTTAATATTTATACAATATACATTTTCATAAATCGTTATTAATAATATGATATTAATCTTATTCTTTTTCAAATATTGTGGATCTAAATGAGTTTAAATCAGAATTAAGAGTTAGTATTCTAGAGGGTTAGAACCTTATATAAATTAAGATAAAGACCCAAGAATATTTATTTTAGTAACTTAGTTGCAAATAGTGCCAAGAAATATCACTATGAAGTATATTCTCAAAAATGGTTATTAGTTATAGGTTTACCAACATAGGTTGATTGGTAAACTAGTAAGACTTATGCATATCCATATCTAGATTGTCCAGACAGTTAGTTTTAGTAAATAATGAGCTTAATGGAAGCTCGTATAAGCATATAGGTGTTAAGTAAAAACTTGACACTAAACGAACTCGCAAAGATATCCAGTAGACGTTTCGTAAAGTCGTCAAAGGATAATCTTCTTAAGTTAAATAGTATTTGTATTCCTTAGACCTAAGTGCCACGGTGGTCATATGAGTGATTCACCATGTTTAGATTCTACACATGTTAAAAACCTTTCAAAGTTTGACCTCTGGGTGTCATTGGGTATAATCTGATACTTATGGATATCGATATATGTAGATATATGATCTATTAGCTTATATGCTTGGGCTGTATATTCTGATACTTTGAGATTGTATTTCAAAAAGTCTTTTGGCCAAAATTATATGCCTCGAAAAGTGTTTCTATAAGGATATTGCAAAAATGTTTGCGTATATTATTTGTCAATACATAAATCTGGAGATAAGTTTATAGTCAAACGGATAGAGACTTGACAGAATAGATCTATGTCTTTGTTCTTCCGAGATATAAGTGACAGAGGGATTATACAAATATACATGATCTCAACTTTTTTTGTTTAATGCACTGTTTTGTATTGGCTGTGATATATAGATGGGCAGAGTTCACAGACTTATAGAAATATAATATATGATAAATAGGTGTGAACCTAAAAAGTCTTACAATATAAAGTATTAGGGTAACAATTAATCATGCGATAACTAGTTGAATTTGGGATTATGAGATAATAATTATTTTTTTAAAAAGTTTTTCGGGTCGAAGAATTTGATTCGAGATATTTCTGGATAAACAAGATTCAATTTTACCACATAAAAAGGGCACATATCAAATTTTAAGAATTAGAACTTGACCTGTGTCATGGTCAAGAAAAGCACTTGATTTAGTATTTTTGTGTTGCCTTTTTGTTATGTTATTTCTAAACATAAAATTAAGTACAAGTATACGTTATTGTAATAAATAATAAAGGGACTATAAAGTCAAATGTTGAACCGATAGAGAATTATATATTTTCAACCAAGTATTAAAATTAGTCTTCTTATTTTTATCTAGAAAATCAATACTTTAATGAAAAATAAAAATAAACTAAATTTATAAATGCGAAAAAACTAAAATATCATAGCTAAGAAAATTCTGAAGATTACAAGGTAGAGAAAGCCTTAGATTATAACTATCTCTCAACATGCTTTTCTAGAGATACTACTCTTTAATATTAAAATCCCTAAATTCTTATTTTGATCAAGACACTATTATATTCATAAGTCTCTCTCAAGGTTAGGTAAGTATATCTCAATTCACCAAATATCTATATCTATATGGTAATTGTAATAAATTAAAATTCATTAAAGAAAAGTCTTATTGACTATATATGCCAATTAGATATATCTCTATCTTAAGTTGAAAGTTGTAGATATCTCTACAATCATGCATCAAATTATCAAGGTCTAAATACCATGATTCCTCTCTCCAATTTATCAAAATATTCTTAATTCAATCAAAATAATAATTATATATAATGAAGCATTAAGAACAAATAATTTGAATACTAAAGAATTAATTCAAATAAATATTAAGTAAATCAAACAATTAAGCATACATATTGAGTTCAAGTAATAACTATAGAAAAGAAATTTAATTCATGATTATTAAAGAATTATAGCTAAAAAATTAATTAAACATGAAATAATTAAAAGAAAATCAATATAGACGTCAATTTGTAACATGTAACACTTGTTATATAAGCGTGCTTAATGGTTAAGCAACATACAACACTTATCATACATAGAAGTTTAATGGTTAAGCAACATGATAACATTTGTCACTAATTCATGCTTAAGAGTTAGGCATAGTTTGGAAGAAAAAAAAGATAAGAAACGTATGATAAATAAAAAGGCTTAAGAGTTAAGCATAGATGGAATGAAAAAGTCAATTATATGGTAATGCTTAATAGTTAAATAAAGAACAAAAGATAAAACAATTTTATAGCTACCAATATTCTAGAGTCAAAAATTCCACCTCCATTTTTTGCTAGAATTATTAATGAGACACTCATTTGTATACTCTATTCTTGATTATCAAATATAAATAACTAGAACACTATGCTAAAGATATGTCTTCTATACATTCATTCTATATATGATTGTGTATTATATTTGATGTAATGCATATTAGAGAAAAATAAATGGAAGCATTATGTTTGGGTTATACTATGTAGAAATTCTCAAAACATTTAGCTTCTGTTGCATATTGTAGTTTTAAATTTTGTATTTTACTTTCCATCATTTTTCAAATAGTGGGTACTATATGGCTTTATAGAAGAAATATTTTGGAACCATTTGTCAGTTTTAAGTAAGGATTAAAGAGAATTTAGAACAATCAGGCCCTCCTACATGTCACGAACCTTTCAAGAACCGTATAACTTTAAACGCGTTGCGTGCTAAGCAGCCTAGAAAATATCACACAAAAAAGAGAGGAGAAAACACACACACAAGGTGTTTCAGAAAAAGTTCTCTATAATGTTAAAGAGATTACAAGCTATGAGATTATACTTTCTACAACTAAAGGTTTCTCCTTTATATACTAACAGCCCTATATAATCAATGGCTAAGATCTAAACAATCTAACTATGTACATACAAGATAGAATAATATGCCACAGAATATTCCTAGATGCCATTATATATGCTACAAAATATTCTCCTTCCAAATAAGAGTTTACAACCCTCATAAGTCGGGGCTTGTTCTGAATCCTTACCTATGTTAGAGGATCTTTTAGAAGCTTCGGCCTACGATCCGTTTCAATGGCCCACATAGCCTTTAGAACGCTTTATAGTGTACTAAGTGTTCGAAAAAATACTTGAGAAAACTTGGGGCGTGACAATCTCCCCCACCAAATTCACGCGATGCCCTCATTACGTCTTTACTAAAACTTGTACACGTCATTCTTCAATCTACTGCTATGCGCTCTCGTATTCCCTGTGTGCTCCAATATCGGGCAACCTTTTCTACTTGACAAAGTACTCATGCTTTGGAGGTGGATTCTTCTTTTGCACCATCCGTCCGTCATGGATAAGTTTCACCCCATTGTTATCTTATGTGGAAATCCTTAAAGCTCCTTATTTCTGCTCCGTGTCTTTCGTACCCCATCGGCATAGCTTTCAACAGCTTTTGAGAAACACCGAATACAGCTGCTGTCTCAAAGGTATCTCTACCTTATGCGAGACATTACCAACCCTCTTGGCAACAGAAGATGGCCCTTCGTCCCTACAATTAAGGCCTCGTAAAGTGGGCCTGCTGACTTCTGTTGTGGTGAAAGTTTCATCTATATCACTAGGTCTTGTGCATGATACATGACATGCTGTTACTTGTCTCTACCCTACTTCTTATGCTGAAATTGTACACCACATAATACCTTAAGTTGTTGAATGATATCTGTACCCGACAACTCTTGGAGCTGTCTCGACAACTCATTTAATTCTGATTTAGGCGTCTGCACTGTAGTTGGAAGTGTAAACCCTAGCTCTAACTTTTTCCATGCTCAATTTCACCCTTTTGTGGTTGTACTTATGGTATGATAGTTAGTACGACCCTCTTGTGTTTTCCAAACACTTCCACAACCCCTATTAGTAGCTTATCCTCACCTCTTTTCACCCTATCATCTCTTTCCCTTACTGTGATCGGATATGCTTTTCCTTTGTGCTCAACAACTCCCATTAGTTGAATGGCGAAAAGGTGTTTGGTATTGCCTTTTGGTTGGGATTTCCCACCATTGGGCTTGTCTATCGTCGGAATCATGTAAGGTCCCTCCTTTATGATGCACACATAATCGTATCGAAGAAGCAGCATCATATCGTATTGCCTCAAGAACTCCAAACCCAACACCACCCATCCAGTGGTTTAGCTATAACGTTGGCTAATTTGAGGAATCCTCATTTTTCTTCACATAATGTTATAGGCGCCTCGCCTATGCACGCTTAATAAAGTTGTGTGTCGCACTTGTATCTATTAGCACTTGAGTTTTTATATAGTTGATGTAGGCTTCAACATACATGAGCGTCTTTCTCATCAGTGTGCTGGTACTTTGCTTGGCTTTCATCGTGTTAAGCAATTGCATACACCCTAAACAGTTGATTTAGGCTTTAACATACACCCCATGTAGTTGATTTAGGCTTCAACATACACCTTATTTGACCCTGCTTGCAAGCCTCGTATGCCCTAACCATTACGTTCAGAGCATTCTTCTTTGGACAACCTTGACCCAGAGATCCCCGTTACAAAGGAAGTAGCTTGTCTTCGGTCCATGACCTTTATGGCGTTGTGCTTCTGCTTTTCAAATTTGGGCGGCTTACTTTTTTCCTCCTCATCCTCTGAAGGATGAAAATCCTTGGCGCCCCCATTTCTGTTATAATTGGGTCTCGAATTCTTGGACTTCTCCACGTCACCCTTGCGATAATCCATAAACGTTTTTATCAATGTAAGAGCATCAGATATCCTTGTCACTCTGTACTGCTTTAACTTATTGGATGCCTATATTTATAATCTATTTAAGAAATTGAACACCAAGTCCTCCTCGCTTTGTTAGGGATTTACAGTATGATGAGGGAGTGTTCCTCCACATACTCACTGATGGACTTGGTTTGCTTCAATTTCTTTAACCACTTTTGGGCATCGTGCACTACGTTCTCTAGATAAAATTAGCATTTTAGGTCCCATTGCAATTCTGCATAGGTGTTGATGGTGCAGGTACCTTTGTGTATCTCCTCGCTTTTCTTATGCCACTAAAGAATTGCATGATAAAAAAAATATAAGGTCACGGTATTTACCTTGTCTTTGTCCCACACGCCCATGGTGTCGAAGTATCTTTCCATTTGCCAAAATTAGTTTTTGAGCTCCTTGGCGTTCCGCTTGCCACTGAACTTCTTCGGTTTAGGAGCCTCAACTCTTGGCCCTCCTTAAGCAGTAATAGACCCATTAACTACTATCGCTTGTACAATACCATATCCTTCTTGACAGCCTCAAATTCTGTATGCAGCTCATCCATTTGAGGTTGTACTTTGTCCATAGTGGTATATACCTTCTCTTGAAAAGCCTTGACCTAGTTATGTTGTCGATCAGCGTAACTCTCAATGGATGTGTCAATGAGGCAGCTCATCCCTTTGAGTGTCGAGTTCCAGCTTGAGCTTCTCTACTTGTTGCTCAAATTCTCTAAGATAATCCGTCGCCTTTTGATAAGGGCGTAAAAGTACTAGTATAATTTATACCAAATTTTTTGTATTTTACTATGAATCATAAATATTTGGCTATATAATTGTATTTTTTGATCATAAATAGATGCATGATGGAAAATGTGATGAATAGGAACAAACAGGTGGCAAATTGGACTTAAAACAAAGAAGTTACGCTCAAAATACGAAATAAGTACCAGAGCTAGGTGCCGCAGCGCCCATAACTGAGCGCCGAGGCACCCTCAACCCAGTACTACGGCTACCAACAAGGCTTCCCAAAGTTGTATTTTCAGGTCTTGGCACTGTGGCGCCAAGCCCCCTGTCACGCCCCAGACCCAAAAGATCTGACATACGACATCACTTACATTCATTCAATAATACTTAAACATTCATTTTAATTTCTTTCAGAATTATAGCAATTGAATTATGACTGGGACAATTAGTAAACCAGAGATACGCAGAGTTTTTTCAGAGATTAACACTCTACTACGTCATCAGTAGCAACTTTGTTACCGGAAGCCCAGAATATATTCATTACAAATTCTTACTTAAAACTAATCTATTACTACACTTGGTGAAACTTAAACTAAATCCAACCACACAAAATAAAATAATACATAAGTATTTATTCAATAGGGACAAATCAAATATCTTATCCCACGTGTCCCTAAATGAAACACTTAACAACCTAACAACTTAGGGAACCCAAGGAACAGCAGAAGCCTTGCCAAATCTGCTAAGCACACGTGTACCTTATTTACCTGAAATCACCATAAACTATAATGAGTATAAAACTCAGTAAGCATACTAGTTTTTCATATATCAAATACAAATACATATATGTACACAATGCATATGTATGATATGCTGTGATCAATCCAAATCATAATCTTATCAAATCACATATCATGTAAGCGCTTACACATTCTTTCAAAACACATAATAGGAATACCATCACTCAACTACTACTTAGTAGGACTTACATATCACATATCACATAATGAGCCAAATGTCACTCGTAAGTGACATACCGTATGAGAGGAATAGTACAAGTGAGGTCTTCAAATTACACATATATAATGCTCATGCCCGAAGGTAAAAGCCAAACCCTCACCCTGATCATCGGTGAGTCCTCTCACATGCACCAATACGCCACCACATGAATGTGATGACTCACACTTCCTTTAGGTACCAATAGGATCCTCCCTACATACGGAACACATAACATATACCAATCCCAAAGGAAAGGTCACATATAAAGGCTCCACAAATCACATAAAATGCCTACTAAGTTAACAGTGAGTCCAAGTACGCTCAAAATACAAAATATTTCTCATGAACATATTACACTTCAAAAGCTTTCTTTGTTAAACATATCTTATTTTGAAAGCTCACTTTCAAAAACACATGTATGTCATGTATGTCCATGCTCACATTCATAAATACATATCTTCACATTTCATATCAAAATATACTTTGACATAACATAAACATATTCCTAACCACATTTACAAAATCATACAAAATAATTACTACATTTATTGTGATTTCAGTAAAAAGTCTAGTATACTTACCTCTTAACACTTTTAGCTACAAGGCTTAAATCTCCTTAACCTATCAATAGAGATTAATCCTTTCATAAGCCTCACAATTTATACAAAATACTTTAAATAGCTTACAAAATTATACACAATGCATTTATCACATCAAATTGGTCTAAATACTTGGTTTCTCAAAACCTGTCATTCTGACCACTTACACTTAACAAAGTTTTCTAATACATCAAATGATGTCCAATTACTCCAAAATAATAATATATCATTCTTGACTCATATATCCTTCTTATATATGAATATTATATCAAAATTCCTACACAATTCATTCCATACATACCATCGAATCCAAACTACTAACCTGATAAGATCAAGATACTTACTGAACAGTATTTAATCTCCTAATTTTATAAAATCATATACTAACTCAAAAATTATAAAAATATCACATAATTACTCTTAACACATATCTCAGTCCATGATAAATATTGTACTTCCAAATCACTGCCAAAAGTATTTTAAAACTATTTTATTCTATAACTTTAAAAATCTATTAATCAAATACTGCAATGAGCTGATACATTTTAGAAAATCATAACATTTCAACCACATTGATCTAAATTCTCAATTCCGAGTATATCATATTAGACATATAAAATTATCATATTCCACAAATTTGTAATTTTTGAAGATCATTCAGTAGGACAAAAATTGTTCGTCACTGTATCATACTGTTTACATAGGAAATTTCTAGAATTTCAGGGTCATTTTGGTAAATTCACAAAAATTTCAATTTATGGAATTTTGAATCGATTCAAAGTCTCAAATGATCCTAAATATGTCTAATTTCATATAATCAAAATTCAAAACCAGAATCGAATCACAACAATTTATAAAATTCTTGGATCAAGAGACTATCAAGCAGAAAGTCTACAATCCATCATAATTTATCGAACTATCTTATAGATCATCATCAATTCTCAAAATATCATACGAAATACACATCAAATCCTCAATTATACATATTTTCAGAAATCAAAACTTAAAGAAATTAACATAATTAACACCAATAAATTGAGAAATAGTTGTGATATACATCTTAAAATCTAAAATTCCAATTTCTTCTTCTTTTTTCTTCTCCTTCTTCTCTTTCTCTCCCCTCTTTTTCTCTCTTCTCTCTCTCTAAAAGAGGTAGCTCGACCAAAATGAGAGAATTAGAGTTTTAAAAGTGTATTTTTATACTAAGTGGCTAATTTTTGGTATTTACGAATTTATCCCTAAAACTTTCAAAGTATTACAATTTGGTCCCTAAAATAAATCTAAAGTCTTGCAATTAAACCCAATGCTAATAGTATGACCTTAACCTATACAAACACTACTAATAACAATATATAAATCAAGTATCACCTACATACAAATAAAATATGTATATTTATACATATATAAATACTTATTCTTATCAGTTGTGGATACTGGTTACTACACCCCCAGCGCCGCAACACTTGTTCGACATATAAAAGCCTCTCTCAACTCTTCTGTTTCAAGGGAAATTCGAAGCCCCTTGCCCTTAGGGTTTCTCATACCAATAAAAATACTCTTTTGTGGTCAAATACACAGACTTTGGAGAGGTAAAAACGTAGAGAAAGAATTTACAATACAAAATCAAATATCAAAGCCAAAGATTGAAGAACTAAGATTAAGATTCAAGCTTCAAGTCAAGATTGAGCAAGAAGCAAATCAATGAGTCACTTTGGTTAGTTTTTCTTCTCTTTCTTTATCATTATATTCTTGTTCTTGTTGATCTTTATGAATTGGTTTGATACTTTTAGTTTTGTGATGCGCTATATTGTTCATCTAGGGTTAAACTATGTTAACCTAGTATGAATTTAGATTGTGTTAATTTTTACTTTATAAACTTGATACATTTAATTGATTCATTCTCTCTTGTGTTTTAATGTTTTCATTATACTTGATCAATATTTTGAATGATTAAGGAATAATGATGAACTTGACAAAGGGATTCATGTGTTTAGCCTATGGTAGTTTGATGCATGATCATAGGGTAACAACTATGAGTTCCATCTAGGATAGACATACCTAAGTGGCATATATGGTATAATTTAGACTTGATCTTAATGAATTACATTCTGATTTAATTATCATAGACATAAAGGTGATTGTTAGAATGCATAATATAGTCACTTGACCATCGACAGATGCTTGTTATGAGATTAGTGTCAAGCCAATCAATTGATATTAAGAGATTAACTAAGAGGTTAATAAATCCAATGAAATATTAGGGGACTAGTCAAAACTCTAGATTATCTTTATTTGTGAATTCTATCCTTTACTTTTGTTCAATTTAATTGATGAAGTAGATTAGTTAAATAAATTTCAGATTGTGATTTTCTGAATAAAAGTTAAGCAGGTACAATTTTAGTACTTAATTTATAGAATTAGATTGCATAGTCCTTGTGGGATCGATATCTAGACTTAAAATCCTATATCACTTGATACGATAACGTGTACTTGCGCTAGGCTATTAAAGTATACATCACCCTTCCCATAGCACCATCAAACATTTTCACCATGTTTCCCAACTCATAGCTCGAATCAACAGACTTGTCATGAGGTATAATACTGTGCCTCTCAGCTTTGGGGCCCTACCTTTCACTTTAGTCAACTCTGACGATGTTGTAGAATCTTTTCTCATCTTCTTTAAACTTGGCTCTCATACCAAATATCATGGACCATTCAAAAACCGTGCGACCTTAGACGTGTTATGTGCTAAGTAGCTTAAAAAATACCACACAAAGAAGAGAGGAGAAAACACGCATATAAAGTGTTTGAGAAAAATTTCTCTAGATTGTTAAAGAGATTACAAGCTATGAGATTATGCTTTGTACAACTAAGGGTCTTCTTCTCATATACTAACAACCATATCAATCAATGACTGAGATCTAAACAATCTAACGGTGTATATATAAGATGGAATAATATGTCACCGAATATTCATAAATGCTATCATATATGCTACAAAATATTCTCCTTCTAAATAAGGGTTTATAACCCTAATAAGTCATGAGCTTGGCCTGAATCTTCACTTATGTCAGTGGGTCTTCTAGAAGTTCCGGCTCACGATCTGTTCCAACAGCCCACGTAGCCTCTAAAAGGCTTTTTTGCCCACCAAGTATTCGAGAAAATGCTTGAGAGCACTTGGGGCGTGACATACAGTAAGAATCCTCATATAGAGAGCAATGAACAATCTTCTGCCAATAAATTTATCACTTGTAACAAAAAAGGTGTTTGATAATACAATATGCACCAGGTGTAACAGGGAACCATAGATAGTGTTTCATGCATTGCTATCAGGAAAAATAACCAAACGGGTCTAGAATTAAACAAATTATAGTCAAATGCTAGATGGAATAAAAAAGATGAAATTATGGGATGTGGTGCAGGTTGCATTTCTATCTTAACAAGTTTGGAATTTACAGTGTTTCTAATAATGCTATGGACAATTTGGAATAACAAAAATACTTATATTTTGTAAGGGAAAGAGGGGAGACCAGATCATTCGATGTCAATAGCTCAGGTTTATTTTGATTCATTCTTTAGCAATTCTAAGGCATAAAACAATTCCTAGGTGGCATACAAGGACAAAGCACAACCCAGTCAGGAGCTAACACCAAGGGGATAGGTCAGAAATAATGTTGATGCTGCTATAAACTAGATACACAGGTGAGCTAGCTTGGGTGTAGTGATTAGCAATGATGAAGGGAAGCATATGGCAATGAATGTGGCTTATAAATCCTCTAGGGAAGATATAGAAAGAGCAAAAGCTGAAGCAATACATTTTGGGATTGAAGTGGCAACAAACCTCAATTATTCAAGAATGGTGATCAGGTTAGATGCAAGTAATGTAGTTAGTCTTGTTAAGAGAAGGATTAAATCATTACAGAAATTAGATGGGTAATTAGTGATATATCTAACCAAATGACTAGCAAAAGCCAAGTTGTGATCAAGCATATCCCTAGCGCTTTGAATGAGTTGGCTTACAAGTTAGCCAAGATTATTGTAAAGTTTTATAAAGCCATAGTATGGTTTAATTCCTTTCCTTTGTAAGGTTTTTATGAAATAAAAGCTTATTATATTTCAAAAAAGGATAGTCCCAAGTCGGTCTTACATCTTATAAGCAAATACTCGCCTTTTCCCTGCAAGGGCCTTTATGAACAAATCTCCTGGTATTTTATATGAAGAAGCTCGCCTTTTCCCCTACAACAGCCTTTGTCTATCTATGGATAGAAGTTGTTTACAGAAACTATTTGGATTGCCAACTTTAAGCAACAAGTACGAATTACACCCTATATGGGAGTATAACCCTAAATTACAGGATATATGCCCTATATTCTAAAATTAAACATATATCTTAAAAGAATAATTACAAAGATAAACTTGTCACTAATAAAATGTACTCTATTGATTAAAAAGACCAAAACGTTATTATCAGTTATTCTTCAATTTTCTTCTTCACGATTTCTTTTTCTTCTTCAATTTTAATTTTCAACGACCTACCTCATCTTAGTCAATGCTTGGTCCGACCCTTCAACTTTTATGACCAACCAAAACCATCCTTGCGTCTCTTGTAGCTAGAATTCCATCTTAGTAGCAAAATTTGTAGCTCTTAACCCTTGTAATTTTGAAAAAGTACCTTATGGTTACTATATTCTCATTTTTTTATTACATATTTTTATTGTCTTTTAGTTTTTCAATTAGATTTATTAATTTGGTTTGATCTTGTTCCTAAAATTTTTGTGGGTTGAATTTTTATTTGTAACGTTCTAAGCTTTCTGGGATTTTTTTGTCTACTTTATGTGGGAAAAGAAATAATTTTTTAGTTTTTGGATGATACCTATTCTTGATCGTTTCTCGAACAAGATTTGTTTCTTTTAATGGTTCTTGTTGAGGGTATTGAGCTTAATTTTTAAACTTCAAAAACTCGTTTTCATGGATAAAAGTCTTCAAGGTTAGTTCTTTGTATATTCATTTTAATTATCTAGTACATATTAATGATAACAATACGTCATGTAGGTATATGTTCTTATTAATGTCATGAATATGCATTGGGTCTTAGGCTAGTTCAACCTTCTATAAGAAACTATAGCAATATATAACTCGAAAAGGAAAATTATGAATGATGCTAATTTTTTTATTAAGATACAGTTATTTATTCTAATGATGCCTCTTATACTTAAAGAGATATTATGGTATGATTCATGGCCTAGGTTTAGGGATTTTGATCTGCATCGTTCTTAGAGGGCTGTTCGAGCATTGGATGCTTTATAACAAACTATTTAGTATGCAACATACTTTTTAATTGTTGTTTTCGTTTTTGATTTTTTACTCATATCATTAATTTAATATGCTTATTATATTAATCCATAGAGCAGAGATTGTGGTATGTTTGTGTTGCGTTACTTGGAGACGCTAGTTAATGGTCATCACGTTTGCACCTAATACACATAAGCAGATATCACATATTATCAAAGGCATTTTGTTGTCAAATTATTTCATGATTTGTCATTGATAAATTTTCATTATTTGTCATCGAGGGCCAAAGAAAGAAAGAAAAAAGCATGAGGATGATTTTCTAGATTGTATATATAAATTTGATACATATATACAATACTAATTTCTTTTGTTTTTAATCTAATAAGTCTTTAGCAGTAAACTATTTGTATGCTTTTATAATGTTAATGCTATTAACATATTAAGTTGCATATTAAATTGTTTATGATTTTGTTTCACTTTATACAAGCTTCATTTAATCTAATTTTGTATCATCTTATATTGTTAATTTATTGGTGCGTTAATTTTATTGTTTTACAAGACTTTGTTTCATATAGTTTTGTGTGATCTTGTACTGTTATATATATATATATATTACAAAACTTTGTTTCTTATAATCCTGTATAGTCTTGTATGGTCTTGTATTATCATCTTTGTTTACGAGACTTCATTTTGAACAGTCTTGTAAGGATCTTGTAATGTGAATATTTTCAATGCACTAGTCTTATATAGTCTTGTACTATCAACTTCTTTACAAGACTTTATTTCAAATAGTCTTGTATGAGACTTTTAAGGATCTTGTATTGCCAACTTATAACAATACTTTATTTTAGATAATTTTGTTAGTCTTAGATACTTATCCGCATGTATGCTCAATGATTAGTGCTCGTAAGAAAGGAGTACAAATGGTCTTACATCATGCATAGTACTTTACAAGTGCAAAAATTGCTAGTTGAGTTAAAGGAATATGACTAAAAATCTTCATCTTCTTATGGGATTGATATTATCCATGTTGTGTAATTTTATTATAGATGAGGATGAAGTACAATTTTCTAGACAGTTATAGGAGTCTTGTACCGTCAAGACTATATAAGACTTCATATTACATGAACATACAAAAAGAAGTCATTAGAGAAATAGAATGCATATTGAGGATATATGTGTTTTTGAATGACATATATAACACTTTTACAATATAACACCAAGTAAAGTCTTGGCCATAACACAACTCTTATAATGCTTCAATTTTTAGAGAAAGGCACAATTAGTATTAACTCATACAATATATTTAACATTGAGTATTAATTCAAATTACAAAATGACAAATGACTTTTACATAACTATAGTAATAATGGCCAACACATTGATGTAAAAAAATAACTAAAAGTGTTATATATATATATATGCACAACAAAACATAAGCAAACAAATGTTTAAATGATTAAAATAAATAAATACATGGACCACATAAGTCAATACTTATCAGCAAGACAATCATCTTACACCATAGATTGCGCTTGTTTACCATATTTTTGCCTTATGTAAGGACCAGGATGATAATTGCTACATTCAACCATCATGGTTACTTTTTCAGTTGGCCTTGGATAGGACCAATAAGGCGGATAGAATACCCATGTAGAAATAGCTTCATTAGGTATTATTTATAAACAGGTTTAGCATAATCCCTTATTTGTTTCAAGCATTAAGCACATGAATTGTACACTATCGGACATCATCCTTTAAAAATAACAAACCACTCAGTCTTATTCATGAGGATCTACAAAACCATCAATGACATATAAAGGGTTTCTAACCCCACTTTCAATCTCATCTAAGAAAAAGTCTACATGACCGCTTCATAATTTTTAGAGGTGGGATAGGGTCGGTTATGTTTACTCTAAACTTCAAAGTGATATCATATTATGAAATATCAAGGCCAATAACCACAATAACTTCTTGAACAAGTTGGTTATAACTTATTGATCGTGGAACTTTAATTTTTACAGTATTGTTTTTTACAAAACTTGTAAAAGCCCTTCTCTTCAAACCATTCATTATCATAAACAAATGGTACATGCATGACATGTATTGATCTAAAAACACACAATTAAATGCAATCCAATTAGAATAAATATTTTATCAAATTATTGTTAACGACAACATAATAATCCTGCATGAAATACGAGTTCATATTATATGAAGTCTTTACATAAGTATAAAATAAGACTATTATATGACTCTTATAATACCAAATGCATATAGAGTTTGTAAAAATTATAATACATTATAATGACTTAGGTAACAGTACAAGATTGATACAAGTCTCTTATAATACTATGTAATGTTAAGTTTTATAGAAAAATTATGCATTGCAATGCCTTAAATGATAGCACAAAACCTTCATAAGACCATACAAGACCATGTATGCAATGTTTGTACAAACTGAGATGTATTGGACTGACGTAAGCGACAGTACAAGACTCACACAAGACTACATATCATTAATTCTTATAAAAAAAAAATGAAAGCGGTTCATTGACATAATTGACAGTACAAGACTATACAAGACTCTTGCAAGATCATGTACAAATAGTCTTGTACATTAATATAATTTACTATATTGACTTAGGTGACAGTGTAAGATTGCTACACGTCTCTTACATAATTATGTTATATAAATTCTTGTAACAAAATTCAAGAACAAGAATCAAAGTCGAAGAATAATATCACTCTTATAAACTATATTAATCATGTACTGATGTTGAACCATCATTGATTTACGTAAAATAACATAAATATACCGCAATGAAAGCATTTATATTTGTCAAAGGTAGCTTTAATTTTTAAAAAAAATTATGTTTCCTCCATTAACATGTTAAAATACCATAAAAGAAATTGGTTCTCACCTCTTCTTAAGGCTCTTCAACTTTGTCACAAATAGTTAGTCTTTCTTCTTCCTTGTGCATCTCCTTTAAAGCTTATAACAATTTGATTAAGAATTTTACATGAAAAACCTCCTTTATTTGTGCTAAGGAAAAGAAAGATACTACTTTTTATTTAGAAGAAGACAAAGTAAAAATATAGAGAAATAAGACTAAAAAAAAGAATAAGATAAAACAAAAGCTACTTAAATACCGTCAAAGCTTTTATTTGGATATTATTAAGGACATTACGATCATTAGTCACATTATTCTGGGATATTTATGTAATTAGAGAAATGTACAAAAGTAGCCCTTATTTTAAACTTATATATTTTTGTAGTTATAAAATTGAAATGCTTTTATTGCAGTAAAGTTTAAATTCAAACCATTTTACTCCTGAAGCATATTTTGCCTCTCTCCCATCATTTTTCTGCAAAACTCACTCAAACAACACTTTGAAAAATTCAAACTTAAGAACAAATAGATCGAATGTTTGAAATTGATTTTTAAAGATTGGAAGCTAAAAAAACCAGTTAAAAAGTAAAATTTTTAAAAATAAACTAAAAGAATAAATTGAGGACAAAAAAAAAATCCAGAATTTTTTGTGCCTCGTGTAAGGCATGAGAAAGAGCCGCACTCCCAGCCGAGTGGTGCGAGACATGGCACGAGGCCCTTCATCTCACCTCACACGAGATGAGAGAAGAGGCCGCACCACCGACCGTGCAACAGAGGAATGGTGGAAGGCCCTACCTCTCACTTCACGCGAAGCGCAAAGAATTTAAGCTTTCTTCTTCTTCGTCCCTGATTTTATTTTTTTCTCATCAACACACTTTATATTTTTTTCTCTATTTTATCCCAATACACTACCACTATATTTTTACATTTATATTTTTAACACACACACACAATCAAAATACATTGTAAAACAACAAATTTTTGAGTTATGTTATTAACAAAGGCAATTTAATCAATTTATTGTCTTTTTAACTAATAAAGATTAGTCAAATAATCTTTTTCTATAAAAGATTATGACATTTAAAATAGTGGCTATTTATATAAAATTTTCATGTAATTATAATTGATTGAGTTGTTCATATAAATGATCAACTATTTGATGTGTAGTTTATGCCTTATGGGCCAAAAAAAAGTGTAAGAAACAATTTTTTTTTTTTTTTCAAAAAAAGGTTTTGTAAACATTAGAATTTCCTAAATCAAAATTATTTTTATTAAAGGAATTCTTGTTTAGAGGATTGTATAGTTACTTTTGTTATCTTCTTTTGAGTCTTATACCGCAATACCTTTGAAACACAAAGTTTCAGAGATTATGTAGTTGGAGTTGCAGATTGGTTATTAGTTAGTTCTGTTTAAGCATGGGATAATCACATCCGGGTCCCTGAGACATAATTTATTCATTTGTATCATATAGAATCTAACTTCTACTGAAATGACAGAGATAGCCTTAATTGCCAAGTTACAGCAGAAGACAGGAGTTCAATATACGTATTACACAGGTTGTAGTGGTTTGCTCAAGTTCCTTTTCAAGGGTGTTATGCTAAGCAAGCATATAATGTGGTTTGCTAAAACTACAATACTTCATAATATTGTTTATGTTTACCTTTGATCACCTTAGATTTAGCCCAAATGACATGGGCTACATAGAACACGTCCAAAGATGTGTCAAATAAATTAAAAACAAGTAGACAATTTTTTCAGTGTGGCTTCAATTTAGATCTTTGTGAAACTTCTTTCACCATGGGTATATGTACTGACTACTGATCTTCCCTCGCGCGAGCCTAGCACGGGCATATATAAGACTGCCACGAGTTTTTCACATTTTGAATTGTATTTAGTGTAAAATACCATCTTAAATAGTTTTTTTTTTCCTCTCCTTGAATTACAAACAACGAACCATTGCAGTCCAGAAAAATAAGTATGATCTACAACTTAGCGTACACAATTGAGCTATGGGTGCCAATGCCTTGAATGTTGACACAAGCAGAGAGTGCAGTTGTCAGCTTCTTTATATCATCCACTGTGTGCGCTGCACTTAGAGTTACTCGTAACCTGATAAAGAAATGATGAGATCACAGATTCTTGAAATAACCAAAATTAGACATATTTACTACAGAATTGAGAATGCCGACCAGATCTGCCCCCAAGTTGATTCAATCTAAACATGATTTACAGGCCCAAAAATATCAAAAGGACTTGACATTCAGAGTCCAAAATCAGCAATGGGTGATAGTAGTTGCATTATGTATAAAAAAATAAGTCCCAATAGCAACAACATTGTCAGGCAAATGTGCAAAAAATCAAAAGGGTATGGGAGTGTGCATTTGATGGCACTTTCTGAAGACTGAAGATGCTGTCAGTCCACATCATAGGAACATCGGCAAGGCACATGCAACTAAAACTAAGCATATTAATGCAAAAAGTATTAAGAGATTATGAAAGAACTGCAACAAACCTGCATGAATTGCCAGGCACAGTTGGGGGTCTGATTGCAGTCACATGAAAACCAGATTTTAGCAAATGCCTGTTTCATGAAGATTGAGATAGTTAGAACCAGCTTATCATACCAGTAAAAATGCACACAAGAGAGAAAGAGAGAGCAACTGGCTAGCTTGCAGGGCCTTCTCTTCACTCCCTACTACAAGAGAGATTATGGGGCTTGAGATGGGGATCCCAGTGAGAGCACGGAAGTCTTGCACCCGGTTCCAAATTGCCCTTCTACGCCATGTTTCCTTTTTTGCCACAATAACAGCAGCTGCTAAGTCGTACTTATTTTGTCAACAACAGGAAATACCAGAACAAAATGGCAATGCCAACAATAACAGGATGTCCATGAGCTATACTAACATACATCTTTGACTATGTAAATGATTACTTGATTTCTGATGTATCATTTTATAAGTGAATAATCATACATTTAACGAACTCGTCAACCAATATTTCCTCTCCTCTCCCAAAACATAAACCAATATGGAATATGCAGTCAACTCCCTTTTCCATTGGAACTCATCTACTATAAATCTTGGCTTTGCAACAAAGTAACAATTAAGCATGTTATTGTTTTACCTTTAAACATCTACACTCCATGCCTTTTTTCTCCTACTGATTAATGAAACTAAACAAAGATAATAAGAATAAAAAAATTAATTAATACACAAATCTACCTTAAATTAACTACACGCCCACACACATGAAAAAAAAGGGGATACTATTCTGTACCATGTGCAGCAGCGGCAATGGGCAGAGGTGTAGCGGTTGAAAATATAAAGGAACGACCCCGAGATTGTATGAGTTTCTTCCACTTTCGGCTGTTCATGTACCAGAAGAATTTTTAAAATTAGACACTTTTTATCATTAGGGTCAAGAAAATGAAAATACATTCTAATATTGAAGATCATCAAAACTTTTTAATAAATTTACTCTCATACCACATGGCTACTGCTTCTTGCTAAAATACCATCAATGAAAACGTGGAAATTTACGTGTGAGAGAACAGAATTTCTGATAGACATTAAGCTGCTTGGAAGCCATTCTTTCAATGAAATATAAAAATTCCTACCACATCTGAGGGTACACAAGCAATGTGCCTCGTTGTGTTGATAATGTTTCTGTATATTTATATAAATGTTGCTTCTCTTACTGTATAGCAGTTAAACATTGGACGTCTATAGAAAGTCAGTCAGTAGTCACTGGGTTTTGTGAGAGTGATATCACCTAGCGAAACATTATGAAAAGGAAAAAAGAAAAGTAAAAAGAACATGCAGGTAATCTATAGAAATGCTAAATGACTTTGTAGCAGACCAGCAAAGGGGAAAAAAGAGCAATGAAAGAGGACCTGCTCTGCTTTTGTTCTTTATCAGAACCATAATGGGTAAGTGCAAATGAATTACCTGCAAGCAATGAAACCACCATGACAACCTGCCGCTTTACTTAGAGTGCCAACACATATATCCACATCTTCTTCACAATTAAATTCCTCGGCCACTCCCCCACCATTTTTTCCACAAACAAATGTTCCATGAGCCTGAAATCAATCAGTAGTAGCAGTTCTTAATAATTGGTACCACAAGTTTAAGCACACGTGTGAACAGAAGCCAACTTGTTTTGTATCATTCACAAGATCAAGCATAGACTACTTGGGGCTTGAGAGTAAGAAAACTTTTAAAAATTTGAAATTCTAGGCCTTTTCGTCTAGCATGAATTTGAAGTCTTTAGCTGTCCAGTAAATGCATGAAGTCATAGTTCAATCCCTGGCCAAGTGCCATGTGTACAAGATAAACTCATAAGTGTTTCTTGAATGTAAACACTTGAACATTCAGGAGAACTTACATCATCTAAGACTAACAAAAACCCATATTTTCTACGAAGCTTCACAAGTTCAACCATCGGTGCAAAATCTCCATCCATACTAAACAAGCTGTAGAAAGTAGAGAATAAAGCATTATCCGTCAAACCAACTAAAGAAGCACTTGTTAAAACATTGGTCTTTTCAGCAATTAAGCAACACTAAGTAATATATTAACATATTAGACTAATGTATCCATCATCATAGAGCAAGATACAGGTCTGGTCATTTCCACCTCCTACCCAAGAGAACCCCAAGTCCAGTAACACCAAAAGTTTTCAAAAACTAAGCAGTTACCTCAACTCAGGCTATGAGGCTGCTTGAGGCTTACCCCTCAATATTTTGGAATTCGAAATGCCCACCTCTAAATTTTTCCATAGGAAAACTTTAAAGAAGAGAAATAAAATATCTTATCTTCCTAGTTCCCTACAGCCTTCTCTAATAATGGTCTTGATGCCTAGAGTATCTTCCTGTGCAAAAATTGGAGTTGGAATCTGTTCAATAAGATTGGTTGTGTATTTTCATGTAAGTATACTACAAATGTTTCGATTTTTACTTTCTGTCTGATCCAATACTAGTTCTTACCGCCCATCTCACTGCATCCTAAATGAGAAAGAATTACAAGAAGAGGGAAAAAGTAATATCTTAGAGCAAGCATTTAGACCCTGAATAGAGCTATCCAAGATCTCTATCCATGTCATTATTTTCAGCTAAAGGGAACATGAAAGCAATGGTATTGAAAGAAGAAATTCTGAAAACGTGATTACCTGTCAGTGACGACAACTTTTTTCTTCATCGTGCAACCGGATCTGTCATAACACAAATGCATTCCCGTGATGAGAGCATGGGGCATAATAAATACAATAAGAACTAAGACATGTAAAATTAAGAGAAAGGTGAATCTTACAACAGTGCATCAAGGTGAGACATGTCACAGTGTTTATATACAAAAACTTCTACCCTTTTGGTTCTCTCAGCAAGACGTATACCATCAATTATTGATGCATGGTTTAGTGCATCAGAAAATATGGCAATTTTTTCATTCCCCAAAGATTTTTCACCTGCAGCTAGGAGAGAGGCAATGTTTCCAACAGCTACCATCACTGCCATATTGGCTGCAAATCCTGTGGGACAAAGGAGACAATCCTAGAACACAAATTGCAACAAGAATGGATCAACTTTCAGATGCCTGTAGCAAATAGGTCACATATCACAGATATTTAAACGAAACCAATGCAGTACAAAGGCTTTATCACCTAGAAATCACATAGCTGATACTCACAGGTCTCAACCAAATAGGTATAATACATTTGCAATCACTTATCTGGGGAAGTAAAATTTTTCATATCAGATAATACAAGCGCATTGCCCCAGTTAACAAGTAGGTCATCAACTTTTATGTCCTTTCTCCCTTTCTTAATAAGTGATATAAGGTCTACATGCAAGAGCATGCATTCTAAGAAACATAGGTCATACTAGACCAACAATCTAAAACCTATATTACTTCTTTTACATCCTGGTTCATGTCACTGTATAATGTTCAACCTCTATATCCCATTCTCTATGACTCCAATCAGAAAATCATTCAAAATGGTTCTATTCTTCTGAAAAAGCATGCAAAAGTGACAAAAGAAACTACTATAAAGAACTTCGTCAATAAAATTAAATTCAAAGTTTATACCTCCTTCTTCTTTAAATCTGCCAAGCATGACTCCAGTAGCCTATGGTAATTGGTGTATCCACAGATTAAAGCAGAACCCCTCGGGCCCATTCCATGCTCTAGTGCTGCCTAGTTTTAAGTACATTATCAAAATACTTTAGGTATAAGAAAGAATCAAACCAGAAGGCAAAAAGTCAAAAACGCTTATGCTCAAGAACCATAAACCATGAAGCGAACCTTTGCAGCAGCCTTTCCAATTGTGGGGTGTGAGCTCAAGCCCAAATAATCATTCCCAGAAAACAAAAGCAACTTCTTGAACTGCCTATAGCACGTACTAGCCTTTTCATTAACTAGAATCTCATCTCCTGAAAACCCGAAAAACGAAATTGAAGCACAATGTCCATCAAAATGTTTGTTAGAATACAATTCATTCTTTTAACCCACCAATAAAATAGAAAGAAAAAGAGAGAGTACCAGAACTAGGAATTTCATGGAGCCATCTTTGAAACGTGGCGTCAGAGATTGAGATTTCAACTGAATTTCTATCCCACGGTTGCATTTCGTCGAATACCTCGTACTCTCCGCCAGTGCACTCTGCTTGTTGTTGTGGGTGGTGGTCATTGGAGGAGACATAAATGGGTCTAAGAGACCGAAGCACTTTCAAAGTTTCAAGCTTCGAAAGTGCTTCTTCAACCCATTGGTCCCACAAGCTATTCTCCATTGAAACAGAGAGAATTAGAGAGGGAAGTAGTTAAGTTGAATTTGAAGAGTGCAGAAAAAGGGGGCATTTGTTAGTTAGAATTAGATTGCCAGTCCGCTCACCGTTCGAATAACTACTAACCTACTACTTACTGGTCAAAGACCTAAACCATACGGGCCCGGTTCAAGTCGGTAATATCCAAATAGCCTCTCTTCAAATAGTTCTCTCTCTTTCTCCTCTTCAAGTAGTTATAACAAGGGGAAATTTTCGCAATTAACCAATGTTTTTATTATTAAACTATTTTGACCGTTATACGCTCAGCTGAACTTCAATAGAACCCCCTCCCCCGGGAATCAAAGAAAGGGCCTTTCAAACACTTAACTCTCCCCCTTTAGTAGCCTCAAACTCTCTCCCCCTCTTTTTTTTTCTAATTGTTTGGTTTTTTTTTTTTTTTTTGTGTTTTCTTATTTTTTGGCATCTTTGCTACTCTTTTTTTTTAAGGTTCGACTGCTTCGACTATTGCAAAAGAGTTACTCCATTGAGCACAACGAAGTCAGACGTTGTTGCACCTTTAATCTTTGGCAATATAGTGTTATTTGAGATCGTTATTTTTTGTATCTTAAGTTTTGATCTACAAAGCGATCCCAATATATGAATTGGCGTATGCGTGGAAGGAGAATGACCATTTTTCTCGCCTTCTAAATTAGTCTAGCAGGAGCCTATCATTTAACGTAGACATTGAAAACATTCTTTTAAGAAAAGATGAAGATTATATATATATATATATATATATATATATGTGGTGAGAAATTCTATTTCTTGTTAATGATTAATAAATCTAAAATTTTATGTAGGTTTTGGAAGCATATAAAAAATTAGTGGCCCACAAATTGCGCATTCAATTAGGAGAATGGGAGGGGCTCTCAAACTTAAGCATATTGCAAAGTCGAACATCCAATTCGTTGATCTTATAGATGATATAAATGTTCAGCATGGCTATTTATTGGAAGCCAACTAGTGTTTAGACCAACGATACAATAATTTTTTTTCTTTGATTCACTATATGATAATGATGAGTATCACATTGTTAAGATTGATTATAATTACTTATGTATAGTTTGAGTCAAGCACGTCATCACAGTATAATGTTCTATAAAAGAAGACTGATAATCTATGGGACGAGATGCAAGTTATAAAAACAGAGCTAATGACCAGGATAGACAAGAATAAGGCAAAACTAATAATTAGGATGGACAAGGACAAAGTAAGGCTCATGTATCAGATGAGTCTTATGATGCAATACCTCAAGTTATCCTAGATCTCTGAAGATGCATATCAAACAATGGTACATTTTGTGCATCAAGTTAATTTGGTATAAAGTTAACAAGTCAATATATTGATTGGTGTTATTTTGCTTTAGGTGAGAGAATGCATGGTCAATGACATTCAGACACAATCTCATGTGTCTAAGTATCAGCATTAGTCACAGCGGACATGTAACATGTAATTGAGAGCCCCGCAAGTGTTCAAACTATACTTAATGTTGCTGTAAAAGGGATAAGTAGGTATAGGCCCCAATACAAGCCTATGTGGGTTAACACACTCCTTACGTCAACTTATTTTTTAAAAAAAGGTCAAGAAAAAAAAATCAAATTGGAAGTAGAAGTTACAATTGATCTGCATAGGTAATTAATACCTATAGATAAAGCAAAACTTAAGGAGTTCAGGATTTGATAAATAATAATGACCCACAACAGAAATTCAAATTGACCCATGAACTTTCTAACTCCAAATTAGATATCCAAATTTTAGTTTCTCATAACCCATTAGATCTTTCAAGTTAGCCCTGAGCTATTCTACCAAAAACCCTAAGGTTGCACTTTAGTTGGCCTATGTAATAAATGAATTCAAATTTTAATTAAAACTATATTAATTAAAATTATTATTAATCCTTTAACTAATAATAATCACTCAATTAATCCTCTCTATATGATGTTGTAACTAAAGCTAGACCATTATAAAATATCATGCCTCTTTAATTACTTATTTGCCTCTAAGTCATTGAATACTCTAATGATCATTTATTAATATATATGTATTTGCATATAATTTTACAAATACATATTATCATTCAATAAACAAGTTTTTGAATAAACTACAGCCACAGATTTAAATGATCAAGTACCGCAACAGCTTAGGTGACATCATTTAATATAGATTCCATATTGTAAACATATGTTCCTATAATCCATGAAATTGCATTTTCAAGTCATCGAGATTTTGACCGTCTAATTGGGTCTCACTTCGTGATAATTCAAAAGAATACAATACATAAATATACTTTCATTACTTACTCATGATTAAGGTTAATTAAGCTTCTTAAAGTTTTGTGAATTAAGATTAATGACATTTAGTTAACTAGATCAGAATTCATATTAGTCTAGTTCAGCGTATCATACACACTAGTTTTTTTACTCGAAATCTCTACTTCAATGATTAAGATAAATCATTCACTATAAGAAGTAGAAAAACTATATTCTTACATAATGAAATGCCTATTTCATTAATGACTGTGAATAATATTTAATTTATAAAGAACTTGTGATCTATACCTTATTTATTAGCACTATATGTCTAATACATAGATCACATGCATTATAAATATGAGTTCTTTAATGTATGCTTAATTATGTATGAATAAAATTTATTAATAAAAAAAAATGTTCTTCTATATATTTTTAGGACACCATAAAGATACTACATGTCTAACAATCTCTTATTTGCTCTAAAGTATGTTGGGTATTTGTCGAACTCTCATATCATTTATATGAGTTTTGAAAATCTTTACTGCCAATGACTTGGTGAATGGATCTGCTAGATTATTTGCTGATTATTATTGTTGGATCGAGTGTGTGATATACGAGTGTACATGTAATTTCAAAAATTTACTTGATAAGGGTTCATTAAGTCTAATATTTTCATCTTTCAAATTTAATATTTATTCGTAGAAATTAAGATTACTTGGCTTTTGATGTATTTTATTATTCTTTTTGTAGGTTTGGAGTCAATGAAGTAAATACGATCGAAACTCTAATGAAAATAAGTCAAAAACTCAAATTGCTATAATACATGCTACAGTGAATTGCTACATTAACGAGCTACAGTGATTTGTTACAATGATGCGCTATAGTATCCAGCGCCACGATGTGCGAACAGTGGTGATAAATAGTGCTCGTCAACAGTAACTCATTAACAGTATTTTTGCTACAATAACTCGTGAGCAATAATCCTAACCTAACTTATATTTAATGTTTAAACCTAATTTAAAGACATAAATTTGATGTTTAAACCTAATTTAAAGACATAAACCTATAAATAGAAGGCCAAAAACCCGAATTAAAAAGTGAGGAGGAAGAAAACAAAAAGAGGCAAAAACTTAGAGAAAGAATTCACAACACAAAATCAAATATCAAAACCAAAGATTGAAAAACCAAGATCAAGATTCAAGCTTTAAGTCAATATTGAACAATAAATACTTCAAAGAGTTACTTTGATTAGTTTTTCTTCTCTTTATTTATCATTATGCTCTTATTCTTGTTGATATTTATGAATTTATTTGATACTTTTAGTTTTGTGATGGGCTAAATTATTCATCTAGGATTAGACTATGTGAACCTAGTATGGAGTTGGATTATGTTAATTTTTAGTTTATGAACTTGATACATTCAATTGATTCATTCTATCTTACGTTTTAATGCTTTCATTATACCTGATTAATATTTTGAATAATTACGGAACTATGATGAACTCGACGGAGGGATTCATGTGTTTAACCTAGGATAGTTTGATGCATGATCATAAGGTAATAACTATTAGTTCCATCTATGATAGACATACCTAAGTGACATATATGATCTAATTTAGACTTGATTTTAATGAATTGCATTTTGATTTGATTACCATAGACATATAAGTGATTGTTAGAATGTATAGTATAGTCATTCGACTATCAACAAAGGCTTGTGATGAGATTAGTGTCTAAGCCAATAATTAGTATTAAGAGATTAACTAAGAGGTTAATAAATCTAATGAAATACTAGGGGACAAGTCAAAACCCAAAATTATTTTTATTTGTGAATTCTACCCTTTACTTTTATTTAGTTTAATTGATATAGTTAGATTAGTTCATTAAATTTCAATTTTTGATTTTTTGAATAAAAGTTAAGTAGGTATAATTTTAGTACTTGATTTTTAGAATTAGATCGCATAATCCATATGGGATCGATACTTGGACATAAAATTCTATATTACTTGATACGATAGTGTGCGCTTGCGCTTAACTACTATAGCATCAATCATTACCACACGCATCGAAAGTATATTAACAAATTAAACCCAATTTAACAAATTAAATACATATATCACATATATGCATAAGTATAACTATTATACAATAATTAAATATTATGACTTATTGTATTATAACATTATGTAAAAACACTTACCTAATGAAGATGGCTTTACAAAATTTTTAAGTCCTTTAATAATCCATGTGAAGAGCTTACATTGAAGTGTATTGTTGAACAATTCTAATCCATAACGGTTTAGTGGGATTATGGAACTAAAATGGTAGCTTTGTTTTAGAATTTTCAGCAATATATATTTAAACTCTTTGAATATAAATATATGTTTCTTAAATAGAGATGGTAAATATTACGTACAACTCTTATATAATTGTTGGAAACAATTTCCATAGGATAATTAATTTTTTGCATAACTCTTGTCTAAATTTTTTTTATCTATTTCTCTATTTTCTTTTTTTTTTATTTTGAGCCATCCATGAGAGAAGAAGATGAAGAGAGGTTTTTTTTATGTTTTTAACACTTGAAAGAACAAAACTAAAACTCTCTCACTTACCTAATGAGCTTGACCGAATCTCTTTCACAAAAATGAATGAATGTTGAAAGAAACTATACAGTTCAGTGAAGCTCTCAATGACGATCCTAACATGCATATTATAAATTTCTTAGAAATTTGTAATACCTTCAAATACAACAAAGTCTCCGATGATGCCATCAGATTGAAACTATTTTCTTTCTCTTTAAGGGACAGAGCTAAGAGTTGATTGATGTCATTGCCATCAGGATCCATATCGAGGTATGAAGATTTAGCACAGAAGTTCTTAGTCAAGTTCTTTCCACCAACAAATACAATAAAGATAAGGAATGATATCACCTCATTCAGTCAGATTGATGGAGAGTCATTGTATGAGAGTACTTCAAAGACATATTAAGGAAGTATCCTCATCATAGAGTCCCTAAATGGCTATTAGTCCAAACATTCTACAAATTGATTAATAGGCCATTTGAGGACCATTGTAGAAGCTACTGCTGGAGGAGTTTTAATGAATAAGTCTACAGATGAAGCTTATAATCTATTAGAAGAGATGACATCAAATAGTTACCAATGGCCAGCAAAAAAAGTTACACCTAAAAGAGTTACCGGTATATATAAAATTGACGCATTCAATACATTGATAGCTCAAATTGATACTTTATCTAAAATGTTTGATGCATTGAATGACATCAAAACCTGACAAGTGACATGCGACTTTTATGGTGATAACCACATAAATGGGTAGTGTATGGAAGCGGTGAATTATATAGGCAATTTCAATCGTCAACAACCTAACCCACAATCAAATTCCTATAATCTTAGGTGGAGAGATTATCCTAACTTCTCTTGGTGTATCAACCAAGGGGAGTCATCTAGACCAATGAATCCCCTAGGATTCCAACCACCACAAGAGAGGAAGCTAAATTTGAAAGACATGTTTATGCAATATATGAAGTCCAATGATGCCATCCTATAGAATCATTCAGCATCTTTGAAGAATTTAGAGGTTTAAATGGGACAACTTGTTGCTGCAATTAATAGGAGACCTTAAGGCACTTTACCAAGTGATACTGAGACAAATCCAAATAGGATTGTAGAGTAATGCCATGCCATCAACTTGAGGAGTGATGTGATATTTTTATATCTTAAAATTTAGTGCAAGTATATACTATCGTAACAAGTAATAAAGGAACTTATAAAGTCGGATGTCAAACCCATATGGATAATTTTTATTTTCTACCAAGTATTAAAATTATATCTTTCTTGTAATTATTCAGAAAAATCAAATCTTAATTTTGTAATTTATTTAAGTAAAATAAAAATATAAAAAATAAATGACACAACTCAAATAAAATAAGAAAATAGCAATATAGAGAAAGCCTAGGGTTACTTACTATCATTTAATATGTTTTTTAAAGATTAATACTTTTAATATTTATATCCATCAATTCTTATTGTTAGTCAAGACACTAATATATTCATAAGCCTCTCCCAAGGTCATGCAAGTATATTATAATTTACCAAATACCTATATTTCTATAGTACTTAGAATAAATTAAGATTTATTAAGAACAAGTCTTATTGACCATACATGCCCATTAGGTATATTCCTATCCTAATTTGAAACTTGCATATACAACATTGAATGTTACTTTACAATCAATCACAATATTGATAAAATATAATGAAGTATTAAAAGCAAATAAATTGAATAATGAAAAATTAAGTTCAAATAAAAATTAAAAAGATCCAACAATTAAGCTCTCATATTGAGTTCAAGTAAAAATCCTAGAATAAAAGAATAAAAAAAATATGATACAACTAAAAGCAAACCAATATAGACGTCAATTCACAGTTAGTTGATATGCCAAAGATTCACTAATAATTTATTGCTCTTACTTCTCTTTTTAAAAATTGCTCATTTTCAATTATTGTAGCTCTAAGAGCCCTAAGTTGTGTGTTCTTTGAGCTCTGAAATAAGATGCCTTTTATATAGGGATTGATTAAAGTCTTCGAGTTGTATTTCTTCTAGGTTTAGAAAAAATCACACTGTTCATCGTTGGGGTGAACTACTATTCACCGCTTCAACGATATATTGTAGCAATTACTATAGCATTTTATATTTTGTCATATTTTTCTTAGATTTTTATCCCCAATTGCTCCATTGACTCCAAACCTATAAAATAATAATAAAATATATAAAAAACCTAATATTCTTATTATAATAAGTAATTAATTAAGATAAGAGAGTTAAAATAATAGATATAATTTACGCTTATCAATGAGTGATAAGATCTTACAAGAAAATATATCTACACCACCATTATCAAGTATAAAGGAGAAGGAAGTGCAGAAAAATAAAGTGCAACCATATAGGCTGTCTATTCCTTTTCTTCAAAGGCTACAGAGGTATCAAACAAGTGTTGAAATAGAAAATCAGCATCATATAAGTTTAGAAAATAGTGTAGAATCTCAGGAAAATGCAGAATTCTCAACAATGGAACATGAAGAAATTGGTATTAAAGTGCAACAACATTCTAAGGTGTAGAAAAGTGACAACACAGTAGAAAATACCAGTAAGAAAGAGCAGAATCAACCCATGCGCACTATATTACTTAACTGTTGTAGAATTAATGTAGTGCCATCAAACACCAAAGAGCTTAAAGACATGGAGATGTTGAATCCTTACATAAAAAAGAAGGCGTTAAGGCATAAAAAGAGAATAAAGAAGAAGAACAAGAAGTAGTACGATGACAAGATCAAAAGGAAGGGCACAAAAGAGACACTTCACCAGTCTAAGATTTAAGTCTTTTCGAAGAAGCATGAGGAGAAAGAAGAACAAGTTGCTGCCTAAGATCTAATAAAAAAAGATGTGGAAGCCGAAAGAAATTAAGCCTAATAAGCTCATATATAAAGATATTTCCACATTGACTTTGATCATTTATAAGAGTAAAAAAAAAACCCTGCCAAGCCGATGGTGTTAAATCAAACACTTATTAAGAGGTAACCCAAGTAAAATTTTATTTTTATTAGTTTATTTTCAATTTTAGTAATGTTAAGTTTCTTTGTTTTTTTAAGAATAAAATCAGTAAGAGGAGCATTCAAGAAAGCAGCATGAGCACTTGTAAGTGTTAGGAACAAAGGAACACTACAATCCCATCAATAGAATATAATACTACATTGCTTTAACTTCATCTACTAGCGGAGTTTTTCTTACTTTTAAATTTATTTTAAGACATTGTGGACAATGTCTAATTTAAGTTTGAGGGTGGGAAACACACTTTCTTGTGTTTATTTTGCTGCTTATATTGGTTGGTTGTCTTGTGGGATAATTTTTTTTTTTTTTTTGTCTAGTTTTGGTTGAGATGATGATCATTAGTCCATGATATGAAATAGAATATTAGTTGAATTTATTTTCACAAATTTTTAGAAAATAATAGATGCTTGAGATAATTCTTATATTATGAATCTTGGATGAAGTTCAAGCTTATTTTTGATCACTTCTTCTTGAGCACATTGAAAGAAGCATATATTAGTTGAATTGTTTGCTTAGAGCTATTCATGCTTAAGTAGTATACCACAGTCTCGAAGACCAATACTCTAGAACTTGTTTGATTACTACTTGAGGCGAAATCCTAGAATTCACATGCTTAGAAAAATGACATTATGCCATCTATGAACCGTTTGAACCTTTTTTAGCCTACCTTATAAGTATATTTATCCCTAGTTACCCCGTTTGAGCCTAATTATCCTTTTTTTTTTGTTTAATCATGTTACAAGCCTAAAGACTTTGAGTTTACTTATCTTAAAAGCTATCGGTAGTACCATAAATTTTGAGTTTACTTAAAAATATTCTTAAAATGAAAAATATTGTGGATATATGAAATAAGAGTATTGAAATAAAAAGCAATAAATCTTGAAGGTGCATATCAATCTAAGTTTAAGGGTACATAAAATAAAATAAAAAAAAGGTTTAAATGCATAATACCCCTAACTTGAGAAAAAGAAGAAACTCTTTGTAAAAGTGATTACAAGAAAAATGAGAATAGCATAAGTTTGGGGGAAGAGATGAATAATCAAGGAGGAGAAGGAATCAAAAGGTTATAAGTAAAGTCTAAGTGTTAATGGTGTAATTTGCGCTTTATATATATATATATATATATATATATATATATCCCACATTTACTTTAACCTTACATTACATGCTAATTAAAGTCTTAAATAGATCCCTAGACATGTGTATTTCTACATTAGTGGAGAGTAGTACAAAAAGCAAGCTTATAGTAATGTCATAATTAAAAATATGCCGAGATATCATCTTCAAATATTTCTTAAGTATTAAGTAAATCTATGTTCTATTTAGCTAATTACTTGCTTATTACACATATGCACAAGTGATCATTTACAAGGGTGAATGAAGTACTTGATCAATGGTATAAAAAATTGTGAAAAGTTTTATATTGATTTCTGAAAAGTTTTGTGCTATTTTTTGCAACCTTTAAGACAACAATATTGATCATCTAATCAATCGAAGCTTGGTTTTAGATTTTGGTTTAAATTTAAAGTCATTAATAAGTTTTGAATGCTTCTTTTTATTTTGCTTAAGGATGAGTAAAGTCTTAAGTTTGGGGGTATTTGATAAGGGTTCATTAAGTCTAATATTTTCATCTTCCAAACTTAATATTTGTTCGTAGAAATTAAGCTTATTTTGTTTTTGATGTATTTTATTATTATTTTTGTAGACTTGAAGTCAATAAAGTAAATAGGGTTGAAACTCTAATGAAAATAAGCCAAAACATCAATTTGCTACAGTACTTGAAATAGTAATGAGCTACGGTGATTTGTTATAGTGATATGCTACAATATCCAGCGCCGCAGAGCCCGAACAGCGATGGTGAACAGTACTCATGAACAGTATTCTAACATGACTTGTATTTGATATTTAAACCTAATTTGAAGACATAAACCTATAAATAAAAGGCCAAAAATCCTAATTAAAAGGGGGGAAGAAGAAAAAAAAAAGAGGCAAAAACTTAGAGAAAGAATTCACAACACAAAATCAAATATCAAAATCAAATATTGAAGAACTAAGATCAAGATTCAAGCTTCAAGTCATAATTGAGCAATAAATACATCAAAGAGTCACTTTGATTCATTTTTCTTCTCTTTCGTTATCATTATGCTCTTATTCTTATTGATTTTTATGAATTGGTTTGATACTTTTGATTTTGTGATGGGCTAAATTGTTCATCTAGGGTTAGACTATGTAAACATAGTATGGATTTAGATTGTATTAATTTTTAGTTTATGAACTTGATATATTCAATTGATTCATTCTATCTTGTGTTTTAATGCATTCATTATTCCTAATCAATATTTTGAATGATTAAGGAACCATGATGAACTCGACGGAGGGATATATGTATTTAGCCTATGATAGTTTGATGCATGATTATAGGGTAACAATTATGAGTTCTATCTAGGATAGACATATATCTAGGTGGCAGGTATGGTCTAATTTAGACTTGATCTTAATGTGCTTTTCTTTCTTATGGTATCTTGGTTCCTTAGATTGTACTACTACTCCGTTGTTATCACAATAAAGAATAGTATGCATTTGCATTAGATAACACTTTAAGTTCCAAAAGGAACTTGAGGTGCCATATAGCTTCTTTTGCAGCTTCAGATGCCGCTTCATACTCAGCTTCTATGGTGGAGTCTGCAATACATGATTGCTTTATACTCCTCTAAATTATAGCTCTACCACCTAAAGTGAACATATATTCAAATGTTGACCTCCGAGTATCTTTGTCTGCTTGAAAATTCGAATCTATATACCCAATAAGTACAAGATTTTCACTAGAATATACAAGCATATAATCTTTCGTTCTTTGAAGATACTTGAATTTATGCTTTACTATATTCTAGTGTTCGAATCTTGGGTTTGATTGATATCTGCTGACCATGCCAAATACATAACAAATATCCATCCAAGTACATAACATTGTATACATGAGACTTCCTATAGCGAATGCATAATGAATTTCTCTCATGTGATTTATCTCTTTAGGTGTCTTAGGACGCTAATTCTTGGATAAATCAATCCCATGTCTAAAAGAGTAATCTCTTTTTGGATTTATGCATAGCAAACTTGAGCATAATTTTTCTATATATGAAGCTTGAGATAACACTAACATTCTATTCTTGCGATCTTACCATAGCTTAATTCTAAGGATGTAACTAGCTTCATCTAGGTCTTTTCATATCAAATTGATTAGATAACCAATATTTTACTGATGATAATGTTACTGCATCAAATGGTGAATATATGTGATTGTGTGCATATTGAAAGTTTCAAAATTACACGTCTAACATACATTACATAGCAGAATAAGACAATATAATCAACATATAAACATTACAACTGAATAAAAAGCAGTACAAGAATTGAATACATACCCTTGTTGACAATTCAGTGAGATTATTGAACTTTTAAGCCATTTACACTCATAATAAAGTCTTCTCTTGAATAATTTTAGACTCCAGCATTTGGTAGGATTAGAGTAGCTAGAATGGTAAATTTTGAGTTTAAGGACCAAAATGTTACTTTCTAAAAGTTGTTATTTTCTCTCAAAATGATTGCACGAATATTTCATTCTCTAATCCACTCATCTAACAAATTAACTTTTTCATTTGTTATATTTAGAGTAGGATTTCATGTGGACACATGTCCATCATGTGGCCAACCATTGACTGTGTAATACAATGCATGAGCGATATTTGTCATGCAATTCACTTTGCACAGATGATATTTGTCACATACAATTCTATGCATACTCCTATTTATCACACAAATGGCTATGCATATATGCCATGTGTACATTTTGCTTTTCCATATAATAAGGACTTGTTTATAATATTTACAGACTGTTAGGGTCAGTGCTTACGTGTCATCCCTGAATGTACATACACTTGTGTATTTATACAAAGTGTACATTCTCATTAAATCGCTAATACCAATTATATGGTATTTTGCATGTAACATTACAGACATTGTAGATCTGAAGGAGTTCGGATCAGATCTAAAGGGTTTAGATAAGGGTTTATAATCAACCACCCTGAGATATATAATTGCTAAATATTAGCACAGCTAAGTGTTAGCTGGTTATAATACTCAACAGATCAAAGAGTTGGAGCCTTGTCTACAATGGGACATAGACTTGGGAATATACTATTAACTGCGTAGTTGTAAGAGTTGCAATCGGGTGCCAGAAAATGCAAGTTGCACAAGTATGTTCTCGAATAATAGTCCCTGTGAATATACTAGTAACTGCATATGGTGGATAACTTACAAGCCTAATGTGGTGCTCAGGTCAAAAGACCACGAATACTACTTAACTCGAGAAGACCTTCCATTAACAGCTCATGGGATGTTTATTGGAGGTTCTTGTGAGTTTGTTCAATACTCAGTCATTACTGAATACCTACATGCCTATACGAGCTTCCACTAAGCTCACGGTCTACTAAGATTAACAATGTCTACAATCCAAATATAGATATACCAATCGACCTGTGTTAGCAGCTATACATTAAGAACAATGTCTTTGAGAACATACTACATAATGACATTTCTTAGCACAATTTAAAATCCTTTATAACTATGTCATTACTAATATATTTCAAAGTCTTTGTCCTAATTCAAATAAAGTTTTAACTCTTAAAATGCTAATTTTTAACATTAACATAAACTCATTTAGATTATATTTGAACTCTTTTACATCTACAATGCCTGAAAAGTAACATGCTTAGCACAATGTATAAAATGTTAACAATTTATTGAAATGTACATTGTATAAATATCAATATGAATGGCACGTAAGCATCATCTCCAACAGGCAACGCTATAGCAGAGGTTACCAGAAGCTCAGCAAAGCCTTGTATAACTTCGGGGCAAGCTGGTGGTAGGCATAATTATCCGTTTTCTCAACCGAGCCACCAAAAAAAGGGAAAATTGAAATAAAATGAAAAAAGGCAGAACATGGGGAGAAAAGATTGTAAGAAAAAATAAGAAATGTCTCAACGAGAGAAGGGACCAAAGCCTTTTCTTTAGTGGAGCTGGGTAAAAGTTGGTTGGCGACTGCTAAGTTTCTAAAAATGAATTAGCAGCATTTTTTTTATGAGAGATAAATATTTTAGCACAAGTTTTTATTATATGGTTATATTCTTATCATTTTAAAAGTTTTTCAAAAATAGCCAAAATTGAGTGGGGGCCTTAATGTTTTTAGCCACCATTTCAAATTTTAAACTTTTTTAGCCAAATAAATTAATTTTAGACACTACTATCCCTAAAGCATTCTCTCTCTCATAACTATCTTCTCTTTTAAAACATGATGCACATTTGGTGTGGCGACGACAAGCAGCAATGGCAATGGTGGCTAACAGCGACGGGCGACAATTAGAGTTCATGATGGCGGCAAAAAATGAGGTGAGTGAAAAAAAATTAATTTTTTAGTGAAATTTTTGATTTTATGTTAAAGTTTGTTGTTGTTGTTGTGGGTTTGATTTTTTGTATGATTTGTATTATTGTGGTTGTTAGAAATGAGACAATGTGGGTGATTTGTGTTATTTTTAAAAAATTTGGTTGTAGGTTTTTGGAGTGGTGGCAGGTGTATGGGTTTTGAGGGTGGTTTGTGATTTTTGGTTGTGAAAATGTTGTTGTGGTGTGTGATGGCAGCGACGGTAGAGGAAGGGAGGTTGTGGGGTTGTAGGAAGGGTTGATAGTGGTGAAGGTAGGATTTATGGGTTTTGGTGTGGCGATAAATTTTACAATCTTATTGCGCTGGACGAAGCTAGCACGATATAGGGTGATAAGAACATATTGCCCCTTATCGCGCCATTTTACTAGTGCGGTAAAAGGCAATAAGAACATATTGCTCCTTATTGCGCCGGTACAATGGCATGGTAAAGGGTGATCAATCTTATCATGCCAACAAAATGGTGCGGCAAGGGGCGATACAATCTTATCGTACCAATAAATTGGAGCGATAAAAACCTATCCCCCCTTATCGCGCTATTTTTCAATAACTATGCCAATTTCCTAAATTTTCCTAATGATATTGTTATTATTGTGTTTCTAATAATTTTAATTAATATTCGTTTAAAATTATTTGTAATAATTATAAATTTATTAAATTGATAATTAATTAATAATTTACCCTTTTTTAAGAAAAACGCAGTTTAAAAATTTTGAAGATTCTAGTTAAAGATCATTTTCTACCACCATTTCGTGTTATTCCAAGCTTTGGTCCTTGATACAATCAAAGACAAGTTGACTGTTTGTCAAAAATAAATATAAAAAATACATGTATAGGTCATTTCTTGGATAAAGTGATGAGTTTTGGTTTCTAGTGAAAAAAATGCGCATCTCTTTTAGTTGTCAAGAGTTTACGGTTATATCTCGACAAGAAAGGGAGAATATCCAGCATTTAAGCAGTTGTCGAAGAAATTAAGTCATCACTTGCAGAGCGAGTGTTTGCCCAAAAAAATGTTCGATTGCAAGAGTTTGATTATATATATATTGAATATAATTTCAAGGAGATGGATAATGAAGATGTGGTGAAATTATCGTTAATGTATTTTATCCATTGTGTGTTGTTGGGGTGGAGAGAGAGAAGTTATCTAGATCTATTTGTACTAAAAATAGTGGATAATTGGAAGGAATTCAATAAATATCTATAAGGTAATGTATCATGGCAGGCTAGTCACAAATGTATTAGGGATTGAGCATTGAATTGAAAGGCTGAGAGATTCAAAAAATTGAAGGCAAAAAATTTGAAACATAAAGAGAAAAAATATAATATGTAAGATTTTTCTTATATTTTTCAAGTACATAATAATTTTTTTTTTCTTAAATGTTTATTTATTATATTGTTGACTTTATTGTATGATAAATATTTTTTACAAGTATATTTTTTTAGGCAATCCCCTTGTCTGGGAGACTAGTCTGGGAGACTATATGCATAACAAACTCTATTCAGGACCCTTTGTATACTGAAGTGGACGTGTACTAGGGTCATAAAGCAAAACAAAATGCAGAATAATCATTTCAATGAAAATATAATAAGTTTATGAATATAATAAAATATTAATAATAAAAAGATGTGAATTGCTTATTCAATTAGGTACTTTTTGTTTTTGTAGAACTTAAATATAATTCGACAATTGGTTCCTAAAGAGCATGAGATGTGAACAGATCTTATCCAGGTGTTGATGCAATTCAAGGGAACCCTTGGTAATTATGATGGACACGTTGATCTAAAAGATAAATAGGGGGGATGTAGATTTTGTCTAATGAAGATGAACCTCAAGCACATGCACATAGAGATAAGGAACATTCTTTGGTTTAATTTATCTAGATGTATTTATATATGTTAAGTATTTTTCTTGTTTAATGTATATTTATTAAAATTATTTATTAAGCCTAATTTGAACAACACATGATACCCCTAACATATCCAAATGACCCTACAACAATTTTAGGTGATCGTAATAAAAAGGTTTATTTTATTGGTGAGCAGGTATAATATTTGGTATAATATACTTCTATAAATATATGTGAACCAAACTTATAATTAGAGATCACTACAATTCACTCTTTCTTTAAATTTACCAGGCCCAATTCCAACAACTCATAACGTCGCCAATATATCTTAATGATTACTATCGACAATAATCTAATACATTATATAGTGAGGTTGGCGAGTTGAGGAAAGAGGTGCGAGCGGGATATACCAACTCGCTAGAACAACAACAAAAGGATAAAGAAGAGATGATAGAGAAGATGCAATAGGCACATCTTCTCTATAGACAGTAGCAACAAATGGATAAGGAAGAGATGATGGAGGAGATTAGAATACTCAAACAATTACTGCAAGATTCTCCATTATGTATGGGCACATATAATAATTAGGTAAATTATCTAAGAATTTACAGTTTTTAATTTGATTATTGCTTTGAATTTCTTATAATTGATATACGTTGGACATATTTTCTCAAGTGACTTATAGTAACCACTTATCCACAATCGGAAAGAATAAATATTTGTACTTGTATAATATTCATATGTTATTTGTATGTAGATGATACTTAATTTATGTATTGTTATTAGTAGTGTTTGTATAGATTAAGGACCTACTATTAGTATTTGGTTTATTTGCAAGACTTTAGATTTATTTTAGGGACCAAATGATAATACTTTGAAAGTTTTAGGGGTTAATTTATAAATATTAAAAGTTAGCCTCTTAGCATAAAAATACACATTTTAAACCCTAATTTACTCATTTTTGGTTCAAGCCACCCCTTTAGAGAGAGAAAATAGAGAAATAGATGGGAGAGAAAGATAAGAAGAAGAAATTGAAATTTTGAGTTTTAAGAGGTATATCATAATTATTTCTCAATATATTGGTGTTAATTTAGTTAATTCCATTAAGTTTTAAGTTCTGAAAATATGAAATTTGAGGACTTGATGTGAATTTTGTAAGAAATATTGAGAATTGATGATGATTATGTTGATAACTTGATAAATTATAATGAATTTGCATAAATTCTACTTGATAGTCTCTTAATCAAAGAATTTTATAAATTCTTGTACTTCGATTCTGATTTTGTATTTTGGGAATGTAAAACTAGACATGTCTAAGATCATTTGAGACTTTGAATTGATTGAAAAGTCTAGAAATTGAATTTTTAGTGAATTTACCAAAATAACCCTGAAATTCTGAAAATTTCCTATGTTAACAGTATGATACAGTGACAAATAATTTTTTATCTGCTAAATGATTTTAAAAAATTACAAATTTCTAGAATATGATAAATTTATATATTTAATATGATATATTCAAAATTGAGAATTTAGATCAATGTGGTTAAATTGTTATGATTTTTTAAAGCGTATTAGCCCATTGCAATATTTGATTAACATAAGTTTAAAGCTATGGAATAAAATAGTTTTAAAATACTTTTGGCAGGGATTTTAAAGTGAAATATTTATCATGGATTAAAATATGTGTCAAGAGTAATTTTATGGTATTTTTATAATTTTTGAGTTAGTATATGATTTTATAAAAGTAGGAGACTAAATACTGTTCAGTAAATATCTTGATCCCACCAGAATAATAGTTTAGATTTGATGGTGTTTATGAAATGAATTGTGTAGGAATTATGATATAATATTCATACATAAAGAGGATATATGAGTTAAGAAATATATATTTTGATTTTGGATCAATTGGACATCATTTGATGTATAAGAAAATTTGTTAAGTGTAAATAGTCAGAATGACAGATTTTGAGAAATCAAGTCATTAGACTAATTCAATGTGTTAAGTGAAATATATATAATTTTGTAAGCTATTTAAAGTATTTTGTGTGAAATGTGAGGCTTATGAAAAGATTAATCTCCATTAATAGATTAAGAAGAATTAAGCCTTGTACCCGAAAGTACTAAGAGGTAAGTATACTAAACTTTTACTGAAATCACAATATGCATAGTAATTATCGATGTATAATTTTGTAAATGTACTTAGAAATATGTTTATGTTATGTCAAAGTATATTTGATATGAAATGTGAAAGACATATGTTTATGAATGTGAGCATTGACATTGAGCATGGACATATATGTGTTTATGAAAGTGAGCTTTCAAAATGAAATGTGTTTAACAAAGAAAGCTTTTGAAGTGAAAAATTTTCATGAGATATGTTTTCTGTTTTGAGGATGCTTGAACTCACTATTTACTTATTAGGCATCTTATGTGATTTGTGGAGCCTTTATGTGTGGCCTTTCCTACGAGATTGGTATATGTTATGTGTTCCGTATGTAGGGAGAATCTTATTGGTACCTAAAGGAAGATTGATTCTCACATTCGTGTGATGGCGTATTGATGCATGTGAGAGGACTCACCGATGATCACGGTGAGGGTTTGGCTCTGACCTTCAGGCATGAGTATTATATATGATTAATTTAAACCTCACTTGTACTATTCCTTTCATACGATATGTCACCTACGAGTGACATTTGGCTCATTATGTAATATATGATATAAAAGTCCTACTAAGTAGTAGTTGAGTGATGGTATTCCTATTATATGTTTTAAAAGAATGTGTAAGCGCTTACCTGACATGTGATTTGATAAGATTATGATTTTGATTTATCACGGCATATTATACACATGCATTGTGTATATATATGTATTTGTATTTTGATATATGAAAAACTAGTATGCTTATTGAGTTTTATACTCATTATAGTTTATGGTGATTTCAAGTAAATAAGGTACATGTGTGCTTAGCGAATTTGACAAGGCTTCTGCTGTCCCTTAGATTCCTTAAGTTGCTAGGTTGCTAAGTGTTTCATTTGTGGACACGTAGTTTAAGATATTTGATTTGTCCCTATTAAATAAATACTTATGCATTATTTTATTAAGTATTGTTGTATTTGGTTTGTGTTTCACCAAGTATGGTCATGAGCGAAATTTTGTGTTAAACTTACTAGCAACTTGCTAAGGATTCCTATGTTGAATTTAAGTTTAAAATTTTATGCAATATTAATTATGAGTGCACATTATTAAATGAGTGTAAGTTATGTCGTGTGTCAGATCTTTTGGGTCTGGGGCGTGATATGACTATTAGCTAAACATATATGTTTCTAATAGCCAAATAAAAACTGACTATCAACCAAAGGTCGAGCAAGTTGGTCAGCAAATGGGCAATGTTCATGTGGTACTTAGTAGGAATAAAAGGGCAAGCATGCATGGACAATAATATAGACCAGCACGGGCAAAGTGTAACCCTTATACAAATTTTATTTGTAAGAAATTGAAGAGGGCGAGACTAGAGGATCAATAGGTTTCTGAGCAGATAGTTGATATGGATCCAATACGCCAAGTTGACTCGATACTTTATGTGAGATTCATGTAGTGGATTGATGAGGGTACTGGGCAAGTCAATCTTTCAAATGTTAATGCACCCACCTCATGGTTTCAGGCACTTCGACAACACTAGTTAGAAGAAGTTGTAAGTATTTTCAATCACAAACCATTAATTATTCTTTTAATAGTTGAACAGTATATTATACAGAGTTATGTTTTAATGTGATAGCACATCAACAAGTATTTGAGATTGATTTGCTTCTGACAGTGCAAATATTTATAACAGCTACCTCGATGATATACCACAACATACTCATTGTGCGATAAGTTTACACAGCGAGATAAGTCCTATCGCACCATGGCACGATAGGTTTCTATCGCTTCAATTACACGATGCTTTAGAAATAAGTTCTATCTACGCAATATATTTCTGGGTTTCTTTCAATCTGCATACCAATTGCATAATGTATCTCATTTATACACAAATTTATTTCCAACAAGTAAATATATGTTTTGATCTAAGTATTTCTAATCTTTTTTCAATTTAAAAACTACAACATGTCCCCCACATTACATTACAATATAAATCATAAATCTATTTCCATATCTTCTTGTTTATTTTGGTAAATGATTCTAGTAACTACTCTATTCAATAAGTGAAGTTTGTGCCTTTTTTGGGATCAATTTTGGCTAAAAAAAACTTTGAGAGTGAGTGTGTTTTTTTTTTAACTGTGAGAACTAACATATATGAAGATAATATTTTCATCCAAAAATGGTTTGTTTTGCTAAAAAAATTTAAAAAACTGAAATAATGGATAAAAAAGTTAAGATCCTTCGTATTTTCGAAATTTCCTTATCATTTTTGTGTTAATTAAATGTATCTTGGCCTGCTTGCTAGTGTTGATATTGACCACGTCACATGGGCATGCCTATTTCCTTGTTGTTACATCCTCCCTTGTAATGCCTCTTCTGCGACAAAAGAACTAGTCCTTTACGATTTGTCAATGTCAAAGCACTTATTTCACAAACGAACTCCCTGTTGCCTTTATATATACATTTTATAGCTGCTGCCACATTCTTCTTACTACAATGATATTGTGATGCACTTAATTTGCGTTAATTTACTACTAACAGCAAATTTACTACTAACAGCAAATTGGTACGGAACCAGAAATCAAATCGTCTTTCATATATGCAGATTCTTCCTGCTGTTAAAATAGAAGCACGGGCATCTTTGACATTATTTTGTTAATGTCAAGTCTCTGCTCTCAATTTTACAGGCTTTGATGTACTAAATGCCGGCAGACTCTAGTCTTTCGGTGTTTAGGCTTTAATAGTTAATGTTACAGTCTCACGTTTGAACCCCCATCTTTCCGGTGCACATTTGGAAAACAATTCTTACTCTATAAAGTTGGATGGAAATTTTGAGTCAACACCTCCTCTCCACAAGAATTTAATAAGCTTTAAAAAACCTGGAAGCTTAGTAGAATTAATTTGACAAAGTTCAAATGACAGCACAACTCCATCATTCATGGCCTGTTGCTGCCCATCTGCTTACAAATTAACAAACCCAAGAGCTTCTTTGTTGACCTTCTTCACATATAAATAACCTAATCATTTTCTTTCAATAACAAACCAAGCTAGCTGTTTCTTTGACCTTTACAACACTATAGGGACACCTTAAAATAGGCCTTCCCATATTGGTTGTCCCAATTTTTGACAACTGTAAACTTGACCTAAAACTGGCTTGGCTTGCCTCAATATAAAATTAGAGTTTACATATATAAGAAGGGATTTCTACCCAATTTCAGCTGAGTATTCTAATAACAAATTTCACAAACTCGAAAGAGGTTTCTGACAATTTTCGAAACGTATTTTTTAGCTAAAAACATACAAGAAATTAGTAAAATTTTCCCTCGAATTTTTTTTTTCTCATTCCGCCCTTGTTTGGGGGTTTCCTTCTTTTGGTTTAATAAATTCTTCTGTAGCATTTGATGGGTTAATTTATCATTAGCAGGTAGGAGTCATGTTTACTTCTGGGGACTGGAGCTGGGGCTGGGGATGGGGTTGGGAGAACAATAGCATACATTTATATGCATACATACATTCATACAAATGTATTTTATATATGTCTTTATGTACTTATAATATAAGTAATACTAGCCATTTAACACCCAATCCCAAGTTCCCAACTGAACAAACTAACTTCCATTTTCATAGAACTTGGATAAACATAATAATAATGTCTGAAACTCAGACTACTGTAGAACTTCCTGTGCTCGATATTTCTCAGTCCTTGAGCTCATCTGCTCTTTCCTCCCTCTCTCTAGCCTGCAGACAATGGGGTTTCTTCTACATCACCAACCATGGAGTCTCCAAGAATCTTTACAGGAAACTTCACTCCCTCTCAAATCATCTCTTCAACCTCCCTTGTGAGTCCAAACTCAAAGTTGGACCATCATCATCTGCAAAAGCCTACACTCCCCATTTCATTGCTTCCCCTTTCTTTGAGAGTTTTCGAGTTTCTGGACCGGACTTTTTTGCTTCTGCACAGAGTACTGTGGACGCTCTCTTCAATGAGTCAACTTCAGACTTCAGGTAAAGTTAAGCATGTTATCCTTCTAATCTTCTTTATTGTTACCTGTCAACCCTAGAACAAATCTTTCCATTTATTTTCTTTTGATTTAAATATTATGTAAAAGTAAACAAAACCCCTCTAATCCCTTATATGAACTGGATTGGAATCCTAAACCTCTTAGACAAGTCCAAGAGAGGAGCCAAAAATACTTAGATCTTCAGAATGTAGAGATGTGTATACTAACTTATGATAAAATCATCATGTGAAGTTTGAAAGAATCCCGTCTTTTATAAGTTAAGAATCAGCTTGTACAGGTATTATGATATTCATGACTTGATTTTAAGAGCCATAAGGCAGTATAAACTTGGTTAAAAGAGCTATATCTTTTTATGACTGAGCTTGTACATGTATTGTTTCTGATTATATTTTTTCTTGTTGTACGTTTATCTTTTCCAGTGAGACACTGAAAGAGTACGGAAACAAGATGATAGAACTGTCAAAAACAATCATAAGGATCGTCCTTATGAGCTTGGGGGAATATTTTCAGAAGAAATTCTATGAATCTGAGTTCAAAAACTGCCACGGCTACTTGAGAGTAAACAATTACTCACCCCCAGGGAGTGCAGAAGAAAAAGGAGTTGAAGGGCTAGGCGTGCATACTGACATGAGTTGTATAACAATTGTTTATCAAGACGAAATTGGAGGGCTACAAGTAAGATCAAAAGAAGGCAAATGGATGAACATAAACCCTTGTGAAGACACCCTAGTTGTGAACATTGGAGATTTGTTGCATGCATGGAGCAATGGGAAGCTCAGATCATCTGAACATCGAGTTATTCTAAAGCATTATTATGTAAATCGATTCTCTTTGGCATTCTTTTGGTGCTTTGAAGATGAGAAAAGTATTTTTGCCCCTGATGAAGTTGTGGGAGAAGGGATTTTGAGGACTTACAAGCCATTTGTCTGCAGAGATTATTTGAAGTTCAGAGAGAGCAGTGAGAAAGGCAAGTTCGAGAAGGTTGGTTTTACAATCAAAGACTTTGCAGGAACTGATTAGGGTTAATTAAGTAATTTAAGAGTTGATGAAAATTTAGAGAAATGATCAAAAACTTTTGTTGTTGAAAACTTCTTTGTTTGCGAGAATGCTTCAAGCACTGATGGGAGGTCAAGAACATGGAATTATTAGCTAGCCTATTTGGGTTTTGTGTGACCTGGCGTTTGAAAACTTTGTTGGGACTTTGTGTTATTTGTTTAATCGGAAACTTCTTATTTGTTTATTGGGAAACTTCATTACGTGTGTTATTATAAATAAAATAATAATAATGCTGTGTTTTGAATAAAATAATAATAATAATATATTTATATAATTAAAATATAAATTTTTATGTTAATTGATATTTTAATTGTTGATTGGTATTGTATACTTACACATTATAGTTAATAATTTGTAATATATTAATTATCCCAAATTTATAAAAATAACACTAATAATAAAATAATGCTGAAATATGGTGGCTAATTTGTTCTAAGTTTTCGCTTATCACCATCTTTTCAGGAGGCAAAAAATTTCTAATGTACATATTTATGTAGATGAGATCTACATCTATTTCCTCATATAAACAATAGTAAGAAATTTGTCAACTTGATCCTTGATTTTATTATATATTATTTTATCTTTTACTTTTTTATAATTACTAAATTAAGTATTTCTGTTAAATTTTCTTTGTTAAAAGTAAATATTTTGACTCGTAAAGGAAAAAAATTTTAACATTTTTTTAATTTATCCATAAATATAAAAACTGATTGATGTGACATGTATATTAAATAACACAAAATGGTGATTAAAAATTAAATGATAAAAAATAAATATTAAATATTAAATAAATAAAAACAATTCATTTTATTTGTTGAGCTTTTCTATTAGTTAAAAATAAAATTTTTTAATATAAAAAATTTTACTTACAAAATTTTAAAATTGGACTTTTAAGAATAAAGCATTGTGAGTAGGGGTGAGCATTTTTAGGTTCGAAAATTTTTTACACTTACCCGAATATAATCGGGACGATAAAATGTGTCCCATTCAGAACATATTTTGGGTCGGAACAATTTCAGATCCGATATTAGAAGGGGTTGGGTAGGGTCGAGAAATCCTAATTTTAAAAAATAAATTATTTTAAAACAACGTAATTTTGATTCAAGACAGGTCGAGTCGGGTCGGAACTATTCGGGACGGTGTAGTTCGAATAAAGTCGGTTCGAATTGGTTCAGGTTAAGTCGGGTTGAGTCAAAAAATTTTGAATTTAATTTTAAGAATAAAAAATTTAATAAATTATGTCAATACACATTGACATTGACATTCAATAATTTGTTAATGTTAAATTCAAATTGAATTATTCTAAATTCAATGTAAATATAAATTACATGAAATATTATAATTTAATTAATTTAAAAATCAATTCGTTTCAATTAAAATTCAATGACGTAAAATATTGTTATTGACATTCACATTCAATATTGTTTCAATTTCAATTACATTTAATATTGTTTTGATTTCAATTACATTAAATATTATAGATTTGAATTGCGTTAAATATTATTATTTAAAATTAAATTATGTGAAATATTATAATTTGATTAATTTTAAAATTGATTCATTTCAAATTTCAATTCTAAATCTAATTGTGTAAAATGTTGTCATTTTGAATTCAAATTTCAATTGAAATATATTTTGATCTCAATTAAGTTATATATCTTGGATTTGAATTACATTAAATGTCATTATTTAAAATTAAATTACATGAAAAAATATTATAATCTCATTAATTTTTAGATCAATTCATTCCAAATCCAATTACTTAAAATATTGTCATTTTAAATTTAATTTCAAGTTGAAATCCGTTAAATATTTTAATTTGAAATGTTGTTTTAATTTCAATTACGTTAAATATCATGGATTTGAATTGTATTAAATATTATTATTTGAAATTAAATTGCGTGAAATATTATAATTTGATTAATTTTAAAATCGATTCATTTCAAATTTCAATTCAAAATTTAATTGTGTAAAATGTTGTCATTTTGAATTCAATTTTCAATTGAAATATGTTAAATATTATAAGTTGAAACTTATAATATTATTTCAATATCACTTAAAGTTATATATCATAGATTTGAATTACGTTAAATGTTATTATTTAAAATTAAATTACATGGTGAAATATTATAATTTGATTAATTTTAAAATCGATTTATTTCAATTTTCAATTCCAATTGAATAAAATGTTGTCATTTTGATTTTTGAATCCAATTTTCAATTGAAAAACGTTTATTTATTTTTAAGAAAATTTTGACAGAATCTCCACTTATTTTTAGACATTTCATTAATTGAATTATAATAACCTGCTAAATATTGTAGGTTTGTAACACTTTAATATAATTCTAAATATTTGATTCCACCGTTTAACCATTAACTAACTCTAAATCACACTTCTCCAACAAATAGGAATAAAATAATCATATTGACATTCACATACACATATCATATCCAACTACAATACAACATAACAATTAATAACATTCTAGAAAGCAATACAAATCATTATCCATATTTTAAGTCCAAAATTTAATAATTTATAAAGTATTAATCCTTGGCAAACGTAATGGTTGACATTTGATAACTTGCAAGGATGCATAAAAAAAATTAACACATTATTACACTAATAGAACATATGAATAAAAATTAAAAAAACTTAATTATTGAAATTTGATTTATTACCAACGATGTCAATATGAATAACATGATTTATTATTGATGTAGTGCCGGTGTCCGTGGATGCTCTTGCATCGACAAATAAGTAAACTCTACACGAAAAAGAAAAAATAAGTAAAAATGTACTCACATAAGTATAAATATTTGAATTTTATTATAGTAATTTACATTGTTTTACTTATTTTCAGTTGGTCATAATATTCAACATCTACAAGCAATCTTTCTTCTCGCTTCGCTTTATCCATAAAAAGGAAGATCGTATCCAATTTTGTCCATATATCAAGCCTTCAACTACCTTTGGAGTTAATGAACTCCGAAATGAATCAAGAATAAGACCTCCAGTACCAAAAGCTAACTCAGAAGCCATAATAGATACAGGAATAGCAAGTACATCTCTAGCTATATGTGACAAAATTGGATATCTCTCGGCATTCAACCTCCACCACTGTAAAACATCGAAACGTGAGTTGTGAGGATTCTCAAGTTTATCCATTAAGTATTTTTCCACCTCATGCATTTCTTCTAGGGGTCATCGCACTGCATAACATCTAGATCTAGTAACGTCGATAAGCTACCGGATACTTGTAATTGTGAAACAAGTATGCTACTCGTACTACTACTCCCACCACCAACAGTAGTATCACTAGTAGTAGATGCACTACATTGTAATTTGCCATGCAATGCATTATAAGCTTCATAAAGCCTAAATAATAACTCTTTACTGAGATATTTCATTTTTTCAATTCTTGCATTATCATTACCAAAGAGTTTCACAAAATAAATTCCAACGAACTGCATCTTACGCCGTGGATCAAGTAAAGTACCTATTATCAAAATCTTATTAATCTTCTCTATGGATTCTCAATATTTATCAAATTTTAACCTCATTTTTTATCATGTCTCCCAAAGAAAAGTCATTACTCTGACTTAATTTTGTTAAGTGAGAATGTATCATGTAAATTTCATTGAAACAATCTGTAGAAGTAACACTTAATGAAATACTGAATTTTAATGTTGCTTTATAGAAAGATTGCAAAAATAACATAAAATGCTCAGCATTCTCCCAATTTGAACTGACTGGTGGCCCTTGTCTACTCTTTCCATTTTCCTCCTTTAAAAAATAACTTCCATATAGAGAATCATCATCTGCCATCAAATCAAAAGCCTTCCAAAATTTCAATGCAGTCGTCAACATTAAGTAGGTGAAATTCCACCTAGTTGGCAATTCTAACACTACGCTTCCCTTATACTCAATCTTCTCCCTTTCCATTTAATATTTAAAGGCTTGCAAGCGCAATCCAAAATATCTAACATATTTTATTGCATTTTGTATAGAAATCACACTCTCATTTAAATCATTCAACTCATTTATTACAATCCAATTTAAAATATGTGCACATTAGTGCATATGCATGTATTCCTCATCCAAAACCAAAGAATATTCCCTCTGACCTTTCAATCTCTTCTTCAAATGAGATAAGGCAACATCATTAGCACTTACATTATCAACTGTTACACAAAATACTGTATTAATATTTCAATCTAACAAATAATCCTCCAACTTCTTTCTGATTATATGTCCTTTGTGATTTAAAATAGGGGCAAAGCTCAAAATTCTCCTATGCAAATGCCAATGACTATCTATAAAGTAAGCTGTGACAACCATATAACTATTATTATGAATGAAAATCCAAATGTCAGTGGTCAAGATCACTCATTACCCACTAATTAAACTCTTCAATAAGTATTTCTCTAAACTAAATAACTTAATTGCATCTCTTGTTATGGTTCTACGAGATGGAACATCAAATTTAGGAACTGTCATGCAGTTATAATATTAAAACCCGACATTCTCTACAAAACTAAAAGGCAACTCATCCATCACTACCATTTTAACAAGAGCTTGTTGACATGCAACTTGACTCCATCCTCTGAATACAGCATTACTACTCCTCCTTCTTCTCCAATAGGTTCTTTACCAAAAACTTCTTATCGATCATCAATCGCCTTCTTGTTATACTCGACATATCTCTTTAAGTGCTTTGACATACCGCTGGTTCCATGAAGCACTGAATGACAACTAATCAACTTACCACAATGATTACATTATACTTTGTCTATTAACGTTTTACTTTTTTTGAATTACAACCATGCTTTCAATTTTTGTGCCAATGCTTGTGGCACAAACTTTCTCTTTTTTTCATTAAAGCATGGCAGTCCGGAAGCTTTTTCTTCCTCACATGTATCCCTCTTATGATTATCCTCAGAATTTGATTGAGAATGTAACTCCACAAAATTATTACCAGCTGAACTTGAATTTGAGTCCATTATCTACAAATAATGCATATTTATGGATATCATACATAAGAATCTCAAAGGATCTGAATGACCACACATATAGTCACGATATAGCACAATTGATGAAATATATTTCAAAATTAATGAAATATAATTAAAATAAATTTAAAAAAACAATAGTAAAGTACTTAGGTTGTGTGTTGCAATCAAGTGATAAGTCATTACTAATATTTAAGTTAGTAATTATTATGTTGTTTAAGATTGTCTACTACAACACGCACCTACAGTTCTAGATCAAAGTTTACATACTTTTTAATTCGTCAAATTCAAAAATAATATATTCAACAATGGGAAAAAAGAATGAGATTTGAAAAATATATTGCTATTCATTCATTATAATAAGAATCGATTTATCATAACATTTTTAAAAAATACTTAAAATTTTTATATGGCTCAAAATTCTCATTTGGCAACATTTTCAACATTGCCGGTAACTTAACTAAAAGGGACAGCCCCATTGCACAAGAATACAAGCATGAACAAAAAAAGAGGAAAAATAAGCTAATAACTAAAATCGAGTGCATCCACTAACCGTATAGAAGAGTTTGAAAAAGTTAGTAGAATACGACAACTAAGAACTGATCCATGAAACCTAGAATTATCTCCAACTCTATCTATAAACCTTGTAATTAACTCCATCTCTAAGTGATCACTCATTGAAAGCTCTATACAAATTCTCCACCCCAATGAATGCCAAAGTAGAATGCTATATAGTTTCAGGCCAACAGACTTCTAAATGATACTTGATTTCTTCCCAAACATACCACAAATCTAAAATTTTCCTAGAATTAGCCTCATAAGTAGCAATAAAGAGAAAACCATATATCACATTCTCTTAAGAAGATTCACTATTTTCTTATTCTCTTTTGACATGCAGATATACTAAATGAGATTTATTTTTCTCTATTCACCAAATTCTCACATGAATAATACATGAAGATCCACAAAAAAGAAAGAGGAACTTTGTTAGGGCCATGCTTCCAAAAACATTTCCATCTATAAGGTCTAAGATCCCTTGAAGTAAGATTTGGCCTTAAACAAGTTGCTGCTGGTAAGATGCCGATATGTCACATCATTAACCTGTCTGCTAACTTGCAAACCATAAAGAGGGAGAAAGAAAGCATCTACTAGCTCCAAATACTAATTTGCACTAGTTAAATAAATACGTGTAGCAGTGTTAATGGTTAAACAATCTATATTTGTGTAGTTTCTTATAATCCACTTACAGAACAAGCAAGATACCTTGAAGATGGTATATCCAGCAAAATTCACAGGAAAGTATTTCAAACCTAATTAACTTAAAGAAGAGATGGCAATTTGATCTGAAAAATAAGGTCATTTCCTTTTCTGGTATTAAGTTCAAGCCTTTGGGCTTTATGCAAATAGAATTGAAGTACCCTACACCATCCAATGGCAGGTTATAATTTATCTATAAACTAGCTATAGTTACTCTTTCTCAACAGGTGCAGCATTATGAAGAAAAAATGAAGAAAAATACTTTAACTCATTTAGTAAAAAAAAGTTAGGATTACTGTCTCTACTGAGGACGTAGGCTCTTTATTCTTCATTGATAGTGTTTAACTTGATGCCTATTGCCTAATTTGAAAATAAGTAAATAAAGAAATTACTACCTACCCAACGTGGATATATATTTTATAAATACATCCCATAAATTCAACTTAAAAAGGGTATAAATCTTATTTAAGCTATCATTTAAATACAAATTAAATTTGTAAAAAATTATCATGAAAAATTTAAACACTTTAATATTACCACACATACATGGTAAGAAGGCGATGGCCAGCGACAACTTCGATACTTCGGCCTTTGAATGCTTCACGGTGGTCAGCTGTCGCGACTTACCCTAAGCTTTAAGAGGAGTCACGACAGTCGGCGGCAATCATCCAGAGATAGAGAGAGACTGAGACCAAGACCGAGAACAAGGTTATAGAGGGAGTTTGGCCATGGGGTGGGTTGGTGGCATGTCACTAACGGGGTCCGTTTGGCGTGGCGGGGGCACTGTCGCATTAAGATGTTGAGAAATCAATGAGATTGAGAAGCGGACAAGAATTAAAATTTGGAGATTTTTGGCTTGTGTTTCCCGATTTCAAGTCTTGGTTTTTTACATTAAGAAATGGCGCCGTTTCATTTTTCGTTTCCATCACAACCTAAAATTTTGGGACGAGTTAAGTTTAGGAATACTACCTATCCCTAGTTTTGAGCTTCTTTTATATTGTATAATGTGCAATATAACCTAATAATAATTTTTTAATTCTTTGGTGTACCATTAATAAAACAAAATGCACCATATTCAACTAACATATTTGTATTACTTTCTTAAAAGTCATTACATCTCGATATCTCTATAACTATCATGTCTTTACAAGACTCTCTACCAAAATATTTTTTGATAAATAAGTATTATTTTATTTTATTTTTAATTTAATTTTATATCAAATTTAATAATTTATTTGATTTGTTGATTGCTATGTATTAAGTTTACTTGAATTCTTATGTTTTAAGAGATTGTATTTGAGGGAATATAGGATAAATTTAAAGTTGTGTACATAAAAAAATTAATTTATTTATAATTTAGATATAAGATTTATTAAGTGTCATTTTTGATAATTTAATAATCAACCACTTTTAATCATATGTAACTAAAGATCTAGTATTTTAAAATAAATTTTTTTAATTGATGACCAAATAATTAATAATTTCTTTTCTTAAAAGTTGTACTTTTGAAAGTTCTATTTTTAAAATCTCAAATTTCAAAAGTTCTATTTTAAAAGTTTAGCCAAATTAAAGGTGGGTATTGGTTCAAAAAATAAAAATAAATGATCGAACTGAAAATTTCAATTCAATTTGGTTTATTGCTTCAGAACCAATAAGTTTTGTTGGTTTTGGAATTGGTTCGGACTTAATCAAACAATGACTGCAAAACTAAATAAAAAAGTCAATTCGTTGCGTTTTGACTTTAAAAAAAATAAAGGGTAATTTTCCAAGTTGACCCAAAAAAAGAATATGCATTAAATTTTGACCCTAGGGTCAAAATTTTGAAAATATATTAACCAAAAGTAAAATCATATACCCAATTTGCCCCTCTTATAAATTTTCTTCAAAAACAAAAATCTCTCCAAACTCTCTATTTTCCTTTCTTTGGCCATTGTTATATTTTGTTCTAAAATTTATAGATCAGCTTCAAATTCGTAATATTTTGACGATTTGAAGTAAATCAACCTATTATAGAGTCGAAAAAACTAAAAATTGGTGAAAATTAGTGAGGTTTTATTCAAAATTTAGTTTTATTATATTTGTGTGCTGTTTTTGTATTACAATTGTTACAATGTATAGATTTAGTGTTAATAAGGTATAAAATATGTTAAAAATGGGTGTAAATAGCCAAATATGGCCTAAATATGGCCATAAATGATGGATTCTGATCATTTTTTCCATCAACAATGTGACGCATGCATCGATGCACGTATGTGACCAATGAGTGTACGTTGCACTGCCAAGTGACAAAGTTTTTTAAAATATATTTTAAATTTTTTTCTCTTAGTTTGTTTAATTTTTAATTGTAAATATTTAAATTATGCTTTAATTATTTAATTTTAGTCAATATTTTAAATATTTTGTCATTAAATTTGATTTTATTATTTTTAAATTTTAGTAATTATATGGATTTTTTTATAATTAATTAAAAAATAATTAAAATTTGAATATTTTGAATCTTATATAATTAGTTATATGCTAATAATTATTTTTTTTCAAGAAGAAAAACGACTCAAATGATTATATAATTGCTAAACATAAATTTTATCGAGCGGCGATAACTACTTACTCAAAGGTGCGGGCGATCAATAAAATAAAAACTAAATTAAGAGAAAGACAAATTCAATTATTTAGAACCATATATTTTGGGCAGTTTTTTGGATGTACAGGACATTGAATTCTTAAGTATATTAGTACATGAGATTTTATTAAGACAAGTGCATACTAAATATTTACATAAAGAATTATGGTTCTATATAAGCAAGAGGCAAATTAGATTTTTTCATCTAAAGATTTATTTGATTATTAATTTGAAGATGAAAGATTATCCCTCAATAAGGGAGTTGAATTCAAAATTAAATAATAGACGATGGGATAAATACTTTAAAGATAGAAATGAGTTGACCTATAAGGATTTAGATCCGTGGTTCAAAAACGTTACGTTTGACGATGGTATAAATGCTGTGAAAATGTGTCTATTTTATTTATTTTATAAATTATTGATGCAACATGATCAGAGCCTTCTAGTATTTTGTGTTTCCCCTTATTGATGATTTAGATAAGTTTAATGCCTACCCTTGAAGTATGATTGCATAGACTTTACTCTACCGTAGCTTAAGTACCGAGCCAATTAAAAAAGTAATAAAGGTCATAAAAAGAGGTGGTCAGAAGAATGAAGCATATAACCTCTATACATTTGGTTAGGCATTCCTGGTGATTAATTCTTCCTTTTTTTGATTCATTATCAACTCATTATTATATTGAGATGTGAAAAAAATTATTATTTTTATATTATTATTATTTAAGATTGTTATTTTTTTATTATCTCAGCTGTGGATTTATGAGGTGATCCCAAGATTTGCCTCGGAGTTTATGGGCAAGGAGGGTAACCATTTTTATCACCTTCTAAATTAGTCCAATAAAGGTCTCCATTGTACAAGGACGTTAAAAAAGTTGTCTTCAATAGATCTAAAATTTTTGTATATTTTCACATAGAACAAAAAATAAATATAAATTTTATTGGAAATTATTTTTTCTATTAATTATTAATAATTCTAAAATATTATATATGTTTTAAAAGTATATAGGAAGTAGGTGCCCTATAAACGTGAAAAGAATGTGGGCTGTCACATAGCAGCAAAATTACAAATTCCATCTTGAGAAAGTGGAGAGACTTTGAAGCTAAAGCATGTTACGATTCTGAACATCTAATTCATGGATCTTCTGGCTAATATTGACGTTTAGCCTGGGTACCAATTCGAACCCTGTCAACATCTAGACCAATAGTACAATAATTTAATCTTTTTCCTTAGAGTCATAATATGCTATTAATAAGTATTACATTGTGAAGATTGATTATAATTACTTACGTATAGTTTGAGCCAAACACATCATTGTAGTATCATGTTCTAAAGAAGACGATTGATGATCTACGGGATGATTTAAAATTTTTGAAAACAGAGCTAATCAAAAGAATTGATATGGTTAGTTCAATTCTTTAAGCAGAGCTAATGACAAAGATTCATACGGTTAGCTCAAAACTTCAAGCAGAGATAATGAGTAGGGTGGAAAAGGACAAAGAAAAAATCTTGCATCAGATAACTCTTATGATGCAGCACTTCAAGTTATTTAAAATCTTCGGGGATACAGATCATAATATGGTACCTTTTGAACATGAATTTCATTAGGTTTTATGTAAACGAGTCAATATATTGACTGATATTATTTTATTTTAAGAGAGAAAATTCATGGTCAATGACTTTCAGACTCACACTCTTACAACTGAGTCTTAGCATCAACCCATGCCAGACATACAGCATGTAACTGGAAGCTTCATAAGTATACAAACTATATCCTTTGTTGTTGCAGAAGGGATAAGTAGGTATGGACACCTTTACAAGAAGGCGCAACTTAAAAGCAATCCTTATACCAATCCGTTCCGAAAGAATATGAAAAGAAAATTTGTAAAATTAGAAATAAAAGTTATAATTGACATACATGGGCAACTGCTTCCTACAAATGAAGCAAAGCTTAAGAAACTTTAAGATTGCGTAGCGTGTTGCTTTACATAAGCTCAATGCTGATAAAAAGTGGTTTAACAAGCTCATGTTTCATTTGCTTGATGATTCGGCAAGGACCTTTTATTTTATATTTTTTTATTTTAATTTTTTAACAGTATCAAAACTTATATACATACTATCATGTTTTTGCAGCATATACAAGTGTATCTAAAGATTCTGCGTACATGACAATATGCATTTCGTGAAATGTGCTCATAGGATTACACAACTGTAGATGCAAATTTTTATGCAAGTATTTTTTACCCATCTATTATGCACATTACATTACAATAGCATTGGTTAACTTTAATGAGTTTAATGTCATATATATTTATTTTTAGGAGTATATTAGACAAATGTGAAAATTGTCCAATTCCACTTTAAGCTCTGACGTTCAATGGATTGTAGTGATGTTGGCATATGCACAAGGAATAAAGAAAGATTTACTTGGAGCTAAAATGTGGGCTTCAATCAATAAGGTAGAGGAAGTATAATAAAAACTTTTTATCATTACTAATACAATAAGTTCAAAATAATACAACAATAATTTGTGCAAAGATATATTCCATTACAGCAGAGGTCATCTTATTAAGATGAAGATTATGCTATTGATTCCAGCATGAATGAAAACTCCGACCAAATCATTCAAAAATTTATGGAACCTTGAAGTGTTTCCATTGCATATTATCTTCATAGATGTAGATTTTATCAATTAAGGGAATAAGTTAATACAAATATGTTGCTTTTTCTAGTTATTTGTTTGAAGGATAACGTACCTTTACAAAGGGTCAAGAGCGAGGATTGTAGCGCATTTACCTGTATGTTTATTGAGTATCTTACGTTAGGTTGACCATTTGATTTCTTTTTTGAGATTGGTGCTTTTTATAAATATAAGACGGTCGTAGATTTATGGACCACTATAAACAAAAATATATAGATGTGTAATATATTTTATATAAGTGCCTTTGTGTTATAAAATTATTTAAATGTCATTATGTTTGGTGGATGTATGTAGAGGTGATATATAATTGTATAAACGAGTTTTTTTTCTTCAATATACAGGTTTGAAAATGTATTTAAAATAGAGTAAATTCTATCAAAATTTTGTTAAAATTCTACTATTTTTTAGACATCCCAAACCTACACATTTCAATTTTGACACCTCTATAGATATTTTTCTAACTTAACCACAACTCAAAATTATCAACATCAACATTAAATAAAAAAAATACATCTATAATCGACAATTTAAGTGCATTACAAAAAGGTAATAAAATTTAAGTACATTACAAAAGTTACAAAACTCAAAACTTTAACGCAAAGTACCATAATTAAAAATTGTCTATAATAACTCTTCATCTCGTAAAATCTTTCTACAAAATCGCACCTCAAAATCCAAGTCGTTTCTTTAATCTCGTACTCGGTTGAAAAAAACAAATTTTGAGGCTTATATTATAGTAAAATTAAAATTATTAAATATAAATTTTAGTTTTATAATCAAACATATATTACTTGTTATGTAAAGCAATAGAGTTTTGACACGTCTATCGATTATGTCCATGTTGTCTAAAATTAAAAATGTTCTTCGATGGTTCCTCCCTTTGAGATGGAATCCAATTCATCCTAAGCCTGTCTGGTTGACGATATGCTATTAGAGGTTGGATGTTAATATTTCTCAAATTAACTGGCACTATCCAATCTAATGGATAGCCAATCAAAAGCATCTGACTCGCTTAAGGCACGAAATAAAGTCTTGGTCATGTAATAAGTCGAACAAAAAATCTTATGTAATAATCTTATATGTCTACAAGCGGCAAGTGCATTGAGACAAGCTAGTTGCTAAAAGTCAAACTTCTGATAGCTATATGTCCTCTTGATAATGTCCATTATCCCGTTTCTGCCACCGTCATTGACTAAAAATATGAAATATCTACTAGATAAACTGTCATTCGACTTACTTCATCATTTTATTTCGTCACCTTGCGATTTTCCCAAGTCATCAACACAGTCGTTATATTTTGTGCCGCCAACCATTTATGATAAAACCACAGTTGTCTTAGCTCTCGTATCTACTCCACCAAATGTTAGGGTCGGTGCTTACATGTCATCCCTAAATGTACATATACTTGTGTATTTATACAAATGTACATTTTCATTAAATCGTTAATACCCATTTATATGGTATTATGCAATGTAGCGTTACAGACATTATAGATCTGAACAAGTTCAGATCAGATCTAAAGGAGTTTAGATAAGAGCATATAGTTAGCCACGCTGAGAAATATAAATGCTAAATATTAGCACAGTTAAGGGTTAGCTGTTTATAATACTTAGCATATCCAAGAGTTGGAGTCTTGTCTGTAATTGGACATAGACCTAGAAATATACTAGTAACTGCATAGTTGCAAGAGTTGTAATCGGGTGCCAGAAAATGCTAGTTACACAAATATGTTCTCGAATAATTTTTCTTGATCTATTTCTGCCAATGCGGGTCTGTCGATGAATAACTTTATATATAAATCAATATATGTCGTACCTATAGGGTATAAATGGTTGTTCCTAGCCGACCATGAGTTTAGAGCTCATATTGACATATGGGTATCCAATTAGGCTTGGATATGGGACAGACTCACAAAGGCCTCCGATAGACACCCTATATAAGCCATTAACGGAGAGTCCTCTCGAGTTGAGTAATATACGTGGTCCTTGGACCTGAGTGCCACGGTGGGCTTGTAAATGATCCATCATACTTTGATTCCATACATGTCACAAGCCTTTCATGGTGTGACCGTTGGGTATGATCCAATGCTTATGGAGTCCAATGCATACATATATGGGATCCGTCAGCTCGCATAGGGAGTTCGATATCCCTGTACATCTAGGATATCATGACGAAAGAACTATACATATGCGTTGTAACCTCAACTTGTATGGTTCAACGCACTGATTTGTATATCCGTGACGTGTGTGTAGGGCATTCTTCACGGACTCATGGAATAGTTTCATTTGATGAATCGGGCGTAAGACTTAAGGAGTCCCATAATATGAAGTGTACTCGTTGTGCACTGGGGCAGTGTGCCGAATTAAATTGTTTAATCCAGCAATATTCAGCACTACCACGGGAATGCATGCATGTCTATATTTAAGTGTTAAATACAATAATTAGTTAATAATTATTATTTACTAATTGTATAATGACATGTGGCGCATTGTAAACTCTCGGTTAAATTTACCCAAGTGTGGGTTTGGTGGGCCCCACTAGGGGGTAGACTTGATAATTATTTATGAGGGGCAAAATGGTCATTTCACACTTTAATTATTTAATTGTTAAATAATTAAAATATCTCTCTTATTATATTATATAATATATTTTTATATTATATTATATTATATAAGTTTTTATTATATGATATTATATATATATAATAATATTTTATTTGGGTGCCAAATAGTTGAACCCATTATGTATATTTTATTATTATTATATATTTTTTATATTATATAATATTTTTTATTAATATTTTATTATATATATTTATATATATAAAGAGAGAGAGATGAAAAAGATTGCAAATTGGTGTGTTGGCCAAAATTTGTCCAAGAAAAAGAAAGAAGAAATGGACAAAAGAAAGAAAAGAAAGAAGAGAATAAGAAAAAGGGAAAAAAATAAAGAGAAAATGAAATTTCATTCTCTATGCTTTCAATTGGAGCAATTATAAATTGCTTCAAAATTTTCATTTCTTATCTTTTTGGAGAAAACGATAAAAATACACACCGCCCATTTTAGGGATTAAGAGTTAATCCCGTGTTGGATATCGGGTTTCTATTCTAGCTCACCAAGCCCACCATGTTGTGACTAGAACTGTCTGCAAGTTGGTCTCTATGTGGACTCTAAAAAATTACGTGTATAACATTACACATTGAGGTGAGTTCTCTAGCCTATAAATATATTAATGCCATTAATATATTTTATTTATTGTAATTTTTACAAATTTTACGCTTCCGTCAAACTTAAATATATATTTGATATATATTTAGGCAATAGACACAATTGCACATGCATACACCTACATACATTAGATCCTCGACACTAAATTGGTCACAAAAAGCTTTATTACTTCTTTTACAATTGCATTAATGCTTTCTATGATATTAGTAGTCAGGATGTCGTACCTTCTAAAAGTACTAGTTGATCGACCCTATCTTTCTATACTAACGTCCTCCTCTAAATACTTAATTACATCGAGTCTCATTTCCCACATCTTGTTCATTTAGTGTTAAAATTCAGAGAGACAATATATCTTGGCAGTAAAAGAATAAGCAGACGAGTATCTATTTTTTTAGACTTATCTGTTGGTAACTTTTATTTTGTCACCAAATTTCCTTTCAGATAAAATATGCAAAACCTATGATATGCATTAAGAAACATACCCTGTATACTCCTCTCAATACTAGCAAGTCGATCAAATATAAAAATAAGATTTTGATGGTCACCAATTACTCCTTGCAGTTTGACCATAAACCATACTCCAGAAGCATCATTTTTTGAGTCAACAATCCCCCATGCTAATAAAAATATCTGATTGTTTTCATCTTTATAAACTACCATAAACATTATACTAAGACAGGGACCTTTGAAAAATGTTCAATCCACTCAAATCACTAGTCAAATGGATGAATGAAAACCTCTGATGTAAGGTCCCAATGCTAAAAAAAATACTTTAAGTTATTATTGGCGTCAGGTTTTAAGTACGTAACCGTATTTAGGTTCTACTATTGTAATACATAGTAGTATGTAGAACATAATCTGAATGAATCCTCTGAAGCATCTCTTATCAATCTTACTGCATACTCTTTAACTCGCTAAGTTATAGTATACATTATCTAAACACTGAAATCTTCATGTATATATGCTTGAATGTCTTTCGGCCTATAATTTCTATTGACCGATGTAAACTTATTTTTAATTACTATACCCATAATACGACTCTTGACTTGCCGGTGACTATCTCGCAATTGGCCCCAAATATAAGTGTGTTCTGCACCTACTAACCTCTCAATGAAGAACTGTCACCCTTCTGTCAACACTGCACATAATCTCCATTTGCCCTTAAGTGCAATTATGCTTATCATCTCATGAATTTCATCTTTGTTGTTATACAACCTTTTTACAAACACATCTCCAATTTCAGTACAAGATACCTTTCCCAATATGTTCAAGTCAAATGATAATATTTCAGGTATGAACTGAAATGGGTTTTTTGCCTTAACCCTTTCTTCTCTTGCATACAGGACATACTTATAATGCAACCTATGAACAGACGTTTTAAGATCATAATCATCATTTCCATTGGCTTCCATTCCATAATCATCATCATCATTATCATTTCCATTATCATTACCACGATCATCATTCTCATATCTATCGTCATTTCCATTATCATTATCGATATTATAACCAACACTATTACCAATATTATAACCAAAATCAATGCCAACATCTCTATATATCTTACTATCATAATATGTGTAAGCTGGTTGTTCATTGAACATCTGAAGATAATAATGATAATCATCTGAAGGGTTTGGAACTTACATAGGGGTTGGGAAGTGAATTGATTAGCATAGCCTTATTTCTACTCCATGAGTGTTTCTGCATTATTTTTATATTTAAGAGCTCAAACATTCACTATTACAATTAGAGGTGTGGCACTTTTCTTCTATAGGTCTCAACTTTATAATATTTAAAGGAACCTCGAACGTGAGAATCACTTTATACTGCACCTAATCAACTTCACGAATATGACAAACTTTTCTCAACAATGCATCATATTATATATTTTTTGGAACTAACAAGTGCATAGTTTAAAATCTAGTGTATCTCTCAACACTATCACTGGAACTCTCCCACCTTCCCCCAAAGCATACAATGGTTGAATTATGTCCAATGATTTATTATCAACAATACTTGAAAGAAAAACACTAAACAATTATTAGTATAATTACATAACATTAAAAAATGCAAAATATTGATACCATACAAATAAAACTTGATTAACTAATGACAAAAAATAAAAAATACTTAATTTTATAAAAAAATTAAAAATGCCACATGGCACACTAAAGTGTGCTAGTGCAGAGCATCACGTGCCAACGCGTGCACTACGAGCTAGACGCAGTTCCGAACTTAAATGTACCATTTTTGGCCTTTTTATTTGCCTTTTTTAACTTTTTGCATCCATTTTCAACCATGTTTTCACTTTCTTAAACACTAAATCTATATACTTGAACTAGTATAATACAAACCAACAACAAATCAAAAATAAAAACTCACCAAATTTTGGCATGTTTTCAATTTCTTTAGGTCTACAATCATTTATTTCACTTCTATTCTTTAAAATGTTATGCATTTTAAACCAATCTATAAATTATGTGACAAATTTAGTGGCGATTTTATAGAATTTTTGAGTGTCCAAGTAAGAGCGAGAATATAAGATAGAGAGAGTGAGAGAGAGAATATGCACTTGTTCAAACTTAAAAAATATTTTATTTGTTAAATAAAATTTAGTGTCAGGGGTAACGCCACGTGGCACCATGTTATATTTTGCACAAGGGTTTAGGGTGAGGGCCATTTTTTTGTAAAAGGGGCAAAATGAGCATATTTTACCCTCTTTGATTAATATAATTTAACATCTTTGATTGGGATCAAAAAATAAATAAACATAAAAATTTGTGGTCTAACTTGAGAAATTTTCCAAAAATAAAATGCTTAAAATTGAAACCATCTCTCACTCTCACTATTCTCTTCTCTACACAGTAGCAATCAACATTGTCCCCTTGCAAACCGACCATCACTCGCCACCACATAAGTCCATACTGCTCACCGACCACCAGACACTACTCCAACCCCATCGTCCGGCAACAAATGCCTACAGCCCACCACCCTGCTTTGTTTTGCCTTGTGCTGCCACTAGTCCATTTCACTATTATTGCCGTTGCACTTGCTACCGTTTGCCACCCTTGTTGCCATTGCTAGATTCTTCCCCAAGCCAAAGGTAAATTCCCTTATTGTTGGTGCTTTGCTAGTTTGCACCTTTTATGAAGCCAGGAGAAAATAGAGGACATTGATAATTTGTTAAAATTTGATGTGGGTTTTCTAGAATGGCTTCTTTTTGTTCGTCATCTTCAAAATTGTTTTCAATTGAGGGTTTTAAGATAATGGGGAAGATTTGGGCTGAGGAAGAGATGGAAAAAGAGAATAAGTTACTACTTTTGTTAAAGATGAAGATGAAATGTGGTTTGCTTCTGTTGTTGTTGTTGTTGTTGCTCTTCTTCTTCTTCGTTTGAAGAGGCATAGTTGGTTACAAAAAAAAACTTCATTACAAGTAGCACAAAGATAAACAAGAGAATTTTGTTTTTGGTTTTGGGAGAAATTGTTCTGTTTTTGTAAGTTATTGGAGATCACTTATTCGATTATGAAAATTAAAAAAGACTATGTTTATGCCAAATCCTTAATGAATAATTATACTCTTATGATACCATTTGCTCTCTTGAAAACTGTCCAATTCTTGCCTCCCAACTAATGATAATAGGGGATCTTCCTAAAAAAACTCTAGAATTCTCTTTCTCCTTATCCTTGAGCCCATCAACCTAACTTTTTCAGCCATCGTCTTATCGGGAAGGAGGCTATCTCTCCGGTGGCTTTTCCTTCCCTTTTTAGTTCGTCTCTCTAGTTTTTTTCAGCCAGCATTCCACTGGGGGGAGGGGCGCCCTTAGAGTAGCTGCGGCCCCCTGTTAAGGTCACGCAAATTCCAACTAAACAGATTTCTGAGCACCGCTGCCATTCCCCTCTCTCCGATGAGCCTTGTTTTTGTTTGGCCCTTTCTCTGTTGATGAGTCTTCCGATGAACCTCACTGCCCATGCTGTGCATCGCCGCTTCTCTGGAGTTAGGCAACAGCTGTACGTTTATTAAAATCGATAGTTGCCGAGGTATCGCTAGATCTTGCCAGTGCCTCGCCGAAGTGATGCAGCCCATGATCTACAGTTTATAAGCTCCTTGACCTAATCGTCATCCTTCTCCATTGCATTGTTAGTAGCCACTAACTTTGTCAGGCAATATAGGATATTTTTCAGTGGCACCAAATCCTAGTTATTCATTTATACAATTTAGGGCTTAGTAGGTGCTAGGTTTTATTTGGAACTTGTTGATTGGTTTTGGTGTTTGTTGTATATATTGTTTCAATTGTTTGTAGTTGGATTTGTGTTTTCCGGTGAGTTTCGTTTCTTTTGCTCCCAATTTATTCGGGTCGTATTTTTCTTTTTTTTGGAAGGGTCCTCGAATGAAGATTTTGTTATTTTTCTTATTATTAAGGGATTAAGGCCGGGCATTTGTTAGTGTGAAAATATATCTCTAAGTCCCATTAATTTCTTTGATAATTTTATCAAAAGCCCCTAATATTGTATCTTAGTTGTGTTTCTTTAATGGAAATTAGTTTATTTTAAAAAAAAAATACTCTTATGATATTTCATGATTATATTGTTGATTGAATATGTATGTATTATTAATGTTTTTTCATATTTATATTAATAGCTAATAAAATATTTAAATGAAACTGACAATAATTAAAATAATATTAACTTACATTAACCATTTATAACAAATATATTATATATATAAAATAGTCATAATGTTATTAATAACTTCTTTTTATTATTATTATTACTATAATTGAGGGGCTAAATTTATAATCTCTACTTAACTGAAAGGATAAGTACACTGTACTTCATGACACAACTACTCAATTAAATTATTTAATTAAAATTAATTTAAATTAAATCTTGTACCATTGAAATTGAATTTGTAAAAATGAATTATAATTTCAATTTACTCAATAAAATTATTTGATTTATCACATGAATATAAATTAATTGAAATTGAATCTTGTATAATTAAATTTTAATTTCAATTTACTCAATTGAATTATTTAATTTATCATATGAATTTAAATTAATTCAAATTGAACCTTGCACATTTGAATTATAATTTCAATTTATTTAATTAAATTATTTAATTTATTTCATGAAGATAAATTAATTCAAAATTAACCTTGTACAATTGAATTATAATTTTAATTTACTCAATTGAATTATTTGATTTATCACATGAACATAAATTAATAAAATTCAAACCTTGCACAATTGAATTATAATTTCAATTTACTCAATTGAATTATTTGATTTATCACATGAATAAAATTAGTTCAAATTGAACCTTAAACACTTGAATTATAATTTCAATTTACTTAATTCAATTATTTGATTATCATATGAATTTAAATTAATTCAAATTGAACCTTGCACATTTGAATTATAAATTCAATTTACTCAGTTAAATTATTTAATTTATTACATGAAGATAAATTAATTCAAAATGAACCTTGTACAATTGAATTATAATTTCAATTTACTCAATTAAATTATTTGATTTATCACATGAACATAAATTAATTCAATTTGAACCTTGCACAACTGAATTATAATTTCAATTAAGTCAATTGAATTATTTGATTAATCACATGAATATAAATTAGTTCAAATTGAACCTTGCACAATTGAATTATTATTTTAATTTACTCTAATTATTTGATTTATCACATGATCATAAATTAGTTTAAATTGAATCTTCTACAATTGAATTATAATTTCAATTACTCATTTAAATTATTTAATTTATTACATGGATATAAATAATTTAAATTGAATCTTGTAAAATTAAAAATTAATAAAAAATAATTAATTTATTAATTTAATTAAAAAAAGTAAAAAAAATTACTATTAAATATTTAATTATATAAAAGCCTATATTTATTTAATTTTAATTATATAAAAGCCTATATTTATTTAATTTTTAGCCCAAAATATTTATAAAAAAATTATCATTAAGCTCAACCAATTGCCATCAAACCTAACTCAAAACCCAAGTAGCCTAAAATCAAGAAGCCAACAAAAGACCATTTTGCATGCGCTAAGAAGGGCAACGGGTGCACAAAATGGCCCTTTCTTTTAATTTTTATTATTTTTTAATTAAAGTATAATTTAATTAATTATTTGAATTAAATAATTAAAAAAATCTTTCTACTATAAAAAAGCACGGGAGTTACAAAAAAACAAAGTTCTGGGCATGTGCTTAACGCCTGCGTGAGGCGCCTAGCACATGACGCCATTTTATTTTAACAAACAGTGGTATTTTAAGCGTTTCGTAAGACATTTTTATTTCTTTTCCAATATAATTTTTTATTTCTTTTTTTTTTCAGTGCAATTGTTCTTTTATTTCTTTTTCTATACAATGTTAGAATAATTGATTCTAGAACAAAGATTGATCATTGCACAAAGATGCCAGCTGCAGCAATGAAGCGCACACAGACAAAAGGAAATTATGCAGAGGAATGCAAAAGGTCAAATCGGTTAATTTTCCTTTTGCATTTAAAATAATTTATTCAATTATAATTAATTATATATTTTTATTTTATTCTTATATTAAATAAAATATAAAATAAATTTTTTTTATTTTACATCACCAACATTTTTTCTCTCTCCTTCTCTCTCTCTCACTTTCACAGTTATTTTCACCAATTAATTTTCACTCTTACAATTAACACTCGTCCCTCATGGTTAACACTATAATTTTTTCGTGGAACAAAATTGATAAGTGTATTTATAAATTTATTTTTTTGTGATTTTTGAGTATTATAATTTATATTAATTAGAAATGTGTAGATATAGATGTAGAAAGTTAAAAATGTGTGTAAATTGGGAACGTGACCGAAAATGGTGAATCCCGCTTCTTTTTGTGGTTAGACGCGCCGGTGCGTGCATCAACGTGTTGCTGGCGACTGGCGAGTAGACGCATGTGCCACCGCGTTAGGCGCCCACAGCTTCAGGCAATAGGGTACGCGCTCGCTTCACACGCGCCCGACGGTGTGGTCCGAGCCAATCACATTAGGTACACGCTGCTTGGCGCGCGCCAAACGATGGTGCATGGGTCTCCTAGCCAGCCGCCAGCAGAGCGTAGACGCACGTGTCAGCGCGTCTGACCACAAAAATTCTCAAAATATTTTAAAAATTTTAATTAATTTATGTTGTTTATGTTTATTTATAATTATTTAATTTAATAATTTAAATTATTTAATTATTATGTAAATAGTCTAGTTGTTAGTTATAATTAAATTAAATTTTGATTTAATTGTTATATGTTATGTTGATTATTATTTTGTCAATATTAATAATTTTTTAATTTTTTCAGGAAGGAGAATGTTACAAAAGAATACGTAATTGCCGAAAAATATTTCTACCGAGCGAACGTACATACTTACTTAAAGTTATGAGTTATACAAAATATAAAAAATAAATTGACGTCGAGGCAAATAAAAATATTTAGAACCACATATTGGTAGTTTATTGGATGTATCAAATATTCCATTATTAAGTATTTTAGGACAAAAGATTTTATTAAGACGTGTGCATACCAAAAATTTATATGAATAATTATGTTTCTATATAGGTAAAGACGTATTAGATTTTCTCATCAAGATTTTTATTTGATTGTTAGTTTGAGGATGAGGGATTATCCTGTAGTAAGTGAGTTAGGTGATAGATTTTGTCATAAATATTTTTCGGGTAGAAGTCAGTTGACTTACAAGGATTTAAATATGTGGTTCATGAGCATTACATTTGACGATGATGTAAATGCAATAAAAATGTGTCTATTTTATATATTTCATAAATTGATAATGCCACATGATCGGAATAGAATTATACAATATTTTGTACTTCGTCTCGTAGATAATTTAGATGAGTTTAATATCTATCCTTGGGGCACAATTGCATGGACTGTACTCTATAATAGTTTATGCACGGTTTCAATTAAAAAGTTGGCGAAGGTCAAAAAAGCAGGCTCTGGGGATAAGGAATTATACAACTTATACTCATTTTGTCACGCATTCTTGGTAAGTAATTCTATATTTTTGATTCATTATGATATTATGATAGAGAAAATTTTATTTTGTTGACATAGTAATTTAAATTTATTATCATCATAGGTGTGGATCTACGAGGTAATCTCGAGATGTGGGGAGCTGTTTGCTGATAGGAATGAAGACTATTTTCCTCGTATTCTAAATTGGTCTGGCATGAGCACCCCATTATACGAAAACATCATAGATGTCCTCTTTGATGGTGTTGCGGTATGCTTTTATGTTTAACAAAAAATATATATAACTTTCTTATAATTTGTGTTATATGTTTTAATAATGATTAATAAATCTAAAATATTATAAAGGCTTTAGAGGTACATAGGAGGTTGGTACCCCACAAACATGAGAAGACTGCGAACTATCGCGCGGCGGTAAACTTTTGCATTCCATCGAAAAAATGGGGAGGGAGTCTTAAGTTGGAGACAGTTGATATCCCAAATACCCAATTCACCGATAATTTACAGCATCTCAATAAATTTAAAGCCCCGCCAGCGACTGAATTAATAGTATAATAATTTAATTTGTTTCCTTGAATTATCTGATACTTATGTTACTGGTTAGTATTAGCTTGTGAAAATTGATTATAATAACTTATGTATAGTTTCAATCCGGCACGTCAACATCACAATATCAAATCCTGGAGAAGAAGATGGATGATCTTGAAAAAATGATATTTACCAAGATTGATAAGGGTAACACAGAGCTTTCAGCTAAGATTGATAAGGTTGAAGAAAATATCTTGTATCAGATATCTCTCTTGATGCAACAGCTTAAACCAGCCAAGATCTCCGAAGATGTAAAGCAGAGTATGGTACGTTTTAAACCTAAAATATATTGGATACAAAGTTTAACAAGTTAATACATTAATTGGTATTGTTTGGTTTTGTAGGATACCAAATTCATGGCTGCTGACTTTCATACATTTGCTCCTGCCAATGAGTCTCACCATCAGTCATTTGCTCCTATTGTTGATAGTCCTACAAGCTTAAAAATTATACCTGCTCCATTGGGTGAAAACATAAGTAGGTATAGGTGCCTTCGCAATAAGGCAGCAACCCAAGTCAGTCTATATACCAATCCGTTAAAACAGCCCGCGAAAAAGAAACTTGTGGAATTGTAAATAGGACATACTATTAACATAAACAGGCAGTTGATTCCTATTTATCAGAGTAAATATGTTGAGCTTCTGGATTAGATAAAAAATAATCACCCAACACAACAGGTTCATTTGCACGGACTCGATCCGAACAACACATGGTTTAATGAGATACTACAAATTTAACTTAACGATTCAATGAGGACTTATTTTTACTTTTTTTGTTTTTTGAATTATCTAATAATATCAAAACTTATACATATTCTGTGTGTTTTGTAGTATATAAATGAATAATTGAAGGTTTTTCATTTGCGTTAAAGAACGTTTTCTGACATGTACTTACAAAATTGTACAATTGCAGATGCATATTTCTACGTTATTATATTACCCGTTTATTATGCATGTAACATTATCATCTCCACAAATGTGTATATTAACTATTATCGACTTTAACGAGTATCTTTTATTTGTGTTTAGGAGTACATTTAACAAATATGGCAAATGTCCTTCACTGCCAATCCTTCAGACAATAACGACTGGCTCAAAATGTTGTTGACTTATGCACTCGGAACAAAGACCGAGTTACTTGGCATTAAACCGTGGGCAATGGTCAATAAGGTACTTTTTAAGAATAATAATGAAGTTTTACTGTGCATGTAACAACATTAAGTTAAAAATAATACCATAATTATTTTTGTAGGTATATATTCCTCTGAATATCAATCAAGAACATTGGATTGTAGCGCAACTCGACCTTGCTCAGTTTGCAATCGTTCTTTATGATTTCAGCGTGAACGGCCATTCAGACGAGTCCATCATGAAATTTATAGAGCCTCTGTGTATTGCAATGCCTTTGTACCTTCAAAGGTGTAGATTTTATGTTTGAGAGACACACAAAGCCCAAATTTGTTCCTTTGGCCAGTGACTCATATCCGGGAGAATGTACCTCAACAAAAGGTCGGGAGCGGAGACTGTGGCGTCTTCGCCTATATGTATATTGAATATCTTATGTTAGGTCGGCCATTTGACTTATTCCTTGACATTGGTACCTTTTATAGACAGAAGATGGCCGTTGATTTGTGAACTACAACTTCATAGATATTTAGTACTATAATTTTTTTACATGCATTGATTGGGGTGTATAATTGATATACCATAATTGTTTATGGTCATTGATTTAGGTATATGTATACGGAAGTAGTTTTGCAGTTTGATAGAAGTGTGATTTATTTAATATGCATTGATTTTGGTGTATAATTGATATACCATAATTGTTTGTGGGCATTGATTTGGGTGTATATATGCGAAAGCGATTTTGTAATTTGATCAAAGTGTGTTTTTTCAATATGGTATGTTTGGGATCGTCCATATTGTCGAGGAGATTCTATCAAAATTTTATGAAAATTATCAACATTAATACTAAAGACAAGTGCATTAATATAAAAAAAAATAGTAAATATGTAATACAAAGTACAAGTGTATTAATATAAAAAAATAGTAAGTATGTAATACAAAGTACAAGTGTATTACAAAATAAGTGAATTATAGAAGTAACGAATCTCGACTCTCATACATAATTAAGTCTCATAGTATAGATCTTTCCCTTATTTTGTCAAATTCGTCTAAAACAAAAAAAATTTAAATATTAGCCTTATATTATACATAATTAAAATAAATAAGGTAAATATTTATAAACGAATATACATCACCAGCTCTGTAAAGGTACAGGGTTTCTACACGTTTGGCGGTTATGTCCATGTTGTCTACAATGACTACATATATTCTTTGATGGCTCCTCTTCTTAAGATATAATCTGATTCATCCGATGTCTGCCTGACTGACGACGTGCTATCGGAGGTTGAATGTCCATATTTTTCAAATACTCTGGGACTATCCAATCTGACACTTGACCAATCGGAAGTATTGGTTCGCTATAGGCACGGAATAAAGTCTCAGATGTGCAATAAGTTGAACAAAGACTCTCGTGGTATAATCTGATGTATCTGTATGCGGCGAGTGCATAGGAATAAGGCAGTTACCGATAATCAAACTTTCGATAGCTGCGTGTTCTTTTGCCAATGTCTACAATCTAGTTTACTCCATCATCCATAATTACAAATCGTAAATCATCAACAGAAGAAATGGTCATTCGACTTACCTTATCGTTATGTTTCATGACTTTATAATGTGCTCAGTTCGTCAAGACATTGGTCATATTTTGTAATACCAATCGTCTATGGTAAAATCATAATTGCGTTAGCTCTCGCATCCACTCCACTCCACCAAATTAGTCACCAGAAGCTTTCTTGCTTCTTTTGCAACTGCATTAATGCTCTCAACGTACCAACATCTTCTTTCAAATACTTCGTTATGTCAAGTCTCATTTGTCGCATCTTATTTAATTGGTATTAAAAATCATGGACACGATAAGCCTTGGCAGCAGTGAAGTAGGTAGATAGTTATACCCTATTTTTAGACTTATCTGATGGTAACTTATATTTTGTCATCAAATTTTCTTTCAAATGATATATGCAGAACCCATGATATGCATGAAGAAACACACCCCGTATAGCCATCTCAATACTGGTATGTCGTTCAGATATAAAAACAAGATTTTGATGATTTGCAATAACTCCTCGCAGTTTAACAATAAACCACTCCCAAGAAGTATTATTTTCTGAGTCAACAATTCCCCAAGCCAATGGAAAAATGTGATTGTTTCCATCTTTACAAACGACCATAAATATTGTACCAAGATAGGAACCTTTTAAAAATGTTCCGTCCACTGCAACCACCGGCTGGATTAATGAATTAAAACCTCTGATGCAGGGTCCTAACGCCATAAAGAAATACTTGAAGTGATTATCCGTGTCTGTTTCCAAATGAGTAGCCGTACCTGGGTTATTTTGTTGCAACCCATAGTTGTATGCAGGAAGCAATCTAAAAGAATTCTCAGGAGTACCTTTTATCAATTTTAATGCAAGCTCTTTAGCGCGCCAAGCGTTAGTATAGGTTATCTGAACACCGAATTGTTCACGTATGTCTGCTTGAATATCTTTTAGCCTATAGTTTCTATTGACCAATGTAAACTTATTTTTTTATTACTTTAGCAATAATTCGGCTCTTCGCTTGCCCATGACCATCATGTAATTGACTCAAAACACAAGTGTGCTCTATATCTACTCACCTAACAACAAAAAAATATCATCCTTCTGTCGACTCTGCCCGTAATCTCCACTTGCAGCTGTCATCATCACATTTTAACTCGAAACAATCTTTGGTGGATTTATAAACTCGAAAGCTCCATTTTCCCTTCATATAATTTTTCTACAAATACATCACCAATCTTAGTACAAGAAATTTTTTTCGATACATTCAAGTCAAATGGTGGTATTTCAGGCTGAAATTGAAATGAGCTTTCTACCTTAACCCTTTCTTCTTTACCATAACCCTCATCATCATCATCATCATCATCATCATTATCATTATCACCCTCCTCATCATCATCATCATTTACATCCCCATTCTCATCATCATCATCATCATCATTTCTACCATCATCATCAACCTCGTAACCATGATCATCATTTTCACCAATATCATAGCCAAGATCAACGCCAACATCTCTATATATCTGACTATGGTCATATATGTAGCCTCGTTGTTCATTGAGCATCGAAGGAGAATAATGATAATCCTTCGGGGAATTTGGAATATACACAGGAGTTGTCAATGAGAATTGCTTAGCATAGCATTCTTTTTATTCCATTGATGATTCTGCATTACTTTCAAGTCCTTGAGCATCTATTGTTACACAAAGCGGTGTAGCCATATTATTCTGTAAGCTCAACCACAATATTGCATCATCGTCATTTTCAAGTGGAATGGGTCTCAATTTTATAGTACTTGAAGGAACCTCAAACTTCAGAGTTACTTTATAATGCATCTGATTAACTTCTAAAAGATGACAAATTCTTCTCAACAACGCTTTGTATCTAATATTTTTCTGAACAACTATATGCATATTTTGATATCTAATGTATTTTTCAAAACCATCGCTACAGCTCTCCCATCTTCCCCCAAAATATATAATGGTTGAAATTTGTGACATAATCAATATCACCTGAAAAAAACATATTTATATAACTATTTTTATATATAATATATTTTTATTTTAAATATATAAAATAAATATAATATGCGAGTTCAGAAAAAACGAAAGCTATTTGGTAGTGGTGTTACAGTGTTGCGGTGGTGCGTATGAGCACCTTGTTGCAACCGATGCTCATCATGACTGTTGTACATGAGCACCTTGTTGCGACTGGTGCGCGCACAAGACGGCGGCCAACAACAACTACATGTGTAGCCACGCGCAGACGCACACCAATCGACGGCCAACAACAACTACATATGCAACCACCCGCAGCCACAACTCAGCCATAACAGCTATATGTGCAGTCAAGCACTATCTCAATAATCGAGTTTAATCATCTATTCATTACTTTTCATCTATTATATTTATTTCAATAAATATAAATAATACTATTATTTAAAATAAACAAAAACTTACTAGTTTTTAACTTCAGCTATTTTTCTTGAGTCTGAATCTTTAAATTGTCGCAGAAAGATGAAAAATTATATTCAAAATTGGCAGCAAATCTAGGAGTTTTGAGAATAAAATGCAGCAGATCTAAAATTTGAGAATAAAACGAGAGATGATATTATAGCGGTAATAAAAGAAAAATATATATAAAATTAGGATAGTTTATATATTTAAATAAAATAAAAAATATATATATGCTTTGAACACATGCATTAGGCGCGCGCCCAATACATGCGCCCAAAGTAAAGCGTTGTTGGATGCATGCCTTAGGTGCGTGCTCAATGCATGTAGCTAAAGCAAAGTATTGTTGGGCGTATGCGCTAATCGCGCACTCAACACATACGCTCAAGCCTTTTTATTTATTTTTTTAAATAAAATTTTATTTTTAATTTATATATAAGTAATATTTAATATATAACTATTTATTTTATTTTTAAATTTATTTATTAAAAAAATTAAATTGGGTGCTCGCTAGGCGAGCACCCAGGCATGTGCCCAGCAAGCATTTGCTCGCTGGGCGCATGCTCACTGAACGCTCGCCCAGCGAGCATTTTTTCTGTTTTTATTATTTTTATTATTATTATTTTTAATTATTATTATAAATAATATCTTTTATAATTATTTAAAATTTTATATCTTTAAATAATTTATATAAAATAAAATAAAAGATTAAATAACAACAAAAATTATTAAAATTGTAATAAATGTAAAATAGTAAACGTAACGTATATTTGGTTAGTATAATTTAAAATATTTAACTTCAGTTAACATAAAATTAGATATTAAATTAATGGTCAACTTGGAGAATTTTCCAATGCAAAATGGCAGAATTAAGCAACAACAGCACAAGCAAAAGCAATTGTACAAATGCAATGATTCAGTGAAAATGACATTAATGAGGTGTCTTGATTTGAATGAAAAGAGTACAATAGAAGACAATCCAATGACCATCAATGATTTAGTACAATAATAAGTCATCAAATAAACAAATCATTTGGAATATTGTAAAAATGGTAACTATATTAATCTATATATATCTCTTGTATTCAAGCCTTTATAAGACAATATTGTTACCTTGTATACAAATAACCCTTGTTACAATTCATATATCTCTGGTTTTCAACTTGGTATTAGAGCCAATTTTTAATGGCTTCAACTTCAACAAATACTGCACCAACAAACACTAACAACATTGTTTAACAAAACAACACAACCCTTGACCTAGTATTTTTTATGCATTATAGGGCCTAAGTGTGCAGTTCCTTACTTAGCCATTCCTCAACAAATCTCCAACTCAATTCCAGATCTCACATCACCCAGCATTCGTTCTAAGTCTAACTCTTGACATAAGTAAGCCTAACAACTTGATTTTGTTCTTCATTCAACAAATTATTTAGTGTTTGGTATCATGTCCCACATTAAATAGAAATTGGGTGGATCTTGAGTATATATAGGTGAATTGGTAGCAATACCTAATAGACTGATCTTTTGGGTCAATGGCAAGCGCCTAGGCTGTGATAAGTTGTATAAGAGCAAACATAAATTCTTATTCACATGTAGGGCCCTAAAATCACTCCAATAGAGATTTTCATGTAAAATGTGGGTCTCCTATGACTCTAAAAGGATGAGCAATATGGGCCAAGTAGGCTCTGAAAATGTGTCTTAAGCCTTAATAAAGAACCACATGGATATTAGGTCCCCATGTCCCCAAGGGGATGGGCAATATGAATCAGGTTGGCTCTTGAGTTTGGCCAGACCGTGACAAGGACATCATGTGATTAGGTGGAAGAAAATGTCACATCCCACATCGAATAACAATTAGGTAGATCTTGGGTATAATGGGCGAATAGGTGCATTATTTAAGAGGTTAGTCTTTTCGGGTCAATGATAAATTTCTAGCCTGTTAAGAGTAGTACCAAAGTAAACTCGAATTCTCATTCATATATGGGCTCTAAAATTGCCATAATGAAGATTGTCATGTGGAAGTAGGTTCCTCGTGTCTTAAAGAGATGGATAATACATGCCAAGTGGGTTTTTAAAATTCTATGTCTTGAGTTTAATAGAGATTGTCACGTAGGTAGTAGGTCCTCTAACACCAAGGAGATGGATAATATAGACCAGGTTTGCTCTTGAATTTGGACCAGATCGTGACAAAGGATTGGGTAGAGGAAAATATCACGTCCTACATTGAATAAAAATTGAGTGGATCTTAAATATATATAAATAAGTAAACAATATTATTTAAGAAAATAGTTGTTTTAGTCAATGACAAACGCCTAACCCGTGACATTAGAGAGGCCTCAACAAGCCTAACTAGATTTGGTCACAAATAATAATATTGATGTGAGATTATTTTGTTAATTTGTGATTTTAATACTATTTAAAATATAATATAAAATTGTTATATATTTAGATGCTTATTATACAATAAATAATATTATTTACTAAAATAAAACTCATGTATGTATTATGTATCATGTATCTACATCAATCCTTATTAGCAATAGACTAAACATTCTCAATAATTAATCTATATATATATATGTGTGTGTGTGTGTGTGTGTGTGTGTGTTTATAGCAAGTTGTTGTTTTATATTCGTATAGAAGACAAAAACAAAAGGGGTATTGGTGTGTTAAATAATAATGGTTTTGTGATAATGGTAGGCAACGAAGGCTGCTTAATCATTGTTATTGTAGGTTAAGCATATAGGGAACAGAATCAATGGTTAAATAATTTCACAGGGGTGACTATCAAATGGCGCATGTTTTGAGGCAACTCTAGATCAATGCATATTGCATAGCCCACACTTGATAGCAACAGCCATAGCCGCAGCCGCACGTAGAATATTATTACACCTAACTTTTCCTGTCACCGTTACAGTGTTTAATTTTCCTATTCAATTTCCAATTCCACGATCCCTCCAAGCTTATTATTCAAATTCAAGGTAACATTTTTAGGCGAAGCCCAACTCTCTGGATTTTTATTTCCTTATACTTTCTTTTTATTTATTTATTTTTTATTTTTTTTTTGCCTTTTTTTAAGCTACTATTTTTTTGCCACTAAAGCAACTAAAAGTGTCATTTTAGGGTATATTAAAAGAAATTTGGACTTAAGAAATAACATAAAATTTTGGACCGTTCAATTTTCAGTAGGTCCCATCAACCCATCATAATGAGTAATAACTTGCCAAATTCATTTTTAGGCATAAACTGGCCAACTTCCACATATTATTTTAAAAATTAAGGAAACACAAAACATGTTGTACGCAAGATTTTACGACTGGTGGATGGCTCTAGTAATGTTTGGAGAGTGGTGGGAATTTATAGAAATCCTAATATGAATGATCACCAATTTGGTTGGGATTTATTACTGAGGCCGAGATGGATCAATTCTTTACTGTTACATATGTTTGGGTGATTTTAATGAAATTTTAGAAATATAAAACAAAGTGGTGATTTCTATAGCTATCATACCTTCTATGCTAATATTTCAAAATATGGTAAGGGAGTTGGAATTGATGGGATTCTCAGGTCTGAAATTTACTTGGAAGGAGCTGCGAGTTGATGATGGTGTTATTTTAGAAAGGCTAGATAGGGCTTTTATGTGTGGGCATTGGCAGCAACTTTTTCCAAAGGCAAAATTATTTCATCAGAATTTTTTCCTCTTCCGATCATAGGATAGTCTACGTCCTGTTGTCATCTCCTATGGGATTCGGGAATCAAAATTCTCGAGACATAAAGCAGGAGTAGTATGTGTTTAAGCCATTATGGCTAAGGGAGGAAGAATGCAGAGAAGTGGTTCAGGCCAAATGGTGTAGGGGGACCAACATGAATAATAAAATGAAATGATGTGATAGGGCATTAAATCTGTGGCATCTCTCTCAGGGTTGTTCTGTACTAGCTAAAATCAGATGTATCAGGGCAGAAATTAGTTGTTTGTTGGACAACCAGACATCAAGATTTGATTTGCAATATGTTAAAGAGTTTGAGGCGCAACTTCATATTCTCCTAAAGAGAAGGAGGAGCTGTATTGGTTTCAACGAGCTAGGTCAGATTAGTTGGCTTAAGGGGATTAAAACACTAAGTTCTTCCATCAAAAAGGGAATTGGCGACGTGCAAAAAACTATCTTTTAGGATTGCTTACTGCAAATAGGGAATGATGTCATGACCCAGCAGGAATCACTACATCATTTCAAATTATTTTCTGATTTGTTTCATTCTTCTAATCCTAACCCATGTATTTTTTAGGAGTATTTTGGTAGGTTCCAACCATGTATTTTGGTAGCTGGACAGAATTATTTAAATGCCTTATTTTCAAAAGAAGAAGTTCATTCAACCTTATTTTCTATGTTGAATATTGACTTGAATGATTCAAAGATAAGCACTCAATTTTTTACAATTGAAAATGGCTTAGTAGGCACCAAATTGTGTCTACAATTGATGATTTTTTTCAAGTTGTTTTTCACACACAAATATCATAGTTTTGCTATAAATAGAGGCAAATGGTGTGAGACACAAGTGAGAGATACAAGAATTTAAGATTTCTAAATTTGAGAGCATTTGAAAGAAAATACATATTTATGCAATTTCATTAGTCAAGTGTTCTCTTGAGTGTATTGGATGTATTGGAGTTTTGAGTTGTGATGATTATTTCACAATAATTATATACTCCTATTTGTTATAGTAAAATATCCTTTTGTGTTTTTGCATGTGGACGTAAGCTATAAAGTTGAATCACGTAAATTTGTACCTTCTTCTTTTGCTTACCTTGCCACATTTATCTACTAACAACGTCATTATGAATTTATATGATTATTACTCAACCCATTGCTTCCGCACAATATTCTATAGGTTGTTTTAAAGCTCCTTGACCTTATAAGCTTCATGTTGTGTTTTACCAGCAACTTTGGGATGTGTAGGAAGAGATGTTTCGGAATTCTATTTGAAAGTTCTAAATAAGGGCAAATCACTAGTAGGGTTTAATAGCACTAATGTGGTGTTAATTCTTAAAACTACATCACCATTACATATTGCTGAGTTTAGACCTATTAGCCTTTTGTCATGGACTGTTTTTGAACCGTGCGGCCTTAGCCGCATTGCGTGCTAAGCAGTTAAAAAAAAACCATACAAAGAGAAGAAAGAAAGGCACACCAAGTGTTTGCACGAATGCTTTCTTATATTGCTGAAGAGAAAACAAAGTTATGAGATAAAAAATACAAGTGAAGGTCTCCCCCTTTTACAGTAGCAGCCCTATACAATCAATGGCTGAGATCTAATAGATTTAACAGTGTATATACAAGATGGGATAATATTCCTTAGAATATTCCTAGATGCTCTCATACCTATTATGAAAGTCCAACTAGGATTAACTTCCTTAATAAATTACGGGCCAAGCCCGGTTCTCCATCCTAACCAACGGGCCTTCTAGAAGCTCTGGTCCATGTAGCGCTCCATGGTCCAAAAGGCCTCCAGCAGGCCTAGTCGTGCACCAAGAAAAGACCATAGCTCAGTAACTTTTGTGGGTGCCTCCCAATCCATTATGGCGCGAATCTTCGCCCTGTCCATCATCAACCTGCCGTCTTTAATCTTGTGACCCAAAAAGTCCACCTCCGGCTTGGCGAATGAACACTTCTCCCTCTTCACATACAGCTCATTCTCGCGGAGCACCTTTAAGACAGATTTCAAGTGTTCCACGTGCTCTTCGAGAGTGTTGCTGTAGATGACGATGTCGTCTAGGTACACGACGATGAATTTATCAAGGAAGGGCTGGAGTATGTTGTTCATCAGTGTGCAGAAAGTGGCTGGCGCATTTGTGAGGCCAAATGGCATGACCAAAAACTCAAAGGCCCATAACGCGTCATACAGGTGGTTTTCGGATCATCGCCCTTGGCTATCTGCACCTGATGGTAACCTGACCGCAAATCCAGCTTCGAAAAGTACTTCGTCTGCCCCAATTGATCAAACAGGTCAGCAATTAAAGGAATGGGATACCTATTTTTGACAGTGACCTTGTTCAGCGACCGGTAGTCTATGCATAACCGCAATGATCCGTCGTGCTTGCACTGGAAAAGCACGGGCGCACCGTAGGGCGCCTCAGATGGCTGAATAAATCCTGCATCCAGCAACTCCTTGAGCTGCTTCCGCAACTCTGCTAACTCTGGTGAAGACATTTGGTACGGGGCTTTGGCTGATGGTTTAGCCCCCGGCTCTAGCTCAATCTCATAATCAATAGCCCGTCTTGGTGGTAATTTCTGTGGTAATGCTGCTGGCATCACGGCCTGGTGCTGTTAGAGTACTTTCGTGATCTCTGCTGGCAGCTCCTCTTCGCCCCCGTACCCCTCATCATCTACCTCTCATATCATGGCGAGGTATGTCTCTTACCCCCGTTTAACTCCCTTCTTCAATTGCATGGCGGACAGGAGAGTGGTGTGGGCGTTGGGGTCGGGTTTCCCACCTATTGGCTTGTTTATTGTCGACACCATGCATGGTCCTCCCTCCAGAATGCATACATAGTTGTGTCAGGGAAGTGGCACCACATTAAACTGTCGCAGAAAATTCATACCAAGAACAACATCAAAATCATCGAGAGGGCTACCGAAAAGTTTACCTTACCGCTCCATTTTTCGAGGCTCATTTCAACTCTACGAATGACCCCGTCCAGTGGCTTGATTGCAGCGTTCACGGTCTTGAGGTAGCCAATCCCCTTCTCCACCTTGAAGCCCAAGCGTACTGCTTCCGCATACTTCATAAAGTTGTGCGTAACTCCAGTATCTACTAGCGCTTGAGTCCTCTTCCCGTTAATATAGGCTTCAATATACATCAGCGCCTTTCCTACTGGTGCGCAGGCTGCCCGCTTGGCATTGAGGGCATTGAGCAACTACAAACATCCCAATTGTTCCTGTTCGCCCACTTGTTGAGTCTCTAACATCGCGTTGATAGCCTTCTTCTTTGGACAGTCCTTTACCCAATGATCCCTATCGCAAAGGAAGCAGCTAGATCTCAACTTTCTCCCGCCGTTGCACTTCTGCTCTCTCCTTGTGAGTGGTTTACCTTTCCCCTCCTTATCCTACGGAGGTTGAGACTCCCTAGTTCCCCCACCTTTGCTCTGATTGGGCTTCGAATTTTTGGACTTCCCCGCATCACCCTTGCGGTAATCAGTAAGCATTTCCGCCAATGTGAGGGCGTCGAATATGTTCTACACTCCACGCCGCCTCAGCTCATTGGACGCCCAAGTCTATAATCCGTCGAGGAAATTGAACAGCAAGTCTTCTTCACTCATATTGGAGATCTGTAGCATTAGCAGTGAGTACTCTTCTACGTACTCGCCAATCAACTTGGTCTGTTTCAACTCCTTTAGACGTTTCCTAGCGTCGTGTGCCATATTCTCCGGATAGAATTGACGCTTCAGCTTCTGTTGCAACTCTGTCCAGGTGTTGATGGTGCAAGTACCCTTGTGAATCTCCTCGCTCTTCCTACGCCACCACAGAATTGCATGATCAGAGAGATATAGGGTTGCGGTGTTTACCTTATCCTCGTCCCGTACGCCTGCGGCGTCGAAGTATCTCTCCATCTGCCAGAAGTAATTGTTGAGCTCCTTGGCGTTCCGCTTCTTGTTGAACTCCTTGGGCTTAGGAGCATCGACTCTCGGTGTAGACACTGTTACTTGAGCGGCGACAGACCCGTTTGTCACCGCCCGCTTGCACAGCACCACATCCTCCTTGACAGTTTCGAGCCCACGGTGTAGCTCCTCTACTTGGGCTTGAATACTGTCCATTGTGGTAAGGACACTCTCCTGAAAAGCCTTAATCCAGTCTCACTGCCTATCGACGTAAACCTCGATGGATGTGCTGATGAGGGAGCGCAGCTCATCTCTTTGAGTGTCGAGGCCTCCCTCGATCTTCTCTACTTGCTGCTCCAGCTCTCCAAGGCGATCTGCCGCCTTTCCAATAGCGCCGCTGAGTGCTCTCACCATACTCCCTACATCCTAACCTGAATCCGCTGACTTCTCGCGAGAGGCCACACTGTGCTTCTTAGCTTTAGGGTTCCGACCCCTCTCTTCAGTCAAATCTGATGGTCCACCGTCTTTCTCCATCTCTGAACTGAACCCGCTCTGATACCAACTATCACGGACTGTTTTTAAACCGTGCGGTCTTAGACGCGTTGCGTGCTAAGCAGCAAAAAAAAACCACACAAAGAGAAGAAAGAAAGGCACACCAAGTGTTTGTACGAATGCTCTCTTATATTGCTGAAGAGAAAACAAAGCTATGAGATGAAAAATACAAGTGAGGGTCTCCCCCTTTTTATAGTAGCAGCCCTATACAATCAATGGCTGAGATCTAATCGATCTAACGGTGTATATACAAGATTGGATAATATTCCTTAGAATATTCCTAGATGCTCTCCTACTTATTATGGAAGTCTAACTAGGGTTAACTTCCTTAATAAGTTGCGGGCCAAGCCCGGTTCTCCATCCTAACCAGCGGACCTTCTAGAAGCTCCGGTCCACGTAGCGCTCCATGGTCCAAGAGGCCTCCAGCAGGCCTAGCACGCACCAAGTGCTCGAGAAAATACTTGAGAGCACTTGGGGCGTGACACTTTGCATCCTCTACAAGATAGTGTCCAAGTGTTTGGCTAATAGGCTGAAGAAAGTATTACCTGATATCATTTATGCATCACAAAGTGCATTTATGCATGGACATCTAATTTCAAACAACATTATTTTAGGGTTTGAATTAATGTATTTCTTAAGAAACAAAAGGCATGGCAAGAGTAGTTTTTTTGCTTAAAGATGGATATTAGTAAGGCATATAATCAGGTTGAGTGGCAATTTGTGCTTTTTTTTAATGGAGAAATTTAGGTTCAATTCACATTGATAGCAACTAATTTTTAATTGCCTATCTTCTATTCATTTAGAGTTTATGGTTAATGTTGTTGTTGCAATGTCTGTGGTATCTCCCATAGGGTTCTGCTAGGGCTGCTCTTTATCTCTACATTTGTTTATGATATAGGCAGAGGGCTTATCATTCTTGCTGCAATAAACGAAAGGTAAGAGTGCCTTGTCTGGATTTACTTGTTCACGTAATGCTCCAAGTGTATCTCATTTGTTCTTTGCATATGATACTTTAGTTTTCTATAAGACCAACCTACATAATTGTTCAATTTTATTATGAGTTCTTTCCGTGTATGAAGCTGCCTTAGGACAGAAGATTAATTTGGACAAGTCAACCATTATTTGTAGTTTTAATGTTTTTCCTTCAGATAAAAAAGCAATTATTAAATTGTTTTGGGTTAAAGTCTTAAACCAACTATCATTGTTATTTGATCTCTCATCAGTTATTGGTATGAATAAGACACTTGTCTTTTAACACATAATAGATCTTATCTGGTGTTGTTTGCAACTCTTGAGGAGGAAGTTATTCTCTTTTTAAGAGGAGGTTTGTATGCCGTTTATGAAGAGTGGTCTAGGCTTTAAAAATCTTGGGTTGTTTAATCAAGCTATGGTGGTGAAACAGGGTTGGAGAATATGGATGTATCCATAAGCATTAGCAAGCGAAATTTTAAAGGTGAAATATTTACCATATGAGAATTTTTTTAATGGTAGGATGTAGTTGGGCTACTCCTTTTTATGGCATAATTGGGTTTGGAGAAGGGATTTACTTCATAAAGGAGTTACATATAGGGTGGGTGATGGTCTTGCCATTTTAGTCTTCTCAAATCTATGACTGCCAAGGCCATTCGCTTATAGGCCTATCACTCCGAGTTTTTGGGGAGATTTTTTCAGGTAAAGGATTTAAAAAATGAAGATGGGAATTAGAAATTTAGAGTAATTAAGGAGATCTTTTGGCCATGGATGTTGCATTGATAACTTTAATTCTAATAAGGAGTTTCTCAAGTAAAGATATATTGATGTGGCACTTTACAAATTCAGGACTCTTCACAGTGAAATTAGCTTATAAGGTAGAGAAGTTGAGACATAATTTAGTTATGGATGGTTCGAGCCCTTACTCTTAATGCTAGTGGTATCGTCTTCAGATTATAAATGTTCTACTTAAAGTTAAAATATTTACTTTACGAACTTGCTTGAATATCCTTCCCATAGCTCAATCTCTTTATTGTTGCCATTTGGATATCTCTACAATTCTATGTGGACATGATGTTGAAAGCTCTTATCATATTTTGTGACTTGCCCAGATGTGGCTAAGGTATGGGAGAATAGTATATTTTGGGTAGGTACTACTGAAGAATTTGCATTAGTCAATATAATTTATAAACCGAAAAAGATCTAAGTCAAAATACTTGATGAATTTGAGGTGAAATTAATGTGTTTGACTGTTTAGTGAGTTAAAGAGCATGCATATAAGTTGTATAACCAGTACTCCAGAGCATTTGTTTAAATTACTTCATGCGCACTACTATATATTGGAACAATAAAATTTTTGTATGATAACACTTTTAGAAATTGATCATAACAAACACTTTATGTACTTTTTTTGTGGCATTAGGATTATGCATCAAAGATATTTAATCATTCTTTTAACCAGTTTATAGTTGATAAAAAATTTTGAAAAGTGCATGTTTAATGACAATATTTATAATTACATGTAAAAATAAAAATAATCAAATTCAAATTTAAACTTGTCATTCATTCGATAAACAATATGTGTAGTCATTATAAACACCATTACAATTGCTATTGCATATTTTATTTTATTACATTTAATGTTATTTATCTTTTTATATTTCAAATTTAAATTTAATATGATTTTTCAGTTGTCATCTTACTAATTAATATTGTTTAAAAATTTTCTAGTTAAATTTATATAATAGGTGAAAACCACTTACTAGTCGGTTTAAGTTATCTATCCACAAACTCAATCAAAATCCAACTGAAACTGAAAATAATAATAATAATAATAATAAAGCAACTTATGGTGGATGGTGGCAGATTTCGTCCAGTTATCAGCCAAAAAATCTAACCCGACTAATCCTCAAACCAAACAAACTAACTAAAACTATATATGTGTATGTCAATTGATGTGATGGGATTGGTGGCAATTAGCGGGGCCAGTAGGTAAGTAAGCTAATGACTTAATAATTTCAAACGAAGGAAAAACATGGGTGTGAAAGTTAGTAAAGTTTCTTTTAGTTTAAACCTTTTCTTTGAACACAGTCCCTTACCAAAAATATTCAATGCATGAAGAGAAAACCCCCTACTTAATTGGACATCTTCAAGAATTCAAACACAAATCAATCAGTTAATTCCATTAATATAGACTTAACAAGATGCTAGTTTGAAGAGAAAAAAATTTCGCAAGACAAAAAATAGACCAAGAGAAAACAGAACACTTTTTTTAGTAATAAAAAGAGTAAATAAATAATTTTGTAAGATTCTATTGAGTTGTAATACCGGATTGGTGTTAAGAGGGGAGTTAAGTGTCTATTTACAATTTTTCTTTTTTTGATAAATTGCCTTGATTGATTTTATTTAATAAATACACTTACTAAATTATTATTATTATTATTATAAATCAAACCCATTTGTAATATAATTCAAAAATCTACTGTAAATATATAAGAGTATTTCTATACTTTTTAAATTATTTAAAAATTTTATCTCAAATTGATGTGTCAAATAATCATTAAATGATAAAATATTATAAATTTAAAATCAATCATTACATTATTTTACTATTTAATAATTATTTGATACATCATTTAAAATAAAAATAATTTAAAATAATATTTAAAAAGTATAACATTATTCAATGAATTCAAGTCCTCTTCTAAACTAAAATTTCACCTAATATTTTACTAGTATGTTATGGGTAAAGATTGATATTGTTAAAAAAAAATAATAATAGATCTTAATTATTCATATCTAATATATAATACATGTTAAAAAATTCTTAAAAATTTAAGTAAAACTTAGTTTAAGAGAAGATTTTAATTTGTATTAGGGATGACAGTAGATTAGGTTTGGAACAGATATTCCTAAACTCGAATTTGCATTCGCTTTAAAAATAAAATACCAAAAATGTTTTAAATTTATTGCAGGCTTAAAATTTTAATATCAAACCTGCTCTAACAAGTACGTACTCATTACCAAATTCATAATAGATTATCGACAGATTTTAAGTGGGTTTGATAATAAGTATATAACACTTTGCATACATAATAGGAGCAAACGCTAAAAGTGTGCTCAATATGTGTGCTAAGAGTGCACACTTAGTGCTTAACATGCATGCTAGGAGCACACACTAAGCGCACAACACTTAACATGCGTGATAGGAGAGAATGCTAAAAGTGTGCTACGTTATGAGTTTAGTGTGTTTAGCATACGCTTTTAGTGCACTTAGTACACGTGCTAAAAGTTTATGCTAAATGCGCAACGTTGTGCATTTAATGCTTAACATACTTAGTACACGTGCTAAGAGTTCATGTTAAGCGCGCAACATACGCTTTTAACATACATGCTAAGTGAGCAATACATGCAATACGTAATTTATTTTTTTTTGTTAAAAAATTTAAAAACAAATGTAGCATTTATAAATATTTATTGTGGATATCCGTCGATTTTTTATTAAATTTGTACTCATCTTAAATATATTATAAATTTTAATTTTATATATAAAATATACTTTATATCTTATTAAATTACAAGTGAATTTTAATAAGTTTACAGATAACTTTGCCATTCTTATTCAGATAATAAATGAATTTTAATAAGAAATTTATTATCACAAATAAGTGTAAAAGAGAATTGAAGAGAGATATGTGTATTCCCAAAAACAATTTCCGCAAGCCCACGAGAGAATTAACTGAACTCCAATGTCAAAGAGCAGGACTATGTGCCATATACAACTTTCTTAAGTTTTATTTCATATTTTTATTTTAGTGTATTATTTTATTATTTGGCTCATAATTTTAGTAAAATTTATTTTTTAACAGTTATTATTTTCTTAAGAATAAAGCATGCTACGAATATAAATAGACTTTAAAAAAATTATATAGAATACACATTAATAATATTTTAATTATCAGATTTCTTTTGTCAGGATATAATATTTTTTTATATTAAGAAAATTCTCTTTTTTTTATATAGATTGGAGACGTCACAATGATGATTGTGTGACGTAGAGAATGCTATTGTGGTTGCATAATAAATGATGACAGGCCGCAATTAATTCGGGTCTACTGATTCGCCGATTGCACCCAAATTATCAATACAATAAAGGAAAATTTTCACAAATAACTTAAAATTTTAGATAATTATTTTTTTTAGCTATCAATTAATATTCTATTTTTATTAGATAAAGCTAGGATAAATCGATATAACTATCTTTATTTATAAAATATAATAGTAAATAAAATATTTAAAAATAAATGTATAAAAATTGACATTTTCAAAATCAATTTCAAAATAAACACTTTAACTTTTGGATTAATTAGATTTCAATATCTTAATTAAAAAACAGTACTATTACTTTTAGTATTATGCAATGTATTTATTATATATATATATATATATTTAAATTTGACCAAATTAGAATTATAAATATAATTTTGAAGTCTTTGTGTTTATTTTATAAATGTATAAATAGTGAAATATAGACGTAGTATGATGTGATGAAATAAAAAAGAATTAAAGTGAATGCAAGAGAAAAAATCACAAGTTTGAAAAAAAATTTGGAAAAATTTAGGTTGGTCATGGGTTTTCCAAGTGCATACTATGCAACCGCGAAGCAATTGGGCAAAGTGGTGCATGTTTTGTAGAGGCTCATGTCGCGCTCTTAGAGAGGTATATACTTTGCGCAGGGACATCACGCACCTTTTGCGTGCGTGCGAGTGAAAGGATTCATCCATTGCACAATTTTCTCGAATTTTATTTATTTATTTAAATAATTTTTTATTTTTTATTATAGGTATTATGAAGTATGAGTCACTCATTGTATAGTTTGGAGAAATATAGAAGAACTTTAATCATAATAATGAAAGATATATTGGGTACAAAAACTTTAATATTTCAAGTTTAAAGGATATGAAATATGAAGAGCTTTTAAATACCGTGTGTCATCAATTGGAGTTAATAATATATAGTATAAAGTATCTTTAAAAATTTCTTTTGATGCACTAGATTTAAGTTGAGATCAATTTAGATTGAAAATGATAATGTTGTTCGGCTCTTTATATGGATCAATAAAAGATTGTTATATCTCTATGTGTAACAGTGGATCTTAAAGCTCCCGTATGTGAAGAGAATGCATAGGCACTCATTGAGAACCAACCACCCTGCTATAATTACTTCATGTTGACAAGCAGTAGCAACCAAGTGAGTAGCATAACCCCAACAATACTAACTGCTATGCTTCCTATAAATACTACGATGACTATCATTATTCCACTATAATACTCAATGAAGACCTAACTTATATGTATTATGATATTCAGACAAATGAGGATGTCAATAGTAAAAGAAATGCTAATAATATGGAAGAAGCTGATATATAAGATGATTTATAGGAAGAAATATTATGTTATATTTCCAATAGTTCTCGTAATGAGGCTTGTACATATAGAAAATGGGATAAAGTTGATGTAAAAAATTATTTTTAATTCCTTCTTTCAATACCACCATCTGACTTGGCTCTATTGGATAGGTTTTCATACTCTAGAATTAAAGAAGTGTTTGAGGAGAAGTTGTATAATAGATAAAATGAACTTTATCAAGTTGTTAGCTTGTTGGTATTTAAGAGTAATTGAAGCTTCAAAGTCTACAAAAAAATTATTTTGAGGTAAAATATGATGATGAGAGATACAAATGGTGATTACATACAGTGTCGACGAATATGAGAAAACATTTCATTATGCATAGAATAGATGCAATCACACATGTCAGTTGGACCGATTGCATGATGATTAGTGATAAGACAAGAGTTGGATTATTAGTAAATTACAAAAAAAATTAAGTTTGCATCAATCAGTAGAATTTATAGACCAAAGGAGATTCAAGCATTTACATGAAGAATTTGGTAAAGAGTTAACGTATTCTATTGTTTGGCGAGTTAAAGAGCATGCATGCAGGTTGTATAGTTAGTGCTCCATAGGATTCATTTAGATTGCTTCATGCGTACTACTATATGTTGGAACTACAAAATTCTTGTATGGTAACACATTTAGAAATTGATGATAGAAAGTACTTTATGTACTTTTTTGTGGCCTTTAAATCATATATCAAGAGTTTTTAGTCATCCATCTAATCAGTGATTGCAGTTGATAGAACATTTTAAAAGGTGTATACCTAGATACACTATTTATGATCATATGTAAATATGAAAATATCAAATTCAAATTTAGACTTGTCATCCATCCGATGAAGAATGTGTGCCGTTGTAAGCAGCATAACAATTAATATTAGTTATTGTATTTTGTTACTATTTAATATTATTAGTCTTTTATAACTTAAATTTAAATTTAATGTAATTTTTTATTTTTTATTTTTTCATCTTGCTACTACTTAATATTGTTTAGATTTTTATAGTTAAAATTATAATGAATATAATTTTTATTTGTCAATTCAAAATTGATTTGCAAAGTAAAAAATATCCAAATCATGCATTAAATTTATTTTGAGCATGAGTCCACAATTTCATGGCCATCTTCTGTCTAAAAAAAAAGATCGATATCCAGTTTAAAATCTAAGAGCCGACCCAACATCAATAATTAATAAACATACAAACAAATACTTTACAATTCTTACTCTACACCCTGTGTTGAGGCAAACCCTCTTTTAACCTATTGACATTGAAGGGTGAAAAATCTAAAATAACATCCCTCCTAAGTTCATAAAATCAGCATGATTGAAGATAGTGTGGCATAAGAATGTATAAAGGAGTGACATGAGTCTCCAGCATGCCATTAGCGTATCCAGTAATGTTGGAATCATAGATAGTGATCTTCCAATGTAGCAAATCCACCTTTCCCGCATTCTAATGCTGACATTTGTAGTTAACAGAATATAAATCTATATGAAGTTGGACCTTGTTATATAAATTTAATAATGTATAATAAAATAAATAAATTCTTAAACTAAAACAATTGTCTTTTCAACCTTAACCTATAATTTTGCCACCAAGTAAATCTTCTTTGATTCCTAATTCATATGACAACAACATTAGGTCTCATGTAATGGCAAATAGATTATAGGCAAATTTGTTGTAAATATAATTATAGGACTTTTACATTTACAATAAAAGAATAAATTAGTAAATGTGAAAGTCACACTAAAACAAGAAATCTATTGAATAAAACTTACAAAAAAAATACGTATTTATAGTGATAAACCTTTTTTAGCAATGCTTGCTAATACTTACACTAGCATTGATGGACTAATTTTAAGTACTCATTAATATGGTGCAAAACTCAACATACATGTATAAGAAAATAAATTCAATAAAAGAACACTTAGATTAAAAAATATAATAACATTCACATCCTTACAAAGTCATTTGGCCAGTTGTTTAAGAGCTGATGAAACCATGATGGGTTAAAATTAATCCCAGGTAAACTGACACGACCTTCACCATTGTGAACCCAAGCTTCAAACTCTACTTGGACGGCCAAGCCTATTAGTTGTAACATATTTACATTTAGCTCGGTCTTACATATTGAATATGCTTATTGGAGATTTTAAAAAAAAATCATATCTCTTCATATAGATTTCTAGTTTGAAATTGTCACAATAAAACTTATCCACCAAAATTCTCAAAAATGAATTATTCTGCATATCTAAAATTTGCCTATACATGTCACTCTAAATAATTTCATTTGAGTGGGCATCAACTTATGTCTTATAAGATCTAAGGTCCACATCTTTAAGTATGGTGTAACTGGAGCTCGAAAAAACTCATCGGTCAGAATTCTATATTCTTTGGATACATTATATTCCTTAAAAATAAATAACAAATTATTAAATGTAATAACAAATTAAATATACTAACTAAGTGTGGTAAAAAATTGAAAAATCAAATTGGACCGAATGAACCAAACTAAACTAAACCACTATGGTTTGGTTCGATTTTTTCTTGGCTAGTTTGATTTTTAATTTTATATTTTAAAAACAATTCGTGAAAAAAGTCAACTAAATTCTTATAATCTATCTCCACCACATACACTGTACCATATAATTCAATAGCATTTTGTAGGCTTTGATAGATAGAAAAACACACAATAGTAAAAGAATTAAAATCTCTTAAAAAATTTTGTTGCAACCTATAAAATAACACCAACAGAATTTTGGAGAACCCATCTAACTCCCATACAATTCTTTTGAACATCAAAGGCAATATCCATGTTCAATTTCAATTTTCCAAATTCTATTAGTCTCTAAATATTGTAGGCAAATGACAAACTTGAAGCGGTACCAATTAAACTCAAAACCTGAAGCAAAGTAGCGAAGATTAACAAAAGGAAGTTGTGTAGAACGTAGAATAACAATAGCAATATGTATAAAACTTGTTTGAAACACATAACTAGCATATAATCTGACTTCATTCACTCTTATTGTTCTCCTTGGCAAGACCATCTTCTTTAGTTCTTGGAATTGAAAGAGATGAAAACCAACACGTTGCAGATTATCTTTAGGCGAGGTCTCAACTTGATCAAATAGCCTGATTCCTAACATTCCAACAAAGTCCACAACAGCACATACAACAACTATAAATCCTCCTCTGTCAAAGACTGAAACCAAGCCACTTATAATTCCCTTAAATTACAATTATGTATTGCAAAATACCCACATTAAAAATGTTGTTCTTATTGGTATAAAATAAAAACAATTAACAAAATAAACTCATCGAATGCTGGATCATCTTGTTCATAATTACATGTATAGGGAAAGAAGATTACCTCAATTCCTTACTTTGGTAAATCTTTAATTGACAGCTGCAATCTTCTTTATTGTCTTTAACCTTCAAACTCAATGCATGTGGGCACATGAATCTTTCCTTAATCTTTAAAATCACTAATATCCAAGTTTGATAAAAGAGTAGTAACCAAATTCTTTTTTACGTAAGAATACATAAAAAGAATTTTTCTGGTTATAGTTTAAATTATTATTTGCTACTCTCTACCTCCTATATATATATAGGAATCTCTTAAGTATTTAGAATTAGATTAGGATTAGAAATTAGAGTTTGATTATAATTTGAGCTAGTAGAGGGACTACAAGACATATGAACTTCCTAGCCACAAATTTAAAAGGTTCAGTCTTAGTTATCTCATAATCTACTAGTTCTTCTAAATTAACCTCAAGTTATTCCAGTAAAAGTCAAGAACTACACTCTAGTAACACATGTTATTAAGTAAAAGTCTATTTAATTAAAAATCTTTTTTAATTAGGTTGGGCTTAATTTTTAGACCAATAATAACTACTTAATTGACCATCTAATTGATGTCCATAATTAAAGTTAGGTCATGAAAAAAATATTTTGCCTGTTTAATTACTTATTTGCCCACAAGTCGCTGAATGCTCTAATGATTACTTTTAATATGTCTATATTTGTAAATAAATTTACAAATAAATATTATTATTCAATAAATAATTTATTGAATAAACTGCGATCACAAATTCAAATGATCAAGTACTACAACACAGCTTAGGTGGATATTATTTATTAGATTCTATCTTACAAATATATGTTCCTACGACCTATGAAATTATATCTCTAAGATTTCGAGGTTTTGACCATTTATATGGATCTCATTCTGTGATAACTCAAAAGATATAACACATGAATGTAAATTCATTATTTTTCTCAGGATTAAGATCAATTAAGTTTATTAAAATTTTTGTGAATTAAGATTTACGACATTTAATTAACCAAATCAAAATTCACAATAGTCCCGTTCAATGTAACATATATACTAAATTTTTTACTCGAAATCTCTACTTTAATGATAAAGATAAATCATTCACTATAAGAAAATAGAGTAATGAAATATTCTTTTTTTATTAATAATTGTGAACTAATTTTTATTTATTAAAAACTTATAATTTATATCCTCTATATTAGTGTCATATACTTAATACATAAATTACATACTTTATAAATATAATTGATTAATGTATATTCAATCATATAAATAAATAAATTTTTACTAATCAAATAAAATATTATTTTACATAATTTAAGTGCATAAAATAATATTATATACCTAAGTACTTTCACACTTCATCCACTAATCCATGATAAGAACTTTCAACCTCTCGTCCTCGTTGAGCACAAATTAAAGAGACATCCAAATATCGTTGATGAAGAGCGAAGATTGTTGGAAGAATATTCACGCATGTCCATCAAATAAATATTTTAATATGAAGTGGAATATTTAAGGTCCAAAGCCGATACCATTAGCAATGAAAAGAGGTGCTCTATCCATCCGCAAGCATATTTGCCTCAATCTTGCCCCCTTGTAAGCTGATTTGATTGTAAAAAGTCCCGAATTAGCAAAGTGCCACATCAATACATCCTTCTCCAAAAGACTTCTAATTAAAATCGATGCTATCAACCCAACATCCATAGACCAAAAGACATTTTTAATCACTTTGAAATCTCAACTCCCATTATCCTTTTTTTTAATCTGTCACACGAAAAAAATAAAGATGGGGACTTGCCCAACGGAAATATACAACTTTCGTAAGCTATAATTATGATACGGCTCTGCAAACTATATACCGAATTGAAAGAGAGATATGTGTATTCCCAAAAACAATTCCTGCAAACCCACGAGAGAATTAACTGAACTCCAATTTCAAAGAGCAGGACTACGTGCCATAAACAACTTTCTTAAGTTTTCTTTCATCTTTTTATTTTAGTTGTATTATTTTATTATTTGAATCATAATTTTAGTAAAACTTACTTTTTAACAGTTATTATTTTCTAAAGAATAAAGAATGCTACTAATATAATAGACTTTTTTTAAAAATAAATTAAATAGAATAAAAATTTTATTTTTTTATCTTAAGAAAATTCTCTTTATAAATATATATATATATATATATATATATATATATAAATTGGAGACGTCACAATGATGATCGTGTGATGTAGTAGCTAGAATGCAACTGACAAGCAATTAATTCGTCTCAGTATACACGAATTATGCGGTCCACTAGGTACAACCTATGCAATAAATGTCCTCAGACCCATCTAACCTTCATATTTCCTTTATTTTTCTTTTTAATTTATAAAAAAAGACCAAAGAAAAAAAGTGGGACTTGCCCACCGGAGATTTACAACTTTAACATGCTTTGATTATGATACAGCTCTGTAATCTCTGTATATCGTCCAAGGCAAGTATAAAATTTTATGCAAAAATCTACAGGAAGCTGTGTGGCTGACATCCTATATAATAATCAATGATATATTGACCATGTGCTAAATATGTAACGAAAAGAAAGTAAAAAGAAAACAAACAGACGTCTGAAGCATACAACACGAATATGAACAAAAACAATCAAGGTCATCGATGATGAAGATTGAAGAATCAATGAATCCTTCCCATGGCGCCAGTGAGAATCAATGAACAGGCAAATATTGGCCTACAAAAATTTGTCGTGGCATGCATGTGACCCATATCAAGGTAGGGTCCTGCTTTTCAATGAAAGGTTAAAAAGGTTTTTCTCAGTGAGATGTTGCGTTTCATTTGCTAATTAAGGTTGTTCTATCATACTTATTAAATTTAATATTGATCGTTGGATTAAATCAAATAATTAAATCTAACGGATATAAATAATTTTATTATTAATATCGGTATAATTCGCTAATTTAATGTCTTTTTCTTCTTTTCAAAGGAAGTAACTTAAAGTTTCAGGAGCAATCAGCTTGAAGCTAAAGCTTTTGTGTAATAAAAAAAAGAGACAATGAAGAAATGCATATATTAAGTAGGGCATTTTTTTATTCTACTTTGTTTCCACGTGAAAATCATGGTTGGTTTGTTCTTTTAATAGTAAAAGCTAGCCACGCAAATACATATGTGATGCCAATAATTTGAAACGTCATTTTATTCTATTTGAAGTCTTTTCATTGCTATTTATTAAACTTTCGGAGCATTACTTGCTTTGATTCGCCGTTAAAAAACACAGTTTTTTCAATAATTATCGTTTAAGTATGAAAGTAAAAGGAATAAATACTGATAAAATATCTTAATTAATCTATAATTTATGTAATTACAGCAAAAATAATGAATGTGATCGTTTTTCGTATTTTGAAATTATTTTATATTAAGAAAGAAAAGGTGCACTTTCACTAAATGCATTTTTTCAAACATTTGCTTTCCTAGCTACCTGAAATGATTACTTAACATATTAGTAACATTTTAATACTGTCATTTTATTCATGTTTTTTTTTTTTGGGTCTGATTTTTTAAGATACCGAACCCTAAGGCTTGAGGTAGGTGGGGACTGAGGGCAACACTTGTGAATCAAAATTGACCGTGCCTTACTTTTAACATCAGAAATTTTCAAAATGCATTTACTACAAAGGTCCCAGGAGGCAGAGACCCGGGATTTAACGATAAAAGCTCACAGGCTATTTCAATTGTACATTGGGAATTCACTCTGGTGGCTGATAAATAGCTCAAAATCTGCCAAACAATTGCCCTAAACATGGACTCCGAATACCAAAATTCCACTTCATGTTCTAGCTCTACCACCACCACAACAAAGGAAATACCAAAGCAAGCCAAGAAATTGGGCAAAGTTTATGAAAATGGAAGCAAGAAAAGGTGTAGGGAAAGCTACAATAGTGCCCTGAAGCACCCAACATATCGAGGAGTTAGGATGAGAAGCTGGGGCAAATGGGTATCCGAAATTCGCGAGCCAAGAAAAAAATCAAGAATCTGGCTTGGAACTTTCACCACTGCAGAAATGGCAGCTCGAGCCCATGATGTTGCTTCACTTGCAATAAAAGGTCACTTAGCTCACTTAAATTTTCCTCAACTAGCTCATGAGCTTCCCCGGCCGGCCAGTGCTGCTCCTAAGGATATTCAGGCTGCGGCTGCTAAGGCAGCTGCTGCCATATTTGATCAATCAAGAAGACTGGAAGCTAACCGTACTGAGTCACCGTCAAGCCAGAATCGTGAGATGCTTATTACAACTACAATGTCTGATGAAACTGAAGAGTCTGCTCATAATTCTTTATCAGAAGAGAGTGATGATAGTTCATGGTTTGATCTTCCTGATCTCTCACTTGAAGCAGATAGTTATAAGCATGGATATGTTTACAGTTCGTGGTGGCAACAAGCTGGATTATTTGACTTGGGATTTCAGTTTGAGGAAAGACTCTGCTGGGATTATTACTAACCGAGCAATTTATTAATATTTTCGTTCGCTTTCTATATATGTCAAGATTGTAACAGTAAATATTGATAATAATTTTAGTTAAATTCAGCTTGTTACACTCATACTTCAATCAATGCTAATGTTGATCTTCCTTTCTAAGGGAAAATAATAGTTTAATTTAGAGATGGCAGATGGATCATATTATGCCGCCATAACTCATTAAATTTTGATTCAGTCAAGCCATTGTTTATAGGTGGCCGCGGCACGAAAGATTGTTATGTCGTGTCGACTCAAACATAACCTATGAGCACGGCATCGAGCTAGCACAATAGGTCTCGTGGGCAATTTTTATTTAATCTTTTTTTAAAGTATTTTAATTTTAAAATTAAAAAAATAGTGATATAAATTTTAACCATTTATGTAATTACAATTGCATTATGAATTTATAATTATAAAACAATTCCAATCTAGTATAATCTTAATTATTATTACAATATTTACAATTGTAATTAAAATGTTGTAAGAAAAATAATTAAATTATTTAATTTATCATATGAATACAACTTAATTAAAATTAAATAATTGAATCTTTGTTCAATTGAATTATAATTTTATTTAGTCAATTAAATTATTTAATTTATCCTATGAATAATATAAATTAATTGAAATTGAAATTATACCCTACCCTTGGACAATAATTTTAATTAATTCAATTGAATTATTTAATTTATCCTATGATTATCAATTAATTAAAATTAAATGACCCTTGTACAATTGAATTATCATTATTAATTGAAATTAAATGACCCTTGTATGATCGAATTATCATTTCAATCAATTCCATTAAATGATTTAATTCATCCCATGAGTAAAAATTAATTAAATTTGAAATTAAAAAATTTAATTCTTGTACAATTGAATTATAATTTCAATTTAGTCAAAAGAAAATTTAATTCATACCATGACTACTAATTAATTAAAATTAAATGATTAAATCCTTGTACAATTGAATCTTAATTTTAATTTAGTCAATTAATTATTAAATTTATCCCATAAATAATAAAAATTAAAATTAAATTATAATTTCAATAATTCAATTGAATTCTTTAATATATCCCATGAATACCAATTAATTGAAATTAAATGATTGAATCTTTGTACAATTCAATTATAATTTCAATCAATTTAATTTAATTATTTAATTTTTTTTTCATGAATACAAATTAATTAAAATTAAATGATTGAATTCTTGCTACAATTGAATTATAATTTAAATTTAGTCAATTAAATTATTTAATTTTTTCATGAATACGAGTTAATTGAAAATAAATGATTGAATTATAATTATAATTTAGCCAATTACATTATTTAATTTATACCATAAATAATACAAATTAATTGAAATTCAAATCAAATCCTTGTACATTGAATTATAGTTTCAATTATTCAATTAAATTATTTAATTTATCCATGAATACCAATTAATTAAAATTAAATTATTGAATCCTTGTACAATTAAAATATAATTTCAATCAATTCAATTCAATTATTTAATTCATCCCATGAATATAAATTAATTGAAATTGAATGATTGAATCCTTATACAATTGAATTATATTTTTAGTTTAGTCAATTAAATTATTTAATATATCCATGTATACCTATTAATTTAAATTAAATAATTGAATCCTTATATAATTGAATTATAATTTTAGTTTATTAACTTGAACTATTTAATTTATTAAATATAAATTAACAGAAATTAAAAACTGAATATTGCATAATTAAATTTTAATTTTAATTAATTGAAGTGTAACATTAAATTTTATTTTTAATTTACTCAATTGGATGATTTTATTACGAATATAAATTAGTAAAAATATAATTAAATCTATTAATTTAATATAAAATAAAATATACTATAATATATTTTAATTATACAAAATTCGTGTTTAATATCAAATTTGTTATTTTGTCTAGTGATTTACAGATCTACTTAATTGAGTTTTTGCCATGATGTCTTAGATTCAAAACCTTACGATTATAAAATTTAATATTTTATATAATAAAACCTTTGATGGGTTGTATTGATACGGGTCCAACATGGGTCCATTACAAGCTCGTGTTGACACAATTTACGAACCAAAAAATATAACCTAGCATAACACATCATACTAAGCAATGCCATGTTGGGCGATCCGCCCATATTTAATCCCTCTTATATTATTTAATATTCAATTTAATCTCTATTATTTTTAAAATTACTACATTATCTTTTTTGTCAAAATTTTTTTATTAAAATTTTAGTTTTTAAGTTTGTTTTTGCCATTTTACTCTTATAGGCAAAGGTTAAAAAGTTAAATATTTTTTGTGATTGTTAAATCATATTTTCATAATTTTTTATTTAAAATATTTTTATCTTACATATATGACTTTTTTAATTAATCATATATTCTGCAAATTTTACAATTATAATCCAACATATCAAATGTATATTTGATATTATTTTAATATATACATAATCAATAATAATGATAACAGAATAATTTAATTAGATATTTTATTTAATTATTTTAAATATATATATTAATATAAATTAGAAAAAAAATTATAACTTAAAATTTTAAAAAGAAAATTTTTCTCCAATCACGTTTTTCTTTTCATCTTCGCCCTTCGTCTTCTCTACTATCCCATCTATCTAAAATAATCCAACAGCAAAATAGATAAATATGTCTATAAAAAAATTATATATTTATTTAAAAGCCTTATAAAAAAATTTTAAGAAAAGATTATAAATTGAAGAAATTAACCAAAAAAAAAAGAATAAAAAACTTAGAATAATTTACAAAATAGAAAACTGAAACAAAAAAAATCAATCTTAAATATTCATACACACTTTCACTTCTACATTTAAGCAAGAAACACCTCATTTATCCCTTTCAGAAAATAAATAAATAAACATCTCTATTATTCGTCAAATCTCTATGTATCTGTCAGGTACAATTTTCTTAGTTTAAAATGTTCGAGTTGTCTTTTACATTATTGTCATTCAAAATAAGCTAAAATTGTTTTTTTTTTTTTTTGCGTCAGAGATTAACATAATAATTTTAAAATAATAAAGAATAAATTAAATATTAAACAATAAATGAGAGATTAAAATATATTTTTTCTATTCTAATAACTTAACTTTGAAGGTAATTTTTTTTAATTGGGTTTGGCATTTTTTTTTTGTATTTTGAATTTATTTTATTTTTTAAATGTTATATTTGTCAATATATTTTTCAATTATTGCATTCTATTATTTAGACTTGTTTGTTGGTGATAGAAAAATATATTATTTAAACTAGTAAAATGTAAATTTTAAAATGTAATCGGAATTATAATTGGAGAGGTAATAATTAGAATTTAAATTAAATTGCAAATATAGTAATTATAAATACAAAATTTAAAATTGTAATTGTAGTTGCAATTATAATTGTAATTTGAAATTAGAATTGGAATTCGAGCGGTAATTTATAACTATTCAATTATAGTTATAAATACAATTTGAATTGAAATTATGATTGTAATTGAAAATTTAATAATTTGAATTAAAAATGTAATAATTAAAATTTTATATATATTTATAATTAGAATTGAAATCATAATTATAATTAAAAATGTAATAAGTATAATTGAAAATGTAATAATTATAAATTCAATTGGAATTGGAATTGAAATTGTATTTATATATAATTAAAAATTAGTTATTATTACTTTCACTTAATCAATTATTCAATTAATCTAATTAACTCAATGAAGTTAGTTCATATAATTTTTCTATAAATATGAAGTAATAAATCATAATAAATTTTATTTTAAATTTAATCATTTATTATTTACTATTTTAAGTAATTACATTATTATTTACTAATACTATTATAGTTTTGTCAAAATCATCGAAGGGGGTTGATCGATATATATTTAATTTATTATAATATTTTTACATAAATTATTAATTTTTAATTCACTTTAATATTAAAAAATAAATTTTAATTTCTAAAATAAATAAAAAAATTATAATTTTATAATAAATAACAGTTTATAATTTTCAATTTAAATAATAGACATCTTAATAAATATTTTAATTTAAAAAAAAATTTTGTCAAAACTAGGTTAACAAATTTCTAATTTCTAAAATAGAATTTTTTTTAATTTTGGGTCTAGGACAAATCCCTTTTCGGTTAGGAAAATGTCCTGAACCCAATCAAGTTTTTCTAAGGGACCTAAAGGTTCTAACTTTTGAGTTGAAACCATTGGGTCAGGTCGGGTATAAAAAAAAAGCCCATCCGTAAGTAAAAAATATCAAGTGCCACACCTCAAAATTTGTGTTTTTTAATTTTTAATTTTATCAAGCCTCAGACTATGGTTTGAATGCAAACAGACCTCAACAATAACGCATGTCTTTAAAATGGTTCACTTAAAATGATTCAAACTAATGTTGGCTTAAAGAAAAACCTATTTTAAAGTTATTTTTGAACTATATAATATTATTTAAATCATGTTGGCATTTTAAAACATGCGAGACAGGCAAGCAATTAACAAGATGTCGAATTTTGAACAAAGTTATGATATTTAAGACAACAAGGTACAAGTCTCAGGCTAACAAGATAAAAATACTGAAAGATGTCATCAAGCCTTCAAGGTTCATAGCTATACATGAGTTCATGTTTGTACGAATGAAACATTTACAAGGTTAGCACACTAATTACATACATAATCTTTTATTTCGTATAGGGACGATAATTCGTGTAAATAAATTATGTTTATATCGTGTTAAATATATATTTGATTTGCTTAATATTCGTATGCGATTTTTATCATATTTGTAAATGATTTTTTTTTGTAAACGAATTAGGCATTTAAACATAAATTTGATTTATATGACTAAACATGTTTAAATAAACAATTTAAATTTAGTTTTTTATACAATTATATACAATTTAATTCATTTACAATTATATTCATTTAAAAAATATAATAACATTAAATTCACTTCGCAGACAAGCAAAATATTCACTTTGTTTAATACGATTTAACACGTTTAAGTCACAATTAACAAATTTTAAAATTACATCAAAAAATTATTAAATTTATCTATTTAATAATAAAATTATTCTAAAACAAAATTAAAAAAATAAAATTCATTATGTATAATAGTTTAGTGAGTAGAAATAAGAAGTTATAATTAGGGATTTTAATTTTAAAGTACATATTTTTTTTATTTCATAATTGAATTTGAATTTTAAAGAAAAAATGCGAATTTGTTTCAATCCAAATTATGAATTAATTCATTTAATACAACAGTAAATTCAATAATAATATATTTTAAACAAATTTACGAATTACAGAGTTAAAATACATATTCGACATAATTAATAAACGAATAACATGAATTCGACTCGTTTATTAATTGTGTCAAATTATCTTTTTCTATATTTACTTAAAGCATATTAAATTCGTGTTAAATATTCGTATCATAACCCATTTTACCATCCCTAATTTCATACATTTTAACGTTGTTGCTTGCCCCCATGGAAAAATCATTTTCCTATAAGCACTTGGGGAAGCTTAACCCATCCCTCTAGATTTTTCCACTTATACATCTAACTCTAATCATAGAAGCATTTGAAAAATCTATGGTATACGTGACAGATAGCGATAATAAAAATTTTAATTTCAGGTTATTAGAGATTTCGTGATTCAATAATCTTATTTGTGTAAGAATTGTAAAAAAATATTAAAGAGAAGAGTCACAAGAAGTCTAAAAAATATATGGGACACGCATGAGGAAGTTTAGGACATCTGGGACATGAAGGATGAAGCTTAACCCATTCCTCTAGATTTTTCTATTTATACATCTAACGCTAATCACAGAAGCACCTGAAAAATCTATGGTATACATGACAGATAGCGAGAATAAAAATTTTAATTTCAGGTTATTAGAGATTTGGTGATTCAATAATCTTGTTTGAGTAAGAATTGTGAAAAAATATCAAAGAGAATAGTCACAAAAAAGTTTAAAATATGTGGGACACGCATGAGAAAGTCTAGGACGTGTGGGACATGAAGGGAGAAGCGAAACGGGACTCGAAGACCCGAAGAAAGCAAAAAAAAAGCGTGGAGCTGATGGCAGAGTTGAGTGCCGTAGCGCCCAGATTAGAAATTTAGTGCCGTGGCGCTAGGTTCTTAGCGTTGCGGCGCTGGCCGCAGCTAACTCAACGTCATGGCTCTAGAGCGGGCAAAGTCAGTTTCTGTTTCAGATTTTTGAGTTTTGAGAAGTTTTAGACTTCCAAAATAAATGCACTCTTATTCCAATAAGAATTAAGATTAATAGGCACGAAATAACTCATATATAAACAATTGTAAACTCTTTAGTTGAGATTAAGCATTAAGAGATGAAAGAATTAGGTAGATACTAAGTGCTTGTATGCACTAGGTTGGAACTGTCATTTGAGTATTCATTACTCGTAGAAAATCAATGATACACTGAACATTAGATCCTTTCGAAGGTTTTTCATTGAATTTTTTTTGTAAAATCTCTAAGAAGTTAATAAAAGATGGTAAAATCATTAAATTCACCGTGAACGTAAATAATTATCTGAACTACATAAGTAATTGTGTTGTGTTATGTTCTTTATAATCTACTTTAAATTTTTATTATTTTTATTTGATATTTAAATTATTTCGTTACATAAAAAAATTAAACTTAATTAATATTCAAAATTAAACTTAATTAAAAAATTTCATTTTAATCTAATCTAAGAATAACATTTCCACCAACACAAATTCTTTGAGAAAATTACGCATGATGGTTGCAAGTTCAGCGAATTTGATCCTTAGAAAACGTCAGGTTACATAAGACAGAATAATTTGCACTCTTCTAAAATGACTGTAAGGGAAACACTTACCTCTCAGCACGTTGTCAGGATATCCGAAATAGCATGTAAGTTCTATTTTGTATCTAATAATCAAATAATGCTCCCGATAAAGTAAAATTGATGCTAGAAACTGTTTGGCTATGAAGATATCATGAAAGAAGCCTACAGAAGGGGGAAGCAAGCAAGCATTATTTCGGAAGTAAAATATTCGATTTGTTTAAAATAATTTAACATGTTTAAATTATAATTAATAAAACTTAAAATTATATTAAAAATTAAATATTTAATGAATCTAATAATAAAATTATTTAAAAAAAATTAAAAAATTTATTATGTAATATGCATAATAGTTTAATAAGTAGAAGTAATAAGTTATAATAAAGGTTTTTAATTTTAAAGTACATATTTTTTAATTTTATAATTAAATTCAGATCTTAATGAATAAATATAAATTTGTTTATATACAAATCGTAAATTAATTTGTTCGGTTCAATCGTAAGTTAAATAGTAATATATTTTAAAAAAATTTATGAATCAAAAAATTTAAACATATTCAACACGATTAATAAAAAAATAATATAAATTTAACTTATTTATTAATCGTGTCAATTTATCTTTACTCATCATCATTTAAAGCATGTCAAATATTTATATCATGATCCATTTAGTCATCTCTAATTTCATACTGGTTAACATTGTTGCTTAGCCCTCCGGAATTTGAAAAAAACCATTTTCTTACAAGCACTTGCGGGGAAGCTTAACGCATACCTCTAGGTTTTTCCACTTGAGCATCTAACTCTAGTCATAGGAGCACTTGAAAAATCTCTGGAATACAAGATTGATAGTGAGAATTAGAAGTGAATCAAATAAACTAACAACAAAACACTCAATAATCTGTCTGAAATTTTTATTTTCAGGTCTTGGGGAAATTTCGTATTTTAGTTGCAAGTTTAGCGAATTTGTTCCTCAGGAAACGTCAGGTTACATAAGACAGAATGATTTGCACACTTCTGAAATGACTGTTATGAAAAAACTTGACGTCTCGGCACGTTGTCAGGGTATTGAAAATAACATGTAAATTCTATTCTGCATCTAATAGTCAAATCATGCTCACGATAAAGTAAAATTGATCCTAGAAACTGTTTGCCTTTGAAGATATCATGAAAGAAGCCTATAGAAGGGAGAACCAAGCAGGTATAATTTCAGAAGCTCATACAGACAACTACATTAAGGTAAAGAAATTACAAAAGTCAGTTCAATTCTCTATCATCTTTAGCAATTTGGTTCATTTTCTTTTTCATTGGTATTTCTAACAATAACTTTGATAATAGGCAATATCAGTTGAAGGAACGAAAAGAACTCTATAGACAGACTATGTATTGACGGTGATAAGTAATTTGCTCTGACCAGAAAGAAAGTTCAAGACCAATTCCTTTCCCAACTCTAACGCGCACATATTCTGTTATCAATTGTGACTATTAATCACATCATGGGACTAGATAATTGCGCTGATACAATTGTTAGAGATGCAATGAGAATAGGAATTTCAGGGGGGTCAAAAGAAAAGGTTGACAACAGGTGTGTTCATGGCAAAATCTTTACTTCTGCCATCATCCTATATGGGTAGTAATACTGATCCAACACATTAGTTTACAAACTATTTATACAATTGATGTGCAACTAGTTTATCACAACAACATGTACGATAGGATGATGTTGTAATTAGGCTATTGACTAAGTAGTACATCAGTTCGTACAAAGAAATTACGAGAAAGTCTCCATTAGCTCTTACTATAAATCAGAACTTTTTTTTATCATCATTATGAAGTCTACTAGTTGTATTCCTCTACCAAACTTACTGATGAGAATTACTAGTATCGAGAATGAACCAAAAAAGACCTACATTTCAAGCCTGATTTGCAAAAAGTAGATTGGAGAAGTCCATGGCAAGAACGGCTTCCTCCCCCGTTCCAGTAATGTAGTAGGTGATTGAAAATTATACAATTTACTATTTTGAAATAAAATTTAAATGTATAATCTAATAATAACTTTGTAAGGTAATTTCCTACTTACCAGTTTAAAATAAAGTTGCCGTTTTAACGCTTCAACGAAATTATTATCTTTAGTTGTTAACTGAAACTATTATTAATCAAGTTAGATGAAATAGCTGATTAAAGAAATTAAAGAAAGGAATAGGGTAGTTTGTATTATAATCTTTCAACCGAGAAAATGCATGCAAGAGCAGCAGAACACCTCCATAATAACCAACAGACTTACTTTGACAATAACCAACAAACTATTGATTGTTGGATTTTAGGATTCGAGCATTTACAACTCTGAAAAACATATTTGGTATGCTCTGATATCAATTGTTGAATTTTAAGATTTGCAACTCTGATATTACAAGAATATTAAATCGTATATGTGAATAGTATTTATATGAATAGTATTCGTATAAATAGTATTCCGATTATTGTTTTACAACAGAACAACCTTACTTTAATATAAATCTTTAAATATAATGAAACACAAATAAGAACACTTTTATATTAATACAAAATTCACTAATACATAACACTAGTATAAGTGTCTACAATCACTCACTTTCATCTTCTCTGATAACACTCGCAAACTCTTACCTTTCTCTCGCAAACTCTTACCTTTCTCTCAATCTCTCATTTTTTTTCTCTCAAGACGCACACAATAAAGAGGAGATAATTATTCTAAAGAAAGGGTTATACTAAAACTGAGGAGGTTATCCATCATTTATAAGAAACCGTAATTCTTATTCATTTTGTGGGCACTCCTATACATTTGGTAGGCTCTCATATTCATTTGGTAGGCACCCATACTTTTCTTTATTTTTTATTTAGCCACCTTTTATTTTTCTCTTCATATTGATTTATGAAGGTGAAGAGAGTCAGAATTATTATTTTAACACTCATCCTTAACACTTACTCTCTTTTAAAAGTCTTCTTTATTGGCTTCTACAACATTTTCATCTCTAACAAATTTTTCAGCACTTATCTTGCTTTAATCATCTACAAGTTCTTCAGCCTCTGAGGCAATTCCATCATTTGTGTTGTTCTTATCATAATAAAACCCTTTGTGTTTATTGCTCAAGTGCTTCTACTTAAAGGTACCACCATCACACACCTTCAACTTTTGAGTTAAACCATTAATTTCTCGTGCATGCTTATTCAACTCCTTCAGTTTGGTAAATTCCTTGGCCTTTTTGTATTTTGCTAGTTCTTCCTTCATCTTCTAGTATTGTTTAATGCCTTTCTTCTTTAGTTCTCTCATTTTAACACGTTTTGTCTTGCTATTATTTGATTTAAACATGAGTGGCATAGATTCTATCACTTGCTTTTCTTGAGTATGAGACTTGTCCTTTTCAGTAACTTTCTTTTTTTCTTACTGCTGAACTCCTTCAATTTAGCTTTAACTTTTGATGTAGCTACCATAACTTAGGCTGCAACAACTCTATTCTCCATTGCTTTCTTACACAACATTATATCCTCTTGGTGACTTCAAAACTTTGAGGTAGTTCCTTCACTTGGGCTTTATCTATAATGGAATAGATGTTCTTTTAAAATACCTTAATCCAATCCTGTTGTTTACAATCACAACTCTTAATGGATATATCATTGAGTGAGCGCATCTTATCCTTTTGAGTGTTGAGGTCTACTTCAAGATTCTCCACTTGTTGCTCTAAATCCCCAATGAAATTCGTTGTCTTCATGTCAACCTTGTTTTGATTTGAATGGCCACTCCATTTAGCTTTATCTTCATCAATGTTGTTGAAGCGGAAGCACACAAACAAGCAAAATTACCCAAGCAATATATACAGAACACATTATTAAAAAAATAAAGAGAGAGAAATGGTAGAAGGAGAACACATAAAATTACGTGATTCGGCAACTTACCTACGTCCACGGCTGATCAAGATCACACTCTTTTCTTATTGAATCACAAGACACTCACAAAGCAAACCTTTTATAAGAAAGATCACAAAGAAAAACTTTCTCTTGCACTCTAAAAATTTTCTCTCATAAAGAATCACAAAGATTTCTTACTTGATCACTTAGATTTATTGGGTTATCACAAAGATATGTTTAATGATCACTACGATGTGTTTACAAGTCAATTAAGAGCCTTTATATAGGCTTTAGGACGTCCTATGTTTACCCTAAACGTGTAGGAGTCGTATTAGAGAGTCCTGAAGCAAGTGAGAGACGAAATAAAGAAGTCTCAAAACAGAAAATGGATTCCCATGTCCAGCGCCGTTGTGCTCAGCGCTCATCATCGCGGTGCTCAGGAATTGGTTTTGGCACTGCGATGCCCACTCCTGGTTGCCATAACGTTGGTGCCTGTCACCCCCTTCTTCACTTTTCGCCTCCTTTTGTGTCCATATTCGATCCTCGCGTATCCTATGCACTTGGCTTGATCTCCAAATCATATTTATATGATTTTCAATCAATATTTCTATGATTTTCAATCAATGTTCTTACAAATCCCCTCATTGATTCAAAATTATTCACAAAGCAAGTCGATCTCTCATTTCTGCATCTTCAGTCACCCTCACAAAGTAGTGACTTCGGTTAAGTCCTTGCATATGATGAACTTAACCGATGACAGTGGCTTAGTCAACATATCAACAGAGGTTTTAGACGACGTTATCTTCGTTAGACTAACTTTACCACTTTGGACAATCTCTCGAATGTAATGGAGCCTTACATCAATGTGTTTCGACCTCTCGTAGAACACTTGATGCTTACTTAGGTGTATGACACTCTAGCTATCATAATATACATCAGTGTTCACATCTTCACTAGCCAATATCTTTGCGCATATGCCTTTTAACCACACGGCCTCCTTAATAGCTTCACCAACAACTATGTTCTCCACCTCTATGGTAGAGAGTGCAACCACATGTTGTAGAACTGATCTCCAATATACACTACACCTAAACACTGTGAATATGTAGCTCGTCAACGATATTCTCTTGTCTAGATCACCTGCATAATCTGAGTCTACGTACCCTTTTACCATTTCACTGTTATCCTCATCCCTTTTATACATCAACCCGTGATTTGATGTTCCCTTGAGATATCTCAAAATTCACTTCACTACAAGCCAGTTATCCTTTCTCGAATTTACCATGTATCTACTCACCACACTCATAGCCTATGCTATGACTGGTATTGTGTAAACTATTGCATACATGATACTCCCCACAACGCTTGCATATGGTACTTTACTCATCTGCAGTTTTTTCTCTTCGGATGTCGGCGACTGTACTACTGAAAGTCTGAAATGCATAGCCAAAGGAGTAAAAACAGCCTTTGTGTTGGACTACTAAATTTCTCTAGAATTTTGAGTATATATCGCTGTTGGGATAATAAGATAACATCTCTTCTTTCTCTCACAATATCCATACCCAAAATTCTCTTTGCTGCTCCCAAATCCTTCATCTCAAACTCACTACTCAACTGCTTCTTGAGCTTTTATATTTCTTCTATGTTCTTACATGCGATCAATATATCATCGACGTATAGAAGCAAATACATCATCCCACAACTTATATTCTTGAAGTACACGCATCCATCATACTTGCTCTTACTAAAATCACAAGCCATCATAAACTCATCAAATCTCCTATACCACTATCTAGGTGATTGCTTTAACTCGTATAATGACTTTTTTAGCAAACAGGCATGATTTTCTTTTTTGGGCTCCTCGAACCCTTGTGGCTGTACTATGTATATCGTCTCTTCAAGCTCTCTATGTAGAAAAGTTGTCTTTACATCTATTTGCTCTAGATGTAAATCAAGGTTTACACACATGGCTAATAAAATCCTAATAGATGTATACTTGACGACTGGAGAGAATATCTCATGAACCTCAACTCCCTCTCTCTGAGTAAAATCTTGTGCAACTTACCTAGCCTTGAATCTTATAGGCTCTATCTTCGGTATCCCCTCATTCACCTTATATACCCACTTGTACGCGACTAGTTTCTTTTGAGGTCTCTCCACCAACTTGCAGGTATTATTCTTCCTAAGAGAATTAATCTCTTTTTCCATAGCTTACTGCCATTCTTTCTTGTTTTTACTCTTCATAGCTTCGTCATATGTCCTAGGCTTATCATACTTAAGAGTGTAAGAAGAATTAAAAGTATGAGCAACTAGATCTGCTTGTGTATATCTGACTAGCAGGTTAATCGTTTTCCTTAGCCTGTCTCTATCTAACTAGTACTCTTCAAGTTCCATCTCAAGAGTCATAGTCTTTCCTTGGGTGGACTTGGAGGAACTCGCCGGTGTTCTTGGTTCTTCTTCAAGGATCTCTTCGTTGAAGTGCTGATCTAAGGGCATATCAGATTTATTCTCAGGTTCTACTTCAACTTCTATTGACTCAGGTACTGAGTCTTCTTTGAGCATAGGTTCTTCTTTCTCATCTTCTTAGGAGATTTTCAGCATCGTCGTCTCATCGAACGTCACGTCACGACTTATAATACTCCTTGGTAATGTCAAGTCTTTATACCACACCTTATATCCTTTCATTCTTTCGGGATATCTTATTAATACCCTTTAATAGCTATAGGTTCCAACTTCCTCTCCTTAACATGTACAAAGGCAGGGCAACTAAATATTCTGAGGTGATCATACTTCAGAGGATTGCTAGACTATTTCTTTTCTAGCGTCTTGAAGTCAATGCTGAGGAGGGACTTCTATTAATCAAGTAAGCTGCAATCATTACTGTTTTTCCCTAAAACGTTTTGGACATCTTTACATTGGTAAGCATGCACTTAACCCTTTCAAGTAAGGTCATATTCATCTTCTCAGCTACGCCATTCTGCTGTGTGTTGATCTCACCGCTCTATGCCTTGCAATCTCATACTTGGCACAAAACCTATCAAACTCTCTATTGTAAAATTTGAGGCCGTTATTAGTTCTCAACCTCTTCACCTTTTTACTAGTCTGATTCTTAACAAGAGCCTTCTAAGTCTTGAACACTTCAAACGCTTTATCCTTGCTCTTCAACACATAGACCCATAGCTTTCTTGAATAGTCATCAATTAAACTGAGAAAATACCTAGCGCCACTTCGAGTAGTTGTCTGAGCTGGTCCCCAAAGATCCGAGTGTATATAGTCAAGAGTCCCCTTAGTTTTTTGCTCGCCAGTACTAAACCTCACCCTATGTGCTTTTCCAAGCACACAATGCTCATAAAACTCTAAGGGCTGGAACTTATCCTCACCAAATGCCTTTTGACTAAATAACTCATTCAGGTTTCTCTCACCTAGGTGTGCCAGTATAAGATGCCATAACTTGGTTCGCATACTCTCATCATCTACAGAGAATAGTGCATAACCACTCACGACTTCACCCTTAAGCACATAAATGCCTTTGTGCTTCTCTCCTCTTATCACCATTATAAAACCATTCAATATTTTCAAAACCCCTCCGTCGATCCTAATGGAATATCCATTCTGGTCTAAAGTCCCTAGTAAGATCAAGTTTCTCTTCAAGTCAAGAACATACCTAACATCTGTCAACTCTCTCACTCGCTCATCATGCAGCCTAAGCTTAACACTACCAATTCTCATCATCTGACATGCAACATCATTGCCCATTAAGACCTTACCCTAATTAATGGGCTGAAAATTTGTAAACCAAGACTTGTGCGGGCACATATGAAAAGTACAACCAGAATCAAGAACCCATTGTTCAGTGTTCTTACCATCAGTAGCGACGAGTGTCTCTGCGCTGTCATAGCTATCATCATAGGCAAACACAGCATCCATTTTCTTCTTGTCTTGTGCTCTCTTCTCAGGACAGTCTTTTATGAAGTGTCATTCTTTCTCGCAGCAATAGCACTTCTTAGGAGTCATAGACTTCGATCTTGAGTCATTTTTTCTTCCATCTATATATGAGGGCCTTCCTCTTATAGATAAACTTTCTGCATTGCCCTCGATCTGCTTCCCTAATAACTTTGAGTTTAATAATGATTTCACATCACCCATCGTTAAACTCTCTCTGCCATAAAGTAGCATATCAATAAAGCGCTCATAACTCTTAGAAAGTGAACTCAGCAGGATAATTGTTCTATCTTCATCTTCTATCTTAATGTTGATAAACTCAAGATCAAGGATGATCTTATTGAAGACGTCTATATGATCTTTCATCGGCATCCTTTCTGATATGGACAGCTGATATATCTTCTTCATTATATGCAATCTGTTGACCAATGATTTTTGCATATAAAGTGAGTCAAGCTTTTTCCAAAGATTTATTGCCGTCGTCTCACCTGCTACTTCCCTTAGTACTTCATTGCTCAATGATAGAACGATTGTGCTATGAGCTTTTTCTTGAATATCCCTTCTTTTTGTTTCAGCTTTAGATAACTATGACATCTTCTCTTCATCACTAGATGGAGTTGCAATCTCCTCTAATGCCGAGCCTAGTCTTTGGCTCACCAACAACGCCTTTATCTTTATCTTCCACAGATTGAAGTCATTTGTACCGTTGAATTTCTCTACCTCATACTTGGGTGTAGCCATGTCTTCTTAGAACCAAGCTCTGATACTAATTTATTGAAGCGAAAACACACAAACAAGCAAAATCACCCGAGCAATATATGCAGAATAAGTTATTAAGAAAATAAAAAGAGAGAAAGGGTAGAAGGAGAACACACAAAATTACGTGGTTCGGTAACTTGCCTACGTCCACAGTGGATCAAGATCACACTCTTTTCTTATTGAATCACAAGGCACTCACAAAGCACACATTTTACAAGAAATATCACAAAGAAAATTTCTCTCTTGCACTCAAGGAATTTTCTCTTACAAAGAACCACAAAGATTTCTTGCTTGATCACTTAGATCTATTGGATTATCACAAAGATATGTTTAATGATCACTAATATGTGTTTACAAGCTAATTGAGAGCCTTTATATAGGCTTTAGGACGTCCTAAGTTTATCCTAAATGTGTGGGAGTCGTATTAGGGAGTTTTAAAGCAAGTGGGAGATGAAATAAGGAAGTCTCAAAATGAGAAATGGATTCTCACGTCCAGTGTCGCGGCGCTCAGGTGCTTACCACCATAGCGCTAATGTGCCCGCCTGGGCGTCGCGCTGCTGATCTTCTAATACCGCGGTGCTCAGGTGTTGGTTTCGACGCCGTGGTACTGGTGCCTGTCACCCCCTTCTTCACTTTTCTCCTTCGTCTTCGATCCTCGCGTATCTTATACATATGGCTTGATCTCCAAATCATATTCTGATAATTTTCAATCAATATGCTAACAAATGTCATCATCGACATCCTTATCATCTTTCTCCTCATCAAGATTGAGCTTTTGTTCTTCAAATGAGAATTCCTCTTAGGATTGAGTAATTATACATCTCGAACGTTCTAAGTCAACGATCCAATATTCTTCAAATGAGTTTTTATTATTTTTTTAATTTATTTTACTTTTATTCATTATATAATTAATAAATTTATTTTTTTGACTTTTCAAACTAATATTTTGGCAACTTTATTTTAAAAATTTTATCCTTAAAAAAAAATTATTTAACAAAATTTTTTTAATAGTAGTGATTAATATGATATTTATTAAAATATGAGAAATTAAGTTGGTATATACTTATAAAGTGAGGAATTAAAATATTAATTGTTTAACTTTAAAAGTTAATGTGATCAGACATATGCTAAAAAAATAGCCAGAGAAGCATAATAAATTGATAAATTATAACAATTTCATACCAAAATCCGTATAATTTTAAAAAAAAAACAAAAACAAAAACAAAACCTTTTTAAAGAATAAAGATGTGTCATAAAAAAAAGGACAAAAAAGAACTACGAATTGATGAATTGAGATAAAATTCAAGACCAAAACACCCAAAAAAAAATCAATTAAGCAATCAATTAAAAATAATTAACAAAGTAATATAAAATTTCAAACTCTTAAACTATTATCATAAAACATTGATATACAAAACGCATTACCTACCCATGTATTAGATATCCATTTACAGAGGAACCCAAATTAAATCATTGAAGTAGACAACACAATAAAATCCAAATAATGCGGTTTAAATCTTGAAATTTATGCTAATAAAAGAAAAAAAATGGAATTAAAGAAGTGCACCTTTTCTAATTTATTGCTTTTTGGTATTAATATTTATTTAATTTATCTCTAATAATTCATCTAATTTATTCATGCAGTATATATATAGTGTGTGTGTGTCTTCACAATAAAAAATTAAAGCTAAATGTTATTATTAAATGGCTTCAAATCCCTTAAAAGTAAGGTGAGCACTTTAACTCCATATTTGCTACTTTATATATGAGTGAAAATATATTAACTTAATTTGTTTAAAAATAGTTTTAAATGTTACTAATTCGTAACACACTTTACTACATTGAAATGAATCAATGGATAGAAATTCGAAATGAATCAATGGATAGAAATTTGTATCATCATTTCAAATAATTCAATTGAGTCACAACATAGAAAAAATAAAATAAAAATAAAAATTTAATGCATCCCATTGTATTGTTTTAGTTTGTTGTACTCATCTTTTAAAGAATAAGGTTGATTATTTCTCCTTGACTAGGTTATATATATATATATATTAATAGATATTGTCTTCTATGAAAAAAAATATTGGTATATCAATATGTAGTTTATATATATATATTTAATAATAATGATTAAAAGTTAAAAAATTAGCTATACTTTTTTTTGTTTTTTTTTTAAAGATTAATATTATATTAAGAACATTAAAAGACCTTTGATAACATTATTAGGTCAAACCATAATAACACTGGCAACTCCCTAAACTTAAGCTCACAAGACAGCAAAAGTCATACCCTATACTGTACTTGTATTAAAGCGATAAAATTAAAACGATAAAATGAGAGAAAATTAGAAGAGGATCCAACTACATTTATCACCACCGAAGAAAGTTCAGAGATTAAATAAAACATTGAGAAAAAATATATATATATATATGTATATAATTAGAGGTAACAACTAAATTCAATTAACTACTCGAAATAAAGCCCAATGGAAAGAATATTTAACATAATATCTATTCACGAAATAAAGTTGGATTTGTGTATGCTCTATGTTTTATTAGACAGAAATCATTTTGAATTCAAATGAAGTCAAGATTAGAGTTTTTTTTTTGTCAATAAGTGAGGTTTAACATTAATTTTAAATTGGATTGCAACAAATGAAATTTATTGCTAAACTTAAGCTTTAGTGTAGCGAGGATGTGTAGAATTTGGATTCTTTATAAAAAAAGATGAGTGAAGCTTTGACAGCAGAGCTGCAGAGATTTTTAATATGAAAAAATGTTGAATCTTGTATTGAATGATAAAAATGATAAAAAAATTATATATTATGTGTATTAAATATTTTTTTATTTATATAAATAATGAGAAGTCATATTTATTTATAGGTTGTAAAATTTTATATTAATCTTATTTTAAAAAAAAATAAAAATCTTAATATAATATAATTTTTTATTATATAAATTTTTTTAAGTAAGTTACAAAATACAATTGCACCTAAAAGTCTTAATATAGTTCCAATCGAATACTTTTTGAGTTAACATCAATAATATCATTTAAGAGACGACATTGTAGTAAAAGTTTCTTCAACATCATCATTATCATTATTATCTAATACGATGGTATTAGTATGCTTTGCTTGTTGATCGACATATTGCACCAAATCATTGGCATAGCAAGCATAGAGCTGAGCGACAATGGCACTTATCACCATCACTTTTACTTAGGGTTATCATCATTAATTTATGATTATTAGCTGTACTGCAGTTTTCAGTTTTCGTTTTCATTTTCTTCATCGGAGGCCCCAAATTATATGTAGCAGCACAGGTTTTTGGGATTGGCAAAGCAAAGTCATTGCAGTTCTCAAATTTGTACTCCTTATTATAGTGCTTGCATAAAACCCACTTATTCGCATATAAAAATAATAATGAAACAGAAAGTGAAATAACAAGTATTGCATATTAAAATACAAAATTATAAGATAGATATGTCAGTCGGTTCTGAACATGTACCTGCAAGTAAAGACCATTTTTCCCTTAAAGTCCTTTGGGTTTATGCTATATTCATAGATGATCCAATTAGTATTTGTTGCATCATTTGAATAATAGACAAGTGTCCTCTTGTAGCCAATCAGATTTTCCTTAGGTCCAAATCACTCATAAAAAGTATTTAACTTGTGTTTTCTCGGAAATGAAAGGAAAATAGCCGAAGAAAAGAAAAACAAGCTCAGAGGAAAATACTTATTTTCATTATCTTTAATTGCAGGACTCGTGTTGTTTTAAGTAACAAAGGAAGAGTCCAAAAGACTGAAACAGAATTGTAAAATTGCTTAACAAGAATTAATTACATTAACATTTTACGGGAAAATAAATATTCTTCTAACAGAATTTTGTTACACGAGATTACAACTTGCTAAGCCAACTCAACACAACTGTACATGTCAGCATATGTATAGTTGGTTTTCATCCGCCTTTAAACACAGGTCTTCTAATGGCGAGCTTGAGTTTGAAAGCAAGGAAACAAAATTTAGTGATTGGTAAAGCCTTTATGAAGATATTTGTCAATTGATCTACAGTAAGAACATAATGAACTTCAACAACTTTACTGAAGACATTATCTCGTACAAAATGCACGTCTACCTTTATGTGTTTGGTTTGATTATGAAATTAAGATTTACTGTTAGTACAGTTGTCCTCTGATTATCACACCAAATAATAAGAGTGGTAGGAAGTTGGAATCCTATCTTAGATAGGAGAGAAGTGACCTAGGTGACTTCTGTAACTTGAGGGATGGCACAATATTCCGATTCTATGCTAGATTGAAATACTGTTTTCTACTTTTTTGAACACTATAAAATCACGTTACTACCAAAGAAGACATAATAGCCACCTATAGATTTTTTTATCAGTCTTATCATATGCCCAATCAAAGTCAGTGAAGACAACTAAATCAAACTGTTTACTAGGCTTAAATTGAAGACCAACATTTACTGTGCCTTTGAGATATATGAGGACACATTTGCAGCAACTTCAGTGTCTATATCTAGGACATGATAGATATTGACTAAGTTTGTTGACAGCAAAAGAAAGTTTAGGTCTTATTAAGGTCATACCGGAGAGCTCCAATCATACTTTTATACAGTGTTTTATCTGTAAATTTGTTATCAAAAGTTTTATCTAACTTTAAGCCAGAGCTTATAGGAGTGGAGTAACTCTTAACTTGCAACATATTTGTCTTGTTCAATAACTCTAGAATATATTTTTTCTGTGACAAAAACAAGGTATTACTAGACTTGAGTACCTCGATACCCAAGAAATTAGAGCAAAAGATTTGTTGAGCTGTTCTATAACCTGTTGTAGCAAGTTTAGATCATCACCTGTTATAATGATATTATCAACATATACAAGTATGATGATAATATGACTATTTTCTCTTTTGATGAACACTAAAACACTTGAGTATGACTCTGATGGTACTTACTTTGACAACAGGACTACAGGTTTCTGAGTAGTCTATACCTGAGGTTTGATGGAATCCTTTTGCTATCAATCTAGCTTTATATCTGGCAATACTACCATCTAGTTTTTTCTTTATCTTGAACACCCATTTGTGTCCAACAATTTTTTGATCTATTGAGTAAGGCACTAAAGTTCATGTTTGATTGTTCATTAATGCCTGATATTCTTCAGTCATTGCCTTTTTTCAATGAGGCATCTGCAACGCTTGTTTTGCATTTTCTGGAACAAGATCAGATGAAGTTTATGTTGGCGAAGGATCTAGTACATGTAGGTATATGCATGTGCAATTGTGTCTATAGCCTAAATACATATTTAAGTCTAATGGAAGCGTGAAACTTACTATAAATATAATAAATACAATATATTAATCACATTGATATATTAGTAGTATAGAGAACTCACCTCAACGTGTAACATTATACACGTATTGTAGTAACCAGTATCCATAATCGGTAAGAATATGTATTTATATATATATTTTATTTGTATGTGGGTGATCTTTGATTTTTATATTGTTATTAGTAGTGTTTTTATAAGTTAAGGACATACTATTAGTATTGGGTTTATTTGTAAGACTTTAGATTTATTTTAGGGATTAAATTATAATGCTTTGAAAGTTTTGGGGGCAAATTCGTAAATACTAAAAATTTACCTCTTAGTATAAAAATACACTTTTGAAACCCTAATTTTTTTCATTTTTGGGTCGAGCTATCCCTTTAGAGAGAGAGAAGAGAGAAATAAAGAGGAGAGAAAGAAAAGAAGAAGAAGAAGAAAAAGAAGAAGAAAAAGAAGAAGAAATTGGAAATTTAGATTTTAGGATGTATATCACACCTATTTCTCAATTTATTGGTATTAATTAAGTTAATTCCTTTAAGTTTTGATTTTTGGACATATGTATAATTGAGGATTTGATGTGTATTTCGTAATATCTTGTGAGAATTGATGATGATCTATAAGATAGCTTGATAAATCATAATGAATTGTGGAATTTTTGCTTGATAGTCTCTTGATTTAATAATTTTATAAATTGTTGTGATTCGATTCTGGTTTTTAATTTTGCATATATGAAATTAGACATGTTTAGGATCATCTGAGACTTTGAATCGATTCACAATTTCAGAAATTGAATTTTTTTATGAATTTATCAAAATGACCCTGAAATTCTAAAAATTTCCTGTGTGAACAGTATGATACAGTGACAAATAATTTCTTATCTGCTTAATGATCTTCAAAAATTACAAATTTATGGAATATGATAATTTTTTATGTCTAATATGATATACTCAAAATTAAAAATTTATATCAATGTGGTTAAATTGTTATGATTTTCTAAAGAGTGTCAGCTCATTGCAGTATTTGATTAACAGATTTTTAAAATTATAGAATAAAATAATTTTAAAATACTTTTGGCAGTGATTTTGAAGTGAAATATTTATCATGAATTGAGATATATGTCAAGAGTGTTTCGGTGATAGATTTATAATTTTTGAATTAGTATATGATTTTATAAAATTGGGAGATTGAATACTGTTCAGTAAATATCTTGATCCTGTAAGGATAATTGTTTGGATTTGATGGTGTTTATGGAATAGATTGTGTAGAAATTATGATATAATATTCATACATAAAAATGATATATGAGTTAAGAATGATATATTCTGATTTTAGAGTAATTGGACATCATTTGATATATAAGAAAATTTTGTTAAGTATAAGTGGTCAGAATGATAAGTTTTGAGAAACTAAGTAATTAGACCAATTTGATGTGATAAGTATAATTTTGTAAGCTATTTAAATTGTTTTATGTGAATTATGAGGCTTATGAAAGGCTTAACCTCCATTGATAGGTTAAGGAGAATTAAGCCTTATACCCGAAAGTGCTAAGAGGTAAGTATACTAGACGTTTTACTGAAATCACAATAAACATAGTAATTGTTTTGTATAATTTTGTAAATGTGGTTAGGAATATGTTTATGTTATGTCAAAGTATATTTTGATATGAAATATGAAGATATGTATTTATGAATGTGAGCATGGACATATATGACATATATGTGTTTTTAAAAGTGAGCTTTCAAAGTGAAATGTGTTTAACAAAGAGAGTTTTTGAAGTGTAATATGTTCATGAGAAATATTTTGTCTTTTGAGGGTACTTGAACTCACTGTTAACTTAGTAGGCATTTTATGTGATTTGTGGAGCCTTTATGTGTGGCATTTCTTTCGGGATTGGTATATGTTATGTGTTTCATATGTAGGGAGGATTCTATTGGTGCGTAAAGGAAGAGTGAGTCATCACATTCGTGTGGTGGCGTATTGGTGCATGTGAGAGGACTTACCGATGATCAAGGTGAGGGTTTGGCTTTTACCTTCGGGCATGAGCATTATATATGTGTGATTTAAAAATCTTACTTGTACTATTCTTTTCATACGGTATATCACTTACGAGTGACATTTGGCTCATTATGTGATATGTGATATGTAAGTCCTACTAAGTAGTAGTTGAGTGATGGTATTCTTATTATATGTTTTGAAAGAATGTGTAAGCGCTTACATGACATGTGATTTGATAAGATTATGATTTTGATTGATCACAGCGTATCATACATATGCACTGTGTACATATATGTATTTGTATTTGATATATGAAAAACTAGTATGCTTACTGAGTTTTATACTCATTATAGTTTATGGTGATTTCAGGTAAATAAGGTACATGTGTGCTTAGCGAATTTGGCAAGGCTTCTGCTGTTCCTTGGGTTTCCTAAGTTGCTAGGTTGCTGAGTGTTTCATTTGGGGACACGTGGGATAAGATATTTGATTTGTCTCTATTGAATAAATACTTATGTATTATTTTATTGTGTGTGGTTGGATTTGGTTTAAGTTTCACCAAGTGTGGTTATTGGTTGCTTTTAAGTAAGAATTTGCAATGAATATATTCTGGGATTCCGGTAACAAAGTTGCTACTGGTGACGTAGTAGAGTGTTAATCTCTGAGAGAACTCTACGTATATTCGGTTTACTAATTATCCCAGTCATAATTCAATTATTATAATTCTGAAAAAAAAAACTAAATGTTTATATATTATTGAATGAATGTAAGTGATGTTGTGTGTAAGATCTTTTGGGTTTGGGGCATGACACATATTTCCTTGGAGTCCACATGGAGACTAACTGGTGTGTAGTTTGAGTCACTAACACGGTGGGCTTGGTGAGCTAGAACAACAGTCTGATATCCAGCACAGGATTAACTCTTAATCCCCAAAATAGTCGGGTATATGTTTATATCATTTTCTCCAAAAGGATCAGAAATGAAAAATTTGAAGCAATCCATCATTGCTTCAAATAGAAGCATAAAGAAAAATGAAACAATTTCATTTTTCCTATATTTTTTTTTTCTTTTTCTTCTTCTCCTTCTCTTTTTCCTCTTTATTTATTTTTTTTCTTTCTCGGCCAAATTTTGGCCACCAATACATACTTGCACTCTCTCTTTTTCTTTTCTTTTTTTCGTCTTCTTCTCATTCTCTTATTCCTCTCCATTTATTCTTTCTTTGTCTCAGCCAAATTTTAGCCACCAACAGACACTTACACCCTCTCTTTCTCTCTTTCTTTCTTTATATATATATATAAAATAAAATAATATATAATATAATATATTATATAAAATAAATAATAATATAATTTATATTATATAATATAATAAGAGAGATATTTTGATTATTTAACTATTAAATAATCAAAGTAAAAAATAACTATTTTGCCCTTCATGAATAGTTAACAAGTTTACCCCTAGTGGGTCCCACCAAATTTTACACTTGGCTAAACTCAAGTGAAGGTCCATAATACGTCACATGTCATAATACAATTAGTAAATAACAATTATTAACTCATTGTTGTATTTAACACTTAAATACAGACATGTACGCATTTCTATGGTAGTGTTAAATATTGCTGAATTAAATAATTTAATTCGGCATGCTGCCCCAGTGCACAACAAATACACTTCATATTGCGGGACTCCTTAGGTCATATGCTCGATTCGTCAAATGAAACTATTCCATGAGTCTGTGAGCAATGCTCCATACACACGTCACGGATATATAAATCAGCGTGTTGAACCATGCAAGCTAAGGTTAGAACGCATACGTATAGTCCTTCCGTCATGATATCCTAGATGTGCGGGGATATAGATTATTGATAGGGGTGTAAAAGTACTATTATTATTTGTGCCCAACTTTCGTATTTTACTTCAAATCATAACTATTTGGCTATTTAATTGTGTTTTTTGATCATAAATAGATTCACGACAGAAAATGTGACGTATAGGAACAAACGGGAGGCGAATTGGATGTCAAACGAAAAAGTTACACTCAAAATACGAAAGAGGCACCATAACTGAGCGCCGCAGCGCCACCGACTAAGTGCCGCGGCGCTCGAGGCGGCGAACAGTGTCGGGAAACAGTATTTTTGCTACAGTATCCATGAACAATATTTTGCTACAGTACTCGCAAACAGTATTTAGAAGACAAAAACCTATAAATAGAAAGCAAAAAAACCTTAGGAGGAAGATAAGAGAAAAGGAGAGAAAAGAGGCAAAAATTTAGAGAGAGAATTCGAAACATAAATCAAAGATCAAAGTCAAATATTGAAGAACCAAGATTAAGATTTAAGCTTCAAGTCAAGATTGAGGGAAAAGCACATCAAGGAGTCGCTTTGATTAGTTTTTCTCTTCTTTCTTTATCATTATGTTCTTTTTCTTGTTGATCTTTATGAATTGGTTTGATACTTTTAGTTTTGTGATGGGTTAATTTGTTTATCTAGGGTTAGACTATGTAAACCTAGTATGGATTTGAATTGTGTTAAATTTTAGTTTATGAACTTGATAAATTCAATTGATTCATTCTATCTTATGTTTAATGCTTTCATTATATCTGATCAATATTTTAAATGATTGAGGAACCATGATGAACTCGACGGAGGGATTCATGTGTTTAGCCTAGGGTAGTTTGATACATGATCATAGAGTAACAACTATGAGTTCTATCTAGGATAGACATATACCTAGGTGGCATGTATGGTATAATTTAGACTTGATCTTAATGAATTACATTCTGATTTGATTACCATAGATATATAGGTGATTGTTAGAATGCGTAATATAGTCACTTGACCATCGATAGAGGCTTGTGATGAGATTAGTGTCTAGGCCAATCTATTGGTATTAAGGGATTAACTAAGTGGTTAATGAGTCCAATGAAATACTAGGGGACGAGTCAAAATCCTAGATTATTTTTATTTGTGAATTCTACTCTTTACTTTTATTTAAGTTAATTGATAAAATTAGATTAGTTAAATAAATTTCAGATTGTGGTTTTCTGAATAAAAGTTAAGTAGGTATAATTTTAGTACTTGATTTATAGAATTAGATTGCATAGTCCTTGTGGGATCGATATCTGGACTTAAAATCCTATATTACTTGATATAATAGCGTGCATTTGCGCTTAGCTACTATAGCACACAATCAATTATCACCATCAAATCCCCTTATACTTATCTATATCCTATCTCCAGACTTGTATCTTATTGAATAATATACGCAAACTCCTTTGCCATATTGTTTCACCTTGGCAGAACTCTTTCTTAGGATGATTGCTTGTGGCTACAAGACTTTCCAAGATACAGTCTCGAAGCATCTGGATATCTAACTCCATATTAGAGCTGTCGGATCCCATATCTGTATACACTGGACTCCATAAGCATCGGACCATACAAAGCGATACCCAACGATCACACCATAAAAGGTATGTGACATGTGTAGAATCAAAATATGGTGGATCACTTACAAGCCTATCGTGGCACTTAGGTCAAAGAACCACGTATACTACTCAACTCGAGAGGACCCTCTGTTGACGACTTACATTGGGTGTCTATCGGAGGCCTTCGTGAGTCTGTCCTATATCCATCCTAATTGGATACCCATATGTCAATACGAGCTCCAAGCTCACAGTCGGTTAGGAACGACTATCTATACCATATAGGTACGACATATGCTGATCTATATATAAAGGTATCCACCGACAAACTCGCATCGGCAGAAATAGATCAGGGACAATTATTCGAGAATATACTTACGCAATTAGCATTTTCTGGCACCCGATTGCAACTCTTGCAACTATACAGTTACTAGTATATTCATAGGCCTATGTCTCATTATAGATAAAGTTTCAGCTCTTGGATCTACTGAGTATTATAACCATTTAACACTTAACTGTGCTAACATTTAGCAATTATATGTCTCAGCATGGCTAACTGTAGGCCCTTATCTAAACTTCTTTAGATTTGCTCCGAACTCCTTCAGATCTACAATGTTTGTACGTTACATTGTATAATACCATATAAATGGGTATTATCAATTTAATAGGAATGTATATATAAATAAATACACAAATATATGTACATTTAGGGATGACATTAAGCACTAACCTTAACAGTTTGAATAGAGATTGTGTATACTTTTAGTTTATACACCCTATTCTTTGATCTTGTTAGCATGGGATGCACATTTTCAACTTGATTTTGCACTACATTTGGTGTTGATAAGGTATGTAGGCTAGTGTTTGGTGTTATATGTGAGGTTTCATTGTAACTGGTGTTTTAATTTTGGTGAATGTCAGGTAAAGTGTTTGAAGGAGTTTGTGTATCTGAAGTTATAGGTTTGAGACTTAGAGTAAGAGAAGTGTAAAATGTAGCTGAGTCTTCATTCAAAGGAATACTAGAAGTAGTTGTATCAGTTGTGTCATAAGTGGTATGTTGTAAAGGATAAGCGATAGAAATATTCAAGCCAGGTTCTGTATAAACTACTTCTTTTTTAATAGTGTTTAATGATAAAAAACCTTGTATCATTTGCAAATAAGAGGTCACATTCATCAATTTCACATGTCTTGATATATAAACTCTGCATTTTGCATTCATGCATTTGTATCCTTTATGATGAAAACTATAACCTATAAATACACACTTCTCATTGGGAAAATCTAATTTATTTTTTTGATATGCTCTTAAATAGGGATAACATGAGTAGCCAAAGACCTTCATGAATGTATAATCAAATTTGTTTTTTGAACAAATTTTCAAATGGAGAGACGAAATTCAGAACAGTTGATGGCATTCTATTTATTAAGAGAGCTACAGTAAAGAAAGCCTCTTACTAGAGGTTGAAGGGCATACTACTTTGAGCTAAAAGACTCAGGCCAGTGTCTACAATGTGTTTGTGCTTTTTTTCGACTCTTCTATTCTGATGATGTGTATAAGGACATAAAAATCTATGTTTGATGCCCTGTTTGTCTAGTGTTTTGGTCAGGAACCCGAACTTTCCCCCAAAATCTGACTGCACCATCTTAATTTTCTTTTCCAATAACTTTTATATATGGTTCTGAAAATGGAGAAAAACTTCAGTGACTTGGGATTTTAGTATCGAGGGATAGACCAATACAAACTTAGTGTAATCATATAAGAAACTGATATAGTACCTATATCCCTCTTCCGAAGCTATAGCTGTTGGACCCTAGATATCTGTGTTGATTACTTCTAAGGCATAATTAGTTTTAGTTATAGACAAGCTGAAATGTTACAAGTGACTCTTTCCTAATTCACAAGCTTTACATAAGTTTGTAAGAGAAATTTTATAGAATTTCAAAAGAGTATTACAATTAGATGCAATCTTCTTCAGTACAGGTAGATTTGGATGCTAAAACCTGTTATGAAGTACTTCAGAGGATACATTTTCTATAATACTAATATGAATCGTAAAGCTATGGCATTACTAAAACTAACACCAGTATTATGTGTTTGTACATGGAGGTGTGGGCTGCAACAAGTTTTATTTATCTTACATTGTGCAAAAAGAGATAGAACTGGAGCTGCAACATTTTTATTTATAACAATACTAGTATTTAAGGTTCATAGCTGATACAACCCTACTTTAGCTGTTCCTTTGAGAAGAGCTCTCCTATTTAAATCCTTGATGACACAGGCATCATTTTTAATTTCAACACTCAAATTATTATCATGACTTAGTCTAGATATGCTTAATAAGTTCTTTGTCATGTGAGGTACATGCAGAACATTATTTAAAAGAATAGGTTGTTTAGTGTATAATGATTGCAAAATGCAAGTTCCTATGTGCAAGATTTGTAAAGCATGTTTGTTCCTAACTAAAAGATGTTCTTTACCTCTGAATTCAGATTTGGACTCCATATTGTTGGTAATGTTTGAAACATGGTGTATAACACCATTATCAAGATACCAAGCTTGATCTTCATTGTCTTTCTGAGCAGCTCTTGGTACAACAATAAAAGCTTATATATTCTGGTTATTGTTGTTCTGAATTGGCGGCTCAAATTTTTCATTAAACCTATTCCAGCACTTTAAAGCACCATGACCAATTTTTGAGCAAATATGACATACAATTTTAGATTTGTCTTTGCCTTGAAAATCGTGCTTTCCTTTATTCTTGTTGTTGTAGTTCTGATTTCTATTGTTTACTCCTTTCCCAAAGGCTGAACCTCATTTATTTTTTTGTTTGAAACTAGAATGAGCTAGATGAGTACTTGCATATCCTCAATTGATTGAAATTTTCCAATCAACTCTGCTATCTTAACTCAAAAGAATGACATAAACTTCAACCAAGCTAAGCTGATCAACTTGTGCAGAAACCAATATAGCAACAAAATCATATTATGGTTCTAGACCAGCAAGCAAGTAAGTAATTGGATCTTGATCTGGTACTCATTTTCCTGCCATTGCCATGCTATTTGCTATATTTTTCATCTTAACATAGTACTCGTTTATGGTCATGGAGCCTTTCTTTAGTGTCTGAAGTTGTGCTCGCAGTTGAGTCAGTCTAGCTAAAGATTGGCTTCTAAACATTTTCTCTAAATGCTTTTAGATTTCTGGTGAGGACTTGCAATGAATGATTGAGCTCAACACACTCTCAATCATTGTAGAATAAAGCCAGCTGAGAAGCAAAACATCTTGCTTCTTCTAGATTTGAAATTTTGGATTTACTTCTGGTACAGCTTCAGCATTTGTTCTTGCTCGAACAACAAACTTCTCAAGACAAATTCTTTCTCTCAAGAGTAAATCTTCTAATTCATTGCCTCTTGTTAAGGTTAGAATCTGAGACTTCCAAATTAAAAAATTATTAAGATCTAACTTGATAAATGTGGAGACATTGAAGGTACTTGACTGTCCAATCGCTAGATTGCTTAAGTTTGACTCAAGAGTCGTAGTATTTATTCGAGCAAGATTCATTGAGGAGGTGTTTGCCATGTTTGCTCTAATACCAACTCAGAAAAGTATTTAACTTGTGTTTTCTAAAAAATGAAAGGAAAATAGCCAAATAAGAGAAAAACAAGCTCCGAGGAAAATACTTCTTTTCATTATCTTTAACTGCAGGACTCATGTTGTTTTATAGTAACAAAGAAAAAGTCTAGAAAACTGAAAACAGAATTACAAAACTACTTAACAAGAATTAGTTACATTAACATTTTGGCGGGAAAATAAATATTGTTCTAACAAAATTCTGTTACACAAGATTACAACTTGTTAAGCCAGCTCAGCACAGCTGTACAAGTCAACATATGTATAATTGGTTTTCAAAATCTAAGATCACTCCCTATCTCCTTCTAATATCCTTTATCGACGTTTCCAATCGCAAGATCTCCAAATTGCCGTGAAAATGCAAAGAAATACATTATTCTCTCTGTCCCTTCCCTTAATATTTAGCTGTAATCAAGAATTTTTTAAAAAGAAAAAAAAAGCACGCCAATATTACATAATAGTGAAATAACAACAACATGGACAATAGATAATTTTTAATAGCGAGTAAATTAATTAATTAATTGATAAATCCTAAGGATTTTGCTTGTAGATACTTGGCAGCAGAATGATGTTGTTGTTGCTCAACGAAGAGAATCTACTAAGGATTCTGTTCATCAAGTAATGATTCAACAACTCTTTATCAGTTGGGTGAAACTTTTACCCTACAAGTAAAAAATGCTGATTCACTTGCTCTATGTTGTTTAGTAAATTAAGTTGATTCACTTGCTCTATGTTCTTCAACAAATTATTACTCATATTCACTTGCTCCATGTTCTTTTGCTGATTAAGTTGATTCACTTGCTTTATGTTCTTCAGCAAATGATTATTACTGATTGATGAAGAGCCCATTATTCGTTTGATTTGGTTATGAGATTATAAGTTAAAATGTAATTTGTACAAGATTGTTGCTCTTTTGTATTACTAACCTTGTAGAATTAATGATTAAGATCTAAATAAGTTAACGGTATATATACAAAATAGAATAATATTTTATTAAAATTATTTTAAAATACCATGTTATATTTTATAAAATATTTTTCTTCTAAATTAAGTCAATGCCCTTGTAAGTCATCATCTGAGTCGAATTATAAATGAAACTCGTGATGAAAATCATCATCTCTGAGGCAAATTATAAATGAAACTCATGATGCTTTTCTTTATGCACATCACGGCCCGGTTGTTGATCATCCCATTTGGTACATCAGAACCGTCGGATTGCAGCCATCAATCATCAGTGCAATTACGGTTTTGAAGGATAAGAAAGGTGATGGGCTTGTTGAAGAAACAGAGTGCTCTGTTTGCTTGAGTATATTCAAGAAGATGAGACTCTCAGGCTTTTGCCAAAATGAAGTCACGCTTTTCACATCTCTTGTATTGATGCTTGGCATAGATCACACACCAATTGTCCCTTGTGCCGCGCCCCTTTGTCAAGAATACGGCTGGGAAATCATCATCTGAGTCGAATATTGAGAAGTCAGGTACTAACGGAAATACCCAAGTGGAAATTTTGGAAAATATTAAGGCAGAAACTGAGACGATTGGAAGATGGAGTTGTTGAAAGGAGGAATACTAATGGAACAGAAGAAGAGGGTGAATCACATCTTGAGCATACAAGAAAGGGAAATGACAATTCAGATGAAGAAGTTGATGGGACGCAACCAATAAGAAGATCAGCTTCTTGGATTCTGCATCAGCTTCTAAGACGATTGAAGGTCTTGCTAATTTTGTTCCGGATAAAAAATATAGGAAATTCAGATACCCAATTAGCAGAAGTGAGAGATTTGAGTATGAAAACTATTCCAAAGAAAGTTGGAGGCAGTGAAAGCTTGCTTAGAATTGTGGGTAGTTCCTTAATTGGGAGATCTTTGCAAAATGCGCCAGTTTCGATGAAGAGGTCATTTTCTTGCAGGAAAAATTCTCATTATCAAGATCAAGCTGAATCCAGGAAATTTTCCTTTTTCGGAAGTTACAATACAACTCAAAAGTTCCAGGTAAGACGTAATAAATTTTGATGATTCAGGTGGATCTCAACAAGATGAGAGTCTCATACTGGTTTCCATATACAGCAAATTCATACTTTAATGTAACACAGTCAAGTAATCATGTTGAAACTTGTAGTAACAAAAGTGAGCCATAAAAATAAAAGTAAGCAATTGCAAGTAAAATTCTTCATTTGACTTGCTGATACTGTTAGATTCTGTGATTTTATTTCACAATTATAATGGATGGAGTTGAAATTTCCTCTATTTCCGGTATTTTTCTCCGTCATTATATTATAGATTGTATCTTATTTGATGTGTCATCTTACACCAAACAGCACAGCACAGCACGTAATATTTATTTTACACATTATTATTGTTTTAATTTATTGTACTCATCTTTTAAAAAATAACACTAAAAAAAAAAAAATTCTTTTGCGACGCTTAATACTAATAATACATGTCGTTTAACACATCAACCCAGAAAGTATCAACTCCTCCATTCTGCTTTCCGATCGATCAGGCACCTCTGCTCGACTTTGCATGTCTCCGATGTTAAACCCTTTCGTAGAGAAGGAGAAGGAAACCGACGGAACACTCGTGTAAACTCACTCGCTCACTATCTCGTTCTCACATTCAACTCATCCCTCTATTTTCAACAGTACGTCCTTCCTCAACTCTGGAGCTTAGATCCGAGGAGTTTGGGCCAAAAAAACTCTTAATCTCACCCTAAAGCTCTCCAACTCTCTTCAATTCCTTCGATCTTTATCATCATCATCAGGTTACTTTCCTCTCTTTCTTTCTCTTCGATCTAATTCTATTTCTCGATTTTGCTTTAATTCTTTGTGATTTCTTATGAATTTGTGCTTATATGTGTTTTTGATCTGCAGTTCTTTTTTCTTTTTTCCTTAATAATTTTTGTGTTTCGAGTCAGTGAATTGACTTTAATTATCTTAGTAATGTCTTCTTAATATTATTTTAATTGGCAGCATCCATTATTACTATAAATACTTCCAAAAGTGATTTGATCTGTTTCTGTTGTCGTTTGTGAGGAAATATTTTTTTTTTCTTTTTATGGTGGTAATGTGGCTTGGGAATAATAGTATATGATTTATGACGCTAAAGGCAGGGAAAACATCAACCATGTGTGGGATAGAATCAGTTATTTTGTTTCTCTTAGCATCTGTCTCCAGAGAATTCAAGATTCTTCTTTTTTCTTTGCACAACTTAATTGCCTTATCTTGTTGCCTTTGATGTCTCAAAGTTGGCATGTAATGTGTTTGCAACTTTTATAGGAAATTATGTTCAAATGTTGTGTAATGATCTAGCAAATTTACTTCCCTTGTATTTAAGTTTAAATACGATTCAAATTGTTCATGTCTTTGCTCTTAGAAAATCATAATTTGATTAATCACAAGTTTAAAAATTGGTTTTACTGCAGTCATCTTTTTTCTTATCTTTTTCTCATTTCTCTTAGAAAATTGTGTTTCCTCTTCATGATAAATCTTGCTAATTCGGTTGCATTGCATCCTACAAATTAGTTCAAGACAGGTGCATGTATGATGAAAAGTACATATGATATGCCCTGAATGTTAGAGATCATTCATTGCATCATTATTTAATACTAACTACCCCTGATTGTCAATTTGTTTTATCATAGTTGCACAATATATAAATTTATTTACGTCCAACACAAAAATTGCTTTAAAGATGTCAAGAAAAAATTTCCTCAATGAAATATCGATTCTACTCTGACCTCCCTTATTATGCCATTGATGAATGGCAGCTCAATGATAGTTTACTTCATACAGAACCACAAGTTAGTCATATATTCTTGTCCCCAACTGCCTAATAGATCTGCATATCAAACATATCCATGGTGTTTATTCTTGGATTTCAGAGCTAACAACGGTCTTTCTTCTGAAGTTTATGTTTCATTTCTGCAGACAACTTATGAAAATTTTCGATACTGGTATGATAAGAAAGAAAATCCCTCAAGGGGATGCTAAAGAATGTAAGAGAGCTCTTCTTCTCCCAGATACCACCTTCAATGATCAACTTCCAGACATGGGTGTCAGAAAATGATGATTCAGCTGTGGGATCAGCTGCTGCTGAATTTAACGAAGGCTTCATGGGTTCAAAAGACAAATTTGACATAGAAATGTGGAAGTTTGGCAGGGATAATGACATGCAACTGCTAACTATTTGCAAGATTTGGATTACAAACTTACAGTGGTATTGATGATAATTTGAAGGAGGGAGGTGGTGGTGCTGCATGTGATCCATTTTTCTTACCCGCTGATCGAGTAGCAAAATATTCACATGGAGTACCACTAATAAAAGGACTTAGTAGATTCCTTTCAAGTGCATCACTGTTTCTATGGAGATGAATGTAGTCTTCTATTGCGTATGCATTTCATAAACAGAACATGATACTTTTGCATGACAAATTCCATCATAAGAGTTATGAAGAACTTGAGAGTATATGGTGATTGCCACCCAACAATCAAGTTTATGCCCTAGTGTCTTGGAAGAATAATAATTGTGAGGGATAACAACCGGTTCCATTGGTTCGAGGATGGTAGATGTTCATGTCGCAACTATTGGTGAATAAATTGTTAGAAATTTTATATTCTGACCAAACATTTTGCACTATTAGAGTGAAACAGAAAGGAAGATTTTCCTTGCCAAAAGCTTGTTACTCTCTGTTCAATGTTGATTTGGGTATTTAAAATCAGTAGGTCAGATCTATTCCCAACCTTATTGTTTCTTAGATTTTTGGATAAGTAGAAAATCCTAATCTGTTCTTGGATGAAGATTCACAATAGCCACTCCTATTTGTTAGATGTAATTTTTAATCTTCTTGCATGATTAGCTTGTTCCATAATTTTATTAACTGAAAAAGAAAAACCATCTTATGCAGTATCTCCATGAGCAGAGAGAAGGCCAAACTGATTAGAAAAATATCTGGGTATGAGGGGAAAGCAAGTATGCTACTGCTATGATGATGCAGAACTAAGGAAGCTTCAGAGCTCCTTCCCACCAAATGCTTCATACAACATTCAGAGGTTCAAAGGTATGACAAATAAGACTTTGGTTCCCTGTTGGTTTACACTTTTGAAGGTCCAATACCATCCAGATTTCTAACCTGGTCTCACTGACTTCCCTGTGAGTAAATTTTTTGTAAAACTTCTTCAATCCTTCTTTTTCGTTTCACTCTCTCCAAAAATAATGACTAATCCTGTTAATGTTTAAGTGAACGTCTTCAAAATATGTAAGTGTTTGCCAGTGTTTTTCCAGGATTGAGTTTTCTGCAGAGGAACTTCTTGTGCAATATGAATACTCCATGATGTAAGCTTCTTTCTTTCTGCTGTTAAATTCCTTGTTTTATAATTTAGTGTAATTCCATTTTATATTCAAAGGAATTCTTTCCTGGTGTACTTCTGTGCTATACTTTGATCTTATACATATGTATTAAGGAATGGGCATGTGAATATGCCCTAAACCAAATACTTGAAGCTGGAGATCATGTGATTCCAAAGTTACAATTTCTTCTATTTATTTTTATTAAGAAAAATATTAATTTCATAGCTCATGGTTAATCTTCTAGGGAACTCTCTGGCAGAAGTTCACCTATTTTGGGCCGGTAAAGGAACCTGTTGCATACCTAAACAAGGTGATTATGGACCAGAAATTTCGGCTCTCTGTGTCGTTTCTTGTAAAGTATATGATGCCTTCATTTAAGATGGGGTAAATGAACAAGCTTATCTTCATCTTAAATGCTACTTATAACTAAGTTTTACTGCTCAGATTTGCTACTTATGACCCCAAGTTATTAAAAGTTGGATCTGTCCTAAGTCCCGAAAATTTATTACAGAAGTTGGACTCCTGCTTATGATTTTAATTTTACCTAGTTCAATCAGTTCACTCTATAGAGATCAAAATCTATTTCCTTTGTGGCATTTTGAGGACAATTCTCAATGATTCCTTCTACCCTTTTCCTGGGTGTTTTAAGTCTTATTTTTGTGTATTTTGTTCATATTTATCAATACCAAGAAACGCTTGAGAGATGTTCATTGGCAAAGGACCTAGAGCTACTTCCCTATGGTGATCAAACTGAAATTGGTGAAAGAGGGGTTAACTTGAGTGGTGGTCTGAAGCAGCCGAATTCAGCTTTCTCGTGCTCTTTATCAGGATGCTGATATATATCTCTTGGATGATCCATTCAGTGTCGTGGATGCTCATACAGCTTCAAGTTTATTTAATGTAACTACTTTTATCATAACACCATATTCTCTGTTTATCTAGGTTTTGGTGAAACTTAAATTGTGGCAGGATTATGTTATTCGAGTGCTTTCAACAAAGGCGGTCTTACTTGCAACTCATCAAGTTGATTTCCTTCCGGCGTTTGATTCTGTTTTGGTTAGTAAACTCTCAACTTGAGGAACTTTCTCTATCATCTTTTAATAATTTCTTTGATTCTCTTTGCTTAATTTTGCATTTCCAGTGATTTTGGATTCGTTGTTTTCTTTTGGTTTTCATTTCTTGTTGCCATGCCATTCTGTTTAAAGCACATCCATATTATAGGTTCTGTTTTATCATTTCCATGTGATATATTAGATTGGAATGGGAGTTGCAGCAAGATTATTACATGACATGGTTGCTGTATTATCATACATAGGGAATGGATTCTATCATTTGGATCATCAGAGCACTTGATTATAGCCTAATCTTGGACCGCTAGGATGATTCTTTTGACCATTCATTATGGGTTTTCGAATGTCTGTCATGTATTTTGAAAGTTTAAAGTTCACCAAACATTTTTCATATAATATTTAAGTTTATAATAGATTAGGAAACTTATCAACACTAGTTCCAATTTGTTTCTAAGCCCTACTGCTGTGGAGAATGAATATTCAAGTATATTTTCCCTTCTCGGGTTATTAACATCCTCCTTATTCTTACACAAGGACTATTCTGGTGGAACTTTTTATCAGGGATAATTTTGTTAATTAATCCTTCTACAGTTACTGAATTAAACCTTGGTTTTGCTGGCAACAGTGAATTGCACTTGGACTGGCTACCTGGTTCAGTAAATGCTTGGGAACTGCAAAAGGACTGGCTTATCTTCACGAGGAAACAAGGCCAAAGATTGTACATTGAGATGTCAAGGCAAGTAATATTTTACTTGACAGAATTATTCACATATTTTAACAACAAAAAATCGCTCATAATTAAAGCAGTAGTTGCTGATCTTGGTGTCTTCTTTCATCTTTGTGTATACTTCAAAATATTTCCTTAAAAATGGCTCCATAGATGTCACTCCACCTATGCATTTTACTTTATAAGTCAATATGCCTTTTTCTTTTTCCTTGTACAAAATTTGTATTCAAACAAATCTAATTCTAGAGTAATTGCCATTTGTTTAGATAACAAATATGAAACATAACAAAAGCCTAATAAAACACAACCTTGCAACATGACGGTGCATTTGTAAGGCGGTGTGGATTCCCACATCGATTAAATTATAGGCCCTCACCACCCCTCTCCAAAATCTATATAAATATGTGTATAGGTCCCCTATAATTCGTTTACCTTTCCATTTTTAAAGGTGCTATAATATTTTTCTGAAACATTTTATTACTTTAGTTATCTTTAGTTTTTGTCTATATTATTTATATATAACATGCTTTAAGTATTAAGTTGGGACGAATAACTTTGTCAGCAAAATTGATGTGGTCATAGTTTGTGAGGAGGCAAAATTTGCCTAAAATACCACATGTGAAATAAAATAAAGTGAGCAAAAAAATTCAATTTAGGTTCTGCGATTAACTTTTTCGTATTCAGATTTTATAGTGAAAATCCATTGTTACCATTAACAGAAGGAGGGGCCGGATGACTATTTCAAAAGTGGTGAGGGTGTTGTTAATGTTTTGCTGAAGTATGGAGTCTTGATGATGATCTCTCCTATTTATTATTTTTTGGTATTATTATTTATCTAATTTATCTCTAATAATTCATCTAATTTATTCATGTAGTATATATATTTATATATATATATATATATATTAGTCTTTCACAAAAAAAAAAAAAGTTAAATGTTATTATTAAGTGGCTTAATTGACACTTTTATTTTAGAGTTTAAAGTTCAAATTTCTTTAAATGTAAGATGATCACTTTAACCCCATATTTGCTACTTTATATATGAGTGGAGATATATTAACTTAATTTGTTTAGAAATAGTTTCAAATGTTGCTAACTCATCACGCGCTTTAGTATTGGTTTAAAATGAATCAATGGATAAAAATTTGTATCGTTATTTTAAATAATTGAATTGAGTCATAACATAGCAAAAGTAAAAAAATAAAAATTTAATGCCTCCCTCATATTGTTTTAGTTTGTTGTACTCGTCTTTTAAAGAATAAGGTTAGATTTTGTCTCCTTAACTAGGTTGTGTGTGTATATATATATATATATATTAATAGATATTAGCCTTTGTGAAAAAAAAAAACATTGGTATATCAATACTTAGTTTATATATATTTTTAATATTAAAATAGTGAATTAGTTATATAAAAAAGGTTAAAAATAATTAGTTGTACTACTATTAAAGCCACATTTTAGGAGCCATAAATTACCTAATGGGTAATATAAATAAAGACATTTTTGTTTGAAGCCCATTAAGGGCACAAAAGGCCCATTAAGGGCATCATTGTAATTTCCTTACTCATGGGTACCCTTTTCACTATAAAAAGGGTCCATTAGAGCCAAGTTGGAGAATATAATTAATTTTATCAAAAATCTCTTAACTCTAGAAATATAGATTCTCCAACTTCTCTCTACAAAATACTAATTAACCTTGAGATTATTGGATCAGTGGAGACTTATAATCCTCCATTTGGCACTGGGAATCACACAACAAATTGAGTAGGTGATCCTAATTTCAAGGCACAAAATTGGTATGATTCCACCATTTTTCTCTTCAATCTTGGATTTCTAGAGTTTTGGGCATTAAAATTGCTTCTGCTATTCAGTTGCATTTCTCTCTCATCAAGGGCTTTTGCACTTTGAAACTGTCGAACTAATTTCTGCACAAATAGCATTTCAATTCTCAAGAACAATCATTACAGTTACTTTATGATTCCATGATAATTTAATAATGTTTTAAAAGCGCCATTTACTTTCCGTATTAAGTATTTGATAGCATGATAACTTGTTTCCATTTTCTTGGAATCTGTTGCCGAGATAAACAAAAAATTGATTGTTGATTTTGTTTATTCCCATTTCGAATACCAAGATTGCTAGAAAAGAAGTCTTGATTTAACATTTATTTGCATTCCTGTGAGCTGATTCAGTAACAAAGCAAAGAATTGCTTGTTCCATGGCTATTTTGATTTCATTTATTGATCATTTCATTGTTTAATTTGATCCATCTTGATTCTCATCAATTTCCCCTTTGATCAAATGGCTATGATCCAGATAAGATTGCTAAAATCGAACTTAAGCTATAATCTGATCAAGATCGAGCGAAAGAGACTGATCTTGAATCATATTCATGATCTGGTTCATTCGATCAAGATCTAGTTAACCTATGAATCATATGATCATTTGATTCATGATCAATTATAAGTAGTTTTATTTTTCATAGCCGCATGATCGCAATCATATGGTTATGAAAATGCCTCATTGATCATATGGCTTGTGAATATTTGTGAGATGACTTGAGTTGATTTTACATGAACTACACATTTTAATCATGTAATTAAGATCTTGATCTGTTTATATAAGTAATCGTACAGTCATATTTAATTATAATAAGAGCGTACGGTCATGGATGCATTAATAATAATTTTTGTAATTATTTTAATAGCTTGATATAGCAGCTTGATCACATGGTCGAGATGAATGTTTTGTGATCATCAAATCACATCTTTTGATTTTGGTTGATCTATTATTTTGATTAAAATATTTCAATGGCCATGATTTGTTTGAAAAACACAAAAGGATGATGTCGCATATCACTTTGATTCTTATTTGTGCAAAAAGATAAAATAAGTAAAGTGCTTTATGTAAAAGCCATTTTGAGCTAATTAATTCACCTATTTTCAAATGCTTATTTTATTATTATTTTATTTTAAAAAAGGAGAGAAAGCCATCAAAAGAATGATGTGATTTAAATCTTTTTATTATTATTTTACTAATTTAATATGACAAAGGAAGAGAAAGGCGTGGGGACCATGTGTTTAGAAAAGTGGAACCATTTTGTTCCACGCATATTGCTTGGAAATTTAGTTGATTATTTTATTATTTCTTTAACCTTTTATTATCATTTTATATTTTAATATGACAAAGAAATATAAATGCGTGGGGCTCATATGCCTAGAAAAGTAGAATCATCTTGGATCATGCATATCTCATCATTGCTTGAAAATTTTAATGGATTATTTTATTATTTTTTTAATTCTTTTGCATTTAAATCATTGATATTTGTAATGACTTATCAATGCCTTTTATTGATATGTGTGCAGTTTTATTAAGCATTTAATCCAAAAAAGCATTTATTTTAAAAGATAAAAAAATAAAAATGCTTATAGGTATTTATTTTATTATTATTTCATTCATCATTTATTTTATTGCTCATATTCTATAGCCTTTAATACATTAAGCCGATTTTTATAGGCAAGTGTTCCACTCATTACTGTTATTCTATTTATTGTTCATTTCATTTGCGATCACTATATTATTCCAAAATTGACAAGAATATCAACTATGATGATCATTGATAAATGATAATGTTTAAATAAAGCAATGTGCAATATAATAGATTAAATGATTAAAGCATTGATATTCTTACCAATTTTGGAATAATATAGAGATAGGAAATGCAATGAATAATAAATGGAATAATAGTAATGAATACAATATTTGCCTATAAAAATTGGCTCAATGCATTAAAGGCTATGAAATATGTGCCATGAAATAAATGATGAATGAGATAATAATAAAGTAATGGCCTATGCAATAAGCATTACTATTTTTTAATCTTAAAATATATGCTTTTTAGATGTGAATATTAATAGGACAATTCACATATCAATAAAGGATATTGATAAGTCATTGGATATATCAATGATTTAAATGTTAAAGAATTAAAAAAATAATCAAAATTTTCAAGTAATGGTGAGATATGCGTGATCCAAGATGATTGCACTTTTTTAGGCATATGAGCCCCATGCCTTTCTCTCATTGAAATAAAATAGTAATAAAATTAAAAGGCCATGTCACCTCATCCCTTTTTTGGTGAATTTTTGTTTAAATAATAAAATAATCAAAGATTTTATTCTTGGAAGTGACATCATGTGGGCCAAGAGGCTCCAATTACCCAAGCATATAGGTCCCACGTGATGCCTTCTCTTTCTTATGTCAAAATAATAAAATAATAATAAAAAGATGTTTAAATTACATCACTTTTTGATGTCTTTTTTCCCTTTTTTTAATAAATAATAATATAATAATCATTTGAAAAGAGGTGTATTAATTAGTCTAAAATAGCACAACACGTCACTTGTTTTATCTTTTTTGCACAAATAGGAATCTAAGTGATATGCCACATTATTATTTTGTGTTTTTCAAACAAATCATGGTCATTAAAATATTTTAATAAAAAAAGTGAATCAATCAAAATCAAAGAATATGATTTGATGATCACAAAAATTCTATTATGGCTGTGTGATCAAAATGCCTCATCAAGATACTAAAATAATCACAAAGATCATTATAATGCATCTATTACCATACGATCTTATTACAATCAAATCTGATCGTATGATTACTTGTATCAAGATCTTAATCTCATGATTAAAATCGTATGGTTCATGTAAAATTAATTCAAGTCATCTCATAAATATTCATAAGCTTATATGATCAACAAAACATGATCATGGCCGTTTGTTTGTGATCATGCGGCTGTGAAAAATAAAATTAAACTGTCTATGATTGATCATGATCGTATGATCAATAGTTGATCATCATATAGTTTATAGATTGGTTGGATCTTGATCAAATGATCCAGATCATGATCATGATTTAAGATCAATTTTGTTCGTTCAATCTCGATCAGATCATGGCCATAATCAAGGCAAAATCAATCCTATCCATTTGATCTACATCACGGCCATGTGATTGAAAGAAAAATTGATGATATCAAGGAAAAATCAAATTAATTAAACAAATGAACATTAAATGAAATCATGAAAATAATTGATCTCGAATTATGCAACTCTTTGCTTTTGTTACTAGATCAATCTACAAAAAAAGTAAAGCAACAATTAAATTGTAGAATAATCCATAAATCAATGCTTCTCCCAAGACAATCTTGATAATCGGAATGGGAGTAGAAAAATCACCGATCAATTTTGGTTTGTCTTAGCAACACATTTTCCAAAAATGGAAATTATCATGCTTATCAAAGATCCAATCAAAAAGTGAATGGCAATTAATAAAATAATGTTGTAAAAAGAATGAAATGATTACTATTCATTTTCTTGCAAACCGAAATGCTTATTAAGCTAAAATCCATTTGGCAATTTCAATGCTTATTAGCTTATATGAGAAACACAATTAAATATTTGGAACCATAGAAATTTGAGATTTGGAGAAAATCATAGCAAATTTATGTCTTGAAATTAGGTTCACCTACTTAATTTGTTCTATAATTCCTACAATTGGCGCCAAATGAAGGTTATTAGGGCTCCATTGATCCAATAATATAAAGGTGAATTGGTGTTTTTGTAGAGAGAATCTAGATTTCTAAAGTGAGAGATTTTTTGATAAAAGAATTGTGTTCTTAATTTAGCCTTAACGGACCCCTCATATAGTAATAGGGAAGCCCATTAATTGAGTTACATTTTACTATTTTGCCTTTATTGGGCTTTGTACAAATAGGATTCCTAAATTACACTTTAGGTAATTTTATGTCTCCTACATCCCCCCTCTTTAAATGAATTGTGTATCTCAATTTAGCCTTAATGGACTGCTTACATATTAAGAGAGAAGCTCGTTAATTGAGTTACATTTTACCGTTTTTCCCTTAATGGGCTTTATACCAATAGGCTTCCTAAATTACCCTTTAGCTAACTTTATGTCTCCTATAGTCTTGCAAATATTGATCCGGAAGAAAATATAGGTAATTCAGATACCCAATTAGCAGAAGTGAAAGATTTGAGTATGAAAACTGTTCCAAAGAAAGTTGGAGGGAGTGAAAGCTTGCTAAGAATTGTGGGTAGTTCCTCAATTGAGAGATCTTTGCAAAATGCACCAGTTTCGATGAAGATGCCATTTTCTTGCAGTGGAAAATTCTTATTATCAAGAACAAGCTGAATCCTGGAAATTTTCCTTTCTGAAGTTACAATACAACTCAAATGTTCCAGGTAAGACATGTAATAAATTTTGATGTCTCAAGGTCTCTCAACAAGCTGAGAGTCTCATACTGGTTTCCGTATGCAGCAAATTCATACTTTAATGTAACACAGTCAAGTAATCATGCTGAAACTTGTAGTAACACAAGTGAGGCTAATCCATAAAAATAAAAGTAAGCAATTGCAAGTAAAATTATATGAGTTGCTGATACTATTAGATTCAGTGATTTTATTTTACAATTATAATGGGGAGATGAAGTTCCTCTAGTTTCTCTATTGTATCTTAAATTTTATTCTAAATAATGATGTATCATCTTATACTATTTTATTACTTAATGGTTATTTGATACATTATTATTGTTTTAATTTATTATACTCGTTTTTAAAGAATAACGTTGCAAAAAAAATAAGGACGCTTAACACACCAATCCAGAAAGTATCAACTCGTCCATTCTGCTTTCCAATTGATCAGGCACCTTTGCTCGACTTTGCATATCTCTAATATTGTGATGTTAAACCCTTTCGTAGAGAAAGAGAAGGAAACCTTTGGAACACTCTATGTGAACTCACTCACTCACTATCTCGTTATCACATTCAACTCTTCCCTCTATTTTCAACAATACATCATTCCTCAACTCCAGAAGATTAGATCCGATGAGTTTGGTAAAAATAACTCTTAATCTCTCCCAAAAGCTCTACAACACTCTTCAATTGCTTCAATCTTCATCGATCCTTATCATCATCATCAGCTTACTTTCTTCTCTTTCTTTCTCTTTGATCTAATTTTATTTCTCGATTTTGCTTTTAAGTCTTTGTGATTTCTTATGAATTTGTGCTTATATGTGATTTTGATCTGCATTTTTCTTTTTCTTTTTTTCCTTAATAATTTTGTGTTTCGAGTCAGTGAATTGATTTTGATTATCTTAGTATTGTCTTTCTAATATTATTTTAATCTGCAGTATCCATTATTACTATTAATACTTCGACGAGTGTTTTTATCTGTTTCTGTTGTTGTTTGTGAGGAAGTATTTTTTTCTTTTATGGTGGTAGTTTGGCTTGGGAATAATAGTATGATTTCTGAAGCTAAAGGCAGGGAAAACATCAACCATGTGTGGGATAGAATCAATTATTTGACTTCCCTTATTATGCCATTGATGAATGGCAGCTCATGATATTTTATTTCATACAGTACCACAAGTTAGTCATATATTCTTGTCCCCGACTGCCTAATTGATCTGCATATCAAATACAACAGTCTTTTTCTTCTGATTTGTATGTTTCATTTTTGGGACTGGTTCCATTCGAGACTCGGTTCGATTTGAGCTTCCCAAAGCTAAACGGAACCTAAAGTTTTCCAGTCCTATTTGGCAGTGTATTTAATGGTCTTTTAGTTGGCCAATGCATCTGATTGGTATGTCATGGTCTCATTTTTGTCTTAAGCACGTGATACGTGCCAGTGTTCTTGTTTTGATTTTTCATTCTGAAGCTTAATTCACATTCATTGACTCTTGGTTTAATGATTCTTCTCATTTCCTCTTATAGTTCACGCAGGTGCCAATTTTAATGCAAATTATGGCACTCCTGAAGTTGGATATACTGCAAATCCTTACCCTGCCACTTATAGCATGAATCTTGTAAGTTTTCATATTTAACATATCATTACATGTGAGCTTATTTATAATTATATACTGTTGTGCATGCATGGTCAAGGCTATGTGTATGTTGTATTGGCAAGTAATGTATGTACCTATCATTTTCTTTTGGTAATTGTATTAATGTATTTTACTTCCCGTGAAAATAGGCACAGGTTGGTGCTTAAACTGATCCTCCTTATGGACCTAGACCTGGATCCTGGGGTGCATATGATAATGCAGGGCGCTTAAGGGCACATATAGATTTCTCTTCAAATCTAATAAAATTGTCTTATCTGGTATCTTGGACTACAACTCATTAGAGATAGATTTAAGTTTGAACTCTGATATCATGAAAGACATGTTGGAAGATTTGCTTTTCAATCCGGGTTTATTAATTTGTATTCAAAATATTAGGATTTCATATTAGCTTTGAGGTGCTATATTTGTTTGCCATTTGATATCTACTTTCACCAGTTTCAGTATGTGTTTGGAATGTAGGTGGGTTTGTTAGTCTTTGTTTACCTATCATTTAAATTTGATATAGTGCTTGGAGATTACCTAAGGATTATTCTTAGAGATTAAATTGACATCCGATCCTTATGTGGACCAATGTTTAAAATGAATTTCCTATACTCATCATTCGCATTTTAAGTTACTCTGCCAAACTTGCTTGTTTGCGTCATGGATGTTAATTTGTTTTTGAAGTCTATTAAGTTAGCATTTTAGAAGATTCCTCTTATAGGGTGTTTATGTCACCTATGGGGATATTTGGTCCACACTTGTAATTTCTCATGTTTAATCAACTTCCTTTTTGTTTCCTATAGAAACATCACTTGTGTAGACCAGTCCTCTCTTGCATACTTGTACATAGTTATGAATTATTGTTGATACCTTCATATAATTGCCATCAGAGACTAATCTTGCCCTTCATACTTGGATACAATGATATTGTTTATTCATTATTTCCTTTGATCCATATTTGTCCACTAGAGTTTACTATGTACTTTCCCTACTCATGGAAAATGTGTGCTTGATTAGAGGCATTTACTCGATTCTTGCTTTTTCTTTGATTGTCTAATGGTTCTGGGTAATGTATTCTTCGTCCAGCATATAAACATTGGTGTAACCTGTGAGTTAGTTATGGGTTTTGAAGCAATCTTAAGAATATTAAAGATGGAAAATACTAGAGAAAAAAATAATTGGTTGGTAATCAATCTATGTGTTTAATACTAGTGTTAGGATTGCATTCTCAATAATAGATAACCTATTGGAGAAAAGGGAGAAAAGATAAATTTCTTTCTCATGCATGCTTGCTTTGTTGTAGGAATTTAGCTTATGCCCAAAGCTATTGGGTTTTCTTAGTAAAACTTTTATGATTGGCAAGCTTGATTGAGTGAGTGATATATCACTTCATTTCTATGTATTTGGTTTGAGTTTATGTTTCTTCTTAACTATCAGTCTCAATGGACATCTTTTTCCACTGATCTCATCCTCTGTCTTTCTTTTAGTTTTGTTAGTTCATTGGGGTGGGAACCGCGCCAATTGTTCTTGTTGAATGCTAGATTATTTTTTTAACTAATTTAACTACTTGACAAAAATTGAGTGAGCAGCCTCACTCAATTTTGACTGTGTTGTTAATTGCATCTTGCTTTTTCTTGATACATAATGTTGCAATTTTGAGTTAAAATTGCATCATGTCTTTGAAAAGAGCTTTTGATCTTCTACATGTTGCATTTAGTGAATCACATGTGAAGGCAATTACTCTTTTATTTTGTTGCAAATATATAGTATAAGATTTGGAGATAAATCATGGGTTTTTATTGTTATGTCACACATCAAATAAAAATTGGTAGATTCTAAGTATATATAGGTGGGTAGGCAGTCTTATCTAACAGGCTAGTCTTTTAAGTTAATAGCAAACGCTTGACCCATGATAAGTGGTGTCAGAGTAGACTCAAATTTTCATTTGCATTTGGGTCCTTAAATATTGTCCCAATAGAGATTGTCACGTGAGATATGAGTCTTCAATGCCACTAGGGAATGAGCAATACGAGTCTAGTGGGTCTTGAAAATTGTCTTGAACCTCAATATAAACTGCTACGTGCATAGTGGGTCGCATTTATCCTCAAGCGGATGGGTAATATAAACTAGATTGACTCTTGAATTTAGGTCAAATCGTGATAAGAGTGTCATGTAATTGAGTGAGGAAGAATATTACATCATGCATCGAATAAAAATTAGGTGGATTTTAAGTATATATGAATGAGTAGACAAATAAAATTAATGAATGCATTTTCCAAAAACCATTCTAAAGTGTGCATGTCAGTGCAACAGGCAAGCAGATGTGAAATTGTATTATGACCTAAAAATTTGATTAAAAGCGTTTGATGTTAAATTTAGAGATTGATAAGATAATTTGAATGTTAAAGATTGATACTCAAATTGACGTGGATTCATGTTGAAAATTATAAGTGAATTATTGAAGGCTCAAATTTAGTTTCTATAGCTACAATATATTAGTGAATCTTAATTCGCATATTATTATATTTGTTATATTAGTATAATACTTTTTTAAATGTTATGTTAATGATTTTATTGAATATAATAATTTTTAGAATATTTATAAAATTAATTTTTTTTTCATAAATAGCTTTTTTTTAGTCTTTATTGCAATTTTTTTTAACTTTTTTTGGCTAACTCCATTCATTTTGGACCATAATACCCTTTACATATATATTACTTAATCGATTAAAAAAATAGACTTACTCTCACTTATTTGTAATTAAAACTTGCTAAAAATATTTAAAAAAAAAAGTGAATCTCATCATCATTCTAATGGAGTAGTCATTGGAATCTACACTTGATAAATAAAAAAGTAAGATGGATTTATGATTTAAATGATTATTTGTGTTGTAATGTAATGTGAGGATGTTTTGTAATTTAAATTAAAAATAAATTTGTTGGAAACATATATTGACTTGTTGGAAGTACATTTAGGTGTAAATGAGACGTTGATTCATGGTGAGGAGATGAAAAAATTTAAAAATTTATAATTTTATCGTGTAGATTGAACTAAGGCGATAGGATCTTATTGCTCCAGTTCCATGGAACGATAAAAACCTATTGTACTAGGAGATAGAATTTAATTTTTTTAAAATGAATTACTAATTATTTTCATTTATTTTTAATACAGGTACTATAGGGACTGAGCAACTTTTAGTATGTTTTGGAGAAAAATGAGAGAGTTTCAATAATGGTGAAGAGAGATATGTTGGGTACTAAAGCGTTGTTATGACGGTTTTTAGTGATGTGACTTATGATCAACTTAAGAAATTAGTGTGTTGTAGAATTGGAGTGAATTTTGAGTAGTATAATGTCACTATGAAAATATCGGTGTCTATAGGAATGAGTGCTATACCGTTAACAAACCAGAGTGATTAAGAAGTGCAGTTTTTATTTTGAGTCAATAGAATAGGTTTTCTACCATTATGTGTTAATACGGATCTTAGATCAATTAATTGTAATGAGATTCCGCAAGTTCCTGTGAAGAGGCAATGACAGCCGAATAGCCACTTTATGTCTGTAAGCGGTAGTAACCATGTTAGTAGCACTGTCTCAATATTAGCATCTGTGGATATCCCATCCAACACGTCGTGCGACTACCATATTTTTTTCACCTAGATACAATGATGACCCACCTCATGCTCATTATGACAACCAGATAGATTGGTTTGAGTACGCTTATAATGGTGGTAATGGTTATGATGATGGTAATGATGATCATGGATATAGTTTAAATGATATAAAAAAAGGGAGGCAAATGAGACATGTCAGAATATCAGAATGAAGAATCTAGTGGTTTATGTTCAACACCAATAATTGAACATAACAATGTTGTTCACCCACAAAAACTCATTTTAGTTTATCCCTTTCATATTAACTTTTGACTTAAGTTTTATAGATGAGGCATTATGTTTAAGAATTGAGGAAGTAGTGGTTAGGAAGTTGTTTTCTAACAAGAAAGCAATATATGATATTCTTAGCATACATATATTGAACGGTAATTAGAGCTTCAATATGTTTAGGTCTACGAAAGATCAATTTGATGCAAAATGTGACGATGAAAGGTATAAGTAGCGAGTTTGTGCAGTGTCCACGGATGCTAAAAAATATTTCATTGTCTAGGGAATTGACTAGGAGCACACATGTGAATTGAATCGATTGCGTAATAGTTATTGTCAAGCAAAGAGTCGAATAATTGTTCAAATGATTATGAATAAATTTGCAGATGTCAATAGACATTATAGACCAAATGATGTTGTGGTCAATGTATGGGAAGGGTATGGTGTGAATTTAACATATACGACCAGTTATTAAGCTAAGAGAAAGTGAAAAGGCTGATGGTGAGAACTGCTGAGGACTTATTCAGACTACTTTCGTCTTATTATTATATGGTGAAAAACGAGAATCTAAGTAATGTCACTCATTTATAGACTGATGACAATGAACACTTCTTATACTTTTTTATGGCATTGGGTATTTGTATTCGAGGTTTTCACATATCCATTAGACTTGTGGTTGCTGTGGATTACATTCTTGAAAGGCTTTTATCTTGGTTACATATTTGCAAGGATGAGAATAATCAGATTTATCTAATTGCACAAGGCATTGTTGATTTTGAGAACGATTCATCGTAGGAGTGGTTTATAGAGAAACTAAGGGATGTGATTAGTGATGGTATTACACCAGTATTTGTATCAAATCGATATGCAAGCATTAAGAAAGCCATCAGGAAAGTATTTTCAAATGTATACCATGGGGTATGTATCTTTTATTTGAAGGGTAATTTAATCACAAAATTCAAGTTTTCTATTAGAAAGAAGAAGACAAGCGCATACTTTGTTGCTGTAGAAGCATATCGATTGTGTGATTTTCAAACCTAATATAATAATATAAGAGGTATGAAACCTAAGGCAGCAAAGTATTTGGAGGAGAAGGTTGGTTGCATCAAATGAGCTAGATCAGCGGGTGCATTTCGAAGGTATGATATTATGACCACCAATATTATAGAGAGTATTAATGCAATGGTAAAAACTCCTCGTTCTCTACCCATAACTGCATTGACTGAGTAGATGCAAGAGTTAACGCAGAATTTGTGGTATAATAGGAGAGAAGCTGGAAAAAATGACCACTGAGTTGACTACATGAGCCTACGATAAAGTATGGAAGCACAAATATTAGCATATGAGAATGACAGTCAATCTAGTTGATGACTCGAAGTTTATTGTGAAGGATGGCACTAGGAATGGAATAGTTGATGTGGCGACGAACAAATGTAGTTGTAAGAAATTTAAGTTTCGCAAACTGCCTTGTGTCTATGTAATGGTCATTTGCAGACATGTCAGGCTACAATATCTCAATCTTTGTTCGCGATATTACACGATTGAGATTTTGTTGATAGCATATGGCGAATTCATAAATCATGTTTACCATTGATCGACTTGGATTGTTCTAGATGAGGTACAAAATTTTTAGATACGACCCCCAGTTACACGTAGACAGTCGAAAAGGCGCAGAAAAATACGTATACCATCCTAAAAGGAGGAGCTTTCAAAGAATGCATGCAGTAGGTGCAAGCAACACAGACAACCGAAAAACATGTAGAAATCTTACTATTATTGCTTATCAAAGTTGATGTATCATTCGGTTTACATATTTCTTATTATGTTATCTTTTCTAATATATAGTATGTTATTAGAAACTTGTATATGAAAATTGATGTATCATTTAGTTTACATGTTTTTTATTATTTTATCTTTTTATTTTCACGTTAATGCTCGTTATAGTTATTTATAAAAATTTTAGCAGCATTTTCTCTATATTTTGAACATTTCCTAAACTTGCAACTCTATAAATACGACAATATAACAAAACCTATCACCAAAAATTCAATATATTACATATCACAAATGTCATGAACGTGAAAATCACAAATAGTATGTGTACTATTGCATCTCATTACATCACAAATCAATTGCCATTTTCTTCTTAAAGAATGGTCCGGTCTTTGGCTTAAAGTTCAAACTACACCTTGACATAAAAAATTCTATAAATTTACAAGTGTACACCTTACAATCACCATTATTAACCGTTTGTTGAGGGACTTCATCCTTTAATTATACCACATTATAAGGCAAGAAATCTTGAGCCACATCACTTTTCATCGATATGAATTGGATCATACATAGATATAACGACATCAACTTAGACAAGCATATAATATGATTCTTAATCTGTTTGTTAGCGTGTTCTCTAATGCCGGAGTCATATATGGTAACCTGTCGTCGTAGGAAATCAACCTCTACTGCAACCCATTGCTCGTTACGGTAATTAATAAGAATATATACTTGATTAAATAGATAAATATACATGAAGTTAATATTTGCAATAACTTGACATAAATGGGAGAAATGTGTAAAAATGTACACACTTTATCAACATCGACCCAAGGTTTACAACCATAAAAGTATTCTTTGTCCTCAGTGGCATATTGTACTAGTTCACGATCTCAATTAATCGATAACAAATTTGAGGAATGTTATGTGTATATTGCCAGAAAGAACTCCTGAATACAACTAAATTCATTAATATGCGTAGAATTGTTTAACAATGTCATATATGGTGTAGGTAAATAGAAAAACTTTCAAAACAATATGAGTCTGTTGTGGTACATCGTTGAGATAACTGTTGTAGATATTTGCATTAGCGGAGGTGAATTAATTTCAAATACTCGTTGATTTGCTATCATATCAATACATAACTCTTTATGATATAATGTTTAGCTATTAAAATAATAATTAACGATTTTTAATTGAAATACTTACAACTTCTTTCAACCAGTGGTATCGAATTGCATGAAACCATGAAGTAGGTGCATTAATATTAGGCAAATCTACTTGCTTGGTACCCTTATCAATCCATTACATAAATCTCGTACTAAGTGTCGGGTCAACTGAGGGCATAGGATCCATATCAACTGTCTGCTCACAAACCTGTTGGTCCTCAGGTTTTGCCCTTTTCAATTTCTTGCAAAGAGGATTCGTATAAGGCATACACTTCACCCGCGCTAGTTTGTATTGTCATCCATGTATGCTCTCCCTTATTCCCACCAAGTACCATATGAACATTGCCAATTTGTTGTCCAACCTACTCAACCTCTGGTTGAATATCGGTCTCTATTTGGCAATTAGGAACATATACGTCTGGTTGATAATCACTCAAGGAAACCTGTCCAACACTTATCAATTATAAGAAAATTGAAGCACTAATTAAATTATAAACCATAAATTCTTAGATAATTTACATGATTATCATATACGCCCATACATAAAGGAGAATTCTCCAACAATTGTCTCAACATTTTAATCTCCTCTATCATCTGTTCATTATCCTTTTATTGCTGCTATCGATAGAAAGCTGCCATCTCACATCTTCTCTTCTTTATCTTTTCATTGTTACTCTCACAAGTTGGCATATCCCTCTCGCACCTCCTTTCTCAACTCACCAACCTCACCATATAATATATCAGTTCGTTGTCAATAATAATCATTATGATATGTTGGCGAAGCTGTGGGTTGTTGGAATTGCGTTTGAAAAATTTTAAGAACAAGTAAATTAGGGTGATCTCTATTTATAAGTTTGGTTCACATATATTTATAGAAGTATATTGTACCCGTTCTTCAATAAAATAAACCTCTTTATTACAATCACCTAAAAACACTATAGGGTCATTTGGATATGTAAGCAGTGTTGTGTGTTGTTCAAATTGGGCTTAATTAAAAAATATACGTTAAACATACAAAATACTTGATGTATGTAAATACATATGAATAAATTAAACCAAATAATGTACCTCATCTCTATGTGCATGTGTCTGAGGTTCATCTTCATGGACAACATCTACATCCCTCCGCTCTTTTACACCCCCTTGCTCATCTGCACCCCCTCTCATCATCTTTTAGATTAAGGCATCCACCATAATTATCATGGGTCCCTCTGAATTGCATCAACACCTGGATAAAATCTGCCTCCATCTCATGCTCTTCAAGGACAAATCATCGAATCACATTCAAGTTCTACAAAAAAATACCAAATTGAATAAGCTACTCACATATTTTTTGTTGTTGATATTGCATTATATTCATATATTTACTCATCTTTCATTAAAAAATTATTCTATATATTTTTATGCGTTATGACCCTAATGTACCTCCATTTCAACATATGGGGACCATCAGTGGAGTTTGTTATGCATATGGTCTCCCAACGAAGGGAATTGCCTAAAAAATTCATACCTATAAATAGGGGTGGGTAAATTTCTCGTACCCAACCCGACCCAAAATTGGGAATCAGAACGGGAACATGAATGGGTTCGGGACTCATTCGAGACAAAAAATTTTGTCTTGAACGGGCCGGGTCGGGTTTAGGAAATTTTCGATCCCATTTGGGAATTCTCGAAATTCCTGAATGGGTTCGGGAATTCTCAAACTTCTGAACCCGTTTGGAAATTTTTGACATTTTTTTTGTAAATAGCACTTTTAAAACGGTGTCGTTTTGGTGAAGGAAAAATTAAAAAGAAATCAATTCTCTTTCTCAACTTTTGTGCTTTTCTCAGTTTTTGATTTCTTGTTCTTTTTCTCTCAAAATCTCACCAACGCTGACATAGCCTTCACCCACGCAAGACGGATGCCACCGAGCCAGTTGTAGTCCCCCCTACAGCCTTGGTCTCACTTCTCAGTCTCGGGGTGGGCAGTATTTGGATGATTGTCGCCGATCGCCGTGAGTTCTCCGAAGCCAAGGGTAATCACCGACATCTGACCACGGTGAGTTTTTATTTTGAAACATTTAGTTTTTTTGGTTTGCTCGCATTTAGTTTTTTGTTAGTTATTTGATTGAAATAAATTACTTGAGCATGGATTGAAGCATGCATAATATGTGTATGTGAATGCCTTAAGATTAAAACAGTTGTCGATATCAAGGAACATACTATAGCTGTATTTTCAAGTTTGGAGAACTTAAGTATTCATTATTTGTCGAATTTGACATGTATATGGGAGGGAATTGTATCTGGAGGGAGCTTTACAGAGCTAAGAATTTTGTTGGTGCACTATAACAAATTCTGTACTTTGTTTGGTTAGCAAGAATCAATGAGAAAAGAGTCATCTGAAAATTATAGCAAAAGTAAAAAATGGTGAAGTGTCTACGTAATATCAACAAGGGACCTGAGCTTGGGCAATTAATTTGGTTATTATACATATTATACTACCATGTGAAATGATATGGTTAGGTATTAGGTGGACAAGCAAATTTGTCGAGTCTGTTGAAATTTAGTAAGGCATCTAAAGATTCTAAGGGCTAATCACTATTGCTCAATGCTCATCTCACTGTCTTTATTTTATGTGATTCTTATCAACATGGCTTGCCTCGTACTTTTATTGCTGGCTGGACATCTCTTGTAACAAACTTGAAACCCCTCTTTTAAATTAAAATAATATACTATATGTTTCGTATATTATTCATTCAGTGATATTAGATCATTACGTGTATTTGAAAGATGGAGTTACCCTTGGTGGGCTAGCTAGCTTTAGATGTCACATGCAAAATTGGTTGATATTGCTTTCGGTAATTGCCTTTTTTGAGTAAATAGCTTTAGCTATGGGTATTTATAGTTGATGTTCTCATGATTTCAGCAACATTTTCCTTTTTTCAATTTCATTACTTTTGGTGTAATTAGAAATAATTTTACACTGAAAATCGTTTGATTTACATTGACAATATATATATATATATATTACAAGGATTGAGTGATAGCTTTATTTTTAGTGAGAAAACGTAACAGAATTCTTATTGAGTCAGCGTAATAGAATTCTTCGATCACCTTTAATTAACTAATTCACAGCAGTTATGCATATGCATGTGCAGAGACTGATTGTGTTATGGTAACTGTAACTTTTCTTCTTCTCTCTACACCTGTACTTGCTTGTTCTTCTACTCTCTGCACTTGCACTTGATTCTAATTATATGTTTAACATACACGCATGTCCAAAGATGGAGTACATCTTTACAAGCTCAATAGTTCGTTGTCTCACTAAATTAGAGGAGTTAGTAGTTGAAGATTGTCCAGCCATTCAACATATCATACTAGAGGGTGAGATTGTAGATTCTAGTTGCATTACACTTCTCAGTTTGAAGAAGTTAAGGCTTCATTACCTGCCTCGATTGGCTAACATTTGGAGGAATGCTTGGACCTCATTGGAATATATTAGCATTTGCTATTGTTTTTTATTGATATTTTGCTGCTGTTTTGGAGTTGTATTGCTATTGTTTTTGTTGTTGTTTTGCTACTGTTTTTCTACTGTTTTAAAATTGTTTTGCTACAATTTTTGTTGCTTTTTTATTAATGTTTTGCTGCTGTTTTGGGCTGTATAACTACTTAATTTCCATTACATCATGGTACCTTTTTTAATGATGGTTTTTTTTTATCAAAGTTTTATTTGTAGATAATGGATTCAGATTCAAGTTCAGTTGGTAATAATTTTGTGGACTTACATTCTCAATCAAATTCTGAGCACAATCATGAAAGGGATATGAGTAAGGAAGAAAAAGCTTCCTTTCTGCCACGCTTTAAAGAAAAAAAGAGAAAGCTTGTACCACAAGCATCGGCATAAAGATCGAAAGCATGGTTGCACTTCAAAAAAAGTAAAACGTTAACAGACAAAGCAAAGTGTAATCATTGTGGTAAGTTGATTAGTTGTCATTCAGTGCTTCATGGAACCAGTGGTATGTCAAAACACTTAAAGAGATGTGTCAAGTTTAACAAGAAGGTGATTGATGATCAACAACTAGTTTTTGATAAAGAACCTACTAGAGAAGAAGGAAAGGGTAGTAATATTATATCCAGAGGATGGAGTCAAGCTGCATGTCGAGAAGCTCTTTTTAAAATGGTAGTGATGGATGAGTTGCCTTTTAGTTTTGTGGAGAATGCCGAGTTTTGATATTATAACAGCGTGGCAGTTCCTAGATTTGATGTTCCATCTCATAGAAACATTACAAGAGATGCAGTTGAGTTATTTAGTTTAGAGAAAGGCTTATTAAAATGTTTAATTAGTGGGCAATGAGTGAGCTTGACCACTGACATTTAAACTTTCATTCATAACAATAGTTATATGGTTGTCACAGCTCACTTTATAGATAGTCATTGGCATTTGCATAAGAGGATTTTCAGCTTTGCCCCTATTTTAAATCACAAAGGAGATACAATCGAAAAGCAGTTGAAAGATTGTTTATTAAATTGGAATATTGATAAAGTATTTTATGTAACAGTTGATAATGCAAATGTTAATAATGTTGCTTTATCTCATTTGAAGAAGAGATTGAAAAGTCGGAGAGAAGATTCTTTGATTTTGAATGGGGAATACATGCATGTGTGCTGTTGTGCGCACATTTTAAACTTGATTATAATAGATGGGTTGAAGGATTTAATTGAGAACGTGATTTTTATACGAAGCGCAATAAAATATGTTAGATCTTCTAGATAGTTCTTGTAAGCCTTTAAGTATTATGTGGAAAGGGAGAAGATTGAGTATAAGGAAAGCGTAGTGTTAGATGTGCCAACTAGGTGGAATTCTACCTACTTAATGTTGACGACTGCATTGAAATTTCAGAAGGTTTTTGATTTGATGGCAGATAATGATCATTTATATGGAAGTTATTTTTTAGAGGAGGAAAATGGAAAGAGAAGACAAGGGCTAACAATCAGTTCAAATTAGGAGAATGCTAAGCATTTTATTTTATTTTTGCAATCTTTCTATGAAGCAACATTAAAATTCAGTGCTTCATTATATGTTACCTCTACAGATTGTTTCAATGAGATTTGCATGATACATTCCCGCTTAACAAAAATGAGTCAAAGTAATGACTTTTCTTTGGGAGACATGATAAACAAGATGAGGTTAAAATTTGATAAATATTGGAAATCCAGTGAGAAGATTAATAAGATTTTGATAATAGGTACTTTACTTGATCCATGGTGTAAGATGCAGTTCGCTGAATTTTGTTTTGTGAAACTCTTTGGTAATGATAGTGCAAGAATTGAAGAAATGAAACATCTCAGTAAAGAGTTATTATTTAGGCTTTATGAAGCCTATATTGCATTGCATGGCAAATCACAGTGTGGTGCATTTACTGCTAATGGTATTACTGTTGGTGGTGGGAGTAGTAGTACTAGTAGCATACTTGTTTCACAATCATAAGTGTCCGGTAGCACCTTGACCTCACTAGTTGCAAATGTTATGCGGCGCGATGACCCTTGGAGTGAATACATTGGACTTGTAGAGGACGATAATGATTTAGAAGAAATACATGAGGTACTTCATGGATAAACTTGAGAATCCTCGCAACCCGCATTTTGATGTTTTACAATGGTGGAGGTTGAATGTCGAGAGATATCTGATTTTGTCACGTATAGTTAGAGATGTACTTGCTATAATTGTATCTACTGTGGCCTCTGAGTCAGCTTTCGGTACCAAGGTCGTATTCTTAATTCATTTCGGAGTTCGTTAACTTCGAATGTAGTTGAGGGCTTGATATATGGACAAAATTGGATATGATCTTCATTTTTGGTGGATAAAGCGAAGCGAAAAAAAGAATTGCTTACAGATGTTGAATATTATGACCAACTAGAAACAGATAAAATAATGTGAATTACTATAATAAAATTCAAATATTTATACTTATATGCGTACATTTTTTATTTTTACTTATTTTTTTACGTGTAGAGTTTGCTCATTTGTCGATGCAAGAGCATCCACGGGCACCGGCACTATATCAACAATAAATTATGTTATTCATATTTACTGTTTTCACTACTGTTTTAGTTTGATTTTGTTTGTAAGTTGATGATTCATCGGCTAAGGATTAATGCTTCATAAAATATTAAGTCCCATAAATTATTAAATTTTGGACTTAATATTTTATTTGATTTATATTACTTTCTGGAATGTTGTTAATTATTATGTTGTATTGTAGTTGGTTATGATATGTGAATGTGAATTTAGCAGGTTATTATATTCAATTAATGGAATGTCCAAAAATAAGGGGAGATTCTGTCAAAAATTTCTTAAAAATAAATAAACGTATTTCAATTGAAAATTAGATTCAAAAATTAAAATGACAACAATTTATGCAATTGGATTATAAAATTTTAAATTGAAACGAATCGATATTAAAATTAATCAAATTATAATATTTTACCATATAATTTTATTTTAAATAATGACGTTTAACATAGTTTAAATTCATGATATTTAATGTAATTGAAAATGAAAATAACATTTCAACTGAGATGATTCGGATTACTTATTATATATTAATTATTTAATGTATTGTATTATTAATACATGGTTTCATTCTTCCAACTATCGTATTTTAATTAAGTACGCTAAATAATCTTATCACAATGTAGGTAGGAGTCGCATAAATTAAATAGAATTACTAACGCTTTAATGGGAGTGTTCAGGTGGTTTAATTTATAAGTCCAACTATCAAAATTTGCTTTCATGTTTCTAATAAATATTATAAGTTTGTTATATATAAATTGGCTATGTATATATATATATATTCTGAGCAAGTTAATATTAATTACACAAGTTAACGTGGGGTTGAAATTAATTAATTAAAGTTCCCTTAACTTTCTACTTGTGGGAAAAATGACGATATTTAACGTAATCAAAATAGTATTATAAGTTTCAACTTATTATATTTAAAGTATTTCAATTGAAAATTGAATTTAAATTGACAACATTTTACACAATTAGATTTGAAATTAAAATTTGAAACGAATCGATTTAAAAAATAATCAAATTAAATTATAATATTTTACGTAATTTAATTTCAAATAATAATATTTAACGTAATTCAAATCTATGATATTTAACGTAATTGAAATCAAAATAATATTTTAAATTAAAATATTTAACGTATTTCAACTTCAAATTAAATTTAAAATGACAATATTTTAAATAATTAGATTTGAAATGAATCGATCTCAAAATGGCAATAATAATATTTTACGCCATTGAATTTTAATTGAAACGAATTAATTTTTAAATTAATTAAATTATAATATTTTTATTTCATGTCATTTATATTCACATTGAATTTAGAATAATAATATTAAAAAGTTGTTAAATATTATAATAATTATTAAATTTAGTTTCAACTTATTATATTTAAAGTATTTCAATTGAAAATTAAATTCCAAATGACAACATTTTACACAATTAGATTTGAAATTAAATTTTGAAACAAATCGATTTCAAAAGTAATCAAATTATAATATTTCACGTAATTTAATTTCAAATAATAACATTTAACGCAATTCAAATCCATGATATATAACGTAATTGAAATCGAAATAATATTTTAAATTAAAATATTTAACATATTTCAACTTCAAATTGAATTTAAAATGACAATATTTTAAGTTATTGGATTTGGAATAAATTAATTTCAAAATGACAATAATAATATTTTACGCCATTGAATTTTAATTGAAACAAATTAATTTTTAAATTAATCAAATTATAATATTTCTATTTCACGTTATTTATATTTACATTGAATATAGAATAATAATATTAACAAATTTGTTAAATATTATAATAATTATAGAATTTAGAATACTTCAATTTGAATTTAACATTAACAAATTTTTTACCAGACCGGACCGAACCGACTCATCCCGAATTGACCCGAAAAGTCCCGAAGTGTCCCGAATCCGACCCAAAATTTCCCGAAACGTCCTGTCCCGAACCCGACCCAAAAATTCCCGAACGATCCCATCCCGAACCCGACCCAAAAGTCCCGAACCCGACCTAAAAGTCCCGAACCGTCCCATCCCGAACCCGACCCAAAAAGTCCCAAACCATCTCGAATTAAAACGGCACCGTTTCAAAACAATTTTTTTTAAAAAAAAATTGAGAATTCCTGACCCGACTGGGACATATTTTGCTGTCCTGATCGGGTTCGGGAATTTCCAAACCCGAAAATGCCCACCCCTACCTATAAAATAATTTGTCATACCAACAAGTCAATAATATATACATAAATATTTAATATGAGAAATGACAAAAAACTCCAAAATTTATTATGTACCTGAAAAACATAAAGAAAAATTTGCATATTATATTTTTCCTCTTTACATTTTGAATTTTGGGCCTTCAACCTCTTGAATCTCTATGCCTTATCATTAAATGTCCGACTTCGCATAGATTTGTGAGTGGCCTCCTATGATACATTACCCTATGAATATTTATTGAATTCATCCCAATTATCCACTATTCGCAGTATAAATAGATCTAAATAACTTCTCTCTCTCCACCCCAACAACACGGGTGAATAAAATACAACAATTTTACCGCATCTTCATCATTTATATGCTCGAAATCATATTCCTCATATATATCATCAAACTCCAGCAATCGGACATTGTGTCCATTTGGCAGGTACTTACTCTCTAAACGATGACTTAACTTCTTCGATAACTGCCTCAAGGTTGGATATTCTCACATTTTTAGTTCAGATATAACTGCAAATTATTTATGACTAAATCATATTCACTTTTTGTTCACTAAAAATCAACACTCATCATCCTTATCCACAGTTTCGACCTCGTGGAGTAACATATGATGAACCAAAATGTCCAAAAATTTAATTGTTATAAATCCAAGAAATATCAAATACACGTGCTTTTCTATATTTCTTTTTTCTGATCCATCAACTTATCTCTTATTGAATTATAAACTCAAAGCTTGGAATAACACAAAACAGTGGCTGAGAAATGATCTTTAATAGGAACCTTCAATTTTTTAGAAATTGTATTGTTAATGAACAAAAATAAAAGGAAAAATCATTAATTAATTATCAATTTCATAAATTTATAATTATTACAAATAATTTTTTAAAAAATACTAATTAAATTTATTAGAGACACAATAATAAGGGTATCATTAGAGAAGGTTAAGGTCATTTAAGAAAATTTAGGAAGCCTCTAGAATCCGGCATGATAAATTTTGGGGATTTATCATTGCCGCCTGTGGTGGCCCCAAATCTAATAAACCCTTCCCCGCCACTGTGAACCCTTCCCACAACTGCACAAAAATCCTTCCACCACTGCTGACACCACCACACACCCATAACAACCACAAATCACTGCAAATTCTACCACCGCCACCCCCCAAAATTCAACAATCAAAATTTTCACAATACAAATCAATTATATTTTCTCATTTCTAATCACTAAAATAACAAAACTCATGTAACAAACAAAATCCACAGCCAACTTTAACATAAAAGTAAAAAATTTCATAAAAAAATATTATTTTTTTTCACTTACCTCATTTTTTTGCTGTCGCCATTAATGTCGCTTGCTATCAAAGCTTGAGGGAGAGAGATTTTTGAGAGTTTAAGAGAGATGAATGGTTGAGAAAGGAATAAGTGAAGGGCATATTGTGATAAAAAATTATAGGATTCGGCTAAAAAAGTTGAAAATTTGTATTGAAGGCTAAAACAGTTATGCGTTTCTCACAAAACTATGTGTGTTTTTAATAATGCATGATTAGATACAATTCATAATAAAATTAAATATAATATATATTATATATAATTAATATATATGCATATATTAAAAAATAATTTTTTTATGATTATCTATAATAAAATAATGATACAATATTTAAGCTAATAATGTCACATATAGTCAAATTACATCATCATCTTATGTCAGCAACATTATATCAACATTATATTATCATTACGTTATTTGACATATTTTGTTCCATATCAACTGCCTCGTAATGCTCTATATATGCAAAGATGTGATAGAAATTTTCTAGAGATGGCTTTTGGTTATCACAAAATTTATTTGTCACAAATTACTGATAAAAAATTTCTATCACATATTCTAAAAGTAGCTTTTGGTTATAAAATACTTTTATCATAAGATTTTATTTATGACAATAAAATTCTATCGTTTTTTCATTAGTATTACCTAGTTAATAGATCTTATGTAAATTTTTATTTGTTAGTCTATACTTAAGGATTATCACAATATCTAGTTTTTGACAATGAAATTTTTTCGTTGTATCACTTTTTTCACTAGTGTTTCCTAATTAGTTGATCTTATGTAAATTTTTATTTGTTAGCCTATACTTAAGGATTATCATCTGACAGGATTTTACCTGCACGATCTTTTTTTTTCTTTTTGTTGAAGTGAATCTCAAATTATTGCATTATGGACGAAAAGTTATAATAAGTAAATCGCGAAAGTTAATGGGCAAAAAATCAGCCCAAACTTTAGACATATATGTCAAACACACACATTTAACAAGGAAATGAACTATTTTATTACCTTCACGTCTAACAAAACTACTAATAACATTCTTTAAATTGGTTAAAAGTCGATTAATTAAAGCAAACTAAAACATGCACGATTGTTTGTTCACTTAATAATAATAATAATAGAAGTTTTGCATGCAGGTTTTTAAGATGCGAATTTGCAATATCAGTGTTAAATTTCATATAATATAAACTAAAAATGAAAATGATTATGTTCTTTTCCTTTTATGGTCCCGCAGATCAAATTAGATTTTCAACTTTTTTCTTGCAACAACCGCGTGCTTGTCTTCCTTTATTTATATCTTGATCCCATGCGAGTTTCATTAGTTTAACGTTTTACAGATCTTCGTATAAATCTAGTGAAACCTTTATGGATAAGGGTGTTCATAAACCAACCCAATCAGTCTAATTAGTCTAATTCGAATCAAAACGATCTGTTTTTTTTAATCAAATTTGATAGATTGATTGATTAGATTAGATTGGATAAAAAAAATTGAAATTAATAATTGATAGATTGATTTGGAAATTTATTTTAACAAATTCGTTAAAATTAATTTAACTTGAAAAAAATTAATATTATAATATTTATAAATAAAATAATTAAAAAAGTATCAATTTTTAATTTATTTGACTACATCAAAAGTCTATTAAGCCATTTGTTGATGCTGGCCCAAAATTTATATGACAGACCCATTTGTGTTTTTGTTTACTTTAGTTTAGGTCCAATTGGGTGTGAAGCCCATATCGGTTGTTTACTAATATAAAAAGTTTAGTTTAATTAAGATTATATATTTTTATAGGATTAGTATTAAATAAAGAGCCTATGTAAAGGCCTTATATCATTGTAATTATTATCACATACAGTTTTAATATACAGCTTTTTATTTTTATATCTCTTAATTTAGCTAATTTTCGTTCTTATTCAACTCATGATTTATATACTTGTTTATTGATCTTTTCATAGCCCAAATATTAGAGTTTTTCTTATTCTTTTTTACAAAGTAACCTAAACTTTGCAATTTACTTGCTATTCTACAACTTAGGTTCATTATAAACCTTGCTCATTGTCGATTGAAATTGGCATTGCCTTGCTTGACTATTACTCGATCTCGATTCTCTGTGAATTCTAGAACTTATCATTCTAGCAAGACATTGGACGTATACAAATTCAAATCCATTTAATTTTTATTCGTGAATATCTTTTTGGCATGTCCAATGGGACCTCTATTTTTGTATGCCAATAACAACTAAATCGAAGAAAAAAAATTCAAAACCCAGTATTAGAAAGAATGTTATTGAATCATCCAGTGCGACAAAAAGGGTAGATGTCAAAGAAGAACTATTGAATAGATAATTAGAGGAGATCTAAAGAGATTCTCTCTCATCTCCTAGGTTATTCTCTGTGGTCGACATTCAAGGGTTGGTCTCCTAAATCTCTTTAGAAAATCAATAGCTTGATGCAATGCTCACAAATTAGATGGCCGTGGTCTTTGGATAGAAGTTAATTAGAATATCAGCAGAAGTATTTTGAAGAATCTAGAGTCCATGAGACAAAACCAACTAAGCTCATAACTCTTATTGAAGGCCAACCTAACCCTAAACTCTAAAAGCCTCGAAGAAGATAAAATCATGGTCAAGTTGACCTACCATATGGTTCAGTTAACATTCTAAAGCGACCTGAGAGGGTTTAGTTGACAAACTCACAAGTTCAACAAGGCTAACCTAGATAGATTTTTAGCTATGATTCGATTAGAAATATGATCAACTTGAGAAAATTAAGTACAAGAACAATTTAGTTATACCTCATCTAGGCTGATACAGTTTGATTTTGTAAAACCCTCAAGGCCAACCAGTCATTATGACAACAAAATTGATAAGAATATTTTGGTTGAAGCACTACAAAACATAAGGGTCAATCGTAAATCGATGGATCACCTATCATATAAAAAGCCTTACCTTTATAGTATCGATTTACTTTTTCTCTTTTTAAAGGGATACAAGATGCTCGAATTCTTTTTTTTTTTTTGGAAGAAGAGAATATAACCATATTCGAGCACATTTCAAGGTTTACAGTGTAATATGGTGAAACTAGCTCATCTCTAATAAAGGTTAATTAGGTCTAATATTTCTATCTTCTAAGCTTAATATTTGTTCGTTTAAATTAAGATTATTTTGGCTTTTATATATTTTACTATTATTTTGTAGATTTGGAGTTAATTAAGTAAATAAAGATGAAAATATTATAAAAATAAGGCAAAAACATCAAATTGTTGTGGTACTATGCTACAGTGAATTGCTATAATAACGAGCTACAGTAATTTTGCCCAGAACAATGCTAAAAAATAGTATGTACAGTGCCTCAGTGCCCAGAATCCAGTGTCGTAGTGCTGTGTAAATAGTAATATATAAACATTGCTCATGAACAGTAACTCTTGTACAGTAATTCTAATATGACATATATTTAATGTTTTACCATAAATTGAAGATATAAACCTATAAATAGAAGATCAAAAACTTAAAAGAAAGAATCAAGATGAGAGATGAGAGGAGAGAGAAAGAGCAATTTATGGAGTATCAAGAAAATTAGAAGATCAAAGATTGTAGAAAAATTAGTTTTATCTCTTCAATTCTTTATCTTTCTAGTTTTCTATGATTTTTATGTTATTATTATTAATAAACTCTAAAACTTTTTATTTCACCATGGCCTAAGTTTTTATTTCTAGGGTTAGACTTTTGAACCTTATATGTAGTTGAATTTTATTAATTCTTAATTTATGAACTTAATACATATAATTGATTCATTATATCTTGTGTTTAATACTTTCATTGTATCTTATCAATATATTGAATGATTGAGGAACCATGATGAACTTGACAAAGGAATTCATGTGTTTAGCCATGATAGTTTGATGTATGATCATAGGGTAATAATTATGAGTTTCATCTAGGATAGACATATACCTAGTTTGCATATATGGTATTATTTAGACTTGATCTTAATGAATTACATTCTAATTTGATTACCATAGACATATAAGTGATTGTTAAAATGCGTAATATAGTCACTCGACCATCAATAGAGGTTTGTGATGAGATTAGTGTCTAAGCCAACAATTGGTATTACGGGATTAACTAAGTAATCAATGAATCTAATGAAATATTAGGGGATGAGTCTATACCCTAGAATCATTATCCTTTAGTGAATTGATTTCTGTGTTTATTTGCTGTTTGGTTAAGATTTAGGTTAATCAATTCATTTTCAGATTTTAGATTTTTGGATAAAAGTAAAGTAGGTATAATTTTAATAATTCATTGAAAGAATTAGATCACATAATCCCGGTGAGATTGATAATTAGACTTAAAATCCTATATTACGTGATACAATAGCGTGCGCTTGCGCTTAACTAGTATAGCATCAATCAAATTTTTGGCGCTGTTACCGGAGACTATTTCTTTATATTTTTAGATCAATACTAATACTAAGATATTTGCTTTTAATTCATATTTTATTCTTTTTATTTTATTTTTACTTAAGTTATTTTCTTCTTTTACTTGATTTTCTTTTTATTTCACTTTGATAGTTCATGCAAAGGGTGAAAAGTGTTGACTTGGCTTCTTTTGATCCCTAAATCGAAAGAACTTTGCATAGACTTTGATGTGAATAATGCCAGTGATCTTTAAACATAGAGGAGAACAATGATCACATCAACAACCCTGTGTTTGAGCCCATGATACCACAGAGAACGTTAAAAGAGTATGTTGTCCCAACTATAAATAATGTTTAATCTAGTATTCGACAACTAACCATCAACGTTAATAATTTTGAGATCAAGCCTATATTATTCAGATGTTGAAAGGGGCTGTACAATTTAGCAAAGCTCTCAATGACGATCTTAACATGCATGTCATAAATTTTAGCTTTGTCCCTTAAGGAGAAATGGAATAGTTTGAATCTGATGGCATCGTCAAAGTCTCTATTATACTTGAAAGTATCACAAATTTCTAAAGAGTTGGTTGATATCATTATCGTCAATGATATATCAATGTGGAAGGATTTAGCACATAAATTCTTAGCCAAGTTTTTTCCATTAGCAAAGACAGTAAAGATGAGGAATGACATCACCTTATTTAGTCATATTGATGGATAGTCGTTGTACAAGACATAAGAGCTCTTCAAGGACATATTGAAGAAGTATCCTCACCATAAAGTTCCTAAATGACTATTAGTCCAAACGTTTTACAATGGATTAGTATGCCATTTAAGGACTATTATATATGCTGCTACTGGAGAAACGTTAATGAATAAGTCTATAGATGAGGCTTATATTTACTAGAGGAAATGACATCTAATAGTTATTAATGGCGAGCAAAGAAGATTACACTAAGAAGAGTCACCAGTGTGTATGAGATTGACACATTCAATGCATTGGCATTACAAATCAATATGTTATCTAAAAGGATTGATACATTGAATGTCATCAAACCTCAGTAAGTAACTTGTGATTTTTGTGATGATAACCATATGAATGAGCGGTGCATGGAGTCAGCCAATTATATGGGCAATTTTAATAGATAGAAATGTAACCCATAATCTAACTTTTATAATTTGGGGTGGAAAGATCATCCAAACTTCTAGTGCATTACAACTAAGAAGAGCCATCTAGACCAATGAATTCCCCAAGACTCCAGCCACCATAAGATAAGAAGCAGGCATTAGAATACATGTTAATATAATATATGAAGTCCAACGATGCCATTCTACAAAATCATTCAACATTATTGAAGAATTTTTTGGTACAAATAAGACAACTTACTGCTGCCATAAATAAGCAACCTTAAGGCACTTTACCAAGTAATACTGAGATAAATTCAAGAGAAAGTGTGGAGCAATGCCAAGCCATCAATTTTCAAAGTGGTAAGAATTTACAGGACAACACACCACCAGCACCACTTCCAAAGATGAAGAAAATGAGAGGGTTAAACAAAAAGAGGATGTACAGCTATTTAGACCACCTATTTCTTTTTCTTAAAGGCTACAAAGGCGTAATACAAATGCAGAAATTGAAAAATTGCAACAAGGCAATCCTGAAAATGCATAAAAGAAAGATGGGCAACATACAAGTACAAAAAATGCTGCAAGAAATGTGTAGATATAGCCCTTGCAGTCACTCACACCTCTATTTTTTTCATAGATGCTACAAAATAAGTGATTAGATAAGCAATTCTTTAAATTTTTTGATATTTTTAAGAAATTACATATTAATCTCCATTTTGCATATATGCTCGAACAGATGCCTAACTGTATCAAATTCATGAAGAGTATCCTTTTTAAGAAGATAAAACTTGAGGATTATGAAACTGTGGCATTGATAGAGGAGTGTAGCACTATTCTTCAGAAGAAGCTACCTCTTAAGCTCAAAGATCTTAGGATATTTATCATATCGTGCTCCATTAGTAATCATAACCTTGGTAAAGCTTTGTTCAATCTAAGAGCGAGAATCAATCTCATACACTCTCTGTCTACAAGTTAGGTTTGAGAGAAGTGAAACTGATCAATATCATATTTTAACTTTATGATCGATCTTTCAACTACCCAAAGAGAATTATTGAGGACGTGCTAGTAAAGGTGAAAAAATTCATCTTTCCCATTGATTTCATTATTCTAGACATTGAAAAAAAAAAAAAGAGATCCTCATTATCCTTGGAAGACCCTTCCTAGCCACAGGACATACCGTTATTGATGTTTAAAAAGGGGGAATGACCATGAAGGTATAGGATGATGCTACAACATTCAAAGTCTTTAAAGAGATCAAGTTTCTATCGAAGAGTGAAGACTGTGGCAGTATTGATGTGATGCACCTAAACGCCAAAGAGCTTAAAGACATAGAGATGTTGAATCCTCACATAAAAAAAAAGGCTTAGGAAAATAAAAAATAAGAAGAAAGAGAAGCAGCAGTACGAAGCGAGGACAAAGAGAATAGAACAAGAGAAAGGCTTCATCAGTCTAAGATTCAAGTCTTTTCAGAAAAGCACAAAGAGAAAGAAGATCAAGTTACTACCCAAGATCTAATAAAGAATATGTGAAAGCTAAAAGAAAAGAAGCCTAACAACCTCACATACAAATATGCTTCTACCATTGACTTTGATCATCTATAAGAGTAGAAAAGAACCTCGTCAAACTGACGACGCTAAATCAAGCACTTTTTGAGAGACAACTCAAGTACTTGTTTATTTTTATTTTTGTTTAGTTTTAGTTTTAGTTATGTTAGTTTCTTTTCTATGTAGGAATAAAACAGCAAGTTAAGCTTTCAAAGAAGTAGCACAAGCAATTACAAGCGTTAGGAGTAAGGGAACACTGCAGTCCAATCAATAGATAACAGTGTTGCATTACTTCAATTTCGATTACCAATGGAGTTTTTTTTTTACTTTTAAATTTATTTTTAGATATTAAGGACAATGTCTAATTTAATTTTGTAGATGAAAAACACATAATCTGTGTTTATTTTACTGCATGATTTGATTGGTTGTCTTATGGGTAAAATATGTTTTAGTTGTTAAGTTTTGGCTGAGAAGATGATCATTAGTTCATGATAAAAGTTAAAAAATATTGGCCAAATTTATTTTCACAAGTCTTTAGAAAACAATAAATGCTTGAGATACCTCTTATGTCATGATTCTTGAATAGAGTTCAAGCTTATTTTTGATCAATTATTTAGGAGCATATTAAAATAAGCATGTAATAGTTAAATTGTTTTTGCTTAGAAATACTTTATACTTAAGTAGTGCACCACAATCTTGAAGACCAACACTCTAGAACTTACTTGATTACTACTTAATGCAAAATTCTATAAAACACATGAATAGAAAAATGACATTAGGCTATTTTTGGACTGCTTGAGCCTTTTCTATCTACCTTTAATGTACATTTATTCCTAGTCACACTATTTAAGCTTAATTATCTATTTTTTCTGTTTAACCACATTACAAGCTGCAAGACTTTTTACTTATTTATCCTAAAATCTACTAGTAGCACCATAAATCTTGAGTTTACTTAGAAATATTCTTAAAAGAAATAAGGTTGTATGTGTAAAAAGGGTATTACAATGAGAAACAATAAATATTGAAGGTACATATCAATCTAAGTTTGGGGGTATATATAAAAAAAGAGAGAGAAAAAGTGTTTAAACGCATAAATACCCCCGGCTTGAGACAAAAAGGGAATTCTTTGCAAAAGTGATTAAAAGAAAGATGGAAATATCATAAGTTTGAGAGATGAGATAAATTATCGAAAAAAGATGATCAAGAAGTTCTAAGTAAAGTTAAGTATTCATGGTATGATTTGCTCTTCATTTTTATATATCTTTATATCCCACCTTGACCCTATCTTTATATTACAAGCTAAGTAAAGTCTTAAATAAATCCGTAGACATGTGTATTTTTATATTAGTGGGGAGTTGTATGAACAAGAAGTTTATGGTAGTGTTATTATTGAAAATATACTGAGACATCATCTTTATGTACTTTCTTAAGTTATTAAGTAAATCAAAGTTTCATTTAACTATTCACTTGCTTATTACGCGCGCACACACACACAAGTGATCAAATTATATAAGAGAATAAAGGACTTGATGAATAGTATAATGACTTAATAAAAGTTGTCAATTGCATTCCAAAAAGAGTTATGCCCTTTAATAGCTATTGAGACTTTGAATATAATCATCTAATCAACCGAAGCTTATTTTTAGTTTGTTTTTATTTAGAGTAATAAGTTGTGTTTATTTGTTTTTATTTTGCTTGAGAACGAGAAAAGTCTTAAATTTGGGGGTATTTGATAAGGGTTAATTATGTCTAATATTTTCATCTTTCAAACTTAATATTTGTTAGTTTAAATTAAGATTATTTTGGCTTTTATGTAATTTATTATTATTTTGTAAGTTTTGAATCAATGGAGCAAATAATGATGAAAATCTAATAAAAATAAGGCGAAAATATCAAATTGCTACAATACCATGCTATAGTAGATTGCTGCAATAACGAGCTACAATAATTTTGCCCAAAACAACGCTAAAAAATAGTATGTACAACGTCCAAAATCTAGCACCATGGCACTGCGTGAACAATAATAGGTCAATAGTGCTTATGAATAGTAATTCATGTACAGTAATCCTAAACTGATTTATATTTGATGTTTTATCCTAAATTACAGACATAAACCTATAAATAAAATATTAAAAACCTAAAAGAAAGAATTAAAATAAGAGGAGAGGAGAGAGAAAGTGTAATTTTTAGAGTATGAAGAAAATTAAAAGATCAAAGACTGCAGAAAAATTAGTTTTATCTCTTTAACTCTTTATCTTTCTAGTTTTTTTTTATGATTTCATGTTGTTATTATTGTAAGCTCTAGAACTCTTTATTTCACCATGACCTAAGTTTTATTTTTAGGGTTAGACTTTTGAACCTAGTATGTAGTTGGATTTTGTTAATTCTTAATTTATGAACTTAACACTTATAATTGATTCATTCTATATTTTTTTAATGCTTTTATTATACCTAACCAATATATTGAATGATTAAGGAGCCACGATGAACTTAACAAAGGAAATCATGTGTTTAGACTAGGATAGTTGATGCATAATCATAGAGTAACAACTATGAGTTCCATCTAGGATAGACATATACCTAGGTAGTATATATGATATTATTTATATTTGATCTTAATGAATTATACTCTAATTTAATTACCATAGACATATAGGTTATTGTTAGAATAGGTAATATAGTTACTTGACTATCGACAAAGGCTTGTGATGAGATTAGTGTCTAAGCCAACTAAGTGGTTAATGAATCCAATGAAATATTAGGGATTAGTCTATTGATTATTGCTATAATAGCTAAACGCAAGCGCACGCTGTCATATCGAGTAATATAGGATTTTAAGTCCATGTATTGATCCTATAAGGACTATGCAATCTAATTCTTTCGATCAAGCACTAAAATTATAACTACTTAACTTTTATTCAGAAAACTAAAATATGGAATTTAATTAACTATCCTAATTCTATCAATTAAATCAACCTAAACAGTAACAAACAAGAGATAAATTCACTAAAAGATAATAATTTAGGGTATAAACTCATCTCCTAATATTTTATTGGACTCATTAATATCTTAGTTAATCCCTTAATACTAATTAATTGGCTTAAACACTAATCTCATCACAAGCCTCTGTTGATGACAAGTGACTATATTACGCATTCTAACAATCACCTATATGTCTATGGTAATCAAATTAGAATGTAATTCATTAAGATAAAATCTAAATAAATCTATACATGCCATCTAGGTATATGTCTATCCTACATGAACTCATAGTTGTTACCCTATGATTATGCATCAAACTATCATAGACTAAACACATGAATCCCTTTGTCAAGTTCATCATGGTTCCTCAATCATTCAAAATATTGGCCAAATATAATAAAAATAATAAACACAAGATAGAATGAATCAATTATATATATTAAGTTCATAAACTAAGAAGTAATAAAATCCAACTACAAACTTAGTTTCAAAAGTCTAACCATAGAAATAAAAAACTTAGGTCATGGTAAAACAAAAAATTCTAGAGCTTATAATAACACAATAAAAATCATTGAAAACTATTAATATAAAAAGTTGAAAAGATAGAACTAATTTTCTGCAGCCTTCAATCTTCTAGTCTTCTTGATTCTCCAAAAATTGCTCTTTCTCCTCTTGACTCTTCTTTTTTTTTCTTCCCCTTTAATTAGGGTTTTTGATCTTCTATTTATATGTTTATGTCTTCAAATTAGGGTTAACATCAAACATAAATCAGATTAGGATACTGTTCACGCGCTATTGTTGGCCGGTACCATTTTCGGTTACTGTTCACGCACTGGGGCGTTGAATTCTAGGCGCTGCGGCTTGTAGACACTATTTTGAGCGTTGTGGCGCTTATTTCTAAATATTGTGGTACTGGGTATTGTAGTTAATCATTATAGCCATCTGTAGCATTTCATTGTAGCAGGTGTTGTAGCAAATTGATGTTTTTGGCATATTTTCATTAGAGTTTCGATTCTATTTGTTCCATTGACTCCAAACCTACAAAAATAATTATTAAATACATAAAAAGCCAAATGATCTTTATTTTTACGAACAAATATTAAGTTTGAAATATAAAAATATTAGACTTAATTAACCTTTATTTTCTATACCTTAGAATTATTATCCTTTTGTGAATTGTTTTTTGTTTATTTGTTGTTAGTTTAAAGTTTAGGTTAATCAATTAATTTTTAGATTTTAGGTTTCTGGATTAAAGTAAAGTGGGTATAATTTTGGTAATTGATTGAAAGAATTAGATAGCATAGTCCTTATGGGATCGATACTTGAACTTAAAATCCTATATTACTTGATACGATAGCGTGCGCTTACGCTTACGCTTAGCTAGTATAGCATCAATCAATCTCCATTTTAAAAGTTGAGACTATTCAGTAGCTCCTTGACAAAGACCGCTTTCATCTGATACACTAACTTAATGCTAGAGTTAATAGCTACTTAGGAACAAATATAAGATAAATTATTTTTTTAATTTTATCAATCACTACCAGAGGTCATCTTGGCAGACCTAGCTCGAGTCATGCAGATGCTGGGAGAATCAATTTTCAAGTACATAAGCTGATTCAAGAAGCTTAGGTTATGGTGTTAAACTCAAATCACCAAAGTCAATTGCAATCTGATAGCAGTAAGATGTATGTCCTTTGCTATGAGGGAACATTTTGAAGGGCATCGATTTAGGGACTCATATGAACTACCCACTAGGATGGCTAGTTATAAGCGACTCTTAAAGAAGAAAGATAAAAAAAAGGTGTCCTCAAAGGGGATTTATTACAAGAGCCAACTAAATGTAGTAGCTATACAAGTTGAGTCAAAAGACGATTCTAATGACTTAGATTCAGAAAAAAAAGGGCTGCCCAGCTGAGATCATGAAATAAGGTCCATTTGAGTGCCCAGTACTCATGAAGCCGATTTCAAATAAAGAAAAGAAGAAATTCAGCAAGAATACCTAGATAGCAATAAGTATTCATTCGACTTAAAGAATGCCAATTAGATATTTGATTGGCTTTTGAAAGATAAGTAAATCAAGCTTTTTGAAGGGCACATTATACTGCCACTCGACCAACGGACCTGTAAAGACTACTGTAAATGGCATAATTCATGGTGACATAATACAAACAAATGTATTATGTTCAGGAATAAGATTCAATGGCTAATTACTGAAGGCCAACTTCTCTTTAGTTCAAAAGAGAATGCCGCTATTATTAAAATCGATCCTTTCCCTCATAACAGGTATAAATATCGTTATAACATCCACAAAAAGGAAAATATTAGTAGAAGGATCATCGACTCAAATTTGGACCCTTAATAAGCCAAGGATAAAAATTTAAGTGGATGATACTGTTATAAAAGCCTCACAAAAAGAGAGGATAGTCACAACAAAGCTAGCTTCATGTGATCAACTGGCCTTAGAAAAAGCTTATTTGGTTTGCCCTTAATGCCGAACAATTTTAGAAAAATTCACGGGTAAATCAACAACATCAAATAAGAAGATGATCCCACGATATCCTCAAAGACTTTTAAGCCTATGGCTCATAAAGTTTACCACTAAGACCATAATGTTCCAAAAAAGAGCGTGTTCGATTGTCGAAGAGAACAGAGTTATTCAATTCGAAGGTTGACCAAAACTTAGAAGAGGGATATGCAAAGGTGCGGGAACTTAAGTTGGCTGGAACAAACCATATAGAACCAAGGTAAAAGCCAGGAGATCGAAGCAAACTTAACCAAGATGATAGCCTCAACAAAAAGCTCTATAGAACTAGAGCATCTAAACATCGACCATTCATAAAGACGACCATTAAAGGTATTCGATCATAAAAAAATCTAGGTACCCATCAAGAAGGATAAAGCCGACCAAAGGTAACCGATCAAGAGGGGACTCAGAATGAGACTATTAATATGGTCATTCTTTTGTCCAAATCCTTCCAACTAAAATATGGTCAAGCATCTATCTTAGATGAGGACGTAGTCGAGATATGCAATGCCATGAACTAAAGAAGTAAAGAATCAACATTATTGACCCTCTCACATCCAACCGATAAGATGACCTAGCACATTTTGCCACTTTACGTTAAGATTGACCTCAATAGGGTCTCGTGTAAAAGGATCCTTGTTGATATTAGGTCAGGTGTTAATATCTTGCCTCTACGGATACTAAGGAAGCTTGGGATTTTCAAAGTCAGCCTTGAGCCGTCAAGGTAATTATGACAAATTTTGCTATGCACAAAACCTCAGCCTATAGATTCACATTACTCAGGGTCAAGATCAGTCACTTAGAATGAGAAAAGCCCTTTTTATGTAGGCAATATGTTGAGCAACTACAACTTCTTATTGGGAAGAGATTGATTTCACTCTAACAAGACTTTTCCATCAAGCATGTACTAAATAATTTTCAGATGGCAACTCGACGGGTTTGTAGAAATAACCAAACCAGTTATACTAAGGACAATGCTCGACGAGTTTGTAGATTCACATTACTCAAGATGACAATCCTTAAGAGAGATAATGCTAATCGATATACTAGGGACATAGCCAAACCAGTTATAAACAAAACACATCAGGTCTTAAAAATAAACTCATTATTAATATATTCATTGTTTAAAAAAATTTAAAAAAGAATAATACTAATGTAATATTTTAATGAATATATTAGGCTCTATTATTTCCTATGTGGGGTCACATATTAATAATAATTATACATTATGAGCTATCTTAAATAAGAGTCAATTTAAGTGATCTTTTTTTATTATCTTTTATTGGGCTCTAGAAATATCTATTGAATATCGACTTATTATGTGTATAGATATAATACTAGTTAAACAATAATTGATGGGATGATAGTTTAATCTAGTATATAAAGACCTTTTTTACGTTCGTGGTCCTTAAGTCAAATCATTATTCGTAGAGTTCTTCTTATCTTTTCTATCATAAAAAGAGAACTCCATTGAGCACTATATAGATTTTATTTGTGGAAGGAAACTACACTCTCATATTCTCATTGAAAACCATTAATCCTTTCGTTCAAGTTACTATAGATTCTTCAGGTATATTTTTCTCAACATCCATCCTAATAATTTGACATGATAGATCTAAAGGCTATATTTTATGAGGACTGGTCATGTTCATAATTATGTCTAACAAATGGTATTAAAGCATAAATCATGTTAAATTATTAGGATTGTTCATTCATATTTTCATATTTGAATATCTTTTCCCATATGTCTTGTTAGGGAAAAGATATTATATGCATGAATTATGTTAATTTGTTATAATTTTATTGAGAAAAATATTAAGTTTATAATTTTTATTGTAATTTGAGGGTTCAAATTTAATTAATAGTCATTGATTTGAAGAATTAAGGATGGAAACATCAAAATTCGGCTTTAATTTGGCTTTTTTGTGTTCTTCGATGAATTTCAAATTTTTTGGGCATCGTGCCGCTGTATTATGTAGCGCCACAGCGTTAAGCTTTAAAGGGTCAAAAATTAGAGTTTTTTTTTTAGAAGAATTGAAACAATTTGACCCGATTCATGAAGATCCAATTCAAAACTCAAATCATTTAGATTTGACCCGATTATCATTAATCCTATTTTGAACCATTAGTAGCGTTGTAAATCTAGTAGCCTTGGCACTACGGCGTCACTCTAGTGCATAGGAAAACTAAAGTTTTCTATTTTTAGGCAATTTAATTATCTTGTCGTATATTTTGAAATAAATTGATTGAAATAACACGTTGCCAAAGTAATCTTTGTTATGTAGATTAATTTATTTTAGGATATTAAGATGAATTTGTTTATTGTTTATGTGAAAAATAATCGGCTCAAAGAAAGATTATTTTTTGGTTAAACAATAGGTATATTTATGGTAATAAATGTGTAATAATTATCAAAAAAAATTTGAATACAATAAATCAATCTAAAGAAAGGCTTATTGTTGACATGATTTATTATCAATATTTGATTATTGTATTAATAGTACCACTTATAGGCAATATTTCATTCCAATGACTAAATATCAATGTTGTATTAGGTATCTTGTGATGAGGCCAACCTTTATATGTTTGCATATGTCATGCTTATACATGCATTACATTATTTAAGTTGTATATGGCTAAGATTATGATATGATTATTAACTGTGAGCTTGTTGTTTCTTATTCTCTGTTCAATTTCTTCTACTTCTTTTATATCTACAAATATAAATTCTATCGTTGTGCTTAAGGGCACAAACTTTAAAGATTGGAAAGAGAAAATTATGGTTGTTCTCGGTTACATGGATCTTAACCTTGCACTTCGAACAGAACAACCTCTTACTTTCACTGATCTAAGTTCCACCGAGGATAAAAAGGACTTATAGAAGTTCAATCGTTCTAATCGCATGTGTCTTATGATTGTGAAACGTGTCACTTCGAAAACCTTTAGAGGCACTATTTTTAAGAGAAAAATGCTAAGAAATTTCTTGACAAAATTAAAAAAGATTTTGCTAAAAATGAAAAGGCTGAAATAAGTACACTACTAGTTAACCTTATTTCAATTAGGTATAATGAAAATGGGAATATAAGCGAGTACATCATGTCGATGTCTAGTCTCACTTATAAACTACAGGCACTAAAGTTAAAGTTGTTTGATGACTTGTCGTGCATTTGATTTTAATTTCTCTTCGTATATAATACAGTCAATTTAAGGTGAGTTATGATATTCAAAAGGATAAATAAACTCTTAATGAACTCATTTCAAATTATGTGTGAGTAGAAGACAAATTGAAACGAGAAAAGACTAAAAGTACTCGTTTAGCAAGTACTTCTTCAGATAAGATTACCAATAAGAAAGGTAAATGAATAAAAAAAAAGGAAACTACAATGGGAACTTCATATAATAAGGTGCAAAGAAACAAGATACGGCTTTTCTTTGTTTCTTCTACAAGAAAGCTGGTCATATAAAAAGGATTATGCCTAGTGTGTCATATGGTGTGTCAAGAAATGTACACTTTTCAACTTCGTTTGTTCTAAAAATAATTTAAGTTTTATACTCAAACATACTAGTAGGAGATACATGTGCAACTACTCATATAAGTGTAACTATGCAGGGTTATCTTAGGTGTCGACTGTCAATTGATATTGAAAGATGCATTTATGTAGGAAATGGCAACACAGCTCTTATAGATGCTCTAGGATTATTTAGATTATAAATAGAGACAAATTTTATTTGGATTTAGATGATACTTATTATATATCATCATTTAGATAGAATTTAATTTATATTTCTAGTTTGGACAAATCTTTTAGTACTGGTTCTTTGATTGATAATCTTTATAAATTAGATGCTTATACCTGTTTTAATAAATCCTTACATGTTAATAAGCGTGGTACAAAGAAAATTAACTAAAGAGAACTATGTTATGTTATGTGTAGTAATCAGAGGAGTTAATGATTCTACCTTAATTTAGTAATTGTATATATATACGTATTTATAGATGTTTAACTTTCTATCAACAGATTACAAAATAGACTCCTATAAATTAGGAAATACAAAAACTAAAGAATGTCACTAATTTAAAATACACCTATTCTCCTAACTAACAGATAACAAAATCTATTTACAAGGAAACATAAAAAAAAAAAAAATTAAATAAATACATAATCTAATCCTAATATGATCAGATGGGATTCTTGATTCCCTTAACCTAACAGATTTTAAAGTCTGTGTTGAGTGCATTAAGGAAAAATAGACAAATAATAGAAATTTAGGTGTCAACAAGAATTCTAACGTCTTAGAACTAATATATACTAATATTTATAGACCATTCCCGATGACTTTTTGGAATAGCCAATAATATTTTATTATATTCATTTATGACTATTCTAGTTATATATATCTTTAATTGATTCATTAGAAATCTTAGTCTCTATACATGTTTAAGGTTTTAAAAGTTGGTATTGAAAATCAACTTGGCTAGAAAATTAAGGTATCAAATTTGACTTTACTGAAGAATACTATGGTATATATGACGAATCAGGTGAACAACATCTAGGACCTTTTACGAAATTCCTAGAGAAATGTGGCATCATCCCATAAAACACAATACCTAGAAAGCTAAACATAAAAGATGGTGCTAAAAGACAAAATTGAACAATTAAAAATATATGATTAGTCATTTTTCTTTACCTGAATTACTTTGGGGGAAAGCATTAAAGACTGCAGTTTATATCTTCAATAGAGTTTCAAGTAAAACATAATCTAAAACCATACGAGTTATGGAGTGGTAAGAAGCTTAGCATTAGGCACTTACATGTTTGGGTTATCTAGATGAGGCTAAGCCATATAGGCCCATTGAGGAAAAAAAAAACTAGACTCAATAGTAAACTATTATTTTGTTGGATACTTTGAAAGATCAAGAGGTTTCAAGTATTATGATCTCTTAAGTAGATCTTTTTTCAAGATGGACAATTCTAAGTTTCTTGAGAATGTTGAGTTTAGAGGGAGATAAAGTTAGAAATATTGTATTTGAAAGGAATTTATTTCTCTTTCTAAAGCTTCTATTGAAAATGATCAGAGTCATTTTCTAAAATTATTTAAGACGTAGATGCAAAAGTATAAAACAATATATAGGAGCCCCTTGTAGTAACCAGTATCCACAACCGGTAAGAATAAGTATTTATATATGTATAAATATACGTATTTTATTTGTATGTGGGTGATACTTGATTTATGTATTATTATTAGTAGTGTTTATATAGGTTAAGGTCATACTATTAGCATTGGGTTTAATTGCAAGACTTTAGATTTATTTTAGGGACCAAATTGTAATACTTTGAAAGTTTTGGGGGCAAATTTGTAAATATCAAAAATTAGCCTCTTAGTATAAAAATACACTTTTGAAACCCTAATTCACTCTTTTGGGTCGAGCTATCCCTTTTAGAGTGAGAAAAGAGAGAAAGAAATGGGAGAGAAAGAGAAGAAGAAGAAGAAATTAGAATTTTAGATTTTAAGAGGTATATCACACCTATTTCTCAATTTATTGGTATTAATTAATTTAATTCCTTTAAGTTTTGATTTATGAAAATATGTATAATTGAGGATTTGATGTGTATTTTATAAGATCTTATGAGAATTGATGATGATCTATAAGATAGCTTGATAAATCATGATGAATTGTGGAATTTCTGCTTGATAGTCTCTTGATCCAGTAATTTTATAAATTGTTGTGATTCGATTCTGGTTTTAAATTTTTAGTATATGAAATTAGACATGTTTAGAATTATCTGAGACTTTGAATTGATTCAAAATTCCAAAAATTGAATTTTTTTTGAATTTACCAAAATGACCCTGAAATTCTAGAAATTTCCTGTATAAACAGTATAATATAGTGACAAATAATTTTTGTCCTACTGAATGATCTTCAAAAATTACGAATTTATGAAATATGATAATTTTATATGTCTAATATGATATACTCAAAATTGAGAATTTAGATCAATGTGGTTGAAGTGTTATGATTTTCTAAAGTATATCAACTCATTGCAGTATTTGATTAATAGATTTTTAAGGCTATAGAATAAAATAATTTTAAAATACTTTTGGCAGTTATTTTGAAGTGAATTATTTATCATGGATTAATATATGTGTCAAGAGTATTTCTGTGATATTTTTATAATTTTTTAATTAGTATATGATTTTATAAAATTAGGAGATTGAATACTGTTCAATAAGTATTTTGATCATGTCAGGTTAGTAGTTTGGATTCGATGGTGTGTATGGAATAGATTGTGTAGGCATTTTGATATAATATTCATATATAAGAAGGATATATGAGTTAAAAGTGATATATTCTAATTTTGAAGTAATTGGACATCATTTGATGTATTAGAAAATTTTGTTAAGTGTAAGTGGTCAGAATGACAGGTTTTGAGAAACCAAGTATTTAGACCAATTTGATGTGATAAATGCATTGTGTATAATTTTGTAAGCTATTTAAAGTATTTTGTGTGAATTGTGAGGCTTATGAAAGGATTGATCTCCATTGATAGGTTAAGGAGATTTAAGCCTTGTAGCTGTAAGTACTAAGAGGTAAGTATACTAGACTTTTACTGAAATCACAATAAGCATAGTAATTGTCTATGTATGATTTTGTAAATGTGCTTAAAAAATATGTTTATGTTATGACTAAGTGTATTTGATATAAAATGTGAAAGACATATGTTTATGAATGTGAGCATTGACATTGAGCATGGACATACATGTGTTTTTGAAAGTTAGCTTTCAAAATGAAATGTGTTTAACAAAGAAAGCTTTGAAGTGTAATATGTCCATAAGAAACATTTTGTGTTTTGAGGATGCTTGAACTCACTGTTGACTTAGTAGGCATCTTATGTGATTTGTGGAGCCTTTATGTGTGGCTTTTTCTTCGGGATTGGTATATGTTATGTGTTCCATATGTAGGGAGGATCCTATTGGTACCTAAAGGAAGATTGAGTCATCACATTCGTATGATGGCGTATTGGTACATGTGAGAGGACTCACCGATGATTAGGGTGAGGGTTTGGCTCTTACCTTCGGGCTTGAGCATTATATATGTGTAATTTAAACCTCACTTATACTATTCCTCTCATACGGTATGTCACCTACGAGTGACATTTGGCTCATTATGTGATATGTAATGTGTAAGTTCTACGATGGTATTCCTGTAATATATTTTGAAAGAATGTGTAAGCGCTTACATGACATGTGATTTGATAAGATTTTGATTTTGATTGATCACAGCATATCATACATATGCATTGTGTACATATATGTATTTGTATTTGATATATGAAAAACTAATATGCTTACTGAGTTTTATACTCATTATAGTTTATGGTGATTTTAGGTAAATAAGGTACATGTGTGCTTAGCGGATTTGGCAAGGCTTCTGCTGTTCCTTGGGTTCCCTAAGTTGCTAGGTTGCTGAGTGTTTTATTTGGGGACACGTGGGATAAGATATTTGATCTGTCCCTATTGAATAAATACGTATGTATTATTTTATTGTGTGTGGTTGGATTTAGTTTAAGTTTCACCACGTATGGTTATGGATTGATTTTAAGTAAGAATTTGCAATGAATGTATTATGGGCTTCCGATAACAAAGTTGCTACTAGTGACGTAGTAGAGTGTTAATCTCTGAGAAAACTCTGTGTATCTTCGGTTTACTAATTGTCCTAGTCATAATTCAATTGCTATAATTCTGAAAGAAATTAAAATGAATGTTTAAATATTATTGAATGAGTGTAAGTTATGTTATGTATTAAATCTTTTGGGTCTAGGGCGTGACACCCCCAATCCAAAATGAAGAACTTATTCCTGTTCATGAAGAGAAACCTCAACAACTTTAGCAACCTAAAAAATAAGTGTCATTAAGAAGATCCACTAGAGAAAGGAGAAGTGCAATTTGGGTTATTATGTCATCTATCTCCAAGAATATAAGTTTGATATAAGACTGAAAAAATATCTAATCAATTTCAGTTAAGAAAAAAAAAATTCTAATTCTTATAAAAGGATTAAGGCTATGAAGGATAAGATGAAATCTATGAAAGATAATAACGTTTGGGATTTTGTGGAGTTGGCTTCCTAAAGGTGTAAAACCCATTGGTGGTAAATGAATATTTAAGACCAAAAGGAAATATTAAGAGATATAAAGCACATCTCGCTACCAAGGGTTTCACTTAAAAAGAAAGCATTGATTATAAAGAGACTTTCTATCTAGTATAAAAAAAAGACTCTTTTATAATCACTGTGGCACTTGTAGCTCATTTTGATTTGGAACTATATCAAATAGACATTAAGCCTGCATTTTTTGTGATGATATTAAGGAAGCGATGAATATGTTGCAGTAAAAAAATTTTATGTTTGAAGATCCAAATGATGTGGTTTATAAATTAAAGAAGTTCATCTATAATCTCAAGTAAGCATCCCGTCAATGGTATCATAAATTTCATCATGTGATTACCTCATTTAGTTTTGAAGAAAATGCATTTGATGAATGTGTGTGTGTACATATATATATATATATATATATATATCACAAGTTTAGTGGAAGTAAGTTTATCTTCTTAATCTTATACGCCAATGACATACTACTAATGAGTAGTGATATAAGCTTATTACACGAAACTAAAAGATTCCTATCCAGGAATTTTAAGATGAAAGATCTTGGGGACACATTTTTTGTAATAGGGATGTTGATACATCAAGATCAATTCAAGGCATCTTTGAGCTATCATAAAATAACTATATCGATAAGGTACTTAGTATGTCTAGTATGAAGGATTATGCTCCAGAATATATGTATATTACTAAGGGTGATAAGTTTAATCTCAGTCAATGCCTTAAGAATGAGATTGAAAAAAAAAAGATGCAGAAATTCTCTTATGCGTCAGTAGTAACAAGTTGCATATATGCTCAATGTATACATGTCCAAATATTATATACATTGTTAGAATACTAGGTAGATATTTAAGTAACCTTATGATGGATCATTAAAAAGTAGTTAAACAGGTTATGCAATATTTACAAAGAATAAAAATTACATACTCATATATAGGAGATCGAATAGATTAGAAATCTTAAGGTATTCTAACTCCGATTTTGTTGGATACTTAGATAGTAAGAAATCCACGTTAGGCTATATATATACTTCTATTTATTAAAAGAGTGTTAAGCAAATACTCATAGCTTTTTTCACTATAGAGGCTGAGTTTATAACATGTTTTGAGGCATCAAATCATGGAATATGATTGGAAAAACTTTGTTACAAGGTTATGCATTGTCAATGGTATAAAAAGACCATAAAACATTTATTGTGATAGTAAAGTTACGATGATGTATTCCTATAACAACATAAGCTATTCAAAGTATAAGCATATAGAATAAACTTTCTAGTTGTTAAAGAGAGAGTTAAGAGTCAACAAGCATCGATAGAATATATTGGTACAAATTTTATAATTACGGATCCGGTCACCAAAAGATTATTACCCATGGTGTTTCATGAGTATGTTACTTGTACGGGTGTTGTGTTATTTCATCATATGCATGAATAGTTAGAGTTTGTAAATGGATGTTCATTTAGTTAAGACACATTTATAATTTATTTTCTATGTAATAAAGATTGATAGATTATTTATTGAAACTTTGAAATAAAATTACACTTTCTACTGTAGTTTTGCATAAAGTTTAGAAAGTATTTCACTTATTGAGTTATAAAGTAAGCTCAATTAAAAATAGGCATGTTTAAGATCACATACGTGTAATTTTTATGCTACACATCTATATTTGACTATCAAATACATTAGAGGAATGTGAGAAATGTTGGAAGAATAATCACTTTTGTAACCCTAGTTTGCTTTTCATCTAGAATCCTCAAAAGGGGCAAAAGAAAGAGATCCAACCCATGGGAATTTGGCTCTCTCAAACTTATATATATTTTGATACTCGTAACACCAAAAGTCAAATTTTGATATAAAATTAGTAAAACATATAATTTATTACCTTATACATACAACAGCTCATGTCATAAACTTAATATATAGACTGCCTATTAATCTATACGTAATAAAGTAATATATAGTTCCTACCATAGCCTCAGAACATAAAATAAATATACATTAGAATATGCAAGCATATTATCAAACATATGGTGGACTAACTAAAATATATCAGGTCATGTCTTCTTTTTAATCTAAGTCATAATTGCATCTCTGAATTTTAAACAAATCCAAGTGATCAACCCAGCATACAAAAATCATAGCAACTCACAATTCAAAATATTATATCCCCCATTATAATAGCAAAAACTTGTAAGAGCTTTAAAGAAAGTAACTTTTCAAAATAAATTTTTTTTTTCTACTAATCACTCATTTCAATCACAAAGAAGCAATAAAATAAATGTCAAAAGAAAACACATCTCAGGGATAAAGATGAAATGAAAACTCAAACTCTGTCAAAGGTTCTCTAAACATTCTTTCTCTACTATAGAAGATGAAGGCACAACCAAACTCAAAGTTATTAAAGATGAACTTAATGACATTATCCAAATCCAATAAATTATTTAATCAAATAATTAATTTAATATAAAATAAACCTTTTTTCTCTTGGGCAGTAAAAAAATGTAAAAGAAGGCAACTTAAATACTTATAGTTGCGCATGCAATATGATCAAAATGCCTCTGAAAGATTAAACACTTGAAATTTGGACATGAACATGTTAAACAACAGAATAAAAGCAACAATGAAGAATGCATGAAAACTATATATGCTAAAGTTCTGGATAAGAACCACAAAAAATCAGAGGGCCATATGGCACCAAAACCATTTCATCCATTCAAACAGTGTAACCCCTAATGTGTCAGAGTTTTATTAGATAGATTTTTTATGCAAATAACATACTAAAAGCAAGCATAATTTACACAACATTCCAATATATCAAAAGCATTACAAAATCGTTAATGGCAAACAAGTACTAAAAGATCTTGCTTGTTGGATAGATCAATAAAAACCCTCAATCGCAAGGAAAAACTAATGAATCAAAAAAATAATTCGCCAAGAGTATGTCAAAAGCATCTAAATTAAGCATTTAATTGGTGCCCTTGATCGAGGCGCAAAAGTAGAAGACATGTCTTTTCATAAATTGAGGAACTAAATTCTTTCCCCAAATATACAAAATTCAAAACTCGAGTACTTAAAACTCTACAAACCATAAATGGTTTATAAGTGGCAGTAAAATAAAAAAGAAAAAAAAGATATGCAAGAAATAATTAAACGACCAAAATAATAGTTTCCAAGATTCTAGCTAGAACTCTTACCATATGTCAAAACTTGTCTACCTACATATTCAGAAACAACCATCTTGCCATATTAGATATTTAAAGGATGTGTGCCCTTAAAGACAAAAGCTTGTAATTACAATTGTTGGCAATATGATTGCCATACTTGCTGGTTAAAGGACACACGTCCTTGGAAAATTAAAAAAAAAACATATTTCTTAAAACTAATTTGAAAGAATTATAAAAAGGATGTACTCTCAGAGTAAATTAACCTTAAAAATTAAAGCAATTAAATATTAACATTTGGTCAACTCTAGCCAAGTGGTTAAATAAAAGAAAGGCATATTTAAGTTACATGGCCATTACTTGTGTTACAAAGTTTTGCAATAAACAACATCCCTCAATAATTTTCAACAAGCAGCTAATAAACATTATCAATGTGCCCTTGGTTCATCACGTATATGTTGAAAAAAAAATTAATTGCATGATAACATGCTCGATATATAATTCCACTCATATATTATAAATATAATACATGGTATAAATTATAGAAAGTTTATGTCATTTGGAGAATGGACACTTTGTTGTTGCATATGCACAATAATTTTGTTGCATCAATCTTAATTATTTAATTGCTTTAATCTTACATGTATGATGCATATGCATAACAATTTTGTTGTTTCTACTTCTTGATTCATAATCTAAAATTATACTCTTTTGATTGAGACATGGATCAATGTGAGATATTGTCATATTTTGTTACATTGTTTTGATGATGGTTGCACGTGTTCATGGCAAACTGGATGAATTGTTTATGAATAAAATGGATTTTAACTTAGAATGGAATGTCGTATTTGGAATTTGACTGTCATTGTTTCGTTTGTTTGTCATTGTTTCATTTAGACGCTTGGAGACGAGATTGGAAAATGAGCATATAGTCGAGTGTAAAAAGAAAAAAAAGATATGCAAGGAATAATTCAATGACCAAAATAATAGATTCCAAGATTCTAGCTAGAACTCTTACCATACGTCAAAATATGTCTACCTATATCTTCAGAAACAATAATTTGCAAATAAAAAAGAAAGAAAAAAGTAAAAAAAAATGTTAAACTTAAAACCAGACAAAAGCAACTCTAAGACCAAGAAATCAATGAACAAATAACATTCTCTTGATTTTAAATCCATCCGAATAATAGATTTGGTTGACTTATTATATCTTCAGAACAACCATCTACTTTCCTTGTACTATCTTTCTCTCACTCATTTTCACAAACACCCTACAAGCATCATTAACAAAATCTAACTTACACAATATGAGAGCTATTTCATAGCATAATCATAGGAAGGGGACAGAGAATGTTCTTCTATGGACAAAAGAAATTCCACAAAAGAAAGGGACGGAGAATGAGCCAAAAACTTTACCTGCCCAGAATAGTAAAATGGAAGCTCATACTGCAAAAATTAATAACAATCAATAAATTATCATCCTAAATCTTGAATTAGCTTTCAAAATTTCCTAAATTAAATACAGAAAACTTGAAATTCATCCTACCCTTTTTGTAATCTTCGCCTTTTTTTCTTTAGCCCGGATAGTAATTGATGAACACTTGAAATTACATATTTAATAAAAAATTTATATCATTGTTTTGACATTAAGTACCTTACAGCAGCATGGTCAGTAAACACAACAGTTGAAGAACCAATTAAATAAGAACGAAATTTGTCTAATGCAAGTATTACAACAAGTAGTTCTTTTTCAATTGTTGTGTAATTCATTTGTGCACTGTTTAAAGTTCTACTTGCGTAATAAATTACATAGGATTTACCTTTATTTTTTTATTCCAATATAGCACCAATAGTGTAGTCACTAGCTTCACATATAAACTCAAAAGGTAAAGATCAGTCAGAAAATTGTATGATAGGAGCAGATGTTAAGAGGTCAATTAATTTTTCAAATGAATTTTGACACTCTTGAGTCCACTCAAATGATACATCTTTTACTAAGAGGTTACAAAAAGGTTTAGATATAGTACTAAAAATTTTTATGAACCTTCTATAGAATCCAGTATTTCCTAAAAAGGATTGGACTTCTCTGACTATTTTTTGTGAAGACAAATATGTAATGAGTTCAACTTTTGCCTTATCCACTTCAATTCTTTTAGAAGACACTATACGTCCCAAAACAATTTCAGAAGTAACCATGTAATGACAATTTTCTCAATTCAACACAAGACTGTTTTCTTCACATTTTTTTAAGACCTTTCTAAGTTTCCAAGACAATTATCAAAAGAATTTTCAAACACAATTAAATCATCCATGAAAACTTCTAAATAATGCTCAACCATGTCACTAAAAATGCTTAACATACATCTTTGAAATATTGCTGAGGCATTACAAAGTCCAAATGACATTTTTTTAAAAGTAAAGGTCCTAAAAAGACATGTAAATGTAGTCTTTTCTTGGTCCTCTAGTGCTATAGAAATTTGATAATAGCTAGAATAACCATCTAGAAAGTAATAGTAGAGATGTCTTGCTACTTTTTGTACAATTTGATCAAGGAATGGTAAAGAAAAATGGTCTTTTCTAGTGCCCGAGTTCAACTTCCTATAATTTATGCACATCCTCCAACAAGATGAGACTCGAGTTGGCGCACCTTTTTCATTTTCAATGACTGTGATTCCAGATGTTTTTAGTACTACTTGAGTAGGACTTACCCATTTACTATCTAAGATAGGATAGATGATTCCTACTTCAAGTAATTTGAGAACTTCAGCTCTCACTACCTCCTTCATATGTGAATTTAATCTCCTTTGAGGTTGTTAGAAAGTTTTGGCATTATCATCTAGGTGTATTCTATGTGTGCAAATCAAAGGATTAATACTGTTTATGTCTTTTAAAGTCCACCCAATTATATTTTTATGCATTTTCAATAATTCAATCAATTTACCTTCTTGTGCACTTGTGAGTGTAGAAGAGATTACCACCGAGTAAGTTTGTTTCTCTCTAAAAAATGCATATTCAGTCCTTCAGGCAAAGGTCTTAACTCTAACTTTGAAATTTCATTCTATTTCTCCTCATTTTCTCCTAATTCTTTAAACTTTGATTTCCATCATTTATTTTAAATCACCTGTGCATAGTCAAGTAAAGAACATATGTCAGAGATTTCAGGATCTAATTGTCTATTTGACTCAAATGAATTTATTAAATACATTTCTAATGGATCGATACAACTCCCTTTTTGAATATGATCCTCCACAATCATTTCAATCATGTCGGCTTCTTCACTTTCATCCTCCCCCTCGTGTGGTTGCTTACACATATTTAAAACATCAAGCTTAAGTGTCATGTTTCCAAATGAAAGCTTCATTACTCCATTCCTGCAATTAATCAAAGCGTTAGAAGTTGCTAAAAATGGATGACCCAAAATAATAGGTATCGAATTACATCCTTTAATAAGTTCTGTGTCCAAGACAATAAAATTCACAGGATATATGAATTTATCAACTTGAACTAAAACATCTTCCATTGTCTCTCTTGGTACTTTTATTGATCTATCAGCAAGTAAAAGAGTTACAGAAGTTGATTTTAACTCACCGAGATTGAGCTGCTGATAAACTAAATACGGCGATAAATTCACACTAGCACTAAGATCAAGTAAAGCTTGTTCAATTTTATGACTTCTACTGATACATGAAATTGTAAGAAAATCAGGGTCTTTAAATTTCAAAGCATTGTTGTTCTGAAGAATGGCACTTACTTGTTCAGCTAAAAATGCTTTCTTTTTCACATTCACTTTTCTTTTTCCTCTGCATAAATCCTTCAAAAAATTTGTATAAGAGGGAACGTGTTTAATAGCATCCAAAAAAGGAATATTAACTTTTACCTATTTGAAGATTTCAAAATTTTCAAGATTGTGATTCATCTTTTTAGCATTACGTAATGCATGAAGAAATAAGGGTGGAGGTGAGGGTTTAGTGTTTTCTTTATTAGGTGTAGGTTCAACGCTTTCCTTACCCTTAGAGATTGATTCATCATTGTCATAAGGTTCAGGAATGTCTTTTCAATAATTTTACCATTTCGAAGAGTGATAACCATTTTAACTTGATCCATGTGCTGACTTCTTGAACTACATGCATTTGAGTTATGTTGTCCTTTGGGGTTTGGTTGTGGTTGAAAAGGAAATTTTCCTTTCTCATGAATGTTCAGTGCGGATGCAAATTTAGTAAGAGTATCTTTCAAATTAGTAAATATTTGAACTTGAGAATTAATAGACTCTTGCTTTTCAATGAATGCATGTAAAATTTCTTCAAGATTTTTCCTAAGAGGTGGGATATATGGTGTATAACCTTGATGGTTTTAAAAATTTTGGTGTGGTTAGAAAGGTGGTTGTGAAGCCTGTGCTTGAGTGTCATTCCTCAAACTAAAATTCGGGTGATTTCTCCATCTAGGATTATAGTTTTGTGAATATGGGTTATTGTTTGACCGCTTGAACGTGTTTAGAACATTGGCTTGTTTATAGAGACATTCCTTAAATGTAAGCAAAGTTGGACAATCATTGGTAGAGTGGTCATGGGTTTCCTAAATGTGACACACAATTTCTTAAATAGATTTTATTTGACCACTCTTTTTCATTTCTAAGGTTTCGACTTTTCTAACTAGGGCTGCTAATTTGGTTTAAGGTCATGGTCTTCCCTAAGATGATAAATACCCTCACTAGATGTAGTGGTTTAATTTTTTCTAGGTGCTTCACAGGTACCAGCAGTGTCCTAATTTTGAGCATTTTCTGTTAGTAAATCTAGATAGTTCATTGCCTCTTCTGCGTCTTTACCCTCAAATGTTCCATTACACATCATTTCTACCATTTTCCTAACTTGGGGTGTTAAGCCCTCTTAGAAATTTAAGACTAGTCTCCATGTTTCAAAGCCATAATAGGGACAGGTATTAAGTAATTCTTTATACCTTTCCCAATATTGGTAAAGAGTCTCTCTTGACTTTTGGACAAAAGTGGTAATTTGTCTTTTGAAAGAATTTGTTATATAGGAAGGAAATTCTTTTTCAGGAATTATTGTTGCATATCATCCCATAAAGAGACGAATCCTGGCCTAAGGTTTTGTAGCCATATTTTAGCTTTATCTTTTAAAGAAAAAGGAAAAAGCTTAAGTCGAAATGTGTTCATGCTACAATTTTGGTCATTATACGTGTTACACACTTCTTCAAATTCTCTTAAATGTAGATAAGGGTTCTCTGCATCTAAGCCATAAAAAGTGGGTAAAAGTTAGATAATGTCTGGCTTAAAATTAACATATGTTGCATCCAGAGAAAAAATTAAGCAAGATGGTGCATCGGTTCGTGTAGGGTTCATGTAGTCTCTAAGTGTCTTAGGTCAGTTATGGTCATTATATTGAGACTGATTGTTCCCTGGGTCTATGAGTCCCTCAATTTGATTTTCGGTCATGATGTTAATAGGTGAAGAATGAGAAGATGAAGGAGAATCCAACAAATTATTAAAAGAATTTTGAAATTGCCTTTCACCAAACGATGTGAATTAGGATCTCTAAACCAGCCGCTCATATAAAGAAATAAAATAAAATACAGTAACAATAAATAATACAAATAAGAGAAAAAATAAAATATTAAACACAGGTAAATAAAATAGGCAAAACTAAAATTAAAATAAAATAAAGATAAATAATTAGAAGTTAGATTAGTAATATTAGATTAGTTAATATTAGATTATATAACAAAAAGTTAACAAATAAAGAGTATGAGGCTTAGCCTTCCATAAAAATAAAAAGCGAATAATAAATAAAATAAAGCAAGTTAGGAGGCTTAACCTTCCATAAAAATAAAAAGTGAATAATAAATAAACTAAAGCAAGTTAGGAGAATTAACATTCCATAAAAATGAAAAAGGAATAATAAATAAAGTAAAGCACGTTAGGAGGTTTAGCCTTCCATAAAAATAAAAAATAAATAATAAATAAAGTAAAGCACGTTAGGAGGCTTAGCCTTCATAAAAATAAAAAGTGAATAATAAATAAAGTAAAACAAGTTAGAAGACTTAGCATTCCACGAAAATAAAATAAACAAACAAACAAAAAATGTTAATTTCATTTTCCCAGCAACGGCGCCAAAAACATGACACTTTCAGAATATATGAGTTTATTCCCAAGTGTAAGATTGTCGAAGTAATAAATAATCCGATGCAAATGGAGTTAATCCACAGGGAAGTAGAATTAAAATTACAAACTATAAATACTTTAAAGATAATTAATGCATTATAAGATGTTTGCAAATATAAATTCAAATAAAAGCTAAGGTTATTGGGATCCACTCTTGGCATAAGATGTAAAAATATATTTAACTCTTTTTATAACTCAATTAGAATCCTCACACAAAGGAGATTTCAACCGGAAGATATAACAATTAAAATTCATCACCATTGAAATATTAACTAGTATTTATTTCTTTCAATTATTATACACCAAATCTTATAAATGGGTTCAAGTATTTATTTTGCCAATATTTATATTTGTCTACAATAAATCAAGACTCCTACTTTACAAAAAATGGTATATACGCCAAATCTTGTAAATGAATTCAAGAATTCATTGTGCCAAGTATAAAAATTGTTTATAATAAATTAAGAGGCACCACTTTAGAAGAAAGTGTATTAATATTACAAATAAAATAAATACATCATATATAAATTTGTATAACTTAAAAATGAAACATTAAATTCATGAATATGAGTTAAGTATATCTTATTACCTTACCAAGAGTTTCACCCTTTGACCTTAGCATAAATAAAATTACTTAGACATAATAAAATTAAAGAAAAAGAAAAGAAATAAAAGAATAAATAACATGGCTTTACAATAATAAACAAGAGAAATAATATTACAAATAGATAATATAAAAGATAAGTATTTTGAACTAAAATCTAGCTCTCTAATTGCATTCTTTAGGCATAAACATGCTACCTATTTATAGAAAAACATAGAAATTGAGACAAATGAAGAGAGAACCATTTGGATGATAAAAGTCAAGAATGGTGACAAATAATTTACATTGATTATCATTAAGGCACCCATTTGATTATCCAATTTAGAATTGATGTGATCCGAATTAGCTATCACTCAAAACATCAAAGTTGTAGATAAGTCTCTTATATTTTTAAATTGAGGTATCTCATACGTATTAGATACGTATTGCTATAGTTATGGGCCAAATACTAATGACTATTTGAACTGGACCTGTACTGCAGATCAGTTCTGTTCTAGGCTATATTCACCCTCTAAGTGTTCAAATTTTAAATGCTTTGTGAAATAAAATATGTTAGCCCATTGAGTCAGCTCTTTACAGGATTAAGAATCACTCCAATTTTATCTTTAGATAGAAAGTTATGCCTATTTTACCGAACCTACCACAAAACAGTTAAAAACTAATTATGTATGATATTGTAAACATACTTAAGTTAAGAGGGTTAAAGACACTAGTAATACAAAATAATGATATAAAACTCTTATTAAATATGTAATTTCAAGTGTTCATCACCACCCCAACCAGTTTATTGCTAGTCCCTAGCAATTCAAGCATAAATAAAATTTGAACACTGCCTAAGTATTTCAAATAAAATGTCAGTTCAAGATCACGATTGTCATTACGGTTATTTCAATCATAACTTTCAAAATTTTATGTGTATGTGTATGAATTAAGTCAAAGCCTCTTACCACAAAACACAACATATATAGGCTTGAAAATTTTCTCCAAGTAAAGTCTTAACTCCATATTCTCACAGGTGAATAACTGTTTAACGGGTTAGGATTTCACTTATGGAGTTGGAAAACAGATAATCACTCAAGAAAAGGTTACATTTAATGATTGATAGACAAACTAACATTGATCCAAAGATAAAAAAATTAATTATTTAGAGTCAAACCATTCTTGCCACATGCTAGCTTTAGGATTTTAATTATTTTATGCAAATCTTACGAATACAAAGTTCGGTGATAAAATTGCTTTTTAATGACTTTTGTCTTCTAGAATTGAATGAATATTTTATTGAATTAAATTGACTTTTTTTTTCTTTTTTTTATACTACTTTTTTGTGTTTGTTTATTTTTTTTAAGACATAAGGAATCATTACAAAATAAGAGCAATTTATCACCATAATATTTTTCCATTTTTTTTATCATTTTTTAGATAAGCAACCAAATCATTCCTCATCCCAAATAATGTCATTTCAAATAAAAATTAATCATTTCAAAATATCAATGAAAGTTTGTAAGCTGTTATCTCAAACCTCTCCATTCACTCACAAAAAATATGTAACTTTAGAAAATAATATGTATACTTAAACATGGAAATTCTCTAGGCTATATATATTGAATCATCCATCTTACCACAAGGCTTAGTATTGTGTTCAAGAAATAATTTCGAAAGTTATTCTTAAGTAACCTAGATAGAAAAAATATTTTAAACTAAACAATTTTGAAATCATATATCGATAGTAAAGCAAACTTATTCACGCAAAAGTTACCAAAAACTTAAGCAACAAACAAATATACGTAAAATGCATTAAAAATAAACCAATTAGAATGTGTTTCAAAATTTTAATAATGTAATCTTTACTCTGCCATTCTAGAACTAGAATGCATCTCAAGAATGCATAAATAAACCTTTTACTCACATCATTCATGATGAATTTATTTTTTTAGAGAACAAAGTGACGACAAAAAAATAAATAACACTAACATTATTTATCAAACTATTCTTCCCCCCCCCCAAACGAGATTGAGACACTGTCTTTAATGTCAAAATATAGAAAGAGTGAAGTATAGAAGATATCACCTGAAACATCTTTTATTGGAAATTAAACCTGCAAAAAAATAAAACAAACCACACAAAATGCTTAAAAATACATAAAAGTAGATAGGTTACAAACGAAGTGTTAAATCTATCTTACATTTTTTTCACTATCATCAGTATACTAATCTATCTGACTTATTGTTGGATTAAATAGAGGTGTAAAAGCTTTTAGTTCATCGAGTAATTGATCAACAGTTGAAGCAAAAATGAGGATCTGTCGTGCTGTAGATGAGACAAAATATTTTTTCACCGCATAGAAAAGAAAAGATAACAACCCATTATAAAAACCATCAACATTTAACAAACCAATGAATTTTTTATGGATTTGTAATTGTGCCCATGAGACAATTTCAAAATATTTCTCTAAAGTTCTGAAACCTCCAGGTAGAGCTATGAAGGCATCAGCATTCTGAAGCATAAAAGACATTCGTTCATGCATTGATGATACCTGTAACTCATCCCCAATTATTTTTTCTACAATGTTTTCAATAGCTAGAGCTTTTGGTATAATACCTAAAACCCGATTGCCTTTATTTTGTGCAACTGTTGCCACACATCCCATTAATCCAAAACTGCCTCCCCCATATACTAAATGAATATTTCGCTCAACTAACACATTACCAAGGGTTTCTGCTATTTCTACAAACTCTCTAGTTTTTTCAAAGCTGGATCCATAAAAGACACAAATCTTTATGAATTTACGAGTTAATGTTCTTTCCATTATTACACTCACCCTCTCTCTTGAATGATTTTGAGTTTGTATAAAGAAGTAGAAACAATGTAATATATTTATAAAGCCAAAAGGTGTTGTAAAGTTAAGTCATATGGGTTGTTGGCTTAAAATACAAAATTTACAACACCTCTTTACCAATTTTCAAATTGTTAGCTAGAAAAGTCACATGGGTAGTTGGTTGTTGGAAAATAAGTTTGAGTTTGAAATGAAACATTTAAAAAAAAATAGCTACAGTAATATATATACAAATAGTTGTGATTATGGCTTACATCTTCTTTTGGTGTTTCGTCCAGTAATGACTTAAATGCCCTCTATAGGTCGGGGATAAGCTTCTTATCTAATTTTCTTATAAATTGACAAATAGGGTCTTTTAAAGTCAAATTCTCAAGACTGTACCACTCATGTTCTTTTAGGAATATGTCTCATAATTCACGAATTGCATTATGCACATATCCATTAGGATGCGTCTCAAGAGTCGATAAGATATCATCTAAAGACTCCTTACTCAAACCATTTTTAATAAACCTAATTTTATCTTCGCAATTTACAGACACCATTCCTAAAGTGCGGCAATGTGTGTTGCAAGTCATGCGTGTAAACTTGTAACAAACACTTAATCATTTTTGCTCTTTGTTTTTTTACAAAAGAAATTTTACCTAAGCTAGACATGTAGAAAATTAATGAGTCTGCAAATTCACCTGTCAATCGAACTTTGGCTTCAATTAACCAACATAAATCAATAGGTATATTCATAATCATTAATAACCTTAATCTTTCACATTTTGCTTGGTAAATTTTCTTTAAGGAATTTTGAGGCAATAAGGAAAAATATTTTTTCAAATTCTTTAAAGCGTCATCCATTTTTTTTAAAAACAATTAGAAGAAGAGAAGGTATCAGTAATTATGAAAAACTGACAAAACCGACTTGAAATGTTATGGAGTATCGTTTTCCGCCACTTAACCGAGGTGCAAAATAAAACTTTAACAAAAATACTAAATTAACTTGCAAGTAAAAAGTAAAAAATATATATAAATATGTAAAATAAAGATTAATTGGTCTCGTAACAAAGGTCTGACAAGGACACAAATTCTTCATGAAAAGCTTGGTTTTCTAGAAACGGCTTAAGTCTTTGCTCATTTACCTTAAACACATTCTCATTTCTATGATTTTAAATGTCAATTGTTCCATAAAGGTACACATGTTTCACAATAAAATGGCTACTCCATCTTGATCTTAATTTTTCAAGGAATATGTGAAGTCGAGAATTATAAAGTAAAACCTTCTGACTAGTGTCAAATATTTTTCTCTGAATTTTTTTATCATGAAAAGTTTTGATTTTAGCTTTATGAATTTTTGAATTCTCATATGCATCATTTCTCAATTCTTCAAGTGTATTTATTTGTAATTTACGTATATGTCCAGTAGAATCAAGATTTGTATTGAAAGTTTTAATGGCCCAGTATACTTTATGCTCAAGTTCCACAGGTAAGTGACAAGCTTTTTCATAAACTATCCTATAAGGAGACATACCAAATGAAGTTTTAAAAGCAATTCTATATGCTTACAGTGCATCATTTAGTCTTAAAGACCAATCTTTGTAATTTACGTTTACAATTTTTTTAAAAATTTATTTTATCTCCCTATTTGCTAATTCAACTTGTCCACTTGTTTTAAGATGATAAGGGGTGGCAACTTCATGAGTAATACCATATTTTTTCATTAATGTTTCAAATGGCCTATTACAAAAATGCTTACCCTCATCACTTATAATGGCTCGAGGGATTCCAAATCGACTTAAGATATTTTCTTTCAAACATTTCATGATTGTTTTATGGTCATTATTTCAATATAGAATAGCCTCAATTCATTTTGATACATAAGCTACTGTGACTAAAATATATATAAATCCAAATGATAGCGGAAATGGTCCCATGAAATCTATCCCCCAACAATCAAATATTTCAATAACAAGAATGGGGTTCAAAGGCATCATGTTTCATTTTGAAATTGATCCCAACTTTTGACAATTTTCACACATTATACAAAATGCATGTGTATCTTTAAATAAAGTGGGCTAATAAAATTCACACTGCAAGATTTTTGCAACTATTTTCTTTGATGAGAAATATCCCCCACATGCTTCAAAATGACAAAATTCAATAACTTTACTTACCTCATTGTCGGGTATGCATCTTTAAAATATTTTGTCACAACAATATTTGAAGAGATAAGGATCATCCCAATAAAACTTTCTTACCTCAGTTAAAAAATTTTTTTTGTCTTGAGCATTCCATTGAGGTGCCATTTCTCTTGTTACAATAAAATTAACAATATTAGCATACCAAGGCATTATAACAGTAGAAAATAAAAATTCATCGGGAAAAGAATCATTAATAGGTGTTATTTCTGTTGATGAATCTGGTGCGAGTCTTGATAAGTGATCTGCAACAACATTCTCAGCTCTCTTCTTATCCTTGATAGTGATAATAAATTCTTAAAGCAATAGAATCCATCGAATTAGTCTTGGTTTTGCATCCTGTTTAGACATTAAGTACCTTATAGCAGTATGGTCAATAAGCACAACAATTGAAAAAAAAACTACTTGTTGTAATATTTGCATTAGAAAATTTTCGTTATTACTTAATTGGTTTTTAACTATTGTGTTTACTGACCATGCTGTTGTAAGGTACTTAATGTCAAAACAATGATATAAAACTCTTATTAAATATGTAATTTAAAGTGTTCATCACAACCCCCAAAAATATGATACTTCTAGAATATAGGAGTTTATTCTCAAGTGCAGGATTGTCGAAGTAATAAATAACTCGGTGAGAATAAGGTCAATCCATAGGGAAGTAGAATTAAAATTACAAACTATAAATACTTTAAAGACAATTAATGCAGTATAAGATATTTGCAAATATAAATTCAATTAACCAATTCAAATAAAAGCTAAAGTTAGGGGGATCCACTCTTGGCATAAGATGTAAAAATATATTTAACTCTTTTTATAACTCAATTGGAATCCTCACACAAAAGAGGTTCCAACCGGAAGATATAACAATTAAAGTTTATCACTATTGATATATTAACTAGTATTTCTTTCTTTCAATTATTATACACTAAATCTTATAAATGGGTTCAAGTATTTATTTTGCCAATCTTTATATTTGTCTACAATAAATCAAGACCCCTACTTTACAAAAAATGATATATACGCCAAATCTTATAAATAGTTTCAAGAATTCATTGTGTAAAGTATAAAAATTGTCTATAATAAATCAAGAGGCACCACTTTAGAAGAAAGTGTATTAATATTATAAATAAAATATATACATCATATATAAATTCGCATAACTTAAGAATGAAGCATTAAATTCTTGAATAAGAGATAAGTATATCTTATTACCTTGCTAAGAGTTTGACCCTTTCACTTTAGCATAAAGAAAATTACTTAGACATAATAAAACTAAAGAAAAAGAAAAGAAATAGAAGAAGAGATAACATGACTTTACAATAGTAAATAAGAAAACTAATATTATAAAGAGATAATACAAAATATAAGTATTTTGAACTAAATTTAGCTCTCTAATTACATTCTTTGGGCATAAACATACTACCTATTTATAAAAAACATGAATAAATTGAGACAAATGAAGAGGAAACCACTTGGATGATAAAAGTCAAGAATGGTGGCAAATAATTTACATTAATCATCATTAAGGCACCCACTTGATTATTCAATTTGGAATTGATGTGATCTGAATTAGCTGTCACTCAAAACATCAAAGTTATAGATAAGTCTCTTATATTTCCAAATTGAGTTGTATCATACATATTAGATAGTATTGCTATAGTTATGGGTCAAATACTAATGACTGTTCAAACTGGGCATGTACTGTAGATCAATTCTGTTCTAAGCTATTTTTACCCTCTAAGTGCTCAAATTTCAAATACTTTATAAAATAAAATATGTTAGCCCATTGAGTCAGCTCTTCATAGGATTATGAATCACTCCAATTGGATCTTTAGGTAGAAAGTTATGCCTATTTTACCGAACCTGCCACAAAATAATTAAAAGTTAATTAGGTACAATATTGTAAACATACTTAAGTTACGGGAGTTAAAGACACTAATAATACAAAATAATGATATAAAACTCTTATTAAATATGTAATTTTAAGTGTTCATCAGTAATCTTAGTCATACTGCCTCAACATAATAAAACTAGTGCATTAGACTCATTATAGCCACTCTAGCATATTTACAATGCCAACTAAATAATAATAAAAACAACTTCCTCCCAAATTTGTCAAACAAACTAAAAGGAGAAACTTTGTTAGAATACCTTGTAAGAATCCTCTTCTAATCTATCTTTATTAGTAGAAACCCACTCATTATACTGCTTCAGAAAAACTAGATACCTATCAAAACAAACCCATTCTTTCTCCATCTTCGCCACTTTTTACAGCTCTTCAAATAAACCTACTCATTATATATGATGAAGATCTGGGATTATAGCTATCATTTAATATGATTTTCCAAACAATGGTGCTTCAATTATTATTCCCTCAATTCAATTATTTGTCACAACACTAAACTCACCACGAGCCTCTTCCGACGGTCAAGTGATTATATCAAGATCTATTAATTTTTTATATTCCTATGGTAATTAAATAGATCAAGATTCATTAAGCACTAGTTGTATTAACTATACATACCATCTATGTATATTCAAATCCTAGATAAAACTAGTAAAGATTGAAGCAAATGAAGTACAAATTCAAGGATTGATCAAGAATTGACCCTCTAAAATGATCTTCATTGGGTTGATCTTATGTAATCTCTCACCAAATATTGTTTGATTATTGTTTTAGTGTTCGGTTGTCAATTAAGGGTAGTTTTCTAGGTTAGGAAGGTGTTGAAGTTAAGAGAATTTGAGATGTTTTGAGAACAGATACGAAATCCTTTCTAGGGGGCAAAATGTAAGGATTTTATAGTTGAACTCCAACGCTGGGGCGTCACACTGACAACGTTCTAACTTTACGCCAACACCGGAGCATTGTGATACAATCACATAAGGGTGTTTCACTGTAAACACTAGGGCTTCGAGATCTAGATTCACAATTTTGCCTCAACGTTGATGTCCACCACACAGGGGTATTCTTCATTGATTCATGAATGCTGGAGCATTCATTAACCGAATACAGGGGCGTTCTTCATTGATATAACAACACTGGGGCATTGTGAAACGTAACGCTGGGGCGTTGTAAAACGTAACGCTGGGGCGTTCATCACCAGTTTTGCAAAAAGATGTGTCTCAGCATTTTCTTAAGCATTAAACACTACCAAAAGTTTATTTTTCATACAACTCTCCACTAATGTAGAAATACATATATTTAAGGATCTATTAGGTCTTTTATTGGCTTGTAACGTAGGGTTAGGATCAATGTGGGTTATTTCAGATACAAATTTAGTTTAATTCACACCATGAACACTAAGTCTCATTGGCTACCACTTAAACTTCCTACATTTGGTTTAATTCCCCCAAACTTATGATTTTTACCCAATTTCAACCACTTATCCCCCTTTTTTTTAACTCCTCCAAACTTAGAATAATTCCCCAAACAAGGTAGCACTTACTTGCTAAATTTTATCATTTTTTTCCTTTAAACAACCATAACACCAAACATCTCCAAAATATTTTTCATTATGCTCAGTGTTTATGGTGTTAAGGTTATTTTGGGCATTTAAATTCAAAGTTTTGGCTTATAATGTGGCTAATCAATAAAATGGGTATTTTAGGCTCAAATGGGTAACTGCGGATAAATACACATCAAAGATAGGCTAGAAAAGCTCAAACGGTCCAAAGATGGCCTAATATCATTTTCCTATTCAAATGTTTCTTAGGATTTTTCCTCAAGCCATAATCAAACAAGTTCTAAAGTATTTTTCTATTCATCGAGACTGTAGTGTACTACTTGAGCATGAGCATCTCTAAGCAAAAATTCAATTAATATAAGCTTTAATCAAGTGATCATAAATAAGGTCAAAATATGTCTAAGTATTGGTGCATGACTTTTTTAGATATCTATTGTTTCCTATGAGAATTGAAAAATAAGTTTTACAATTATAGGTTTTTTTAGAGTGATTATAGTCTCAATCCAATAACATAAAATAATAAACAACATTGTATAATAAAAAATTTGAAATGAAATTAAGACTGCTTGCATTAAAATAAGAATAGATAACAAACAGAGATTTTCAATAATTGCTCGACTAGAATACTGCTTTTCTAATATAGGTCAGCCTAAAAAACATAAAAATAACATAATATAAAAAGCAGTAAAAATAATAAAATAAAGCAAAAATTAAAGTTAAGCTAAAGATGGGAAGTGTTTGCTCTGCCCCCCAAAAATTATGTGGCATGGTCCCCATGGCAGTAGAAAGAGAAAATATAACACTTTCCTGGTCTGTGAACTTTGCTCAGTCATCTGGTGCAATGCCCTGGTCTATCTAGTCAGCTGTATCATTCGGTGGTGGCGGTGATGGTGCAGTAGTAAGTGATGGCATTGTTGGCATGTGATTGATGTCCCATCCCATGTGAAAGGTATAGAATTGCATCCACTGGAGATGGCAATGTACAAACTCTTGAAATTCTTACTTGAACCCTGTGCTTGTGCAGCAACTTATGATTCTAACCTAGCTAATCTGGCTGCAATAGACATGCCCTAAGATGATAAAGCCTATGGTCGGACAACTACTGGTTGCACAAGTGGTGGATCAACTTCGGGGGCATATGTGGTGCTAGAGGTGTTGGCTGTCGCTGACTCTCAGTTGTCTGTAACTTTTGGATAGTGTTGTAGTTGATCGCACAAGTAGTATGGATGAGATCCTCATGAGTCTCTCAATGGACTTCAACATGAGCACATAAGGTTGTGATAAAAAATGGAAGGCCTAAACTGTTCTTGGCAAGGCGTAAGTAAGCCAAAATCTCATCCTGAATCACTCTACCGACATTAATAGAACACTCAGTCATAATACAGAAAAGAAATATTAACCTTAGTCTTATGACATCACTGACATGCATGACTATAATCATACGAGAAGCAATGAACAAATACTAGGCCTTCGTATCCCTGGTCAAAGTACTATATCTAAAGGTTGATGGAAGATCATGCACCATCTTCTATTATGTCCCTGGCTGACAAAGTATCTGAATGTTGAGCTCAAAATTTGGGTGTTGTGCCACTTCTGAATACTCATCAACCACTTCAGCCAGTAACCTAAAAAATGAATTAATTATGGTATAATCAAAGGCTACCAGCTTTCTACGCACCAAGAATTGATGATTTACATCCTCTGCTGCATTAGCATAAAATTCTTTCACCATTGAAATAACACCTGCTTCAGGCTGGCCATAAAAATTTTTCCACCTACGATTAGCAATCATCTAATAATCTAAGGAAAATTATCCTCCTCTAAGTCGAAACTTTGCTCCGAAATGATAGTTTTACAGTGAATAGATCCTGTGAATCTATTCCATGTTTATGTCGAATTAAACCTAGTTGAGTCGTAAAACACATCTTTCGAAGTGCTAGCTCGGTGTCTCTTGGATGCCATGACAAAAAACAGCAAAAATTGGCCGAATTTGGTGAAAAATGAAATTTTTGGGTATTAGATGATTTGGTTCGGATCTGATATTTTATGTTATAATTTTATGTTTTGATTGTTGAAATAAGTTTGTGGTGGTGTAAAAGAGGTATTTATGTGCAGGAAATTGGCTGGGTAATGGCCGGATTGGGTTTTGGGTTAGAGAGAGGAGTGTTTGTAAGAGAGAGTGAGTGAAAATTTCTACCAAAAGCTGGTTTTAGAGTGTTTTTTGTATGAACGCTGCAGCATTATATGACAAACACCAAGGCGTTTTCAACTGAACGCGGGAGCGTTAAATGTTTTTGGCACACAAGGGCATTTATTGTCGACTTTTCATTTTCCTGCCTCTTTCAGAGGAAACACCGCAGCGTTATACACAATAACGCAGAGGCGTTATTGTTAGATAACGCATAACGCCCCTGCGTTACTCGACCAAAGCTCCAGCGTTATTTTATTATTATTTATTTTTTTTACACTTAAAACACACATTTTTCTTGGGTTGCCTCCCAAGCAGCGCTTGATTTTTATGTCTTCGGTTAGACATTCTCATTCAGTGTCAAGGTTGGATTAACTGAAATGATGACTTTTGTCGATCAATTTCATCCCCCCATTAGTGTTTAAATCTTGGCCATTTACCTTGAATAGCCGCTTGGTCTCTTCATTCAAAATTTCAATAGCCCCATAAGGAAATACCTTCGTGATTCTAAATGGGCTTGACCATCGAGATTTAAGTTTGCAGGGAAAATTTTCAAATGAGAGTTATACAATAACACTCGTTGGCCTGGTTTAAATTTTTGGTGTGCGGTCTTTTGATCGTGCCATTTCTTTGTCTTCTCTTTATAAAGTTTGGCATTTTCATATGCTTGAAGTTGAAGCTCATCTAATTCATTGAGTTGAAGCATTCACCTATTACCAGTAGCTTGCATATCAAAATTAAGAGCTTTGATGACCCAATAAGTTGTATGCTCTAATTCCACCAGTAAATGACATGCTTTCCCGAAGATAAGACAGTATAGGGACATTTCAATTTGAGCTTTAAAGGCCGTGCGATAGGCCCAAAATGCTTCATTCAGTCGCATAGCCCAATCTTTCCTATTAGGCTTCACTATCTTCTCAAGAATTCGCTTGACTTCCCTATTTGATACTGCTTGTCCACTAGTTTAAGGATGATATGTAGTGGCAACTTTGTGTCTCGCTCCATACTTTGGTAGAAGAGCCGAAAGTACTTGTTGCAAAAGTGTGACCTTTCATCACTTATTATTGCTCTTAGAGTGTCATATTTAGTGAAGATGTTCTTTTTCAAGAACTTCAGCACTACCTTAGCATCATTGGTTAGAAGTGCAACAGCTTTAACTCATTTTGACATGTAGTCAATAGCCACAAGTATGTATTTATGATCGCTTGAAGAAATTAACGATCCCATAAAGTTAATTCCCTAAACATAAAAATTTTTCACTTCCAAAATATTTTGCAGAGGCATCTCTTACCTTTTTGTTATATTTCCAGTCCTTTGGCAACGATTACACTGTAAAGCAAATATATAGGCATCTTTAAACATTATTGGCTAATAGAAACCACATTGCAGCACCTTTGTAGCGGTTTTAATACCCTCCAAAATATCCTCCATAATCTGAAGAGTGACAATGTTGCAGGATGCTTTTCATCTCTTCTTTTGGAACACGTCTTCTCAGTAGTTGATCTGCACATTGTCTGAACAAGAAAGGTTAATCCCAATGGTAATACTTGCCATAGTACAAGAATTTCTTTCTTTGCTGAGGGGTAAGGTAAAATACCACTAACAAGATAGTTAACAAAGTCAGCATACCATAGTATTTCATGATGTTGAGCTACAAGTAGTTACTCATCTGGAAAGGATTCATTAATCAAGGTTCTGTTCTTATCTTCTCTTTTCAATCTGGACAAATGGTCTGCAACTTGGTTCTCAGATCCCTTCTTATCTCTAATCTCCAAATTAAACTCTTGAAGTAGTAACACCCATCTAATTAATCTGAGTTTAACATCCTTCTTAGCAATCAAGTATTTGATGGCAGAGTAATTTGTGAACACAATTACTTTGATTCCAATCAAGTAGGATTTGAACTTGTCGAAGGCAAATACCACAGCCAATAGCTCATTCTCTATAGTTGTGTAGTTTATCTGTGCGTCATTTAAGGTTTTACTTGTATAATAAATGGTGTGAAAGACCTTATCTTTCCTTTTTCCAAGCACTACACCTACAGCTATGTCACTAGCATCACACATCACCTCAAATGGGAGACTCTAATCTGGTGCTATGATAATTAGTGCAGAAGTGAGCTTCTTCTTCAAGGTTCAAAGGCTTCATGACAGGCTTCATCAAAGTGAAACATCACATCCTTCTCTAACAAGTTACAATGGGGTTTGGAGATCTTAGAAAAGTCCTTAATGAACCTTTTATAAAATCTTGCATGACCAAGAAAACTCCGAACACCCTTCACGTTAGTAGGGGAAGGCAATTTTTTAATTGTTTTAATCTTAGCCTTATCAACTTATATACCTTTTGAATATATTTTATGGCCTAAGACAATACCTTCCTTGACCATAAAATGACATTTTTTTCTAATTTAGCACTAAGTTTGTCTCCTCACATCTTTTAAGCACAAATGCTAAATTGTTGAGGCATAAATCAAACGAATCCCTAAAAACTGAAAAATCATCCATGAATACTTCTAGGAAATATTCCACAATGTCTGAAAAAATTTCCATCATGCACTGTTGAAATATGGTTGGTGCATTGCATAGACCGAATGGCATTCTCTTAAATGCAAATGTACCATATGGACATGTAAATGTGGTTTTCTCTTGGTCTTTCGGTGTGATTGCAATTTGATTGTAACATGAGTATCCATCCAGGAAACAATAATACTGATGCCCAGCTAATCTGTCTAGCATCTGATCTATGAAAGGAAGAGGAAAGTGATCTTTCCTCCTGGCCTTATTAAGCTTTTGATAGTCTATGCATATTCTCTATCCAGTTACTGTACGAGTAGAAATTAATTCATTGTTCTCATTTTCCACTACAGTAACTCCTCTTTTTTTAAGGACACATTGGACCAAACTCACCCAGAAGCTATCAGATATTAGATAGATGATCCCAGCATTTAACCACTTAATTATTTCCTTCTTGACCACTTTCTTCATCATTGGGTTCGGTTTTCTTTGTTGCTCTATGGTTGGCTTATGATTTTCTTCAAGCAAAATTTTATGCATGCAAAAGGATGGACTAATACCTCGGATGTCAGCAATGGTCCAATCAGTTGCTCTCTTGAATTGCTGGAGTACTCTGAATAGTTTCTCTTCTTGTATCTCATTAAGCTCAGCAGAAATAATAACAGGAAGAGTAAAAGATTCACCTAGATAAGCATACTTTAAGTGTTTCGGTGGCTCTTCTATTGAGGGCTTATTGCTTACCTCAATGTTCTTTGGTTTTTTTATTGATTCATATCTAAGTCTCATATGGCCAAAACTTGTGATGCATTCAATACTTTCACATACTCCCTTACTTTATGGTTCTCAGTTTTATCCCCATTGATTATGACATTTTCGAGAGAGTCTTGGATGGCGTTAATTGTGTAAACCTTCTATACTTCTCTATCAAGGACATTGACTTCATTATGGTCACCTAATTCAATTGGGAACTTCATTGCCTTGAACACATTGAAGGTTACTTCTTTATTCTGAACCCTCATAGTTAACTCACCCTTTTGAACATCAATTAAGGTTCTTCCAATTACTAAAAATAGTCTGCCCAAAATGATAGGGATCTCTCGATCTTCCTCCATATTAAGCATTGTAAAATATGCTAGAAAGATAAACTTATCCACCTTGACAAGAACATCTTCGATGACACTTTTTGGATATATGAGAGACCGATCTACAAGTTGGAGAGTGACATTTGTTGGCTTCACAACACACATACCTAACTTGTTGTAGATTGACAATGGCATAAGGTTAATACTGGCGCTTAGGTCACATAAAACCTTCCCGAAATACCGATTCCCTATAGTGTATGCAATGGTAAAGCTTCTAGGATCCTTGAGCTTAGGTGGTAGTTTCTTCTAAAGAATGGCATTGCATTCCTCAGTTAATGCCACAGTTCAGTTGTCCAACTTTCTTTTTCTTGAGAGTATTTCCTTTATAAACTTGACATAACTCGGCATTTGCTCTAATGCTTCAGCAAAAGGGATGTTAATGTGCAATTGTTTAAAGATTTCAAGAAATTTAGAAAATTACTTATCTAATTTATTTTCTTGCAACCTTTGTGGGAATGGTGGAGGTGGAGTGTAAGGCTGCAATTGAGGGTTTTGCACTATTTCCCTTTTTGAGCATATTCTGCATTGTTTTCCTTTTCTACATAAACTTCTGGTGCTGGATCTTCATAGTGTGCTTTTTGTTGCATTGGAGGTTGCATTTCAATGGGTTGTACCTCCTTACCACTTCGCAAAGTAATTGCCTTGCATTGTTCTTTGTCACCTATTGGATTAGCTTCAGTGTTACCTGGTAGAGCATCATGTAGACAGTTGTTCATTGCTAAAGCAAGTTGTCCAACTTGAGTCTCCGAGGCTCTCAATGATGCAGCTTGATTTTGAATAAGATTTGTTTGGCTTTGAAGAAGTGTGTCTGTTTGTTTCATATATTGTATGAATATATCTTCTAAAGCCGATTTCTTCTCATTCTGTGGTTGAATTGGTGGGGCATGAAATTCGGGCAGATTGACTGGTTTAGATACTGCCATTGGTTATTGTTCCAAGAGAAGCTCAAATGGTTTCGCCACCCAGGATTATAGAAATTAAAGTTGGGATTGATTTAATTTCTGTTAAAATTTCCAACATAATTCGCACTTTCCATGCAATGCTCATTAGGGTAGTTATCACTACAAAAATCACAAGATATTGGCTGACTGGTTATTGAGTTAACTCCCAAAGCATCAACCTTTTTGGTTATAAGGTTGATTTTGGCTGTTAAGGCAGTCAAGACTTTAATTTCATGTACTCTAGTAGTTTTTCTTAGATTTATTCTTTTTGAAGGCCACTGATAACTGTTGGATGCCATTTCTTCCAGCAGGTCATAAGCTTCATCAGTGGACTTATTCATTAAAACACCATCTGCTGCAACATCCACAATCGTTCTTAAATGCCCCACAAGTCCATTGTAAAATGTTTGCACAAGTAACCACTTAGGAACTCCGTGGTGTGGGCATTTTCGAAGCATATCTTTAAATCTCTCCCATGTTTCATACAATGACTCAATCAAATTGCACAAATGATGTAATATCATTGGGCATCTTGGTTGTCTTTGCTAGTGGAAAGAATTTAGCTAAAAAAATTCTCGCAAGTTCTTCCCACGTTGAAATCGATCCAGATGGCAATGACATTAACCAAGTCTTTGCTTTATCCCTTAATAAAAAAAGGGAATAATCGCAATTTAATTGCTTCATCGAATACTCTATTATATCTAAATGTATCACAAATTTCAAAACAATTCATTATATGCTCATTTGGATCATTATGGAGTAATCCGTTGAATTGTACTGAGTCTTTTAGCATTTGGATTGTGTTGGGTTTAATTTTAAAATTGTTTGCGTTGATCGTTGGTCACCTAATGCTAGAATGTATCCCATCAACTAATGAGACAGCATAATCTCTCAACGATCTTGGCTCTTCAACCATAGGGTTAGGATTTGGATCATTCATTATGTTCAATTGAGCTTGTTCTTGTCGAATTCTTCTTAATGTTCTTTCTATTTCAAGATCAAAAATAGTTAATACAACACTCCTAGATCTACGCATGTATAGTTGTGGCTATCAAAACAAATGAAAATAAAAAAATAATAATAAGGCACAAAATAAAAATAAATTCAAGTAATAAAATAAATAACAATGAAATAAACTACAATTCAATAAAAAGAAAATTAAATAAAAGTAAATAAATATAAAATAAACAACAATAATTTAAATAGCAATTTAATATAAATAGAATTGACAACAACAATTAGTAATAACATAAAAATAAAATTTTGCAAAAATACGATATAATAAACAAAACAAAATAGAAATCAAACAAGAATTAATTAAAGCACACAAAATAAAATAAAATCTGAATTAAAAGCAAGATATAGTGGTATTAGTATTGGCAACAATAAACCTAATTCTCCGGCAACGGCGCCAAAAACTTGTTGGACATTTTTTATATTAAGCACAAGTACACTCTATCAGAAACACATAATATATAGTGAATAAAGTGTCGATTCTACAAGAAATTTGTTGTATTTCTAACTAATTATTAGAATTGTATCTTCTCGCTTTTATCCAAGAGATTGATTATTTTGAATTGTTTGATAAAAATTTAAATTAAAAATTATCTATGTTATCAATTGTAATTAACAATCAAATTCGACAATAGATCTGAATATATATGATGAAGATCTAGGATTATAGCTATCACTTAATATGATTTTTCAAACAATTGTGCTTCAATTATTATTTCCTAAATTCAATTATTGGTCACAACACTAATCTCACCACGAGCCTCTTCCAATGGTCCAGTGATTATATCAAGATCTATTAATTTCTTATATTCCTATGATAATTAAATAGATCAAGATTCATTAAGCACTAGTTATATTAACCATATATGCCATCTAGGTATATTCCTATCTTAGATCGAAACTCACAAATGCCACTTTGTGATCATATATCAATTTGTCATGGGCTTAACAATTAAATTACTTTTTCAAGTTTATTTAATTATTACCAAGTCATTCAACATATAGCTAGTTTATCAAAGGCATTAAGATCTAACAAATTGAACAAGAATTGAGTTCACAATAATCGTCTTCAACAAATCAATCCATCATATTAAGATTAAGGCTATAATCCAAAAAATTAAACTTAGATCAACATGATAATAATATTAAGATTAATTACAAATATAAACATGATATAAATAGGTCAATTCGGATCAAACTAGTAAATATTGAAGCAAATGAAGTACAAGTTCAAGGATTGATCAAGAATTAACCCTCCAAAATGATCTTCATTGGATTGATCTTGTATAATCTCTCAACCAAATATTTTTTTATTGTTGTTTTAGTGTTCAATTGTCAATTAAGGGTAGTTTTCTGGGTTAGGAAGGTGTTGGAGTTGAGAGAATTTGAGGTGTTTTGAGAAGAGGTACGGAATCCTTTTTAAGGGGGAAAATGTAAGGATTTTATAGTTGAACTCCAACGCTGGGGTGTCGCACTGACAACACTTCGGCTTTACGCCAACACTGGAGCATTGTGATACAATCACATAGGGGTGTTTCACTGTAAACATTGGGGCTTCGAGATCTAGATCCACAATTTCGCCCCAGCGTTGATGTCTACCACGCAGGGGTATTCTTCATTGATTCCTGAATGCTGGAGCATTCATTAACTGAATACAGGGGCGTTCTTCATTGATATAAGAATGCTGGGGCATTGTGAAATGTAACGCTGGGGCGTTCATCACCAATTTTGTATTTTTTTTTATTTCGGCCCCCATTTTTTAGTAGCCTTTTACAGTGGCTTTCTTTTGCCTCCAAATTGTTCCCTATATCCTCCATTAGTTTTCATTCCCATCTCAGTATAATTAAAACCTGTAAAATCAACAATCAATGCATAAATAACTCTAAATTTACTTGAAAATAGACAATTATTAAGATAAAATAGGGTCATAATATGTATCTAAATTATACTCATTAAGATTTCATCCCATAGGGCCCACCTTCGCTCAATCCAGTTAGGGCATTGGGCCTCGCCCTCGGTTTCTATGTCTTTTGGCCTGAATTATTGCAAGAATGTCTCGTCCACAGGGAAATCATCCGAGCTGAAGCATTTTAATGGGGCTGAATTGACGGTGTCAATGGCGATGGTGGTGCTTGTGACAGTGACGCAGCGGTTGTAACAGAGAAGGGGATTATTAGGGTTTAGGGATGGTGAAAAAGTTAGAGCTTTGGAAGACTTGCATTTTGAGAGTGAGTGTGGAAGAGTTTACTTCAAAAAAAATTCCAATTTAGGAAATCCATTATTTTTTTAACAGACGATGTCGTTTAACATATTTAATTTATGGATAATCTAAATGATTTTGCTATTGTCTTGAGATTTGGATTCTCTCTTAATTTAATTATTTTAACTTTTTATTTAAAAAAATATTTTAACTTTTTATTTAAAAAAATATTTTAACTTTTAGCTTCTAGAATTTTTAATGACTAAGGCTAAGGTTCACTTTTTATTTATTTTAAGCATTAAATTTTAGTTTTGAGATTGACAATTTTGGCCAAATTTTGACTAAGTTTGCAAAGTCGATTTGCAAAGTGAATGAAGAAGAAATTTAAGGCGTTGATTGTACGCCCCCAAATGACATCAATTTGTTTTTGGGGGGGGGGGGGCGCTTTCTTTCTTGTTTTAATTTATACCGCCCAAAACAACGTCATTTCGGGTGTTATATTAGTTTTTATAAATTTTAAATATTTCAATTATTAATTCTTTTAAATAAAAATAATTTTTTGATATTATGGTATCACTAATTCACTGATACTTTATTTTTTGATATCATGATATCAGTAATTCACTGACACTTTATTTTACTGATACCATAGTATCAGCAATTCATGAACAATGGGTTTCACTGACACAATTTTAAAAAATGTCAATAGCATAGTGTGAGTAAAGCCTATTTTTGTAGTAATGTTGGTGTCATAAGATAATAAAATGTGTCTTCGATTTCCTTTAGATTTTTAATCAACAATCAAGTTTGAGATTCTTTATTTTCCTTCAGAGGCATTTGAAAAGGTAATCCACTTTCTCCATATCTGTTTATTAGCTGTGCAGAGGATTTATCTTCTCTTATCAAACAAGAGAAGCTCAATGGGAATATTTGTAGAATTCGGTGTGGTAAAGAGGGTCCCCATATTTCTTATTTATATTTTTGCTTATGGTATCTTCTTGTTTACTAGAGCTTGAATGGGTGAGTGTGAGGTGGTGAACAGGGTGTTGTCATGTTATGAGGAAGTCTCTGGTCAGATGATGAATTATGAGAAATCGACCATTTGCTTTAATAGATTTCGGGATTCGGGTGTGGCGGACCAAATTTTATAGCTATTAGGTGTTAAATTGGTTAAGCAGCATGATAAGTACTGGACTGTCAAGTTATATCGAAAGGGATAAGAAGACCCTTTTTAGCCAAATCAGAGACAGTGCATGGAATCAACTAAAAGTTTAGAAATCATCTTTTTCTGCAAGGGGCCATAAAATACTTCTCAAAGTGGTGGTTCAAGCTATTCCATCATATTCCACGAGTCTTTTCCATCTTCCCAAGTCCTTAATCAACAATTGTATCAACTAAATGCATGATTTTGTTGGGGTGGGTCTAAAAACAAGCGGAAAATGCACTAGCGCAAGTAGGAAGATCTTTGCTTGCATAAGGAGGCCAGTGGTCTAGGTTTTCAAAAACTAAATGTTTTTAATCAATCATTATTATTGGCGAAGTAGGGCTGACATCTAATCTATTGTCCTAATTCTTTGGCGGCTCGGGTATTAAAATATTGTTACTACTCTGATTATAATTTCATGCAGGCCAAAGCAAAATCCTCCTCTTATTTATAGCGAAGCTTATTATGGGATAGAGAAATCACTAAAGCTGGCTTGAGATAGAGAGTTGGCCATGCATCCAAGCTGTCAGTATATTACGACCAATGGGTTCCACGTCCATACTTCTTCAGAGTATTACTCCCTCATAAGTTATTAGAAACTACCATGGTTGGGGAGCTGCAAACAAACTCAAGGTTATGGGATATTAATCTCATTAGTCATCATTTCGATTGGAGGAGATGAAGGCCATATTAACTATCCCAATCAGCAAAGATGGAGAAGATGAGAAACTAATTTGGCATTTCGACAAGAAAGTCACTATACAGTCAAAAATGGATATTGGTTGGTCTTACCTCTCGGTTCTCCTTCAGCCTCTTCATCCACGTCCGGATTTCAGTGTTGGTGGAAACACATTTGGAGTCTCAACATTGCTTCGAAGATCAAAATCTTCTTGTGGAAAGTGACCCATAATTGGTTACCCACTTTCGCAGATGTGAAGAGTCATGGCATTAGGGTGGAAGATGCATGTCCTCTGTACAGCCTGTTTCAAGATACAACGGCTCACTCGTTGTGGTTTTGTACGTCATTGAAGAAGATACGGGATGCTTGTTCTTTTATGCAGGGTTTTACTTTTACTAATCAAGTGTCTTTAGCTAGCATGGTTGTTTGGTGTTCACAGTTTTTATCTGAGCAAAAGCTAGAAAGATGGTCAGGTACTTCTTTGGAGATGCTGGTTTCGGAGGAACTCATTTGTGCAGAAGAAGGTCTTGCTCGATACTAAGGCAATGGTTGGCTGGTATAAGGCTTATATCAAGAATTTTTAGAAGGCTAATGCTCCTCTGCCTCGTTCTTGTCTAAAAATGTTTTCGGGCTGGTAACCACTTGCTTATTGTGCCATGAAGCTGAATATGGATGCAACAGTGTACAGAGGAAATGGATTTATTGGTTTGGGAGCTGTTATCTATGATCAGTATGGTCAAGTTCTGATCTTTGCTGCTTCAAGAGTGACTTCCTTTGTTTTGTTGGAGGCTGCGAAAGCCTTGGCAGTTATTCGAGGTCTCCAATTAGCGCAACAATGTAGCTTGGATAAGGTTCTCCTGTTAGCCTCTGCAGTGAACTTGGACGATAATCCAATTTCGGAAATGGGGATGCTAATTCATCAAATTTGTGATCCGATGAGTTCCTTTCATGGTTTTGTACTTCGACATATTCCTAGGACTGCCAATGTTCTGGCTCAAGTACAGCAAAATTGCCCTCTCTGTATCGACTGATACTGTTTGGAAGGATGGTGTTCATCCATCCTTACTTCCTGTTGTATTGGAGGATCTTCCTCCTCCTGTTTAATGGTTTTCTTATGCTGTTTTTGGTCCCAACAAAAAAAAGAAAAGAAAAGTAGTGCTATTACATAAATAATTGTATAATTACAATTAATATTTCAATGCAATTTTACTACAAAATCATTTAAAATAAAATTTTAGTGACAAGAACGGTATTAGTCCTAAATGTTTGTCACTCTTGAACATTTTCACTATTTAAATGTTTGAATATACAGGGGGCAAAAAGAACCAAATTTGTACAAAATCCATAAAAGGTCAAATAAAATTTTAATGAATTCGAATTCCTATTCAAATTCATATTTTATTTGTTTTCTCAAATAAATTAGACGTTGGTCTAATTTGTATTTGATGTGAGACCTAAATTCAACTTAAATTTAATTATTTTTTTATTTAATAAAAAAATTTAATTAAATTAAAAAATAAATTATTAACAATACATAATAAAAATATATAATATATTTTTATTTATTTTGGAAATTTTATTATATTGTATTTTATTTTTAGATTGTTTGCTTTTTTTTATATTTTGTATTAGAGATTTTGTGATTCAACAATTTTATTTGAGTAAGAATTGAGAAAAATATAAAAGAAGAGAGTCACAAGAAGTCTAGAATGTGTGAGACACGCATGAAAAAGTTTAGGACGTGTGAGACACGAAAGAAGAAGCGAAACGAAACTCGAAAGAAACGAGAAAAATGCAGAGACTGGTACAAGGCTGAGCACCACGGCGCCTAAGGCTGGATGTCGCAGCGTCAAGCATCCAGCGCCAAAGCGGGCAGAGTCAGTTTTTAATCCAAAATTTTGAGTTTTTGAAAATTTTGGACTTCCAAAACAAGTGAACTCCTACTTTAATAAGAATTAGGATTAGTAGGCACGAAATAAATTATATATAAACTCTTGTAAACCCTTTAGTTAAGATTAAGCATTAAGAGAGGGAAGAACTAGGTAGACACTAAGTGTTTGTGTGCACTAAGATGGAACTGTTATTTAGGTGTTCATTGTTCGTGGGAAAGTAAGGGTACATTAAACATTAAACCTTTTTTAGGGTTCTTCATTGGGCTTTTCTTGTAAATTCTCTACAGAGTTAATAAGAGAGGTTAGGATTCTTGAATCTACCGTGGAAGTAGGCAATTGGCCGAACCCCGTAAGTGATTGTGTTGAACTCTTTATTATCTACTTTAAGTTCTTGCTATTTTTACTTAATATCCAGGTTATTCCACTACGCAAAGAGATTAAGGTTCAAGTTTGAACTTGGTTAAAGTTCTTCGCTTTAACCTAATCTCACGGGGAGAATGACGATTCCTCCAACAAACTGATATCAAAGCTAAGATTCGATAATACACATTAAGGGTATTTAAACCATTGCTACAATCGAGCAAGAAATAGAGAAGGTTAAATGACTTTAATCTTTGGAGAAAGAATGTTAGGGCTCTACTAGTGAACGAAATGCTACACTCAGCCTTGGAGGAAGCCAATTCTTTAACTAATGAAGAGACGACAACCTCAAAGTCCAGGCAGAAAAATTGGGACAGGATTTAGAAAAATGCTCACAGTACCATAATTCTAGCGTTGAGCGACGAAGTATTAAGGAAAGTTAGTGATGAAGAAACCACTTTAGTGATATGGAAGAGACTCGAGGCATTATATATGAAAAAGTCTCTTGCAAATAGACTTATTGTAAAAAAGAAACTGCATAAGTTAACTATACACGAGGGATCTTCATTGAGAGCGCACATTGACAAGTTCAACAAGATCATTATAAGTCTTGAACAATTGGGCATTAAGACTAAGGATGAAGACAAAGTCATAATCTTGTTAAGTTCATTGTCGAAGAGCTATGAGAGCTTTGTAAATACGTTACTGTATGATAAGGAGTCTTTAATAATGAATGACGTCAAGGCTTCATTGAACTCAAAAGAATTGACAAAGAGATTTGAGTCCGATAGTAGAGTAGCATTACTTACACAAGAGAAGAAGAGCAACCAATCAAAGAGGAGATCCAAGAAGTGTTTCCTTTGTAATAAAGAATGACACTTTATGAAGGATTGTCTTAAATTAAAAGGTCAAGGAAGGTGTGTTGCAATCGATATTCTTGGGGAAGATACCGAAGTTGTAGATACGTTGGTAGCCTCAAAGGGAAAGTACGTTGGCAAATGGATACTAGATTCGAGACGTAGCATCCAATGTGTCTCGACAGATCGATGTTTACCAATTACAAAACCAAGAGAAGTAAAGCTCTAATAGGGAATGACATAACTTATAAAATCATAAAAATTGGTGACATAAGGCTAAGGATGCAAGATTGAGAAACTAGGGACTTAAATGGTGTAAAACATATTCCTAATCTGAGGAGGAACTTGATATCTCTAGGCAAGCTTGATAAAGAGGGGTATTTGGTTAGAGCGAAAAAGAAAAAACTGAGGGTAGAAAAATAATCTATAAGGTTTGAGGTGAGAAGCACAATGAGGGGTTATATGTGCTTAAGAGAATAGCCATGAATGGCCCAACACAAGGTGTTGGGGTAATGCAGACCACTAGGCGATATCCAAGCTATGCTTATCGAGGTGATGAGGGTCAGAAAGGAGTACAATGCATCCATACCCTATGCAAGGTGCACGAATGCCTTTGAAGACCAAAGTCACTAGCCTGGGAAAAGTTAAGTTTTGGTGGAGACTTAATTGGACTCAACTCTATGTGATAGAGTATTTGTGTGGATTGAATCCAGAAACCTTCTTATTTGGAGATTTTGAATCAAAGAATAGTTTATTGGAGGTTTGGTGATTCAAGAATCTTGTTCGGGTAAGAATTGAGAAGAATATCAAATAAAATAGTCACAAGAAGTCTTGAACATGTAGGACACGCATGAGGAAGTTTAGGACGTGTAGGACACGAAGAGAAAAACGAAATAAGACTCAAAGATGAGAAAGAAGCGAGAAAAAGCATGGAGGCTAGTATAGGGCTAAGCGTCGCGGCGTCCAGAACAGTAAGCCAGCACTAGGCATCTAGCGTCGCAGCGCTAGGCTCAACATGCTCAGCACCGCGGTGTCAGGTCCTCAACGCCGCGGCACCAGATCGGGTAGAGTCAGTTTTCAATCCAGATTTCTAAGTTTTTGGAAATTTTAGACTTCCAGAACAAGTGGATTCCTACTTCAATAAAGATTAAGGTTAATAGACACGAAATAACTCTTATATAAACTCTTGCAAACCCTTTAGTTGAGATTAAACATTAAGATAGACTCTAAGAGATGGAAGAACTAGGTAGACACTAAGTACTTGTGTGCACTAGGGTGAAACAATTGCTTAAATATTCATTGTTCGTGAGAAAGTAAAGGTATACTAAACATTAGATCCTTTTGAAAGTTTTTTATTGGGTTTTTTTTGTAAATTTTCTAAGAAGTTAATAAATGAGGTTAAAATCTTTAGATCCACCATAGACGTAGATAATTGAGCGAACCACGTAAGTGATTGTATTATACTTTTTATTATTTGCTTTAAGTTCTTATTATTTTTTATTAATATTCATTTTATTCCGTCGTGTAAAGAAATTAAGATTAAAAGTTGAATTTGATTAGAGTTCTACACTTTAACCTAATCTAAAATGACGATTCCTCTAATATTTTATATTTTAGTTGTTACAAAAATTAATAAATTATATATATTTTTTAATTTGAATTTTATATTAATTCTAAATAAATTCATGTATTATTTGAATTCGTTTAATTTAATAATATAAACACTAAAAAATTATAAATGAATTGGCGAATGTTTAATTCCTAATTTGATTCATTTAATTATTCATAATTTTAATTTCAATTTGTTTATTATTTGAATTTGTTTAATATAATGTTTACTAAATTCAAATCAAATAAATGAATCGCTACCTGTATTATATGCAATTGGAATGGTTTTACCTTGAATTTGATACAAATTTATTGATTCATTATAAATAGATAAATTTTCATCAATTATCAAACTTTTCAGTTAAAATTTATATATTAATAACATATCAGATTTTCTTTTTGTGATTTATAATGGTTCAAAAAAACTTATTGGATTGATAATAAATATATAAATTTAATTCATTATTATTATTATTTTAAAATATAGGTATCCAAATCGTGTACGAGTATGTAAAGTACTGACTTTGAGGTTCCTTGTTAATGAATTTACAAACCAAAACCTCAAACCTTTCAGCTCATAACGTAAACTAACAATTCACTCCTCTTCTTCTCGGCAATAATTAGTTTTTTTTTTTTCCTCTTTATTAAATTCTGAAAATCAATTTCAATTTCATTTTTTTTTTGAAAAAAAAATGGACTTTCAGCACAAAGTTTATGGATTATTCAAGGGAACTGTAGAGAAAATCACCAGTCCCCGTACGGTCTCCGCCTTCAAAGAAAAAGGTGTTCTCAGCGTTAGCGAATTCGTTCTCGCCGGCGATAATCTCGTTTCCAAATGCCCCACCTGGTCCTGGTATTTGCAATTTCTTAATCACTTTATTTTATTTGTAAATAAAAATCAATGTCTCTGCTTTATTAAATTTAAAATTTTTGTTAGGGAATCGGGCGAGCCGAGCAAGAGGAAGTCTTATTTACCTGCCGACAAACAGTTCTTGATTACTAGAAACGGTAAATTACATCACTCACATTTCAAATTGAATTAAATTTGTGAAAAAGTAAAAAAAAAAAGGAATTGCGAAGCGAAATCTCTTAATTTTACAACATAGGATGTATAAGAAATTCTAACGTTATGATTTTTTTTTTTTTTGGGTTGAAGTTTGCTGTTTTTATGAATTTTATTTTCAATGTTTAACCATGGTTTAATTTGACTAAAGTTGGAGTTAGTTTTTAAGTTGCTAACAGATGTAGAATTTTGTTTTCCCAGTTCCATGTCTACGAAGAGCTGCATCGGTGGAGGAAGAGTACGAAGGTACTGGAGGTGAAGTTTTGGTTGATAATGAAGATAATGATGGTTGGCTAGCCACCCATGGGAAACCAAAAGGTTTGCTTTTCACTAGAGTATTTGTCTGAAATTGAATTTAAATGGAACCACCCATCTACCTGATATCACTGGATAGGGATTGTGTTTCGACTGTGCTGACTCATTCAACTTTTTTTTCCTTGTTTCTCTAGATAAAAGTGATGAGGATGATAACTTGCCATCTATGGAGGCCCTAGAAATGAGCAAGAAAAATCATGTTCAGTCAATTTCTACCTACTTTGGGGGTAAGGAGGAGGAGGAAGAAGATATTCCAGACATGGCACTGTACGAAGAACCAGATAGCATAATAGATCCTGTAAGTGGTTACTGTTTGTGATGTTGTCTTAGGCATCTTGAGATGGTGCTTTATTTTTGTAATATATTGGTTGTGGTTGTGAATTCTGAGAATTTTTGTTGTAAAAATAAAGTAATAGATTTGTTGTTTTGCCAGTGGTAAACCTTGTTTGTAGTATTAGATTTTGTGGCATCAATTTGGCAATTCCATTATATTTTGGCTGCCTTCTCTATATTTTGATTGTGATACTGTACGTCTGATTATTGAAACCACTTCTGAGGGCAGCATCTTGATTTTGGTTAGAGCCCCTTCATCTTCACGGTTTCCCTTATGATATTGTGTAGCAATCTCCATGGACTTTTGGAACCATTGGAGTCCAATTTTAGTTCAAATTCCAGTTCCACTAGGCCACTGGAAGGAGACACTTCATAACTATCCTCACCCTATGGGATGGAAGCTAAGTCCAAAGCAGAATGATGAATCATCACCCCAGCAAATATGCCTTAAAGATTTTGTACCTAGTGACTAGCTAGAAACATCCCAAGTAGTAATGTGAATATACTTTCGTTTTCATGAATTGTAGTTGCCACTGTTTAATTTGGGTGCAATAGCTTAGGAGAGTGCAATATTGATGAACCCGTTTAGTTTATTTGAAGAACTTACTGAAGACAAATTTTTTCTGTTTCTGTTAATGCAGGCAACACTTCAGTCTACATATCTGGTGGCTTGTGAACCTGATGATGATAACATTCTCCGAACTCGAACTTATGATGTCAGCATCACGTAAGATGAATATTCATAGTTAAATTTTTTAATCATCTTTAGCGTGTAGTTGATGTGTTAGCTTGTTTACTCTCACTTCAGCTGAACACTATTCTTATTCTTTTTGTTTTTGGATAGGAAATAAAGCTTTATTGACAGGCAAAAAAACAAATACACAAAACAGATAAGAAATCCACTAAAGCAGAAAAAAAAAATAGAAGCCAAAAAGAAAATTACTAAGGAGAACAAAACAAACAAGGAAACTGGAACATAACACTGGAAAAATACTCACAACACTTAGACAACTACAACTCTCCAATCTCTAGAAATTGAAGATAATGAAATTCCTTTGAAATGATCTGAAACTGAAGCCCCTAAAGAAGCTAAGAAGTGCACTCTATCCCCAAGCTCAGAAACATCAGCCCCTCTAAAATCTTCAAAAATTCTTCTCTTTCCTTCTGACCCAGAAGACAGCCATTGTACCACATTTCCACATGGTCTTAGCTTTCTTATTTAACCACTTCAGCTGAACATAATCATGACATGTTTGCTAAAGCACAAATGTGTAAGAGATTTAGGGTGAATCAGTTGGTGATTTTTCTTTGTTTGGGTATCTTATCTCTGTCACAAGCCTACTATTGATTTAATTGGTGCATGACTCTGATAGTTATAAGTGAATGGTACCAGTTATTATAGTTATGCTTTTAGTAGTTATTGGCCTTTGTTTTGCTCCAAAACTATATATTGTGATTTTAATAAATTCGATCTCCAATTGTTGGTGTTGACTCCTTAGACGTATTGATTACATAAGTGCTTTAAAAGGTTTCCCTTTTGTGGTTCATTCTTACTTATTGACAGCAATTTTCAAATAATGCGCATAATAATTTTTCAGTGATTGTATGCTTCTGATGATTGTGCTTGTGAACACCTGTTGTAATACTTTAGGGCATTCTTAAAGTGTTGTGATGTGTTGATTCTTTGTTTTCAGGTATGATAAATATTATCAAACACCTCGTGTCTGGCTTACTGGATATGATGAGGTTTGTCAACATAATTTACACCTTGTTTGTTGTATTTGAGTTGGTATATGTTGAGCTTTATATATAACTGAGGGGAATACTTTGGTAAATTTGTGTGTATATATATATATATATATATATATATATTGATTAATATATAAGGGCTGCCTCCTCATTTTAGTTAGACAAGTGACCTTTGTTCTCAATATGTTTTCCATTTCTTGTATACCTCCTGTAATCTAACATATGGATAATCGTGGCATAAATTACTTTAGCACTTGAAATTCGTAAAACGGAAAGAAAATATAAAAATCTTACCACTACCAGCTACATATAGCTAAACATATGATACGTCACCGTGGATGTGTCACACTTCAAGGTGTGCTTATTGTGGTGGCCAAGCCACAATCCCTATCATTTATCATGTTTGAGGTTCAAAATACTTCATGTTTGTATATTGCTTAGACTTTTGGGATTGGTTTCAGAATATCCAAGTATATTAGGGATATTATGTTGAATTAATTGCTTTACGGATTTTTTCAAGCTAATTGTATTTACTTGGTTGAGTGCTTTTCTGTGTTCTCACAGTCAAGGATGCTGTTGCAACCTGAACTTGTACTTGAAGATGTTAGTCAAGATCATGCTCGCAAAACGGTGAGACATTAGGCCTTTAAACACTTGATGCTTATCTGCGAGCTTTGAATTTTTCAACTTCCTTAAGTCTCCTCAGAGTAGTTTCTAACTTCTATCTACAGTAAATTGATGCTTATCAAGCTTTTAAGGTTCCCAATATAGAGGGTTTGTTTAATGTTTCCACACATTCCGGGGCGTCTTTTGATGCCTTAGGTGTATGATGAAATCAATATTTTGATCTCATGATCAAATCAGTCTGAATCCATTCAAAATCATATATAATCTGTCATACAAGATTATTCTTTACTAATTTCACTAAATTTTTTCCTGAGGGAAAAAAACTCAGATTAGAAACGGTATGATGCATTGATGCTCAAGACAAAGTGTTTTGAGATAGATAGTGTCGGTCTGACACCTCCATGTCCCCCATCTAATAATAATTTCTTAATCTGTTGGACACAAAATACTTTCTCTTGGGACCATCACATGCTGGTTGCAGTCAACTGTCCATCTTTCTCTAGTGTCAGTTGCTTAGGACATTTTATTTTCCATTCATTTATTTCATTGACAAATAGCGTCTTGTGCATCCATAGGAATTTTCTGAAAATATTTGTTTGTTCTTCTGCTAAATTACTTATATGCAGGTAACTATTGAAGACCACCCTCACTTATCTGGGAAGCATGCTTCCATACATCCTTGTCGACATGGTGCTGTGATGAAGAAAATTATTGATGTTTTAGTGTCACGTGGCGTGGAGCCTGAAGTTGACAAGTAATAATTTTTTCCTTCCTTATCAGTTGCATGCAAATTGATACATGACTCATCCATATCTACATTAACATGTCCAACCTAAACTCACCTTTTTACTGACTACATTACAAATACTTAATTCGATATCCAGTTGAGTTCAACTAACTGGAACCTGCCTACTCTACCAATTTTACTTGTTGTCTGCAATCATGGCCACATACACTAATGATGGCATGATATCGTGATAAACAAAATTGTTGATGTTTTAATGTCTTGTGAAGGGGGGGCTGTAGTTGTCAAGTGATCTTTTTCCTCGTCATTCAAAAGAAAATTGAGATTTGATTCATCCTTGCCTTTCTTAGCATCATTCCCCCAGTGTAAATCAACTATTTGCCGACCATGTTACAAATAGTTGGATTCAAAATCAAATTTTAGATATGCATTATCTTTGTTGCAAACCTTGAGAAACACAATCAGGGTTGATGGGATTGCTTCGAAATTACCGATCATGTAGAAGTGTTTTACCATTTGTAACCTAATAATTGACATAGCACAGAAATTGTCGCAGAAAGATTTCTGAAGAAAGAAAAAGAGTGATCTTAATCAGTGGTTTTGAATTATAAGTTTCACTACTTTTTCAAAAGGTGTAAGAAAGGAGAAGGAAATGATTAAAAAAAAAAAAGAATTATAAAGCTAATGCTAAACCTTCAAACTGGTCATCAGTTTTTGCATTGCTACTCGTTGCAAATTAATGGACTTAGTTTCAGCCTATCTTTTCTTTCTTTCTTTGATTCTCTAGCTTGTCTTCTTGGTAATTGCTTTTTATATTCTTTTCTAATGACTTACTTTGTAGGTACCTCTTCTTATTCTTAAAATTTGTGGCCTCTGTTATTCCAACTATTGAATATGACTACACCATGGACTTTGATCTTGGTAGCTCAAGCAACTGATTAGAGGTAATTACTATTAGACTATTCTGCTCTTTCTGTTCCAAACATGACCCAGAAACCCATATAACTGATTGGGTTCCTTTTATAAATAAGAAATATATGCTTGTCCTGGCTTCTTTGTAGTGTACTCAGTAACTGTGAAGTAGTTTCGTATTTGCTTTAAAATCATTGGTTCTTTGTTTTCCCCTGTTTTTCGTAATTAATAGGAGGCAGTTGTGTAGGACTGTAGTAAACTTATTAGGTGGTAATTGGTTAAAGTCAATTTTCTATTTGTGTTTCTTGACTCCCATACGGTACCCTCTTTGCATATATAAAACTTTTCTTTTCAATTTGATAGATGTTTATGATGAGTGAGTGTGTGATTATTAAAGTGTACGTATAATTTTAAATTTTTATACACGCAACGGAAGTATCACATTCAATATACACTCAGTTTAGCAAAAACATATACATGAAGAATCACCACTCACACTCTATTCTACTCTTGCTGCCCTTCTGCTGCCACATATGGTGCTCGTAGGCGGCCATTATATGTGTGGTGCGGCTCTAGTCTAGGAACTTATGCCGGCTTAGTCAGTCCTCTCATACATGAACATATGTATCATTTAATTAAATTACAAGTGAGAACACTTACCCGGATTGAAGGCAGCTTTTCAATTCTTTAAGAACTCCATTCTGTAAGTTTTGAGCTCACTTTAAAATGTGTTGTTGCACAATTCTAGTTCACAACAAAAACGGTGGGATTGTGAAGTTAGAATAGCAACTCCAAAATTTTCAGCAACAATTGTTTATGTTTTTGAGTGTGATGATATGAATACGTTGTGTTTTGTTTTTGTTCTTCACAAACCCTTTGCTTAGAAGATTTGCCAACACACTTAGCAAATTTTTCCCTCAATTCTCACTTACGTATGATTTACCTTGAATGGAATGAATGAGAGCACTCCAAATGGTTTTGTCAAAATAATGACTAATGAAAGTGTTCTCCCTATCATTCAACATTGTTGGCGATTCCAATCCATTATCTTATCAAAAACACTTTATTAATAGCTACCAAATATTTTTTTACCTAATGTTGGAATATCTATAATTATTTTAAGTAATTAATGACCAACATTAAAGCCCCTTATTAGATACATATATCATTGTTATAATTGATGTTTATCTTTTTGCAATAATAATAAATGAATTTTGCATTAATTATTCAAAAATTATTTTTACCTCACTTGTTTTTACTTGTAAGGCAAATTAATAATTTCAAGGTAAAAATAATTTATAGACAATATTGTGCCATTTGTCAACATCTTATAGTTAACAATTCTTGTTAATTAATTATGTGATGTACTTAACATTTAAGTCTTAACAAATACACATCTTGAAGAATTCTTGAAACATATTTTTGGTTTGCTGGAATTTCTTGGACCAAACTGTTCAATCTAATATGCTGCCACGGTGCACAATGAGTACACTTTATATTGTGACTCTTGAGATTCACACCCGATTTGTCATATAGAATTTGTTCATACAAGTTAAGGTTATAACATATCTGTATAATCCTTTCATCATAAATATCTTGGAAAAGCGAAAATATAGATCAACATCGTCAAATCTCCATATACTCAATCGTAAACTTATCTTTAGATTTGTATTTCAATAAATAATATCGGCAAACGTTTGCTGATATTATTTATTCCTAAGATAAAAATCTTTTTCGGGGTATTACTGCTTATGACCATAAAACTTCTTGAAATACAATTTTGGAGTATCAGAATATATTATACACTCAAATGAGCTGATGGATCCCATATCTATACACATCGGACTTCGTGAGCATTGGACCATACCCAGCGATACCTAACAATCAGATCGTGAAAGGTTTCTAACATGTGTGAAACCAAAGTATGGTGAATCACTTGCAAGCCCACCGTGGCGCTCAGATCAAAGGACCGCGAATATTACTCAACTCGAGAAGACTCTCTGTTGGCGACTTTATGGGATGTTTATTGAAGGTTCTCGTGAGTCTATTCAATACCCAATCTGCACTAAATGCTTATATCTCTATACGAGTTTCCACCAAGCTCATGGTCTGTTAAGACTAACCATCTGAACCATTTAGATATGGACATACATTGATCTATATATATAAATATAAAGGTCTTCACCGACAGACTCGCATCAGTAAAGATTGATCGGGAATATAATATTCGAGAACATATTTGCATAATGACATTTCCTAGCACTATTTACAACTTTTTTGCAATTATGTCATTACTAATATATTCTTTAGTCTTTGTTTTATTTCAGACAAGACTCTAACACCTTAAATTTCATTGACTATTATAATCAACTAACTCTTAGCAGTGCTAACTTTTAATATTTATAACTCTCAATGTTGCTAACTATTAGCATTGATCTAAACTTCTTTAAATCAAATCTGAACTCTTTCAGATTATACAATGTCTGAAATGTTACAAGTATCTTATCATATAGAAAATATAATTAGCGATTTATTGAAATGATAATAGTATAAATACAAAAATAAACATTCATATATAAAAAAAAATGGCACGTGAGTATAAATCCCAACAGTTTAAGCGGCACAAACACTCCCACTTTATCCATTTTGCTAACTAGGTGAGCATCATATTGCTGATTTCGGAATAGCCACATCCATCTCAAAGCTGAATTAAAGTCTTCTCCACAAATTGCATTCATGTCATTTTTTTTTTTTCTTAAGCTGATTGTATTTAAAGAAAGCAAGAGTAATGAAAATTTGATGCTTGGCCTTCTCGTTACTATACAAATATTATGGTGGTTGTAATTGGTTGATGAGTGTTTCGGGTGCACCACATCAGTTTACCGGCTGTATAATGGAAGATTAGGGCTCATTCTGTATCAGTTCCTATAGAGTTGTTTGTGAAATCATTTTGTGAAATAATTTTGATGTTTTGTGTTGCTATTTCCAGAATTAGAAAATGCAGGTAGTTGTATGAAAGGATTTTTCTTATATTGAAATTATAAAGATAGTGAGTGTGTTTTTGGTAGAACTATTGTGAAAAGCAATTTTTATTAGATATATAAATTATACCACATTTAATTGATTTTAGGAGGTATGATGAATATATTTTGAAAAGTTGATTACAAAAAATATGCATTATCAAATAAAATTGTTTTATCGAATAGTATGTCATAAAAAAGTATGTTTTTTAAAATTAAATTGAACTTACCATTTATTGCATAAAATTGATATGAATTTGCCACGTTTGGACTCTCCAATTACAACATGACATTTGGGGACTATTTAAGTTGACCATTTTCATTCTTCACAAAATTGAACTTTGTGATATCCACCTCTTACATAGAAACATTGTGATCGTCTGTCTATGTCACCAAGCCATTGCTGTGACTCTTCAACAACTCATTCTTCATATTTTCCGATATGCCCTTTTTATCCAACATTTTTTTTTTTGTCTTGGAGTGCTCTGTGTATCTTCTTAAGTTGTGGATGACTTTTTTTTAGTTCATTCTTATGCAAATTTTGAATTAATTCAAAGACCTTTTTGTCTAATTTGAACTGCCCACCATTTTCTTTGTCACCAGATAATGTAATTTTTTTTTAAAGATTTTGATTTGAAGGTGTTCTTCAACTAAATAGATTTTTTTATAGATATTCATGGATAAACTGTTAGTTTATAATAGTGTAAATAAAAGTTAACAATATAGGACCGACTCGTTATGCTTTAGATAGTTGAATGACTATCTACACTAAAATTGTCAAAAGTCATTTCCATCATTTTTTGTTTTGTTTTTTCGCTGTGAAAGTTGAAGATCATGTTTTGACTGACTTCTAAATCATTTTGTAGAAAACAATTCTGAACAATGAAAAATATCACTTGGAAAAAGGGTAGGAACGCCCCCATAGATGCACTCCACTAGAAGCTAATGGCCTTTCTATGATTTGTTCTTTGTTTAACCATGTATTGCTGGGATTATGATTTCGAAGTTGGTCATGTCTTATTTTTTACTTTTTTTTTTTTTTTGAGTTTTCTAATTTATTTTAATGGATGTGCCAGAAGGAAAGCTGACAATTTCATTATGGAACTGTGGAATCCGCTGCACATTAACCAACCCTCCCTGTATATAGAAATAGAACCTCAACGAGTATGCACTGAATGCAAATGCATATGCAAATTTGTGATTTGATATGCAACTATCATAATACCCGTATCATAAAGTTGTCTATGGTAAATGGAGACTTTCATTTCTGTGTGGATTGGTGTAAAGTGTAAATCGGTTGTGCTGGCATGTGGATAGATTGTTATCATACACGAAATTATTAATTTATCATCACCAACACAAATAAGAAGTCGTATTGCTGTTGATTTTTTATGTATCAACGTTTTATTTTATCTTAGTAGTTGAATGGTGTATTACCTCGTTATCAATATATACAACAAGATTTCACATTTTCAAAACATAAAATGTTACTAGTTTCAGCAGGGTTGAACAAATTTTTTGTTCTCCAATAAACTATATGGGTATAATTTTGATCTTACAAATTACGCCAATTTGAACGGTAAATTCTAAAAATCAGAAATTCGTTTTGTTTTAGATAAATTGAATTAATCAGAAAAAAATAATTTATTTTGAAATAGACCAAAAAAAATTTGCCAACTTGAGTAAGTGCACGAATGCTTGATAATGTTGACGCAACAAAACAACTTCAGCCGAAACTAATTTTAAAGTGTCATCAAAATTGTGAAAGAGAATTGGGTGAAAGATATACTAGCTTCATACTAGTCAAATCTCCTCTGCTGTTCGTGAACCACAATCAGTATGAACATGAAGCATCGGTGAGAAATAATGCATGGTCTCTTGTTCCAGTTACTTGGAGCTACCGAGGTAGTTGGCAATAATTGGATATTTAAAGTGAAATAAAATTTTGACGTTATTGTTTTAAAGTGCAAGGCTAATTCAGCATTTAAAGTGAAATACAATTTTGATGGTATTGTTTGAAAGTGTAAGACTAGGCTTATAATAAAAAGGCTTTACTTCAAACATTTGAAATAGAATATCATGAGACCTTTAGCCCTGTAATCAAATTAGTTTGAACAATCAAAGTGATATGAGTTTGTTGTGATGCATAAGTAATCAATTAGGTAAATTGACATCAATAATATATGTTTAAATAATGATTTATTGCGTATTTTTTACTGAAGTGTAAGTATACACTATCGTAACAAATAATATAAAAATTAAGTTCAATTATTATTTTCACAAAGATTTTTTAATTTATTCTTATTAAATAAGTGTGAACTTAAAGAATCTCATAATATAAACTGTATTCATTAAAAATTGAGATAGTGGACTGAGTCGAATGGTTCGATTTGAAAAAATTTTGAAAAGTATGATTTATTTTAAGATATCTAAAAAAATACATGTCAAAGTTTAAGTGTTAAACTTATATTTTATTAGTTAAAGTATTTAACTAATGAAAATGTGACACATGGCAAATGCATGTAATGCATGTGTAACACATGGCATATGTATGGCTTTAATGGGGGACAAATGGCACATAAAGTGGGACACTTGTCCTTCATACATTGAGTGATTATTTGTCAAGTATTTTAAACTTTGCAAATGTTGTAAAAGGGTCTCTATTTTTTGGCCATATATAAGCTAAGGTTGGTAAATATTGCAATTAAGTCTATTTTCACATTTTACCTATTTGAGAGATAAATTAGTTCAAAAATAGAACTGAATCCGAATTTGATCTTGTTGAAAATTTGAAATGCTACTATTCTACCTTCACAATCCAACCAAACCGTTATGGACTAAAATTGATCAAAAGAACACTTCAAGGTAAGATCTAAATCGAATTCTACATTGAATGGCTTCAAGAGTATGTTTTTTTGGATTCTGTTAATGTAATAGACTTACACTTAGTATGTGTTTGTTGAATATGAAATTAGATTTCCATTCGATTGCATATATGTATGTTTGTATGCATTTAATATTTAATGAACACAATCACATGCATGTACCCATTAGATGCACTTTAACAATGGTATTAGAACATGTTTATGTGTTGTTCTGAGTATAATAGAGTGTTCTACATTGATTAGAATGCTCAGAAACAATAGGTACTACATTTTCAAGTGCTAGAAGTGCAAAATCATGTCACTGCTCAAATGAGCATTAGGACGGTATGTGCTTTTCGCTGCTGCATTCATAGAAATTAGACGAACACTTCGATGATGCATGGTTTGGCACTGGGGCTTTCCAGCAAGGATGTTGCGGTGATGGCTGCATAACACTGCAGCGCTAAAATTTCTAACCTTAAAGTTGTAGTGCTCAAAGTATAATTGGTGCTGCAACGATGACACCTTAGCGCCATAGCGCTGAAGATACTGACCTTGGCGTTGCAACAGTATGTGTTTGGCACCACATGATGGACCCATTTCACTCCATTTAATTATTTTTATGCATATGATGTTTATTTAAGCAATATAATTTTTATAAACTGTAAATCATATTTTTGCCCTATTAACCACAATGAGAGCCTTATAGGTGGAGGGTTAATTATGTTTGCGTAAAATAGATGGATAATTATAAATCAGGTCCTTACGAGATACAAATAAATTTTACAAAATTTCTCTTAATCAGATTAAAAATATATTTCATTATAAGATAATGTTATGCATGGTCTGTCTTGTCAATACGGTGTTAAACGGGTCACTCAATCCTTCCCAATATTCAAGCGTAAGGGATTGGTCGGTGTGATTTAGACTATGTCAATTAAACATAAGATGAGACAAATATAATCGAACATATTACCCAATATTACTAAAGTGTGATGGTAGTATCAGTAACTTATGTTTAATTATTGACAAATTAATTTGAAACACATTTACTCAATATTGCTAAAGCGTGAGGATAAGGTGTATTTAGAATCAGTATTAAGAGTTGCATAAAATACAATTGACAAAAGTTGTCTATCTTTTAGGTTTTACAAATGCCAATATAGCTAAAGTACGAGATTATAGTAGAATGCCGATTTGGTCTACTTCTTATTGTAAAGTTTAAAGTGTTTAAATTTTTGTTTTCCTGTTTAAGAAATTAAAGAAAATATGTAAAACAGTGAGAAGGCATCTTTAAATTGAAAACATACACTAGCTATGATCTAAAGTGTTATTAATTAACAATAAGAAATGTTATGCTAAACATCTCATCTCTTGTCTTATAAAATAAGATAAAATGAGTATGAGCAATTTAGGTACACATATTAGATTAACATCAATTGTAGGATACTAAAAAATAACTATGATTGACTTATGAATATAAAAATTGTTCTAGATTTAAAATAGCTTGGATATATCATTAATCAGAAAAGTAAGAGGTGTTTCTAATAATGCCTCTTCAAAAAAGGTTAAAACGTATCAGAAATAGATAAGTGATGATTTAAGAATCAAATCATATATCCTGATCTCGATGTCTATTGATCTTTAGTGGGAGCATGTGTATATAAATATTGCAAGTAGTATTATGCTCTATTTGAAAGAGTTGTTTGATATATTCAGACCACATAAAAGACAACAAATGCAATGAAAAGTGTTCTATTGCGGTAAAGTTGGACGTTGTAAACGTTACTATCTAAAATACCTTACCATAGAAAAGATAGATCCTTTAGGTGTCTGTTTACTAATCATTGATATTTAATTAGCATTTGATACTAACAATAGATTGGATATTAGATACCATATATTCTTTTCATATCTACAATGTGCTGCATAGTTTGAGGAATGCTAGAAATCTATGAAAAATAGAAGTACAGCTTCACGTAGGAAATGAAATTTCCTAAATGTTAAAGCTGTTGAGACTTTTAAATTATTTCTCTCTTCTAGCAAAACAATCATGTTGTATAACTACCATTATGTGCCAAAAACTATAAGGCAAATCATACCATTATAAGACAAAAAGAATTATCATATACATTAGGAATAGTTTTTTATGTTTATATGATAATGATTATATTTTGCTATTTGATTGTCAGTTGATGAATGACCATTATATCTAAGATACAACAGGAAATGTCTTGAATGCACAAGTGAAAAATAAGTGATAGTTTGAAAACTTTAAAATAATATAGAATCGTGAAATATGAGACTAGGTCATATAGGCATGAGACGTTTGACCCGTCTGGGTGACAAATGGCAAATGAAGTAGGACACTTGTCTTCATGTATGGGATCATGAAGAACAAGTGTTAAGTGATTATTTGTCAAGTATTTTAAACTTTGTAAATGTTGCAAAAAGGCCCTATTTTTTGGTCATATATAAGCTAAGGTTTGTAAATGTTACAATTAAGTCTATTTTCATATTTTTGCCATTTGAGAGATAAATTAGTTCAAGAGTTGAACTAAATCCGAATTTAATCTTGCTGGAAATTTAAAATGCTACTATTCTAGTTTCATAATCCCACAAAATTATTATGGACTAAAATTGATCAAGAGAACACTTCAAGGTGAGCTTCAAATTGAATTCTACACTGAATGGCTTCAAGGGTATGTTCTTCTAGATTCCGTTAATGTAATAGACTTACATTTAATATGTGTTTGTTGAATAGGAAATTAAATTTTTATTTTGCTGCGTATATATATATATATATATATATATATATTTGACATATATTTAATATTCATTATTAACACTATCACATGCATGCACCCATTAATGACATTACACAACTATCACCAAATCTATAAAAAGGAGTTTGTATCCTCTCAATCTTTAGATCTTTAATGCTGAGCTTGTTGAGTGTTTCTTTAAATATTATGTCCACCCAACTCCCTGTGTCAATGAATACTCTATTTACTTCTATTCCAATTATCTAGATAGTTAGGAACAATGCATCATCATGGGAGTAACTAATGCCTCGTGCATCCTCCTTAATAAACATGAATTATATTGACTGAACTCGAGAAATTTTAACAGTCAGGGTGTTACATGTCACTTGGTTTTCTACCTATCAGTATTGAGAATAATTTTTCCTTTGTTTATTCAAATGTCTTGCTAGCATAGGTCTCCTTGAGATGATCATGGTCATCTCTTGTGGCGAAGAGTCCTTAAGTTCTTGATTCTCTCCGAGCTAAGGTTTCGTCAATCCTATGTCGACTCTAAAATTTTTTAGGTACTCGTTCCTCATTAGTTTATCAATTTAAGACCATAAAGTTATGCATTCATTGGTGTTATGGTCATGATCCTGATGAAACTTGCATCGTTTATTTCTATTCTTGTGCTAAGGCGATGTTATAATAGGCCTTAGCTCTTCGAGCAGACCTTTGTCTTTAATAGCTTCAAACACCACTACCAATAGAATTGTTAAAGGAATATATTTATCTTCTTGTACTTTGGCCTAGAGGGAGACCTTCTCATTTGTTCTCCCTTATTTCCTTTTTGAGGTAGATCTTTTCGTGGGTATTTACTATTCTTTATGGTGTTCTATCTCTTCGCTCCCATGCCATCTTCTTTTTGGGAGATTTCTTAAATTCACTTCCCTTCGTCTTTCTTCGTGCATTTACTTTTACTACTTTCTTTGTTATCTCTTTTTCTTCTTCAATTTTCATGTATCGAGGGGCCTATTCATAAGCAATTTTATAGGTAGTAGATAGGCTTTCTGATAGAAAATACCATAATCGACTTAGCTTGAGTCATTTTAATTCATCCAGTGCAATTGACAGGTCAAATGCCCCAAGCTGGATCACCTACTTATGAAATAGCTGTATGAATTCTCTCAAAGTCTCACTTTGATCTTGTTTAAGTTGTCGTAGTTATTGAAAGTCTTTAGCCTTATCGCAAGTTTCTCAAAAATGCTGGACGAATTCTAGTCAGTTTATTAAAGAAGACAATACTCCTTTGTCTTAGGCTCTTATACTAGAGGATGGCTTGTCTATTTAAATTCACGTGGAATAGACGGCACATTTGTCTCTGTCTAAGTCTGGCGATCAATAATAAATTAGTTATCTAATCGATGTAATGATATGAGTCTATTATGCCTTCATAAATTGGGAGATTTGGCAACTTGAATCCCACTAGTAGTTTTATGGCTCTAAGTTCATCAATAAAAGAGTACCTTCTATGTCATTCAGTTGCTTTTAGGATAAGAAGCTCCTATCTTCCCCGGTTCCCCCATTCTTGAGGAGCAGATGCAGCCATTCCTTTAAGCTCTAAATTTTCTTAACTAGTGGGTCTTTATACCTAAATGTTGAGTTATACTGCTTATTACACTCGAGTTCACTATATCTATTGAGAATCCATCTTTCATCCTCTTCAGTTCTACTATTCTCTTTATTCTTGTTTAGTATTTATCTATCATCTCCTTCAATTTTGATATTTTCTTTCTTTTTGTTCAAGATTTCTCTAGCATCTTATATATGTTCGTTTTCTCTTTTAAGTCTATTTATGATTCTATGGGCATCAATTTTTTTTTCTAAGTTGTGATTCATGTTATTTCTTCTGAGTAGGTTTAAGTCACCAACTTCTGACTTATCAGAAGAGTGGTTATAGTCTCCTTGGTGTGTTTCTATACTTGGTGGATGACTTTCTCTCTCGCAGGCTCTATTAGAATCCTTTTTCTCTTTTACTCACAAGTAAGCCATTAGGATGTTTGCTTCCTCTTGATATTAGGAGAACACTTCTTGGATGTAGGGAGTGTTGTTTTAATTTAATGATTATCTAAGATTCTTACAATTCTTAGAGGTTGTTGCACTTTTTCAAAACTTTTTTCATCAAGTTCTTCAATTCATCTCTTTCTTGTTGTGATTTTATCATTTCTTTCTTTAATGCCTTTTGTAATGCCAGTGATTCTTCATATTGGTATAAGGAGTCGCTATGTCATATTTCTATAAATTTGTATGGGTTCTGTGATCTAATACTTTTATCAGTCTGTGGGTTTTTTTTTCTTTATTTTATGACTGTAAAGCGGGTGTTGATAGTTTTCATTGTCTATTTTTCATCTTGTTTGATAGGTTTTTCGTTTGTCCCACGGACGAAAATAGTAATTTAGTAATCTTAGTTAAATTTATTTCCTCTAGGAAGCTTGACTTGATTTTCAAGAAGAAACGAGAATTGGATTTGAATTGACTCGCTCCCCCTATCCCTGATACTATGTATGATGAAAATTTTGCAACCAAAGAAAGATGTGAGGCTAAGTTAAAAGTCTTTTCTAGAATAACTACTCCGATACTTAAGTCAACAGTGATCTAAAAATTAAAAGAAATAGGGCAAAAAAGTAAGAAAGAAAGAAAGAAAGTTATTTTTGACCTTTGGAAGAGAGATGTTTTTTGGCCCGTAGTATATGTAATATATAATATGTCTCTCCCTGCTTCACATAGAATCTTCTCTGTTTTAGGGTGAGAATATGAGTTTCATCTGTAGCGTTAAGATCTTACTAAAATTAAAAGTCTCATAGACTTTCTCTTTTAGGATTCTACTATCGGAGTCTTGCCAAAATTAAATTAAATCTTTTTTGCCTAGTAGGACTTGTATCAAAATTGTAGGAATTATTCTCTAGTAAGGTAGATTTATCTATGGCTCTCAGTGGTTAAGTCCTTTTAGGAATTGTCTGATTGAACAAAATGGTCAGGGCACGATTAGTACTCGATTAGCTTCAACAAGTATATTTGTGATCCAAGAATAATATCGCCACGAGAGAACTAAACAGGCCTAGTGATGTCCAGATGCCCATATTTTCTTGGGCCTGTTGTAGCCTGTAGGATCATAGTGGCTAGGCTAAGGTTGTATAGTGATTGGGCCTCGTGGACCGAAATTTAAGAAGAATAATTTTTTTTCCTTCTTAAATTGTTTATTAAAGATCTGTTTTACACTTTAAAATTCATGAGAAATATTCTATTAAATTCAAATTTATATGAGAAATAAACCTTTAGGCAGAAATATATTTTAATGAGGATTAATGTGAGTAATATAAACTTAGTTTGAGTTAAAAGAACTCTCCTATAAATTATATAAAAAAATAATAATATTTTTTATGTATATTAGTATAATAAGTTTATATTCTAACACAAGAGGATGATTTTCAAATTCTTATAGGAATTAATTGATTAGTTGTTCAAGAGCCTTAAATGTTACTTTCATATTAATTCAAATATATATATATATGTCAAAGTTAAATATGGTCGAATAATTAGTTTGCCTTCTAAGCATAGCTCAGTTGATCGTGAATACGTATTGCGCTTGCAACTATTTGAGTTTAAATAAATAAAGAATAATGATTGGTATTTAATTAATAAAATTTTTTGTTCTCAATCAAACTTTTAGAAAATAAATTATTTCAATACTAGTGTAAATTCATTTGATGAGAAGTGATAATAAAGATAAACAATGAATTATAAATAATGCAACACAAGGAATTTAAGAAAATTTTGGTTTTAGGTCTTTTAAAACACATAAGATGTGCATCATTGAGTAGCTCAATTTTAGCTTGCTTAAACAAACTTTGGTAGATGCCTTCTTCCTCGGTTTGTGACTGGTGCGCGCCCCTTGCCGTCGCATCTTCTGGAGACCCGTTGTCTACCGCTTCTGCCATAGTGTAGATGCCTTATTTCTTGGTTTGCGGCTTTCTCCTCAGCTGGCATTCACCTAGGTCCGACCGACATTGCGTTTCCTAGCCGCCCCCTCCCCCCTCGGTGGCCAAGATGCATGAAACTTCCTCCTTGGATACCGTACCAGGTTGGATCTCAGTCTTGGGTTGTTTTCCTACCCGGTACCATTATTAAGTTTTCTCCTCCCATGTCCCTCAGCTCTGATTCCAAACTCATTGTTACTGTTCCGGCCATAAGCTAAGCAGTCGACCATCTATTGAAGTTATACTTTATGGTTGTTTGGTTATGTGTTGTGTACAGTTGTAGGTTATGTTTGGATGCATTTAACTGTATTGTAGTAGGAGTATTTTTGTAATTTTATTTAGGTAGTTTGTTATGTAATTATCCTCCTACGTGAGGTAGTTTTTCCTCCTATATGAGGTAGCCTTCCTCTTCGTAAGGTTAAATCCCTCTTGTGTGAGGGTCGAATTTTCTCATCCGTAATCAGGGCAGAAATTCTCTATGGGATTGGTCTCGTTATATCTCCGCCGATGGAGAAGTACGTTCAGGCAGGCTAAAAAAGTATTATATTACCTATGTGAAGCGTCCCAATAATTGTCTGATATATATCAGCAGTCCTACTTAATAAAATTATGAGTTATTTATAATATTATATTTGAATTTTTAAAAAAAAAAGCTTTGGTAAAAGCATACATGGTGTGTAATAGCAAAATTTATCTATCTTCTCTGCACGCGGAGGCTGAGCCTCAATAGGATTGGAATTTGGAGGGGCTGTCACCCCTCGGGTCTCAAAAGTTTTTTGAAAAGTAATCGACTTTCATTTGTGATTTCCTTTCTATTAATAGAATATTTTATTTTTAATATTTTAACTCCTCCCAATATAAACGTTGACCATTTTAATTTATTTTAATAGCAATGTTAAATATTTTAAATTGTATTTTAAAAAATGATGTGTCAAGTAATTATTGGGTGGTAAAATAGTATAAATTTTAAAATTATTTATTACATCCAATGGTTGATTGACATATCATTTTTTAAGATACAATTTGATATACCTAATATTACTCTTATTTTAATATTTTGGACTATTTGGTATGTTGTATGGAATTGAATTGAATAAATGGTTAGAATTAGATAAAATAGAATATTATTGAAACTTAGTAATGTATTGTATTTGGTGTGTTATAAAATTTGATAAATAATATATATAATTTGATTATTAAAATTATTAAAATATTATAAAATAATTAATCATTTAAATATTTATTTAATTGTTAAATTTTCTACATTAATACAAATGAAATATAATTAAATATTTAAATATATATTTAATTTTATTAATCATTAACTAATCTGTTTTTGTTTTTGTTTATATTTTTTTTTGTAAGTTGTGTTATATTTTATTATATAATATAATTATTTTTAATAAATTATAAATATTTTATTTTTAATTTATTATTTTTAAAAATAAATATCTAAATTTAAATATAATTTAAAAAAATTGTTAAAGAATGGCTTATCTAATAACTTCTCCTCATGAGATAAGCCATTCGACATTTTAAAAGATAAATGATAAGTCTCGAGTAAGGTTAGGGATGGTAAAAATTCAGACTTAATAGTCTTAATATTTTTACTCATAGATTCTTTACCCACATCAGGCATATTAGTCTCATTAAATATAACATTCCTATTGATAATGATTCTAACCTATATAAATCCCTTAACCACAGTCTAAAACCCTTTGTACCATTAGCATATACAAGGAAGACACATTTCTTAGACCTATGGTCCAATTTTCCTATATTATCATGTATAAAAGTAGCACGTCCAAACATTCTCATATGTTTATAGCTTGGTGGCTTTCTAGTCTAGAGCTCATGTGTTTTAAAATTCAAAACACTTGAACGACTTCTATTTATAAGATAAGCTAATGTAGCAGCAACTTTTCTAGAAATATTTGGAAAGGCCTGAACTAATAAGCATACATCTAATCCTTTCAAGTAAAGTCCTGATCATTTTGTCAACCACTCCATTTTGCTAAGAAGTATGCTTAATAATTTTGTACCTTATAATTCTATGGTCTTTATAATAATCATCAAATGATTCATTATAGAATTCAAATCCATTATCATTCCTTAAGGTCTTAAGTTTCTTGTCACTTTGATTTTTAACCATGGATTGCCAAACCTTAAACTTAGAATGGTTTCATGCTTGTGTTTAAGTAAAGCCATACCTTTCTTGACAAGTCATCAACAATGGACAGAAAATACTTGCTTTCCCTATGTGAAGCTATGTTTGTTGGCCTCTATAAATCTATATAGACATATTCTAATGGCTCTTTTACTTTATAATTAATGGAATTAAAGCTTAGTCTATGTTGTTTTCCCATGATGCAGTGTTTATAAAACTCTAAGTTTGTGAACTTTTCGACACCAAATAATGCTTGTTTATTTAACTGAAGTAGACTTACTTCCCTAATGTGATCTAATCTGTTGTGTCATAATTCTGCCTGATTATGGCCAACATGAGTAACGATTGATGTTAAACCTGTCACAGTGGTTCTTTATAATATATAGAGCTCTTTATATTTTGTTCTCTCATTATTACCCATGAGCCTTTACATATTCTTAACTTACCATTCTCCACCTTGCACATATATCTTGAATCATCAAACATTCTTAAATAGATTAGGTTCCTCTTGAGCTCAGGAACATGCCTAATATTGGTTAATATTCTCATTGTCGCATCATGCAATTTTATAATGACAATACTCATCTTAATAACCTTGCATGATTGATTGTCTCCCACGAGAACTCTACCACCTTTAAAATCCTCACATGTGTCAAACTGCTCCCTGTTTGGAGTTATATTATAAGTACCTGAATCTACTACTTATCTTCTAATACTTCCTTAGTAGATATATATGGTAAAAGCATCTGGACTCGCATAGCCTTCATTGTTTATTGCTGCATCACTAATTTCTTTTTTTTTCTTTCTGTTTCTCGATCTTTTTAAAATAATTTTGTTTGAAATGTCCTTTGTTGTCACAATAATAGCATTCCTAGATCCTAATTTTGACTTAGATATCAACCTCTCATTTGACCTACTCTTCCCATTGTCCTTTTATTTGCTCTATCCTTAGCAAACAAATTTTTTATTTGACCACGCTAATTATTTTCTGACTTTAACTCTTAATCCTTTGATCTAAAGGTTGATATACAATCATCAAGAGTAAGAGCTTCCCTATCATACTTAATAGCGGTCTTTATGTCTTTATATATATATGGTAATGAATTCAACAAGATTATAGTCTGATTTTCATCATTGAGGATTTCTCCAATATTTGAGAGATATATACTAATCTTCTTGAATTAATCTAAATTTTCTTTAAAATTCTTAGAAAGATCCATCTTATAACTAAAGAGTCTCTCTTTTATCAGAATCTCGCTTGATAAAGATTTGAAAATATTGAGGTTTTCAAGTTAATTCCATAAACCTCTTGCAATGGTCTCCTTGTTTTCTTTCCTTAGAACGTTATATAACAATTACAGGATTATAGTGCTAAAAGCAAGTTCGTTCATCTCTAATCTCAATTTTACAATCAGTTTAAGGGAAAAAATTTGGGATCTACTAGCAATCTTTTGTTATTCTAACAGTACTATCGTCTTTTTTTTTCAGCAAGCCAAAATCTCTATAGTCATTGAATCTTTTTACCTCAATCCTTGAAACACGCATTCTTTCTATGTTCAACTGTTAAGAAATTGTGAATCTTTAACCAACCTTGTGAACCAAGCTTTGTACCATTGTTGATGAATCGTTGATCCAAAAATACAAGATTCTACTCAAGACACACTTCCCAAATTAATCAAGAATTGGTTCAAACTAGATTTGAAAACTAAATACAAAAAAAAATGCAAAAACAATAAAGAATAGTAATCAAATTTATAATGGTTAATTCTTTATCAAGGAACCTACATCAACTTTTGAGCTTAATCAAAAGGCTCAAATCCATCATAGAAATCAATCTAGTGCAACAATTATAAGGACTATTATAAGAACATACCCATAAACTATTTCTTTCTCTAAACTTGGCACTGATAACTCATAACTTTTGATTGTGTCACTTAGAATGATTCAAAATGGTCACAATGAATAATGCCTTCACTGATTTCTTCGACAACCCTCTTGTCACCCTCTAATTATGACATTAATTATAGCATTCGGCTTTTTGGATTTATCGTCGTGATGTTGAGATCCCATCGTCACATCTAGTCCCCTCTTGCATTTTTTCTCATATTCGGCTTCCATTTTTTACCTTTACTAATCCATCCAATATGTTCTTAATCTCATCTTAACTCTTCATTAGTTTTTTACTCAAAATTAAACTTATCTTTAATTTTGAATTACCAAATTCTAACAATTAATTTAATAATATTTTACATTGTATCATACAACTACATCTAGAGTTATTAAAAAAGCCCGTGTCAATTTTACAAACTCCACTTATAAAAGTTAAAAATAGTTTAAGGTACATATGTTAATCATATTTAATATATTTTATAGTGTCCCCCCTACCCCAAAAGAAAATTTTCACAAAGCCCAGCCCTTATAAGCCCAAGGCAGGAAAGATCACTAGGGCATGACGAAACCAGACCTCAGGGCAAACCCAAAGCATAAAACCTGCTCAATTGCTCAAACCGGGTTTAGTTTGAACCGCTTATGCATCAGCCCTGCACCCTCTGGACTGAGCTGACCAAGATCGAAAATCCCCCTACATAACTAAGAGGAATATAATAAAGAAACCAGCTCGATACAAGTTCCATACCAATCACATGCCGAATAGCTTATACATTCTGATCAGGTACCTCTACGGGGACCGAAACAAGACTTAATAATACTTACTGAGCAAGGATGAAGTACGGAGATCAATCTGGTAAGAGACACTGAACCACTGTGACAACAGAAAAATAACCAGATCACTATCAGGCCGAACAAAAAAGTAATCAGGCTTATTACAGAAACGAGTTTAAAGAGGAAACTAGTGTTATAAAGGAAACAGAGTTATAGGAAGAAAAGAATTGCAATGTTTTTAGGAAAGAATCCCTCAAATCAAGCCAAGAAATCAGGATAACCCAAAATTAGCAAGACTTACTCAACTCAACCACAACACCGATGAAGATAAACACAAAGAATACTCCCTGAAGATCGATGTTATAAATAAGTGAGAAAACTACAACAGAGAGGGTGACTTCTTTTTTCAGTATTGAATTCTGGACTCTAGATTCAACGCTTGCATTTAACCCTTTTCTTTCGAACTTTCTCTTATTATTCTCTTAAAAATTTCACCAAAAACAGTCTTTTTCTGACTTAAGTATCAGAGAGTCTCCGTCAAAACCCACTTCGGCAAGGTCTTAACGATAGTTTCAAATATTTTATAGGTATCCTACCGTCACTAGCAAGGGAAGAATTCAGATTCCAACCTTAAAGCCCAACAAAGACAAAACCTAACATACCAATTCTTGCAACCAAATAAATTCAAAACTCGTTGATTAGAAAATTATTTTTCGGATCAACATATAGTATCTTAATCACATAATAATGACAAATTTAACTCTCTTTTTTTACTTTCAATTTATAAAATTGCTTAGGAGCATTGGATGAAACATACATTAGAGTAAGAGTCCTTGCAATAGATAAACCTAGACACTGAAATCAAAAAGGTGAGATTGCACAAATGTGAGTGTGTTCCCAAGACATGCAATTTATTTATATTTTAACTGGTTGGAAATGGTCAGGAGCTGATGGTAAAGTCCCTCGTGAGGCTATACGTAGAAGAAATAGCTTGAATGTCCCAAATGGTAAGTCTTATATTGGTAGTACAAGCATTATTAAATAATTTTATTGATTAAATTAAAACTAAATATTTGTTAATCATATAGGTTACTACTACCAAGTTGATGATGGGTATGCTAATTATCGGGGATTCCTTTTCCTTGTCGTGGACAACATTATTACCTCAACAATTAGAGAGAAAATCATCAACCAACAAGCCAGAAGAGTTTCTTTAACATGAAACATTTGGCTGCCAGAAATGTCATTGAAAGATGTTTCGACGTAATTAAAGTTGATGGGCAATTCTTAAAATTCCTTTATTTTATCCTATCAAGGCTCAAAATCGAATGCATGCTAATTTCTGATTTTATAAATATATATTAATTTAATTATTAATATATATAAATATATATTAATTTAATATACTAATATATATTATATTAGTCCCGGTAGAGTACTAATATAATATATATTAAAAAATAATAATTAAATTAGTATATATTTATAAATTATAAACTAAAATAATATTTTCTCTTTAAAAAAATACTTGATGTTGTAAGAATATGCTACACATCTCAAGTTGTATCATAAGTAATTATGTATCAAGTAATCATTAGGTGTAATGAGTAATTTAAAATTTATATTATTTTACTATTCAATAATTATTTGACACATCATTATTTGAAATACAATTTTAAATACAACTTAAAATGTATAACATTACTCTTTGATAGTTCTATCACTAATATAGAGACTTTAGACGAGTTAAATATATGAAGAACAAATTTAGCACAAGAAATGAATAATGAATTGAGGGCAAGTAGGTAGCCAACTTGGATCCAGAAGTTTAAATTTTTTTATGCTCTATTTTTTTGTTGATTGTAATACTTTTTCAATTATTTTCGTTTAAAAATATTAGGATATGATTGTGAAAGTAATATTCTTAATATAATTTTGTAATTATGTTACAACATTATTTGTTTCTCAAACATGATTAGAAATTTTGAGCATCAATCATATGTTAATTATAATTTTTTTTATTAATATACTTGTTTCTTTATTTATGTTTTTTTATTTTTTTATTCTATATTAAATCTTATAATATAAATATATCTAGATAAATTTAATATACAGTATCTAAATAAATATTTAAAAATGTATTCCAATTTTTTTTTCATTTAAAATATGGAATAGAATAAAAGAGGGTAAATTTTTCGAAGTTAATCAATTCATTTCTCTTATAATTCCTTGCACTAACCGAATAAAGGAATACATTCCATCTATCATTTCCTTCCTTTCCTTTCCTTTACCCTTTTCTTTTTATTCTTCAAATTAAACACCATCTAAAAGCCCAAAAAAAAATCATTAGACATTGCTACCACTTACCAATAAATAGGTTAAGGATTACTAGACCCCAAAATTTAGCCGAAGTACTTAAAATACTTCAAAATTTATAAATTACTCTAACAGTCGTTTTTTAGTTATTACTATTAGTGTGAATGAATTCAAAGGCAATATTATATTTTACTTTTAAAATGACAAATGTTTGAATCTAATAAATTTAAATTTAATATTTATGACTAAATAAATAATAAAAAATAAAAAAGTCACCACCACAATCACTAATGCAGCAAACGTGGATGATGATCGCAGTGAAAATTATGAACACAATCAATATTTATATCATTAAACTTTAAATTTTATGATCTATATAATTATTTAATTATTTCAAAAAAAAACAACAATAGGCAATCAAATAAGGTGAAGAGGTCAATGTCATTGCCTTATTGTCAAACAATGGCAACTTACATTATCACCACCTTAAATAATATCATAGCTTACTAATTCCAATGATGATAGCAACGTAAGTCATTGCATTGCTGGTTAATAGTAAGGGGCGATAACTGCCAACCTTTACCTTGTTTGGCCACTATTTTTTACCCATTTTGAGGAAAAAAAATATCTCTATAATGTAGATTAAAATAAATAAATAAAGTTCGATGATATCTACATCAAACTAATCCATTATTAATAAAAAAATTTATTATTGAAAATCAACCAATTGGGGTATTGTGACTGCAACAGTAGTGACTATTTTTTCTTTTTTCATTTTTTAACTTTTTTATTTTATTAATGTGCTAAAATATTTTTGTATTTGTCCAAATTAACAATTATTACTAGTAGCGAAGGTCTGTCAAAGTAATTTATAAACCACGAGGGTTTTTCAAACACTTTAGCTAAACCTTGATGGTTGACAATCTTTTACTAGAGATAGCATCGAATCGAGTTTAGGGATAGGGTTTGGGACGGATATTCTTAAACCTGTATCCGCATCTGCTGAAAAAATAAAATACCAAATCCTTCCCAAATCTGTTGTGGGTTTGGAGGTTCATTATCAAATCAATTCTAGCATGTTTGTACTCGTTACCAAACTCGTAATGAGTTATCTACGAATTTTAAGCGGTTTTTAAAATAATACTAAAACATAAACTCATTTTTACAAATGTAACTAACAAATTCATAATATATTTTTATTTTAACTTACTCTTTTTACTATTTTAATTAGTTTACGGTACAATTGGATTTCATTGAATGCACATTAGTATTAGTATAAATAATTTCATTAACTCTATTTCAAAATTTCAATGTTGCTCAATCCAGTAAATAGTGACACCTAAACCAAATATCAATGTCTAGTTGTGTTAGTATTTTCTATTAATATGGTATCAATATAATGTTAACTCTATTTAATTAGACTATAATGATGTAAGTTTAGTGTTTGAAATTGATAATTATATGACAATTTTTTAGTATCAATGAACCATTTTGTAATTTTTTTTTAAATATTATGACTTATTTTGCATTGCAATATTGGAATATATAACTAAAATTTGTAGTGATGTATCCTAACATACAATAAAATTCATTATTTGAAAATAGTGTTTGAATAAAAACATGCTTATAATTTCATAATGTAGTCTATGAACAATTGATTTTATAAGTGATATCTCAAAAGACATTTATTTATAAACCATAAAAGAGACAAAGAATGATATTTAGAGATGAAACTAAACAATAATATCAACTAAATGAATTATTATATAACATGAATGCTTAAGTAATCTAATAATCCTACTGTGAGAATGATGTCCAACTGTAGTAATCAAAGATGTTAATTACATAATTATACTAATTCAATTAGTAATTGAAATATTCTCAAATAAAAAAGGAGTACATAACATAACCAATACAAATATTAAGTCTACAATCAAAATCTCATAGATAAGTCCATAACTAATAGTTTTCAAAATATAAAATTTGAAACTTTAAACATCCAACACTAAGCTCACAATTCACTCGTCGACATTGTAATTCACATGTGTACCACTTATTCAACATGAAGCCTATAAGAATAAATAAGAATATAAATGTGTTATTTAATCAACTAACAAGTAAGAATCAAACATTTATAAATAATAAATATAGTTAGTTTATCTCATCAACAACATATGCATCCTCAGAATACTTCACATTATCCATTTTATTTAGATGGTCTGAAGCTAATTAAGAAAAAACATCAATGGTAATATTATAAAAGTTAACACAATAAATATATATTTTATATAAATATATGTATATTTTCTTACCATTGAATTCAGACCATAATTAATCTTGAGCTCGTATTAAAGCCTCCAATGGATGAAGTCTGCTACAATGTGGAGACACAAATCTACCAACTATTACTAAAAGCTTACTCAAATGTAGCAGTGGATACAGAAATGGTTAGAATGTCTCTAACAAATGCTTGCAGAGTCGAATATTTAAATCTTGTCTTTTTCTACCAATCTAATTGCCATTCACTTTTTCTCTTTTGAAATGTTTCTATACTTTTGTTGTCAATCTTTTGCCTGTATTTTCACTTGTAATTCTTCAATGTCGTTCGTGTTTGGTTTGAATCTATCTCAATTTTTATTGTTAGAAATTCATTTGCATCACTAGGATTGAGCTCTTCATCACTTGTTGAAAATAATAAATTGTTACCAACCTCCAACTGTTCAATAAGAAAGCATAAAAATTAAATGATAACATTATAAAGATAATAATAATCATCTTTGTTTAGTTATGAAGAAGCATGCTTCCTACTATCTACGACGGACTGTTCTTTTAGTAACATTCTTCATTATATAATTTAACAAATAAACTTTACTAAACTTATCTAGATTTACATTTTGCATAATTACACATGTTTCAAAATCCAAAACACATATTTAAAGCAAATTTCACCATCCTACTATGAATGAAAATATAATAGCTTCAAGTTCTAGATGTCAACATAAACAAGAAAAAACTAAACAAATTTTGTATTGTTGACCTGAAAAAATGGCTTCTCGGATCAACGAGTCTTGAATTTTTTGAGAGGGAATCAAATTTAGGCCTTGTCTAGACTGGATCGATAGGCACGGGCTTAAGTTTTCTTTTTTTTTTTTTTGCGTGCTGTAGAGAGGGGCCTGCAATGAAAATATAAACACAAGCTCAAAAGCAGTCTCGCCGGAGTGGGTTCTAGCAAAGACACTCCGATGCTTATGTCAGATAAATGGGGGTTTTCTCTCTTAAAAATTATGACAAAACATAAAAAAATTGTTCTTCTAGCGACAAGGGGATACTTTTTTCCTTCTTTCTTCCCTTTATGTTTTATGGAGATTTTTTCATCATCCTCCCCTATGTCTCTCTCTTTCTCTTTTTATAGTGACGGTCATTCAGGGACTTCTTTGGGCTTTCCTCTATAGTATTTCTATCTCGCGCTGAATATTTTTTATTGTACTTCTGACACACGTCAAATATCTTTCTACAGATTTTCTGACCCCGTTCTTACCCTACATCAAATGTCACTTCTGATGTATTAAGCATATTCCTCGGGTTCGTCTCTGCCAGAGTTTTTGGTTCAAGCGAGGCTTATTTTAGTCGGCTCAGGTCAGATTTTGAACGGCTCTCCCTTACTGCTTTGATATTGATGTGGGACTCCCATAACGAAGTTGTGAAATGTATTATGTACTTGCTCGGTCGTAATTGCATTTAGGTCAATAAATACCGAACATGTTTTATCATTTGCCGACCAGATTTCTCGAATCTGAACCGGTTCTATTATTCTGTCAGGTTTAAGCCCATTGGCCATTACTCCTGAGTCTGCTTTGGTTGAATTTTGAGCCCTCGGGCCTGAGGGCAGGAAGAGGGGGATTTTCAATGGGGGAACATGTATAAAAAAAAGTACTAAGTAAAAAAATTGACAATACGAAAACCATAATAAAATCATCCATTAATTTAACTTTTAACACAAACAAAACAAAACTGGGAATCTAAATTTTTTTTTTTTTTTTTTGCATGCAAGCAATGATTTCATATGCAACCATTAACAAAACATATAAGAATCATTTTTAGGGAAAAAGAAAAAAGAAAATATAAGAATAAAAATTCATCAAATAAACAAAGAATAAACTCACTAACAAATAAATCAAATTCATTAAGCAACTTTAAAAATTACAATAGCAAATATTCATCCAATTCAACATACACACTAAAAACCTACAGTTGTAAAAATTGCTAACTAAAAGCCATAGATGTCTTTTAAAGATTCTTATTATCATAAATGTAAAAGCCAACACTTGGAATGATCGTTGATCTCAATGTGTTTTAGTTGATCACTGTACTCAATAACATAGTTTCACTTGACATAATTGTATTTTTGTCAATCAAAACCATAAAAATTGCTAACATAAAATGTTTCAAAGTCAAAAGGTTTCATTCTTTTTTTCAAAACAGAAAATTTAAAGAAATATAATTGTAATTGCTAGCAAACACATAAAATGGAGTAAACAAACACATACAATTAAAGTTAAGATTGAGCTACTTGAGATGTAAGGATGAGAAGAAGACGAAAGTGAAGAAATCTAAAAATTTGCTGCAATGAAGAAGACGCTGCAGAGGAAGTTTAAGTGTTTAACCCTTAGAAAAGAAAACAAAGAATGAAATGAAACTAGCGCTAAGCTACACAACATTTTAAGTTTTAAGTTTTAACAAAAAATTCCATTTTTTTAATTTTTTTTAAAAGTAATATCTTTGAATACCCGCAATAGGTATCAACAAATTTTATACTAAACTTGTACCCGTCTCAAATTTATTGCAGGTTTTTATTTTGTACACCAAATCCACTTCAAGTTTTATTAAATACTTCCTAATATAGGTAGGGTTTAGCAAGTTTACAAAATTACAGGTATTTTTTTGCCATCTCTAACCTTTTTCCACTGATAAATTATAATAGTGAAAAAAATGTAATTTAAGCCCCACTTATGAAGGACTTTGGGTATGATGAAAAAATAATTGAGTGTTATAAATGAATAATAAAAAGTGAGGGCTAATAATATCTCAGATATTAAGAAACCTCTAGAAAGTATGTAGAAATTATAGAAGTATTAGAAGCGAATAAATTATAAAATAGGCTATACACATATTTATAGGCGAGATCGAGAAGGGGGTGGAATCCACCAATATGCTACACTACCCCCTCCCCCTCTTTAATCATCACCTTCACAATACTTCCTCTTAAATTCCGCCACTTTAATTATATTTTACATTACTAAAGAAAAACCCAATATGACAAAAGCTAAGCAAAATAAGTACAACCTATATTATACAGTGGTAGTAAACATGCTAAAAACAACATCATTAAAATCCTTACTAGTAAATTTCAGTGGGATAAAACCTAGTAGAAGGAAAAAAGAGTACAATGCACGATTATAACTAATGTAATTCTTTTTTTAGAAGAATGTGCTCCTCCTGATTAAATGCTCCCCCTTAAAGTAGCATGCATTAATTTGCCAATTTGTTAAGTTGATGCATACCAGCTTTGTGAACTAATTTCTCAAAAGTTGATGTTGACAGAGATTTGATGAACAGATCTATAAAATTATTATTGAAGCGTATCTGTTTAACATCAATCTTCTTGCTTTGTTGCAACTTATAAGTATAAAAGAATTTTGGAGAAATATGTTTGTTTTTATCTCTGTTGATGTATCCGTCTTTAACTTGAGCAATACAAGTAGCATTGTCTTCATATTTTATAGTTGAAATATTTGTTGCAGAAGGTATGCTGCATGTACTATGGATGTGATGAATGAAAGATCATAACCATATGCATTTCTTGCTTGCTTCGTGTAGTGTTAGAATCGCAGAATGATTTGAGGAATTGGTAACAATGGTTTGCTTTGTAGATCACCATGAGAATGTTGTATTATTGTAAGTAAAAATATATCTCATTTCCAAGCAAGCTTTATACGTATCAAATAAGTACCTGGCATCTACATAACCAACTAGACCTAAATTTTTTATAAGTTCATTGGAATAAAATAGTCACAAATCTATCATTCTACGAAGGTAACAAAATATATATTTGGCACCATTCCAATACTGTCAAGTTGGTGCAGAACTGAACCTTGCCAATAAGCTTAATATAAAAGTTAAATTTGGTCTAGTGCATTAGGCAAGATATAATAGAGTATTAATTGCATTAAGATATGGTACTTCTGGCCAAGTATTTTTTCATCGTCTTCCTTTTGTCGAAATGGATCCTTTTTTGGATCAAGAGATCGAACAATCATAGGGGTACATTACGGATGAGCTTTATCCATATTGAATCTTCTTAAAATCCTTTTAGTATAAGTAGATTAATAGATAAAGATTTTGTTTAATTTTTGCTCAATCTGCAGGCCGAGATAATGTTTAGTCTTCCTCAAGTCTTTAATTTTAAATTCTTTTTTTAAGCATTATGTAGTCTTCATGAATTGTTTAGGAGCCCCGATCAGATTTATGTCAACCACATATTTAGCCACAATGGCAAACCAAGATTCTATCCTTTTTATAAATACACATGGATATATTGGGTCATTAAGTATTCACATAGGTGGTTATACCACATGCTCCTAGATTGTTTCAATCCATACAAAGATCTTTGTAGTTTGATTGAATACAAATTGTTATTAGATGCTTCAAGCATATTGAATCCTTTAGGGATTTTTATGTGAATATTTGTGTCAAGTTGATGAACACTTGAAATTATATATTAATCAGGATTATATATCATTATTTTGTATTACTAGTGTCTTTAACCCCCCTAACTTAAGTATGTTTACAATATTATACCTAATTAGCTTTTAACTGTATTGTAGTAGGTTCGGTAAAATGGGTATAACTTTCTACTTAGAAATTCAATTGGAGTGATTCTTGATCCTGTGAAGAGTTGACTTAATAGGCTAACATATTTTATTTCACAAGGTATTCCAAAGTCGAGCGTTTAGAGAGTGAAAATGACCTAAAACAGAACTAGTCTGTAATACAGGCCTAATTCAAATAGTCATCAGTATTTAGCCCATAACTATAGAAATACATATCTAATATGTATGAGACAACTCAATTTGCAAAGATAAGAGACTTTTCTACAACTTTAATGTTTTGAGTGATAGCTAATTCGGACCACATAAATTTTAATTTGGATAAGCAAGTGGGTGCATTAATAATAATCAATGTAAATTATTTACCACCATTTTGACTTTTATCATCCATGTAGTTCCTTCTTTATTTGTCTCGATTTATCCATAATTTTTAATAAATAGATAGCATATTTATGCCCAAGACATGTAATTAGAGAGCTAGATTTTAGTTCAAAATACTTGTCTTTTGTATTATCTCTTTGTAATAGTATTTCTCTTGTTTACTATTGTAAAGTCATGTTATCTCTTCTTCCATTTCTTTTCTTTTTCTTTAGTTTTATTATGTCCATGTAATTTTTTTTCGATTGGAACCTCTTATGTCGAAGTAATAAGATTTTGTGTATAATAATTAATATATAAATGATGATGACTTTAATTGTTATATTTTTCAGTTGGAACCTCCTTTGTGTGAGGATTCCAATTGAGTTATAAAAAGAGTTAAATATATTCTTACTTCTTATGCCAATAGTGAATCCCCTAACCTCAGCTTTTATTTGAATTGATTAATTGAATTAATATTTACAAACATCTTATACTGCATTAATTATCTTTAAAGTATTTATAGCTTGTAATTTTAATTCTACTTCCCTGTGGATCGACCCCATTCTCACCGAGTTATTTATTACTTCGACAATCCTGCACTTGAGAATAAACTTCTATATTCTGGACATGTCACGTTTTTGGCGCCGTTGCTGGGGAAGTGAAATTAACATTTTTTTTGTTTGTTTGTTTGTTTTATTTTCACGGACGGCTAAGCCTCCTAACTTGCTTTACTTTATTTATTTTTTGCTTTTTATTTTTATGGAAGGCTAAGCCTCCTACTCTTTATTTATTAACTTTTAATTATTTATCTTTATTTTATTTTAATATTAGTTTTTCCTATTTTATTTGTAACGCCTCAGACCCAAAAGATCTGACACACGATATAACTTACACTCATTCAATAATGTGTACTCATAATTAATATTGTATAAAATTTCAAACTTAAATTTTACATAGGAATCCTTATTAAGTTGTTAGTAGGTTCATCACAAAAATCAACTGATGACCATTCTTGGTTAAACATAAACCAAATACAACCACATTTAATAAAATAATACATAAGTATTTATTCAATACGGACTAATCAAATATCTTAAACTACGCATCTACAAATGAAACACTTAACAACTTAGGGAACCCAATGGACAACAGAAGCCTTGCCAAATCCACTAAGCATACATGTACCTTATTTACCTGAAATCACCATAAACTATAATGAGTATAAAACTTAGTAAGCATACTAGTTTTTCATATATCAAAATACAAATACATATATATATACACAATGGATATGTATGATATGCCGTGATAAATTAAAATTATAATCTTATTAAATCATATGTCAGGTAAGCGCTTACACATTCTTTCAAAACATATAATAGGAATACCATCACTCAACTACTACTTAGTAGGACTTCTATATCACATATCACATAATAAGTCAAATGTCACTCGTATGTGACATACCGTATAAGAACAATAGTACAAGTGAGGTTTAAATTAATTATATATAATGCTCATGCCTAAAGGTAAGAGCCAAACCTTCACTCTGATCCTCGGTGAGTCCTCTCATATGCACCAATACGCCACCACACGAATGTAATGACAAAATCTTCCTTTAGGTACCAATAGGATCCTCCCTACATACGAAACACATAATATATACCAATCCCGAATAAAAGGCCATACATAAAGGCTCCACAAATCACATAGGTGCCTACTAAGTAAATAGTGAATTCAAACATCCTCAAAACACAAAATGTATCTCATTGACATTTTTTACTTCAAAAGCTTTCATTGTTAAACACATATCATTTTGAAAGCTCACTTTCATAAACACAAGTATGTCCATACTCAATATCAATGCTCACATTCATAAACATATCTCTTTCACATTTCATATCAAATGTACTTTGGCATAACATAAACATATTTCTAAGCACATTTACAAAATCATACATAGACAATTACTATGCTTATTGTGATTTCAGTAAAAGTCTAGTATACTTACCTCTTAACACTTTCGAGTACAAGGCTTAATTCTCCTTAACCTATCAATGGAGATTAATCCTTTCATAAGCCTTATAATTCACACAAAACACTTTAAATAGCTTATAAAATTATACATATTATACTTGTCACATCGAATTATTCTAATTACTTAGTTTCTTAAAACCTGTCATTCTAACCACTTATATTTAAAAAATATTTCTTATATATCAAATGATGTTCAATTACTCTAAAATCAAAATATATCATTCTGGACTCATATATCCTTCTTATATATGAATATTATATCATAATTCTTACACAATCCATTTCATAAACACCATCAAATCTAAACTATTAACCTGACAAGATCAAGATATTTACTAAATAGTATTCAATCTCCCAATTTTATAAACTCATATACTAACTCAAAAATTATAAAAATATCACATAATTACTCTTGACACATATATCAATTCATGATAAATATTTCACTTCAAAATAACGGTCAAAAGTATTTTAAAACTATTTTATTCCATAGCTTTAAAAATATATTAATCAAATACTGCAATGAGCTGATATACTTAAGAAAATCATAACAATTTAACCACATTGATCTAAATTTTCAATTCTGAGTATATCATATTAGACATATAAACTTATCATATTCCAAAACTTCATAAGTTTTTAAGATCATTCAGCAATCAAAAATTATTTTTCACTGTATCATACTGTTAACACAGTAAATTTCTAGAATTTCAGTATCATTTTGGTAAATTCACTAAAAATTCAATTTCTGAAGTTTTCAATCGATTCAAAGTCTCAAATGATTCTATACATATCTAGTTTCATAGTCTCAAAATTCAAAATCAGAATCGAAGTACAACAATTTATAAAATTTCTGGATCAAAAGACTATCAAGTCAAAATTTACAATTCATCATAATTTATCAAGTTATCTATATAACTATCATCGATTCTCAATATACCTTACGAAATCCACATCAAGTCCTCAATTGTATATATTTATAGAAATCAAAACATAAAGGAATTAACTTAATTAACATCAAGAAACTAAGAAAGAATTATAATATACCTCTTTAAGCTTAAAATTACAAATTTCTTCTTCTTTTTCTTCTTCCTCTTCTCTTTCTCTCCTCTCTCTTTCTCTCTTTTCTCACTCTAAAAGAGGTAGCTCGACCAAAAATGAGTAAATTAGGGTTTAAAATGTATACTTTTATACTAAGAGGCTAACTTTTAGCATTTATAAATTAACCCCTAAAACTTTTAAAGTATTACAATTTGATCCTTAAAATAAATTTAAAGTCTTGCAAATAAACCCAATACTATTAGTATGTCCTTAATCTATACAAATAATAATAATAACAATACATAAATTAAGTATCATCCACATACAAATAAAATATGAATATTATATATATATATATAAATATTTATTCTTTTCGGTGTTGGATAAGTGGTTACTATATTATTTGCCTGTGTTTAATATTTTGTTTTTTCTCTTATTAGTAATATTTATTGTTACTGTATTTTATTTTATTACTTTGTATGTGTGGTTGATTTCGAGATCCTAATTCTTATTGTTTGGTGAAAGGTAATTTTGGAACTTCCTTTGATAAATTTGTTGGATTCTCCTTCATCTTCTCATTCTTCACCAATTAACACCATGACCGAAAATCAAATTAAGGGACTCATAGACCCAGAGGGCAATCAATCCCAACATAATAACCATAACCGACCTAGGACACTTAGAGATTACATAAACTCTACACGAACCAGTGCACTATCTTGCTTAATTTTTCCTCCGGATGCAATACATTTTAATTTTAAGTCAGGCATTATCTAACTTTTACCTACTTTTCATGGCTTAGATGCAGAAAACTCTTATCTACATCTAAGAGAATTTGAAGAAGTGTGTAACACGTATAATGACCAAAATTGTTGCATAAACACAATTTGACTTAAGCTTTTCCCTTTTTCTTTAAAAGATAAAGCTAAAACATAGCTACAAAACCTTAGGCCATGATCCATTTCTTTATAGGATGAGATGCAACAATAATTCTTTAAAAACAAATTTCCATCCCATAGAACAAATTCTTTTAAAAGACAAATTACCACTTTTACCCAAAAACCAAGAGATACCATTTACTAATGTTGGGAAGGGTATAAAGAATTACTTAATACCTATCCCCATCATGGCTTTAAAACATGAAGACTAGTCTCAAATTTCTATTAGGGCCTAACACCCTAAGTTAGGCAAATGGTAGAAATGATGTGTAATGCAACATTTGAGAACAAAGGCCCAGAAGAGGCAATGAACTATCTAGACTTGCTAGCAGAAAATGCTCAAAATTGGGACACTGCTGGTACCTGTGAAGCACCTAGTAAAAATCAAACCACTACATCTAGTGGGGGTATTTATCATCTTAGGGAAGACCATGACCTTCAAGCCAAATTAGTGTCCCTGGCTAGAAAAGTCAAAACCTTAGAAATGAAAAATAGTGGTCAAATAAAATATGTTCAAGAAATTGTATGTCACATTTGTGAAACCCATGATCACTCTACCAATGATTACCCAATTTTACCTGCATTTAGGGAATGTCTTCATAAATAAGTCAATGTTCTAAACATGTTCAAACGGTCAAACAATAACCTATATTCATAAAATTACAATCTTTGATGGAGAAATCACTCGAATTTTAGTTGGAGGAATGACACTCAAGCATAGGCTTTACAACTACCTTTCCAACCACACCAAAATTTTTAAAATCATCAAGGTTATGCACCATATGTCCCACCTCATAAGAACAATCTTGAAGAAACTTTGCATGCATTCATTGAAAAGTAAAAGTCTATTAATTCTTAAAATGTTCAAACATTTACTGATTTAAAAGATACTTTTGCTAAATTTGCATCCCCACTGAACATTCATGAGAAATAAAAATTTCCTTCTCAACCACAACCAAACCCTAAAGGACAACATAACTCAAATACATTTAGTTCAGGAAGCCAACACATAGATCAAGTTAAAGCGATTATCACTTTTTGAAATTGTACAATTATTGAAAAAGACATTCCTGAACCACATAAAAATAATGGATCAATCTCTAAGGGTAAGGAAAGCATTAAACCTACACCTAATGAAGAAAACACCAAACCCTCACCTCTACCCCCATTTCCTCATGCATTACATAATACTAATAAGATGAATCGCAATCCTGAAATTTTTGAAATCTTCAAACATGTAAAAGTTAATATTCTTTTACTGGATGCTATTAAACAGGTTCCCTCTTATGTCAAAATTTTTGAAGGATTTATGCAAACTAAAAAAAAAACTAAACGTGAAAAAGAAAGCATTTTTAGCTGAACAAGTAAGTATCATTCTTCAGAATAATAATACTTTGAAATATAAAGACCCTAGTTGTCCTACAATTTCATGTATTATTGAAAGTCATAAAATTGAACAAGTCTTACTTAATCTTGGTGCTAGTTTGAATTTACTGTTGTATTCAGTTTATCAGCAGCTCAATCTCGGTGAGTTAAAATCAACTTCTGTAACTCGTTTGCTTGCCAATAGATCAATAAAAGTACCAAAAGGGACAGTGGAAGATGTTTTAGTTCAAGTTAATAAATTCATATATCCTGTGAATTTTATTGTCTTGGATACATAACCTGTTAAAGGATGTAATCTGATACCTGTTATTTTGGGTCGTCCATTTTTAGCAACTTCTAATGCTTTGATTAATTGCAAGAATGGAGTAATGAAGCTTTCATTTGGAAACATAACACTTAAGCTCAATGTTTTTAATATGTGTAAGCAACCACATGAGAGGGAGGATGAAAGTGAAGAAGCCGAAATGATTGAAACGATTATGGAGAATCATATTCAAAAAGGAAGTTCTACCGATCCCTTAGAAATTTATTTAATAAATTCATTTAAGTCAAATATACAATTAGATCCTGAAATCTCTGACATATATTCTTTACTTGACTGTACACAGGTGATTGAAAATAAAGGATGAAAACCAAAGTTTGAAGAATTAGGAGAAAATAAGGATAAACAGAACGAAATTTTAAAGTTGGAGTTAAAACCTCTGCCTAAAGGATTGAAATATGCATTTCTTGGAGAGAAACAAACTTACCCAGTGGTAATCTCTTTTACACTCACAAGTGAATAAGAAGGTAAGTTGATTAAATTATTGAAAATGCATAAAAATTCAATTGGGTGGACTTTAAAAGACATAAACGGCATTAATCCATTGATTTGCACACATAGAATACACCTAGAGGATAATGCCAAAACTTTCCAACAACCTCAAAGGAAATTAAATCCATATATGAAAGAGGTAATGAGAGCTGAAGTTCTCAAATTACTTGAAGTATGAATCATCTATCCTATCTCGGATAATAAGTGGGTAAGTCTTACTCAGGTAGTACCAAAAAAATCTGGAATCAGTCATTGAAAATGACAAAGGTGAGTTAATACCAACTCGAGTCTTATCTAGTTAGAGGATGTGTATAGATTATAAGAAGTTGAACTTGACCACTAGAAAAGACCATTTTCTTTTACCATTCCTTGATCAAATTGTATAAAAAGTAGTTAGACATCCCTATATTACTTTCTAAATGATTATTATGGCTATTATCAAATTCCTATAGCACTAGAGGATCAAGAAAAAAACTATATTCACATGCTTTTTTGGGACCTTTTCTTTTAAAAGAATGCCCTTTAGACTTTGTAATGCCCCAGCAACATTTCAGATATGTATGTTAAGCATTTTTAATGACATGGTTGAGCATTATTTAAAAGTTTTCATGGATGATTTAACTGTGTTTGAAAATTATATTAATAATTGTCTTGAAAACTTAGAAAATGTCTTAAAAAAATGTGAAGAAAAGAATCTTGTGTTGAATTGGAAAAATGTCATTACATGGTTACTTCTGGAATTATTTTGGGACATGTAGTGTCTTCTAAAGAAATTGAAGTTAATAAGGCAAAATTTGAACCTATTACACATTTTCCTCCACAAAAAACAATCAGAGAAGTCCGATCCCTTTTAGGATATGTTGGATTCTATAAGAGGTTCATCAACAACTTTAGTGCTATATCTAAACCTCTTTGTAACCTCTTAGCAAAAGATGTATCATTTGAGTGGACTCAAGAGTGTCAAAATTTGTTTGAAAAATTAATTGACCTCTTAACATCTGCTCCTATCATACAATCTTTTGACTAGTCTTTATATTTTGAGCTCATGTGTGATGCTAGTAACTACGTTATTGGTGTTGTATTGGGATAAAGAAAGGAAGGTAAATCCTATGTAATTTATTATGCAAGTAGAACTTTAAACAGTGCATAAATGAATTACATAACAACTGAAAAAGAACTACTTGTTGTAATATTTATATTAGACAAATATCTTTCTTACTTAATTGGTTCTTCAACTATTGTGTTTACTGACCATGCTGCTGTAAGGTACTTAATGTCAAAACAGGATGCAAAATCAAGACTGATTCGATGGATTCTATTACTTCAAGAATTTAATATCACTATCAAGAATACAAAGGGAGCTGAGAATGTTGTTGCAGATCACTTATTAAGACTCACACCAGATTCATCAATAGAAATAACACCTATTAATGATTCTTTTCCCGATGAATTTTTATTTTCTACTGTTACAATGTCTTGGTATGCTAATATTATTAATTTTCTTATAACAGGAGAAATGTCACCTCAATGGAATGCTCAAGACAAAAAGAAATTTTTAACTGAGGTAAGAAAGTTTTATTGGGATGATCTTTATCTCTTCAAATATTGTCCTGACCAAATATTTTGAAGGTGCATACCCGACAATGAAGTAAGTAAAGTTATTGAATTTTGTCATTCTAAAGCATGTAGGGGACATTTCTCATTAAAAAAAAACAACTGCAAAAATCTTGCAGTGTGAATTTATTAGCCTATTTTATTTAAAGATACACATGCATTTTGTATAACGTGTAAAAATTGTCAAAAGTTGGGATCAATTTCAAAACAAAACATGATACCTTGAACCCTATTCTTGTTATTGAAATCTTTGATTATTGGGAAATAGATTTCATGAGACCATTTCCTCTATCATTTAGATTTACGCATATGTTAGTCGCAGTAGATTATGTCTCAAAATAAATTGAGGCTATTCCATGTTGAAATAATGACCACAAAACAATAATAAAATTTTTGAAAGAAAATATCTTAAGTCGATTTGGAATCCCTCGAGCCATTATAAGTGATAGGGGTAAGCATTTTTGTAATAGGCCATTTGAAACATTAATGAAAAAATATGGTATTACTCATAAAGTTGTCACCCCTTATCATGCTCAGACAAGTGGACAAGTTGAATTAGCAAATAAGGAGAATAACAAATTTTAGAAAAAATTGTAAACCCAAATCGTAAAGATTGGTCTTTAAGACTTAATGATGCACTGTAAGTTTATAGAAAGACTTTTAAAACTTCATTAGGTATGTCTCCATATAGGATAGTTTATGAAAAACCTTGTCACTTACCTGTGGAACTTGAGCATAAAGCCTATTGGGCCATTAAAACTTTCAATGCAAATCATAATTCTGCTACACACATATGTAAATTACAAATAAATGAACTTGAAGAATTGAGAAATGATGCATATGCTAATTCAAAAATTCATAAAGTAAAATCAAAGCTTTTTATGATCAAAAAATTCAAAGAAAAACATTTGATACTGGTTATAAGGTTTTGCTTTATAATTCTCGACTTCACATATTCCTTAGAAAATTAAGATCAGATGGAGTGACCTTTTTATTGTGAAACATGTATACCCTTGTGGAACAATTGACATTGAAAATCCTAGAAATGTGAATGTGTTTAAGGTAAATGGGCAAAGACTCAAGCCGTTTCTAGAAAATTAAGCTTTTCATGAAGAATTTGTGTCCCTGTCTGACCCTTGTTACGAGACCAATTAATCTTTATTTTACATATTTACATATTTATATATATATATATATTTATTCTTCTCCTAACTTTATTTTTTGTTTTTTGTTTTTACTTGAAGGTTAATTTAGTATTTTTGTTAAAGTTTTATTTTGCACCTCGGTTAAGTGGTGGATAACGGTACTCCGTGATATTTTAAATCAGTTTTGTTAATTTCTCATAATTATTAATACCTTCTCTTCTTTTTCCTTTCTAAAAAAAATGGATGATATTCTAAAGAATTTGAAAAGGCGTTTTTCCTTGTTGCCTTAAATTCCTTTAAAAAGATTTACCAAGCAAGATGTAAAATATTAATGTTATTAATGATTATGGATATACCTATTGATTTACATTGGTTAATTGAAGTCAAAGTTCGATTAACAGGTGAATTTTTAAACTCATTAATTTCTTATATGCCTGGCTTAGGTAAAAGCTCTTTTGCAAAAAAAATGAAGAGTGAAACAATTAAGCGTTTGTTAGAAGTGTGCACGCATAACTTGTAACACACATTGCCGCACTTTAGGAATGGTGTCTATAAATCATGAAGATAAAATTAGGTTCATTAAGGATGGCCTGAGTAAGAAGTCTTTAGATTATATCTTATTGACTCTTGAGACGCATCTTAATGGATATGTGCATATTGCAATTCATGAATTATGGGACATATTTCTAAAAGAACATGAGTAGTACAGTCTCGAGAATCTAACTTTAAAAGACCTTGTTTGCCAATTTATAAGAAAATTGGATGAGAAGCCTATCCCCGACCCATAGAGGGTGTTTAAGTCTTTACTAGACGTAAAACCAAAAGAAGATGTGAGCCACAATCACAACTACTTGTATATATTTACTGTAGCTATTATTTTTAAATGTTTTATTTCAAACTCAAATGTTACATCCCAAACCCAAAAGATCTGAAACATGACATAACTTACACTCATTCAATAATATGCACTCATAATTAATATTGCATAAATTTTCAAACTTGAATTCAACATAGGAATCCTTATCAAGTTGCTAGTAAGTTCAATACAAAATCAATCCATGACCATACTTGGTGAAACATAAAGCAAATACAACCACACCTATTAAAATAACACATAAGTATTTATTCAATACGAACAAATCAAATATCTTAAACTATGTGTCCACAAATAAAACACTTAATAACCTAGCAACTTAAGAAACCCAAGGAACAGCAGAAGCCTTACCAAATCCACTAAGTACACATATACCTTATTTACCTGAAATCACCATAAACTATAATGAGTATAAATCTCAGTAAGCATACTAGTTTTTTATATATCAAAATACAAATACATATATATATATATACACAATGCATATGTATGATATGCCGTGATAAATTAAAATCATAATCTTATCAAATCACATATCAAGTAAGCCCTTACACATTCTTTCAAAACATATAATAGGAATACCATTACTCAACTACTACTTAGTAGGACTTCCATATCACATATCACATAATGAGTCAAATGTCGCCCGTCGATGATATACCATATGAGAGGAATAGCACAAGTGAGGTTTAAATTACACATATATAACGTTCATGCCTAAAGATAAGAGCCAAACCCTCACCCTGATCATTGGTGAGTCCTCTCATATGCACCAATACGCCACCATATGAATGTGATGACTCACTCTTTCTTTAGATACCAATAGGATCCTCCCTACATACGGAACACATAACATATACCAATCCTGAAGGAAAGGCCATACATAAAGGCTCCACAAATCACATAAGGTGCCTACTAAGTAAATAGTAAGTTCAAGCATCCTTAAAACACAAAACGTATCTCATGGACATTTTTCACTTCAAAAGCTTTCTTTGTTAAACACATTTCATTTTGAAAGCTCATTTTCATAAACACATATATATCCATGCTCAATGTCAATGCTCATATTTACAAACATATGTATTTCACATTTCATATCAAATATACTTTGGTATAACATAAACATATTTCTAAGTATATTTACAAAATCATACATAAACAATTACTATGTTTATTGTGATTTTAATAAAAGTCTAGTATACTTACCTCTTAGCACTTTCAGTTACAATGCTTGATTCTCCTTAACTTATCAATAGAGATTAATCCTTTCATAAGTCTCACCATTCACACAAAACACTTTAAATAGCTTACAAAATTACACATATTTCACTTAACACGTCGAATTGGTCTAATGACTTGGTTTCTCAAAATCTGTCATTCTGACCACTTACACTTAACAAAAAAATATTTTTACATCAAATAATGTCCAATTACTCCAAAATTAGAATATATCATTCTTTACTCATATATCATTCTTATATATAAATATTATACCATAATTCCTACATAATCTATTTCATAAAGACCATCAAATCCAAACTATTGTCCTGACAGGATCAAGATATTTACTGAATAGTATTCAGTCTCCTACTTTTATAAAATCATATACCAATTCAAAAATTCTAAAAATACCACAAAATTACTCTTACCACATATCTCAATCCATGACAAATGTTTTACTTAAAAATTCCTGCCAAAAGTATTTTAGAACCATTTTATTCCATAGCTTTAAAATTTTGTTTCTCAAATAGTACAGTGAGCTGATACAATTTAAAAAATCATAACAATTTGATCACATTGATATAAATTCTCAATTTTGAATATATCATAGTAAACATGTAAAATAATCATATTCTAAAACTTCGTAATTTTTTACAACCATATAGTAGACCGAAAATTATTCACCACTTCAGCATACTGTTAACACAAAAAATTTCTAAAATTTCAGAATCATATTTGTAAATTCACTAAAAATTCAATTTTTAGAATTTTTAATCTATTCAAAGTCTCAAATAATTTTAGACATGTCTAGTTTAATATTCCTAAAATTCAAAACCAGAATCGAGGTACAAAAATTTATAAAATTCTCGGATCAAGAGACTATCAAATAGAAATTCTGTAAATTTATCATGATTTATCAAGTTATCTACATAATTATCATCAATTCTCAATATACCTTACAAAATCCACATCAAGTCCTCAATAGTACATATTTACAAAAATCAAAACTTAAAGAAATTAACTTAATTAACATCAAGAAATTAAGAAAAGATTATAATATACCTCTTTAAGCTTAAAATTATAAATTTCTTCTTCTTTTTCTTCTTCCTCTTCTCTTTCTCTCCCCTCTCTTTCTCTCTTTTCTCACTCTAAAAGAGGTGGCTAGACCAAAAATGAGTAAATTATGGTTTAAAATGTGTATTTTTATACTAAAAGGCTAACTTTTAGTATTTATAAATTAACTCCTAAAACTTTTAAAATATTATAATTTGGTCCCTAAAATAAATCTAAAATCTTGCAAATAAACTCAATCCTAATAGTAGGTTCTTAATCTATACAAACAATACTAATAACAATACATAAATTAAGTCTCACCTACATACAAATAAAATATGAATATTATATATGTATAAATATTTATTCTTTCCGATTGTGGATAAGTGGTTGCTATATCAAACGTCTTTTCCAACAACCAACCACCCATGTGACTTTTCCAGCTAACAATTTGAAAATTGGTAAAAATGTATTAAAAATTTTGTATTTTAAGCCAACAGCTTATGTGACTTAACTTTACAACACTTTTTGGCTGTATAAATACATTGCATTATTTCTACATCTTTATACAAACTCAAAATCATTCAAGAGAGAGGGTGAGAGTAATAATGGAAGGAACATTAACTCGTAAATTTACAAAAATTTATGTCTTTTATAGATCCAACCCTGAAAAAACTAAAAAAATTGTAGAAGCAGTAGAAACCCTTGGTAAGGTGCTAAGAGAGTGAAATATTCATTTAGTATATGAGGGAGGTAGTCTTGGATTAATGGGATATGTGGCAACAACTGCACAAAATGAAGGTAGTCGAGTTTTTGGTATCATACCAAAAGTTCTAGTTGTTGGAAACATTATAGAAAAAATAATTGGGAATGAGTTACAGGTATCATCAATGCATGAACGAATGTCTTTTATACTTCGAAATGCTAATGCCTTCATAGCTCTATCTAGAGGTTTCAGAACTTTAGAGAAAATTTTTTAAATTGTCTCATAGGCACAATTGCAAATCCACCAAAAACTCATTAGTTTGTTAAATGTTGATGGTTTTTATAATAGGTTGTAATCTTTTCTTGACTATGCGGTGGAAAAATAATTCGTCTCATCTGCAGCACGACAAATTCTTATTTCTTCTTCAACTTTTAATCAGTTACTGGATGAACTACAAGCTTTTACACCTTTATCTGATCCAATAATGAGTCAGATAGATTGGTATATTGATGACAGTGAAAAGAAATGCAAGATAGATTTGACGCTTTGTCTGTAACCTATCTACTTTTATGTATTTTTAAACATTTTGTGTGGCTTGTTTTATTTTGTTGCAGGTTTAACTTTCAATAAAAGATGTTTCAGGTGATATCTTCTATACTTTACTGTTTCTATATTTGACGTTGAGGACAATGTCTCAATCTAGATGGAGGGAGGATAGTTGATATATAATATTAGTGTTAATTATTGTTTTTGTTTTTTATTATCACTTTGTTCTCTAATAAAAAAAATCCATCATAAATGGCATGAGTAAAAAGTTCATTTATATACTCTTGAGACGCATTCTAGTTCTAGAATGGTAGAGTAAATAGTACATTACTAAACTTTTGAAACACATTCTAATCGGTTTATTTTTAATGCATTTTACGTATATTTGTTTATTGCTTAAGTTTTTGGTAACTCTTGCGTAAATAAGTTTGCTTTATTATCGAGGTATGATTTCAAAATTGTTTAGTTTAAATCACTTTTTCTATCTAGGTTACTAAATAATAACTTTTAAAATTATTTCTTGAGCACAATACTAAGCCTTGTGGTGAGATGGATTATTCAATATATATAGCCAAGAGAATTTTCATGTTTAAGTATATATATTTTTTATAAACTCACATATCTTTTGTGAGTGAATTGAGAGGTTTATAATAATAGCTTACGAACTTTTATTGATCTTTTAAAATAGTTAATTTTTGTTTGGAATAACATTATTTGGGATGATGAATGATTTGGTTGCTTAGCTGAAGGATGGAAAAAAAATTATCGTGAGAAATTGTTCTTATTTTGTAATGATTCTTTATGTCTTTAAAAAAATGCACAAAAAAAAAAGAAAATAAAAGCAAAAAAAAAGTATATATATAAATAAATAAATAAGTCAATTCAATTTAATAAAGTCTTCGTTCAATTCTAGAAAACAAAAGTCATTAGAAAGCAATTTTATCACCAGACTCTTTATTCGTAAGATACGCATAAAATAATTAAAGTCTTGAAGCGAGTATATGAAAAAAATGGTTTGACTCTAAATAATTAATTTTTCTATTTTTGGGTCAATGTTAGTTTGTCAGTCTATCCTTTAATATAACCTTTTCTTGAGCAATTATCTGTTTTCTAACTTCATGATTAAAATCTTAACCCATTAAACAGTTATTCACCTATGAGGATATGGAGTTGAGGCTTTACTTGGAGAAAATTTTCAAGGCTATATATGTTATAGTTTGTGGTAAAAAGGCTTCGACTTAATTCATACACACACACAAAATTTTAGAAGTTATGATTGAAATAACCTTAATAGCAATTGTGATCTTGAACTAACATTTTGTTTGAAATACTTAGACAGTGTTCAAATTTTATTTATGCTTGAATTGCTATGGACTATTAATAAGCTGGTTGGAGGTGTGATGAACACTTGAAATTACATATTTAATAAGAATTTTATATTATTGTTTTGTATTACTAGTATCTTTAACCCCCCCCCCCCCCAAAAAAAAAAAAACTTAAGTATGTTTACAATATTGTACCTAATTAGCTTTTAACTATTTTGTGGTAGGTTCGGTAAAATGGGCATAACTTTTTACCTAAAAATTCAATTAGAGTGATTCTTAATTCTGTGAAGATCTATCTCAATGGGCTAACATATTGTATTTCATAAAGTATTTAAAATTTTAGCTTTTAGAGGGTGAAAATGGCCTAAAACAGAACTGGTCTGCAATACATACCTAATTTGAACAGTCATTAGTATTTAGCCCATAACTATAGAAATACATATTTAATATGTATGAGACAACTCAATTTGGAAAGATAAAAGACTTGTTTACAACTTTAATGTTTTGAGTGACAGTTAATTCGGACCACATCAATTCTAATTTGGATAAGCAAGTGGGTGCATTAATGATAATCAATGTAAATTATTTACCACAATTCTTGACGTTTATCATCCAAGTAGTTCCCTCTTCATTTGTCTCGATTTATCCATATTGTTTTATAAATAGATAACATATTTATGCCCAAGACATGTAACTAGAGAGTTAGATTTTAGTTCAAAATACTTGTATTTTGTATTATCACTTTGTAATATTATTTCTCTTGTTTACTATTGTAAAGTCATGTTATCTCTTCTTCTATTTCTTTTTTTTTTCTTTAGTTTTATTATTTCCAAGTAATTTTCTTTATGCTAAGGTAATACTTAACTCTTATTCATGAATTTAATATTTTATTCTTAAGTTATGCAAATTTATAAATGATGTATTTATTTTATTTGTAATATTAATACCATTTCTTCTAAGTGGTGTATCTTGATTTATTATTGACAAATTTTATACTTGGCACACTAAATTCTTAAAACTATTTATAAAATTTGGCGTATATACCCTTTCTTGTAAAGTGGGAGTCTTGATTTATTATAGACAAATATAAAGATTAGCATAATAAATACTTGAACCCATTTATAAGATTTGGTGTATAATAATTGAAAGAAATAAATACTAATTAATATATAAATGATGATGAACTTTAATTATTATATTTTTCAATTAGAACCTCCTTTGTGTAAGGATTCCGGTTAAATTATAAAAATAGTTAAATATATTCTTACTTCTTATGCCAATAGTGGATCCCCCTAATCTTAGATTTTATGTGAATTGGTTAATTGAATTAATATTTGCAAACATCTTATACTACATTAATTGTCTTTAAAGTATTTATAGTTTGTAATTTTAATTCTACTTCCCTGTGGATCGACCCCGTTCTCACCGGATTATTTATTACTTCGATAATCCTGTACTTGAGAATAAACTCCTATATTCTAGACGTGCCATAAGTGACCCATGCAGTTAAACTATCACTACATCCATAAGAAGCATATCAAGCTTTTCTGAGACATCCAATCTTATCAAAAATTAAAATATAATTATGTCCATCACAAGGGAACAAGTTTCATCATAATCAATATCAAGTCTTTGCAAAAAAACCTTGAGCAACGAGTCTTTTTTATATCAAAAGACTTCGTTGTTTTCATACAAAAACTCATTTAATCCTATAGGTTTGACATTTTTAAGTGTTCGGACTACAAGGCCAAATACTTCACACTTGGCTAAAAAAGTCAATTTTACTTGAATTGCTTCTTTTCATTAGAACCAATCATGTGTTTGTCTGGATTCATCAATAGTTTGTGGCTCAAAATCATCATTCATAATTTCAGTAGTTACTGCAAATGAAAATACATTGTCGACAATTATTTTATCACATTTCTCCTGTGTAAGCATAATTTGTACCATTTTCTTTATTTTAAAATTTTTTTACCTCTTCTAGGGCTAATATCTCTTTAGAGGCATACGTCTCTTCAGGGATTAATGTCTCTTTATGGACTTATATCTCTTCAGAAACTACTAAATCGCTTGCTTCTCTGTGGAACAATATCTTTTGAACCAAGTGGTATGCTACACTTCTGGCGTGCAACTGACAATTCATTTACTACCCTTTGATTAAATTATTCTATAGGAACAATCACCCGGGATAGTGTATTAACAACTGGTATGTATAACTTGATTACTTTTTATGTATCTGTAAATGCGTTTGGTAATTTGTTTGTAATTTTTTGAAGATAAACAATCCTTCGTATCTCATTTTCGTATTGATTTGTGTGAGGATCCAAAAAAGCTATAATGATCATTTTTGAAGAAAGTTCATGTCTTATTTCAAGGGACAATTTTCTTTCCCCTAATAATGGGAATATTGTCTCATCAAAATGGTAATCTGTAAATCGTGCAGTAAACAGATCACCCCTCAAGGATTCAAGATACCATATAATTGATAATGAGTTAAAACCAACATAAATCCTCAAATGACATTGAGGTCTTACTATAAGCACATACATAACACAACCAAAGATATGTAAATGAGATATATCAAGCTAATGACTAAGTACAAGTTATAATAAAAAAAACATTGATGATATGTAGTAGGCCTAAAACAAATGAATGTTGCAGTATGTAAAATAGTATGACCCCATACAAAAATTGGTAATTATGTGTGCATCAATAAAGTGCTTGCAATTTTCTAGAGTTGTTTAATTAAGGATTTTACTAATCCATTTTTTGTGTAAACATGTGGCACAGGATATTTTACACAATTTTCACTGATGTACTATTATCACCAAACATTTTAAATATAAACTCACTAGCATTATCTAAACGTATAGTCTTAATAAAGTATTCTAAAAATTATGCCCTTAATTTAATAACTTGTGCTAGTAATCTAGTAAATGCAACATTTTGTGTACACAGTAAATAAACATGTGACCACCGTGCAAATGTATTAATAAAATCATAAAATAGTAAAAATGTTAACTTTGTGGATGAAATCATCTATAGATATCTCCTTGGGTCCTTTGTAAAAATTATCGAGATTCTAGACCAATCTTAAAAAAGATGGTCTAATTACAAGTTTGCCTTATGAACAAGTGGTACAAATACTCTCATTAGACAATAGAATCTTCAGGTTATTTAATGGATGCCCATAAGAATTTTTAATGATCTTACATATCATTGTTGATCCTGGATGACCAAGTAGATCATGTTATAGTATAAATATTTTTAGATCATTGTACTTATAGTTCATTACTGTATAGCTTTCAATTGAATTTATAATTGTATAATACAAACCATATGATAAGGCATGAAGTTTTTCAAGTATGATTTCTTGTCTGAGACGTTAAAAGTAATGCAAATATATTATATATTATTTTTACTCAAAGTCTTAATGTGATATCCATTTTGGCGGATATCTTTAAAACTAAACAGATTTCTTCTAGATCTGCCAATATATAAAGCTTCATTTATATATAATTTTGTTCTACTTGCTAATAAGATTGTTGCTCTTCTAAAGCCTTCAATTTTATCTGTAAATATAGCATTGACTTTTCCTTCAATCATTATTAGTTTTGTAAAATATTTCTTTTCTCGAAAAATAGTGTGCATAGTTGAACAAACATGCATTCTCATTTTTTCTCTTTGAAGTGGATAATTTATCTTTAAAAGTCATTCCTTCTATAAAATAAAAGTTCATATTAGACATCAGGATAATGCATTATAAAAAGTTACATTTCATACATAAAAAGTATAACATAGAGATACTAAAATTCAACGATCATCATTTTCTTCTTTATCTTCAAAGAAATAGAGACATCTATAGGAGTAAGATCTATAGGATGTAAGTTATTAATAAGATTTATCTCTATATTCTTTTCATTTGCCTTGATAGATGTCTCATAAAGTTCTACTAAACGCTTTGGAGCACGACATATATGTGACTAATGTCTTTTGGCATCACATCGGTAACAAATATTTTCATAATGCTTAGGGCATTTATTTTTTACACCATTATCCTTATCTTGGTGTTTCTGCCCTATTTTAGTGTTTCTCCATTCTTGATACTTACAGCTATCATGAGAGTGATAACTACGCCCTCTTATTTTCCTACAACTACGTCTAATTTTATTATAAGTATTTTGCATTCGCTTCTGGGAATGGCTGAGAACTAGTTAGACGTGATTCGTAATTTTTCAATAAGAGCTCATTGTTTTGTTCAATAAGCAGAAGATATGAGATTAATTCTGAATATTTTTTAAATCATTGTTTATAATGCTGTCGCTATGGAACAACGTAAAAGAAATGAAAGGTAAAGAATGTCTTCTCTAACATATCATGTTTTATAACTTTCTCACCACACAATTTTATCTATGAGAAAATTTTGAATAAAACATAATAGTATTCATTAACAGTTTTAAAATTCTACAATCGCAGGTTCATCCGTTCATGTCTTGCTTTTAGAAGAAACATATTTTTTTATAATTATATATTTCTTTTAAATTTTTTCGGAGAATTTGTGAGTCTTTTACTATTAAATATTGAGCTTTTAAGCTCTTATGTAGGTGATGACAAAGGAAAAGCATAGCTTTTGACTTTGTTCTGCAAGTAAGGGTAGGCATTATTCCCGAACCCGACCCGTCCTAAAATTTGGGTCAGGACGGGAACGGGAATGGGTTTGGGACTATTTTGGGATAGAATTTTTTGTCTCGAATGAGACGGGTCAGGTTCGAAAAATTTTTGAACCCGAACGGGAATTTCCGACCCATCCTAAACCCAAACTGTCCTTTATCGTCCTGAATCATTCCGACCCGTCCTGAACCCGAATCAAAACTACGTCGTTTCAAAATAATTTTTTAAAAAAATTCAGGATTTCCCGACCCGACCCGAAATGTATCCCAATCGGGACATATTTCGACGTCCCGATCGGGTTCGGGTAAGGGTCAGAAATTCCCGAATCTGAAATTGCCCACCCCTATCTACAGGGACAAATTATTTTCTTTTTTGATTTTATTTTTCCAAACTATTAGCTTAAAGGTACATTTTGGCATCCAGTATCCATGGTAGATAATTTTTTTCAAAAACATTAAGTGCGTAGATTTATAAATTTGTAAGAGACATTTTTCAAAGGGCTTTAAATATAAAGAAGGAAATTAAAATGAGTATGATGAAATATAAATATTATTCAACAAATATATAATATAAATATATAAATATCAAAAAGTAATTTTATGAGACACAATTTTTCATATACATAAAATAATCATAATTGAGAGGTAAGACCTTTCATATATATATAGTATTATGGAGGCATAGCCTCCCATTTATTGATAGAAATAAGGAAGTGTGAGTGTGACCTTTCATAGATTGATAATAATAAGAATACATAACCTTCTATATATTGATAATAACGAAAATATATGGCTTTTCATAAGATGATAGTAATGAGAATGCATGATCTTCTATCTAATGATAGTAATGAGGAGGCATGGCCATCTATATATTGATAAAAATAAAGAAGCGCAATCTTTCATATAAATAAGTGATTAAAAGAAATATATTATAAAATTTTAATAAATAATATTTATCCTTATTTTCTGATATAAAAAGTCCAAATGAATGGTAACCACAGAGTATACTCGTAAGGATAATAACATATAATGATATAAATATATTATAAATTATAATTGAATATAAATGAAATACGTAAAAATAAAATATATAAAATAAAGTGAGTTAAAAATTTAATATAAAAGTTAAGAATTGAATTTATCTAAAAATCAAATAACATGTTATAAATGAATAATAAAACGTATGAGTTAAGAATGTACCGGACACTAAAATATTAAAAAAAATTTAAAAATATTGTAAAAATTATAAAAATATTAAAATTAAATAAACTATTAAGAGAGCTATACACAAATTTATAGACAATAATGGTGAAATTTACCAATATACCTCCACCACGGATGAATATATTGCTCCGCTCCTTAATAAAAGAAAAGATTAAAAAAATTGGGCCGGTGCTGCCTGATACGGGCTCAATGGGCCGGGATTGCGGATCAAATAGCTCTGAATCTAACCCGAATCAAAACCGCCCTTATTAGATCCGAATCCAACAGGGGATGCGCAAACAATTATGATTTGTGGTACGGTTACCAGTTATTGACCATAAATACATTCAACAAGAAAGCACAGATTCTTTAATCAAAGATTTTAAAGAAGCCAGAGAACTCACCAACACGCATTTTCTCTTGCTCTTGCTCGCCGTCACGAGAATCCGTAGAAATGGAATCTGTTGAATCGAATCCCAAATATCAAACCCTAGACCACAATCAAAGCCCGCCTCTACCACCACAAGCCCTAGATCCCCATTTTTCTGACCAAAACCCGCCCAAAACCCTAGATTCCGATTCCCACACTCCCCCAAACGCCTCCGAGAACGGCCACAACGAAAACACCAAAAATAATAATATCACCGCCGACAACATTAAGCCGAAGCCGTTGCTGTCGGAGAATGGCCTTACTAACACTCATTCCGGCACCGACAAGGACCAATCGGGCGGCGAAGACGAGACAACAAGCAGAAGAAGAAGACGTCGTAGCAGGTGGGACCCGCCGTCCGAATCAGGTGGCGTGGACGGTAACAGCGATACAGGGAGCGGGACCAGGAAGCGGAAATCTAGGTGGGCGGACGACGAGCCGAAGCCGGTGATTCAGTTACCAGATTTTATGAAGGACTTCACTGGAGGTATTGAGTTTGACCCTGAAATTCAAGCTCTGAATAGTCGGTTGTTAGAAATTTCTAGAATCTTGCAGTCTGGTTTGCCTTTAGATGATAGTCCCGAAGGTCAACGGAGTCCTTCGCCTGAACCAATTTATGATAATATGGGAATTAGGATTAATACTAGAGAGTATCGAGCTAGGGAGAGATTGAATAAAGAGCGACAAGAGATTATATCTCAAATTATTAAAAAGAATCCGGCATTTAAGCCACCGGCAGATTATAGGCCTCCGAAGCTTCAGAAGAAGCTTTATATACCAATGAAAGAATATCCTGGTTATAACTTTATCGGTTTGATTATTGGACCAAGAGGGAATACACAAAAGAGAATGGAGAGAGAGACTGGCGCAAAGATTGTGATCCGGGGTAAAGGATCAGTGAAAGAGGGCAGGTTGCAACAGAAGAGGGATTTGAAGCCAGACCCATCAGAGAATGAGGATTTGCATGTGTTGGTGGAGGCAGACACGCAGGAATCACTTGATGCTGCAGCTGCTATGGTGGAGAAGCTGTTGCAGCCAGTGGATGAGGTGTTGAATGAGCATAAGAGGCAGCAGTTGAGGGAGCTTGCAGCATTGAATGGTACTATAAGAGACGAGGAATATTGTAGGTTATGTGGTGAGCCGGGACACAGGCAGTATGCATGTCCTTCGCGTACTTCTACTTTTAAGAGTGATGTGCTTTGTAAGATTTGTGGTGATGGTGGCCATCCAACAATTGATTGTCCAGTAAAAGGAACAACAGGAAAGAAAATGGATGACGAATATCAGAATTTCTTGGCAGAGTTAGGAGGGACTCTTCCCGAATCAGCAACCAAACAAACTACCACTCTGGCTCTGGGCCCTGGCGGTTCTGGAAGCAATCCTCCTTGGGCCAATAATGCTGGGAATACAGGAAATTCATCACACCCTGGACTAGGGTTGAATGGAGCTAAGCCCATCAAGGAATATGATGATACAAACCTGTACATTGGATATCTGCCACCCACTCTTGATGATGATGGTTTGATTAGGCTATTTTCGTCTTTTGGTGATATTGTGATGGCCAAGGTTATCAAGGACCGGGTTACAGGATTAAGCAAAGGTTATGGTTTTGTGAAGTATGCTGATGTTCAGACGGCTAACAATGCTATTGCAAGCATGAACGGTTATCATCTTGAGGGGCGAACCATTGCTGTGAGAGTTGCTGGGAAGCCTCCTCAACCTACTGTTCCTCCAGGCCCTCCAGCATCAACTGTGCCCACTTATCCTGTTTCTACTCGTCCAGTTGGTGGCTATCCATCTCAGCAGTATACATCTGGCGGTCCTCTTCCTAATCCACCACCTACGAGCTATACAGGGACCCCAGTTCCATGGGGACCGCCTGTTCCTCCACCTTATGCTCCGTATGCTCCACCCCCTCCTGGGTCAACCATGTACCCACCTGTCCCTGGTCAGCCAGTGGCTCCTTATGGAGTACCATATCCTCCACCAGTGCAGACAGTTCCACCCGGTGCCCCATCACAGATTTTGGCTTCAAGTGAAGCTCAACAGCAAAGTTTCCCACCAGGTGTGCAGTCTGAAAGTAGCACTTCTGCTCCAGCTGCATCAGCCAATATTTATGGGAGCTCCATGGCTCCAATGCTACCAAATGCCCAACCTGCTTATGCAACTGCTCCATTAGGTTATTCATCTTATTACAATGCAGTTCCTCCTCCCCCTCCACCCGCCCCAGTATCAACTGCAGACCATTCACAGAACATGGGTAATGTGCCTTGGGCCACAAATCCTCCCGTGCTGCCTCCAGTTTCTTCTACAGAGAAGACAACCTATGGTGCAGATACTGAGTATGAGAAGTTTATGGCGGAGATGAAATGATGTGGATCCGTCCTTATATTGCTTCCTTGTCAAGAGGTAAGTGAAACTTGTTTGAGTTTACTTTGGTCATTCATATGATCTTTCTGATAGATACTGCATTTGATTGTTTAAGACTTTAAGTGTGTGCCACTCTGATCAGCTGATGATCCCCGAAGATGCCAAATATTTCAGCATTCATAAATTCACTGACCCTCAATTTGAAATTAGTTAGATATAGTTTTTTTGAATTTTAACAAGTTATTTATTTTTTATGTTAAAGTTTGACCAAATTTTTTGAGGCATTCCTTCTCCTCAGAGAAAAGTGTGTATTATTCTGAGGATTTGCTGATCTTACATTCAGTATCAAACTTGATATCTAATAGAACTTAAGTATGTAAGCCATAATTGTTAGATTGAATGGATTTCCTCGGGTGCTTTTTGGTACCAAAATTGTGCATCTAAAACTCATTGCATACTATTTTAGCAATCAACTATTACTTTATGCTGTATATTGTGCATTCCATTGAGCACTTGTTTTATTTGGAGACTGTTGCTAGTGAGATAGGGGAGGGTGCTATAGAATACCTATGTTTTAAGTATTTATTCCTCCTTGCAAAACCATATATCTTTCAATTTCAAGGGTCCTCTCCATCTTTAAATTTTGGTACTGATGTTCTTATTGCATGATCAGTGATAACAGCCAGGCCAGAGTCCGAGAAACTCAACAACCTGACATTTTAGTCTGACTAGTATGGTTGCTGTATGCTATCATTCTCATTTTGATTTTTCCTTATAATATTTAATATTGAGCTTCCCACTTGGCTTTTTGAGCATTTGAAAGGTTTTATGAAGTCTGGTCAATTTGTAACTATGTGATAATGTAGTATTGGATAACTGATTCTTTACTAATATAGAAGATTAGTATCTAAGCCAGGCTGATTGTTTAATGATACTTGCATAGGCGTTAATCTTTATGGCAAATGTTTGATCTTTTTTCTTCAACTTGGAGAATTTTAGGTTTTCCTCACAACTTTCTTCCTTCACTTGGATTATATCTTTATATGTCTCAGATCTGATTATACTTGGATGCACTTAAATTTTTGTGATTTCCACATGTTTTTGTGTGTTTAATCTCAGCTTCTTGCTTGTTCTCCCTCATATAGTGAACTTAGTTTGCTAGATAAGCAGCATGAAAAGCAGTTTTCGCCATGATTTGTGTAATTGTAATTTACATCTCTTAACTTTTCTTTTTGTTATTATTGGATAACTTTTACAGGCCTGATGTTTCTTGGAGCACATGTGAACCTGATTTCTTATCTCTTGCCATGACTTTGTTGGAAGTTTGGGACTCACATCTTTAACCTTGCTCTACTGTTATGACATTTGCAGAGATATGGCGAGAAGTTCAGTTCATATAGTTGCATTTTGGAGAAGCAAATTAATACTTAATGCTCTTTTGTTGGACTTCATTTTGTTTATGGAATTTATTGACTCCTTAATAATGTTTGGCTACTAATAACGTTTATCAGTTTGTGTTAACTGGTTACTGACATTTTCTTTGTTAAATTCTATTTTTTTGGGCTGTTTAACTGGCTTGGTTGCTTGCACTTGCTCACTTTTATTTGCTGATAAGCTTCATTATGAGGTTATATGGTATGCTAATTTGCCTGCTTCTGAAGTTTAGGCATGCTTCTCTCATTGTCTTCTCCAGAAGGTAAGCATGCCTTAGAAACAAGAAGTCGGTTGGGTATGTGGAAGAAGCTCTCTACTTTTACCTTTTTGCTATATTATTGTAATTTTCCATTTCTTTCTTACAAAGATATTCTGATGTCTCTTTCCAGTGTTTATGTGGCAGGTAATACAACTCATTGTTGGTTATCAGTGCGTTCTGCCATTAGTTTTGCATGGCGCTTGAATTTATCTTTTTAACAAATTTTCAAAGTTGGTAAACAATTCAGATCTCCTGGACCTTTCTTTAGAAACTAATTTCCTAATACGGGGTCATGTCTGATATGGGTAATTGAATTATTTGATGCAATTATTACAGGTAAGAAATCATCCATCATTATGAGGGGTAATATAGTTTAAATGGGTGTGTTAAATTGATAAGGCAGTTGTCAAGATAAGAAATCATCCATCATTAGGAGGAACGATTTTGTTTTAAGTGGGAGCATTAGATTGAAGACTGTTGAACAGAAATTAGTCAATGTTACCGAGGGTATATCGATAATAGGAATTTTATTCCTACTAAAGTTCTTCCTAAATTTTCTATTTCTCTAAACTGGCTCTTACCAAAGTTATATATGGACAATGAGGAAGAATGAGGAATGTTGGACCTTTTTTAACTTTCTATTTATCTGCTTTTATTGTCTTTTTTTACTGTTCAAAGGGAAAAGAAAGAAGTTCCACTATTTAATAATAATACATATTTTGCACTTACTCAATGGTCTTAAATTTATAATAGAATAGGATAGTGCCGCTCATGTAAAGAGTGGGAAAATTGTTCTTTACAGATGTGTCTTGTTAATAAGGATTTTAGCCTCAGTGGTGCATTATTGGTGAGGAGTAATGAGAAGTATAGAAGTGGCTGACCTTGAACATGTTTGTTAGGTTTTTGCATTCTGCATAGAATCAGGTTGTATACTTGAGTTTGGATGAACTGCATCATTTTAAACAATCTATTTGCTGAGTTGAATTAGGATGTTATATTCCATAAAAAATTTGGAATGCACTGTGCATGATTAGAAACTTTTGAGGAATATTTGTTTCTCTTTTGTGTAGAAGTAAGGATCTATTGTCATTTGTTGTGGTGAAGTGATAGCATTCATTTCATGTGAAGTGATTTTATTTTCATTGCTTCTGTTGTTATGTTACAATAATTTTCTTATGCTTTCAAAAATTTCTTTGGTTAATTCATTCTAAGAGAGAATTACAGCAATAAAAAACCGCTGGGAAAAAACTTTTACCTTCTTTTTATCCTATTTTCACTTTTTCTAGGTCTGAAATAATAAGACAATTGCATATATTTTTCCTTTAATTGCACAGTGTCTGTTGACTGTTGGCGTTTTTCTTTGAACTAAAATTGTTTAGTTGCAGACCTAGTACACCTGTCTATAATGCTTTTGGGGTTGGTTACAAAGAATGTTTTTTTTTTTCTATTATTGGCTGTGACCTGTTTTGACCTCTTGTTGATTTGCAGGTAATTTCATTTTTGGAGAAAAAAGGGATAAAATAGCTGCTGCTTTTTTTGCTTGGTTCATATTTTTATATTCCCATGTTTGTCTTATTCAGATTATTGAAGAGTTTTTTTTTCCCCCTTTCTTGCACTTCTTTGAATGAAATAATCTTTTAGAATGTCAAATGATGTTGGTACTTATTAAAACTTATGCTAACATTATTGTGTACAAGGTGGCCAGGCATTATTTCTTTGTGATAGCAGTTATGCAAGGTATTTGTTGCCGTTACAACTTGTGGAGGCCCAAAAAAGAAGAAATCTCTGGCCATGTCAGCAATTAGTATTAGTGCTTCTAGCCTCTAGGGAGTTAAATTTAAACCTTGAAGAATTATCTGTCATATATTATGGGTGTATTTGATCTTGTGAAATTGCTTGACTATCTTCCTTTTGAGTTAAATGTTTATTGCCTAATTTCAATATTTAGTTTTGTGTTTTGTATGGGTTGGGTCGTCATCTCGCTAACCGGTTTACATCTTTTTTGAAGATTTGAGTATATCATGTTGAGATTGATACTCAAAACAGAAATATGGCTTGGGCTAAAATGTTCCATATTGTTTATTGTGGTCGACTATTGGATAAAAATTATTTTATACTAGTCATAGACTCTTAAAGTGTTTAAGCAGTATAGACCCTGTAGAAAATTTCCCACTGCTGTGTATACTTAGTGTGTGTACATGAATATCATTTAACATACTTGTTTTTGTTTTAGTAAAACTAACACTTAAAAAAAAAAACTAATTGTTTAAGAAAAAAGATTTGATAGGAAAGAAGAAATTGAGCGGTCCATTACTTTGGGTTTGAGATGGATTGGAAAATAAATTCTTAAAATATTTGTCTGAACTTAACGGCAATAGGCGAAAACATTTCTGTCTATAGGTGGTTTAAGCGGACTACAAGTAATTAATTTTTTTTTTTTTTTTGTCTTTGGACTAATAAGAAGAGGAAAAATTTTAATTCGTTAATTTTGTTAATTTAAATTATTTTTGATTATTAGAACCTCTTTTTTGTCATCGATTTAAAATGTTTTTTTTAATAAGGTTGGCAAGTTGAAATGTTTAGCCTAGCTGATCTACACTTAATCCATAATATGAGTTGAAAATTTTGCAATTATTTAATGATGAATCAAATAAATTATTGGTTATATTCATTGGATCCAATCCTAAGAATACCTTATTAACCAACTGCGATATAGCTTTTTTAAATAACAAATTAAATTGAAATCTAGCTTTGTGTAGCACTAATTAACTTTTATATATCAATAATTGATTTTATTATTGCATCATATATAATTAGAATAAAATTAAAGAAAATAACTTTTTTTTAAAATCAGATTTAAGGAATAATTTTAGGAATGGCAGCAAATGGGTTTGAAGTGGATACTTATCCATATTTGCTTTAAAAAAGAAATAATAAATTTTTTTCAAATTTATTACGAATTTAAAATTTTATTACTAAAATCGTTCAAATAGATATACACTTCATATAAATTTGCAACAAGTTATTTGTAAATTTTAAGTAAGTTATAAATTAATATAAAAATATATAAATTTACTACCTTAATTTAAAAAATAATTTAAAATATATTAATTAAGATTATATCACAAATTTAAATTTATAATTACAATAAATATAATATAATAATACTAGTGTGATTAATATTTCAAATAGTCTCAAATGAATAAATAAAAAGTACAAAAAATAACTAATACAATAAAAAAAATCAAGTCTATAATCAAAGACTTATAAACAAGTCCATTACTAATAATGTTTTAAAATAAAATTAAAAATTCAATACTAAGTTCACACATCTTTATCTTAGCTAGCAATAATTGTACCACACATTTAACACAAGGAGAGGTTAATAGAAAAAAGTATATTAATTTTTATAAAAAAATTTAAAAATGTTAATATCCACAAATACTCACTATTAAAGATATAAAAAATTAAGACAATCAATTCTTATTAAATTTATAAATTACTATTTATATTTTGAATTAATAAATTATATTTTATTGTATTACTTAAGTTTACCTTCAGCCTATATATAAAGGCTCGTATGTAACAATTTCAACATATAATCTAATACAGTAACAATGTAATTTTTATAGTATTTCCGTTACCTTTTATTTTTTTTCTTTTTTCACATGGTATGAGAGCCATAAAATCTTTGGTCTCTCCTTTTTTTCCTTTCTCAAAATTAATTCATTTTTCTCAATTTGTCAAAATTTCACCGGATACTTTTTTTCTGTCATTGTTCACTAGCGCATGGTTAATGTTCACAAATCAAAATTTCGTTGAAATTCTATTTTTAGTCACAAATCAGTCGTGCAAGTCCCACTAGCTTTCATTTTGGTCAAAACAATCTCTATTTCCACAAACAGCACAATTTTTTAAATACTGTTCATATACTGTCAGTTATTGTTCACTTACCACCAGTCACTATTTCAGTGTGTGAATAGTCACCACCCACACCAAATGATACAGAACATGCCGACAATTCCAATTCCATCAGAAGCACTCAAATTCGATACTAGCGTAGTACACACTCACCTCTCAAAGTTCCTGCCACCATCCGCCATCCAACCTAGATCCCGATAATTTTTTGGCGACTTACTATATACTGCCTATACCAAGCTAATCAGAAGGTGCCAGCCATCTCATTGTTGGAGCTGGTGCTCACGTGCCATTCCAATATTGTATGAATATTAATTGTTAATATTTATACAATAAATATTTCGAATAAAGATTGTTAATATCATATTAATATGGTATAATACTTGTAACATTAGAGACATTGTTTGATCTGAAAGAGTTCAGATCTGGTCTAAAGGAATTTAGAACAGAACTAATAGTTAGCAAAGCTGAGAGTTATAAATGCTAAAAGTTAGCACTGTTAAGAGTTAGCAGGTTATAACAGTCAGCGAGGTCTAAAGAGTTAGAACCTTGTCTATAATGGGACAAAGACCTGAAAGTATACTTGTAATGATATAATTGTAAAGAGTTGCAATAGGTGTTAAGAAATATCATTATGTAAGTATGTCTCAAAGATAATGTTCCTGATCTATAATCACCAATGCGGGTCTATCGGTGATTCACTTTATATTGATTAGTGTATGTCTATATCTGACTGGTTCAGATAGTTATTCTTAGCTGACCATGAGCTTAGAGCTTGTATAGGCATGCGGGTATCCAGTCAGAACTGGATACTGAACAGACTTATGAGGACCCCAATAGATATCCTATGACACCGTCAAAGGAAGGTACTCTCGAGTTGAGTAGTATTCGTGGTCCTTTGACCTGAGCGCCACGGTGGTCTTGTGAGTGATCCATCATGCTTTGGTTCCACATATGTCAGAGACCTTTCATGGTCTGACCGCTATGTGTCGCTGGGTATGGTTCGATGCTCATGGAGTCCAGTGTGTGTAGATACAGGATCCGTCAGCTTACGTAGGTAAGTTGTATATCCAATGCTCCGAGGTTGTATTTCATAAAGTCTTGTGGCCACAAACATAAACCCGGGAAAAGAGTTTCCCACAGGGTTAAATAATATAGCAAAAGTGTTTGCGTATATTATTTATCGAGATACGAATCTGGAGATAAGTTTATGAATGAGCAAATGGAGATTTGACGGTGCTGATCTATATCCCCGCACATTCAGGATATAAATGATGGAATGATTATACATATACATTATGACCTCAACTTGTATGGTCTGACATGCTGATTTGTAATATTCGTAACGTGTGCGTGGGGCATCGATTACGAATTAATGGAATAGTTCTATTTGACAAATCGAGTGTGGACCTAGAGAGTCCCAATATGAAATGTACTCTTTGAGCACTTGGGCAGTGTACCGTATTGAATTGTTCAATACAGTATAATTCAGCAATTACTAAAGTTACGTTAACTAAAGTATGTGGTTAAATTGGTGGGACCTACTTTAGGTTAACTTGGTAACCGAGTAAGGATATAATAGTAATTTCACTTTATGATTATTTAATTGTTAAATAATAAGAATAAATATTTATTTATTTAATTGTTAAATAAATGATTTAATTTAACTATTATTAAAGGTTAATCATATAGTTAATTTAGTTAACTTTACTTAATGGTTAAGTAAAGGTTAACCTAACCAAGGTTAAGTTAGTTAATTATGGTTAGAATAATTAAATATTTATTAACTTAAAGGTTAAGTTAAAATAATCTAACTATAGTTAAATGTTAACTAAAGTTAAGTTAAGCCAAATGAAATGCAAATGAAATTCAAATTAGTTTGGAATTTATGCATTAGTATATAAAGTGAAATGAAATTGAAAATCATGAATGTTTTTAAGATTTTAGGTTTTGCATTTTGGGAGCCAATTCAATTTGAGAAATTGAAATTGTTTATTTTGTGTTTTAAGTGTTAGAACATCAAAACAAATTAGATAAATGGTTTCTAAATGTAATAACTAAAAACATGATTTGTTTTATTTATTCAAGAGTTGAATAAAAGGAAAAACAAATTTAATTAAGTTAAATAGTTTAACTTTGAAAAATGTTTAAGAGTTAAACACATATGCTGGATTAAGATGCTGTCATTCTAGACAATCAAACCCACCCTTGTTGATTGCTAGGATTGATCAAAGATTCATTTCACGGTGGACTTCAAAGAAAATTAATCCAAAGGCTTCATTGGTGATATTTTCTCAATCTCGAATTTCAGTTTAATCAAATGTTATTTTATGTGTTCATTGTATTTAATCTTCCGCTGTGCACACTTATGTATGAGATATGTATATTGTTTGTATGATGAACACAACCTACATGCAAGCACCCTAGTTTAATTTGTACAACCCATAACCCAACACTCATGTTCACTAGAATCTGGCCTTTGATGTCCTTATACCTACATACACGCCTTCACATGCCACTGCCCCCATTCTCCGTTTAACTTCGATCCGCTCTATTTTTAAGCGAGTGTCCCGTTATTGCCACCACCATCAACTCTTCTCCATTGGATCTATTAATCCCAGGCTTCCTTTTAAAATTTCAGTGATCCAATTTGTAATAAGGGTCTCTTCGTAAACTTTAAAATTTTATAGACAGATTGTAATTTACAGAAGTATTAAGGTTATTTTATAATTTTTAAATTTTTTTAGGTCTTTTTATAATTATAAATAAATTTGTGGGTGAATCTCTTAATGCACTTGCACTCGTAGCGGATGATTTTTTTTTATCAACTTGTTTGAGTTTAAAGGCGTTGTTAAGGATATAAGGAATTAAGACAATCAATCTCTATCAAAATTATAATTATCATTTATATTTTAAATTAATATGTTATGTTCTGTCTTCTTATTTAAATTAACCTTCAACCTATATAAAAGCTCGTACATAACAATTTCAATACATAATGTAATATAATAATAATGTAATTTTTATAATATTTTCGCTGTCTTTTATCTTTTGTGTTTTTTCTCAAACCCACAATAAGTATGCACAGATATTTAACTAAATTTATATTTGTTCTATCTATTATGATTTTACTTTATGTATCAAATTTGTTCTAAATTAACTTTAAATCTTACCATTTCCTAATATAATTGAGATTAAACTTTTTTATTAAATAAAAATCTTGCAAGGCTGATTAATAAGTAGACAAGACTGAAAGAATGGAGCAATAACAAGTGAACCAAAAGCAACTTCATGCCCTCAAAGTAATTGGTAAAATTTTGTTGATTTAATAAAAAATAAAAAAACGAAACGTTTATTAAACATCATTAAAAAAAAATAGCTTCTAGAAGTTAAAATTTAAAATAATATCCAATAAGAAAAACCGGAAAAGCAAATAAATATGCCTGGAGATATAATTAATCTTAAAAAATAATGTGGAATTACTAGACATAAGATTTCATGATCTAGTGGTAATCACTACGACAGCTATCTTTCCGTTCCCGGGTTCGAAGCTTCGGATTTTCATTTTTACCAAGTTGCTTTTCTTTCTTGTTGAAACTCATCAACCCCAACCCCACCATGGATCAGGATCAAGATCAAGACAAGCCCTCTTATCAAAAGGTTCGTTCTACTTAGTACTCTACACTAAATTTCGTTTCACGTCCTTCAATTTCACCATGATTTAAAGTTCAGATCCGAGTCCTAAATAATCTTTCCAAATCCCTCCTCTTGTTTGGTTAAGTACGCTCCCAAAGCTCCGCCGTCCCGGAAGCCGAAACTTACCGCTCCTAAACCGTACGTCTTTTGCTTTGCTTTCTCTGTTTTTTTCTCAACATTAATTTTCATTCATTTTGTTTTCGTATGTTTTTCCGAATGTTGTTCTTGTTTTCATGTTAATTTTGTCACCGTAAAATGTAAATGCAGTGAACGGAAAATTGAAGATGAAGAAGCTCACGTCCAACGACTCATGCGCCAACTCAACGTAATTCAGTCTGATTGAATCTTTTCCTTTTTCTTGTATCTTTTTTTTTTATCTTATCTATTTTGTTTTTGAGATTTGTTGCTTAATTAATGGCAGTAGAATTGTCGTCAAAATAAGGGCGTGTTTGCGTTATTGCTTCAAGATTGCCAAGAGTTCAGTTTACTTCCTGATAAATAGGAAAGGGACACGTGGTCCTTGATATCTTTTATCAAAAAGGTGCAAAAAAAATTTTTTTAAATGATGTGGGCTCAAGTGTGACCAAGGCATCATGACCTTTCAAAGATAAATGGCACTGGTAATGCTTTAAGGACTTCAAATATATTGGGATGAACTTATTTGAATTTTATTGGTCTTTGGGAATTATTTCATGAGTGTCTTGTATGATGCCAAGACACATCCTCTTAAAAAAAGAAGAAGAAAAGGAAGGCTAGAAAAAGAATCCTTTTAAAATATTTCACCTTTTTTTCTTCTTTTTACTTTCTCTAAATACTACATAAATGAAAACCGAACGCATTCATTGGATGCCCAGTTATGTGAGGCATGTATTTCAAGTGTATGCTATTGGTTTATTGTGATAAGCACTGAATTGTTATTTATGAGTTTGTAAAGGATATGAGAATACATAGCATTGGTTATATTTGTATTTTTACTAGATACTGTGACGAGATGTTTTATCCTCACTTTTCAAATAATTGATTTATATGTCACTGCATTTACAGGAAGCAAATGCATGGCAAAGGCCTAAAGAGAAAAAATGTAATTTCTCTTCAGCTACTGCATTCTAATTTTCTACCTGATATATCAATTTCGTCATTTACCATAATTAGTTTTTGATGTGTTGCTAGCCATGTTCTCTATGTTGAATGTGAAAGGACTCCAATAGTGGCATTCCCTCAGGATATGAATTCAGTGATCATATTGTATGTCGAGTACACTATTAGTAACCTCACTCGTAATATATTTAGATGCTGAGTGAGGAAAGAAATATGGAATAGACTTTGCTTCTTGGGTGTAGTTTGGATGATCGTGAATATCCCCAAGTTTGAGTAAAATTAGAGGACAAAGATTGGTGTTTCGTAAGTGAGGAAAGAAATATGGAATAGACTTTGCTTTCTGGGCGTAGTTTGGATGGTCGTGAATACCACCCGAGTTTGAGTAAAAATAGGAGGTAAGGATTAGTGCTTCGTAGCTGGGGTTTCTCTTCTCCATCCAAATCATTATATATATATATATATATGGAATAGACCTTTTTTCCTTTTGGTGTTAGAAAGTTAATACTAATTGGAAAACAACTTAAGTCAAAATAAATAGATGACTAAATAAGTAAATAAATTGATCAGAACCCTTGCAGTTTGGTAGTTTAGGAATCCTATAAAATTATCATGACCTCTGGTAATACTATAGAAATAGATGTGTTTGAGTTATAAATTTATAATTGAAAGTTAGGCTGTGAACAAATGTTATGGTCAAAATAATCTGTATGGTTGGAATTGAGACTCTTGGTTTGGATAGGTGGGACTAAATCAATTGTTCCAGAATTTTGTTCTTCTTCAATAGTCAAGTGAGGATTTATTGCTGTTTTTTCTCTCTCAACCCTTTCTTGCAGTTGATGCATGTAGAAAATAACGTTTGCAATAAAAGGCAACAGTGAGAAGCTAAAAGTTAAGTAAAAAAATTTGTGATAAACCTTTGAGCATTTCAAAGGGGTTTAAAATTTTGGAATGAGGAGAGGTACAAAGTAGATTAAATGAAATGAACTATTGTAATTATACTTTCTATTATCATCCACCTCATCTTCAGAGTTTGATCCTGCAGCTTCAGCACAAGTTGTGTTTGGTGCCAGCAACTCAGTGTCACCTTCCATAAAGACATTCGGTGCTCGCAGGGAAGTGAGTAGCACGAAAGGTACTGATGCAGAGAGAAAAGATTCTACTTCTGATGAAAGGCCAATTGTCAGTATTTCACCACCAACTCCAAGAGAAGATGGAATTGCTCCAAGTACTTCAGATGCATCGGCTCAAAAAATCAAGGAAGACTATAAAGAACCTTGGGTAACTAATCAAGAGTCTCTCTCTTGCTCGCATGCCCTCATGCACTAAGATTAGATTTCCTTATCACAATGCAGGATTATGACAATACTTATTATCCAACCACTCTTCCTTGGAGGAAGCCTTTCTCTGGTGACCCAGGTGTGCTTGCAGATGCATTTAAAATTTTGTCACTATGTTAGTGGTATGTCTAGTACTTATCTCCTTGAAAATGAATTGGCTTAAATACCCTCATTGTTCATGATTTATATCCATTAACTGAACTTAAGTAGCCTGTATCATTGAAAACAAATTGATCTTAATCCAAGTATGTTTTATGGGAATGTGTTACTCCTTGTACTGTACCTACCTGCACTACCCCATTTTATCTTAATATTCCTTTAATTGGGGGCTGGTGTTCACGGATATGGTTGTATTCTGCCCCTATTTCAGAGGCATTTTATATGTTTTTTTCTTTCTAAAATTCCCTTGAAGGAGTTTTGGGCACACTCAATTTGTTCAATAGCATTAGATGTACACTTTAAGATGCCGAAAATTAGAGGGTGGGGAACTTCATTTTAATAGTATTGACTACTTTGCCATATATGGGCTTGGCCCCATGATTATTTAGTTTTATCAAGTCCCACAGTTTTTTATGGTACAAGAACTGCAGAGCAATCATATTTATGTTGTCATTTTCTGAAGCTCTTGGTTTTGAATTCATTTTGCTTGTTGCTTTCAGAACTTCTTGATGAGGCAGAATTTGGGGAGGCTGCCAGAAACTTGGAGTATGATGAGAACACTATTAATTCTGCTTCAAATCTTGGACTGCTGGTGAGTAATTAGAGGATTACGATAATGTTGAGCAGTAATGTTCTGATATTTTTGACCGGACAGGTTGTTTAAAATTGATTATAGGAGGAATGTGAGAAAGGAAAGATGCTGTTCTTTCAGCTTCCTAATAAACTGCCCGTGGACAAGCAATCAGCCAGCAGAAAGGGGAAAGACAATGTTGAAAGCTCTAAAGCATCTGGAAGAGCTGATGCTCAAAAGGACATGGATTTGAAAGAATTGCCTGAGGGGTACATGGGGAAAATGCTGGTTTACAAGAGTGGAGCTGTCAAGTTGAAGCTAGGAGATAACCTGTTTGATGTGAGCAGCACAATTCTTATCTAATAAACAACACACTTGCACATGCTCATTCTCAGATACACCTTTTTATCAAGTAATTAAGAAGTGAATAGAGAAGCCCTTGTGCCAAACATCCATTTTCCTTACCTGCTCTCTGTGTCTTTGGGATACACTATCAAATAGCATAAGTTACCAAGATATCCATAGAGCACAAATAAATATTAAACATGTTTGGGATACACTATCAAATACTATAAGTTACCAAGATAGATTCCTCTCAATAATATTTTTGCCACCACTTTTCAGGTTACAATATGTTTGCTTTTGCTTATAAGATCAGATAAATGTTTGCAGGTTTCACGTGGTTCAGATTGTGCATTTATTCAAAATGTTGTGGCGATCAACACTAAAGAGAAAACCTGTTGCAATCTTGGAGAACTTGACAAACGAGCAGTTGTAACTCCAGATAATGATTCTATCTTGAAACTGTGATGGGACTTGGACTAAATGTGACAAAGCCACCAGAATGCATTTTGGTATGGTAGCAGAATTCTCAGCCTGATTGAACTAGGAGGAACATGTTGATGCCTGACTTCCTTGGTAAATATGTATCTAGAAGTACAGCAATGCTAACTGAGTAGCTTGTGAAATTGCTTCAGGAAAAGCTTAGGTGCCATTCTTGACCTATATCTTTTGCTAGACAATAGACAATTTCCGAGTTGAGAAGATGAAGTTCCCCAATTCCCAATTTTATTTGTATTTTTACTGGAAATCTTCATACACCATGCGATGTGAATATACAAAGTCCCGTTGATAGACAGGAGGGAATTGAATGAAGCTGATGGTATATGAAACCAAGAAATGGGACGTCAGAAACTGAATGGTTTAACTTAGGGAATATTGCTAGGAAATTTCCTGTTCCTTAAAATCCATTGACGCTCATTGTTTGCACAACAAACATGTTCATATTAGCATCCAAAACCTTATACTGCAATGACTCCTATTCTCATAGATGGCGATGGGTTCTCTTCGGTAACTACGAATACTTGGGAAATTTATTAGTGTCCCCTGATCCTAGACGAATGCTTCAGTCGGTCTAGGACTCTTAGTGACTAATAATAACAATTATGAGCTCGCATCATCTCACTTGATGTTTCCTTTGTCATGTTGGTCCTCTTCATACTAATATTTACAACAATTAAGTATCTGATTGTCGGTATTCTCTTTTAAGGACGTATGGGGTGCAATCCTGATATAAGAAAATTTGCTCCCTGCAATCAGAATATTGAATCTATAGCAAGTTTTTAATTGAGTGTCCTCAATGCTGCTTCGAATTTTACCATATCTCATCATACACAGGAAAAGCACAGCCATTTGCTATGTTTTAAGGGTTGGAGGAGCAATTGAAAGAGAGAGAGAGAGTGAGAGAGTTAATTACTACTCAAAACTACATGGCCAGGAAGCAACACATGGATGACGTTATAGAGCTAAAGCATGAAACATCCCAACATCATACACATAACCTACCAACTAATTAAGCCACCATTAGAGTCACTACCTTTACAAAATAAAAACATCCCAAATATTCACACCATTCCACACTGCACTTGAATTTGCTAACTTAAATGTCCCTTCTTTCATTGTCTTTTACAGGCACAACTAAAAGACACCAACAATGCACCCCGTTGGAAACTTCCTCAAGTCACCCAACGGGTAAATATTACCTGTCACGTCATTGAATTATTCAAGTCCTGCTGGCTTGAATCACAACCACAACCAACAGGACCACAATGGATAAAAGGAATGAGGTTCTCAGCTTTTCCTCAAATGAATCTGTTTGTCCTCCTGTCGTAGCTTTTGTTTCTGCCTTCTCATCATCGGGTGGTTTGAACAACTCATTCACAATATTCGAGATTTTCTCCATTACTTCCATGACTTTCACCTTGGTGTTGTCAAAAATCCACATGATGAAGTTTGTCGCTGGATTTGAGTCATCAGAAGACTCTTCTGAACTCTCTGATCCATTGTTTTCAGCTGCATGTACAATGAAAAGTTCAAGTCCCCAATCGAATTCAGATTACTTTTTCTTATAACCTACGATATCAACTAGATAAAATCAGTACTAGCCTTTCATCCAAGTTTCCACAAAGCAAGCAATCACTTGATTGAACATAAATTCGAAATTCAAAATCATATTTTATTCATTTATTTTTAGTAAAATAGTGTGACTCACAACTAGACTGAAATGGAAAGTGAAGTGAAAAATTATTGGCAATGAAATACCATAAACTGAGCACCTATTTGAGCCATCAAAATATATTGTATGTACAAATATAATCTTCATGAGATTAACATGTGCGGATCAGAAAATTTCAATTAAATATCTACACTCAACTTCCTACAAACCTGCATAGAATGACTCCTTGACCTCCCATACCGCCTCATTGTTCAAAACAGCTGAATCTGAAGATAATGAAATGACCGTTCTCTGGAAAGAAAAAAAAAAGCCTAACTAAATGCAGACAAAATTTAAAAGAAGAAAACACATGTGGAGTTCTATGAATACAAAATCGATCTAGCAAGTTAATCGTCGCTTTTAAACTAGAAAATGAAATGCAAAAGCCATGGTTCTAATTACTTCAATGTCTGACCAAAGATTAAATGGCAGTATTCTTGTTCTAATCCAGTCATTAAAGTCCTACACTTGCATTATACTACCTAACACTGCAATCCCTATCGCACTTGGACATAATAAATTGTGAGAAGTTTATATTTTAAATCAAAGAGGGAGAAAACTTCTACCACAGTTACTTCTTATAATAGTAGTAGAAAGCACCTGAGTTGATGGCTCAGTCTGTAATAAATGAAAAGCATCGTAAACTCTGTCAGATACACAAGGCTGCAACATTCTTGTATTATTAAGATGCAAGGAGGGCTCTATCCGATCCAATTCCTCATCCTTGTCCAAATTAGAGGCGAACTTATCCCTCACAAGCTGGGAGTATGAAGCAGGTTCAAAAACCCTATAAATTCAGAAACCATTCAAAGGCAGCAAATTACAAGTATTAATTCAGATATGCTGAATGCCAATGCAACTTAATAATTCCAAAAATATAATTACACGCAAATAATCATATAATTTATAGCATTTGGAAGAATACTGGGGCAGAAAGCATTTAAGTATAATTTGATATTTCTTCAGAGATAACAAGTATCTTTTAATTCTAATGAAATCAGGTATATAAATTTTCCACAAGATGAATAAAACTACCAAAGCAAGAGCACGGGCAAGAATCACAAATAATAATGACTGGAGCATCACATGCATCAGTTGTGTTATACAAGTTCAAGGTTTAAGTAATAGTAAAACTATTACCACAATTATGAAATTAAAACTTAACGCATAATCAAATTGCTTCTTAAACACCATTATAATAGTCACAGGTGATGAAGATAAAATGGAACTAGAACTAAACTAGGGAGTGCATTAATGTCAAGCATATAGATGCTTCAGATTGTGTGAAATAGCAATCAAAATATATATCTGTCAATAAACTTTTACTGAACTATTCTCTTGCCTGGCAGAAAGTTTTCTTGATGGATAAGTTAAGTTGCATTCAATCATTTTCATGGCCATCAAAATTACCATCATCTCCATTGTCAAAATGTTGATTGCAAAATAAAACTTGTAAGATATTATACATACTTAACCAACAAGACCAACAACAATTCCCTAATTTTTCCGATTAGAAAGGTTGAGACACGCATCATATTCCATCACCATAACATTGATCACACCACCAGCACCCACCGCAAAGTTAATAATAACACCAAAATAATTGCCAATACATTAAACTCAAAAGCAGCAATAGTATTTCTAAACTATTTCAAAACAGCAATCCAAACAACAATAGCAACAGAGCCTCCTGAAGCCTTTATAAGACAAGTAAGAAACTAGCAATATCCACAATCCAGTAAACAGTAGAGGCATGAAAGCACGAAATCATAACATTACTACAATAATTAACAAGTGAACAACATTAACAACAACAGATTAGTTTGATATACAAAAAAGAAATGCAAAACGCCTTCAGAAAAAAGAAAAAGAAAAAGAAAAAAACTTACTGTTGAAGCGCAGAGACAGCGCTATGAACTTCATCAAGGGAAGGAACAGGCCCAAGAACGAACTCATCAGCAAAATACCCATGTGACTTCTCATTTTCAAATCCATCAACAGAAACCCAGTCATACTCATCACAGCAAGAAGAACTAGCAAAAGCGGGCAGACTGGGCACAACCCCAGAACTAGCAGAAATTGGGATATTATTTTAACAAAACGGCGAACTCACAGCAGCAGCAGACAAAGAAAGATGATTATTATTATTATTACTCCTATTATGGGAAGGCCTGGAATTAGCAGTATGTGAATAGAATGGGATTCTTTTTGCTTTATTTCAAAGTCTTTTTGCCCTTCGTTTCTTCTTCTTGCTTCCGGTGCTCCATTTATGTTGAAAATAATACGTTTACGTTGTTTTTTAAATATTAATGAAATAAAGTCAGGGCTAGCCCTTCTTAATCTTGATGATTTTTTTTTTTTAAATTTTAGATGAATTTTATAATATTACATATGATAGGTCTGTTGATATATATCAGATAATTATTGAAATTTTTTATTATAATTAAATAAATTTTTTATAACTCGCCTGAACCTACTACTCTAAAAGCGGAAATATAACAGATTCTGATGAACCTATTCTCAGAGGGATATCTATCTTATGTTTCGGATGAGAAGTCGACCTTCATGCAAAAAGTATTTAATCTCATAAAGAGAAAAACTACCTTACAAAAAAAAAAAAAAATACCTTATAAAAAGAAAAACGGCTTCATACAAAGGATTATTATGTAATGTACTACTAAAATTACAAAAAAACTCTCCACAATACAATTAAAAAATTTTCAAACCCAATCTATTACAGTATCTAACAACCAAACGACAACCGCAATATGTGTAATTCTGTGAGGTAGCTAGCGACGGAGCTTGATGGTTAGGCAATAACAGTGAGTTGGAGTCAAAGGAGGAGAGACAGAGCAAAAGAAGAACACTCATCGGTGACACGCCTGAGTTGGCAGTAGCCCAAGTCGGTTATGTCTTAGATCGACCACCATGGCCGAAGGAGATGACGAGCTGCATGGCCGCCAGGAAAAGCGACTGGGAGACGCGATGCTGACTAGATCTATTCAAGCATCGACTGAGGATGGGCCTCTCACCGGAGAAAATGGCTGTTGTACAATAACAAGTTCAGAAAGCTATTTAGCCGCTGAGAGGCGCGTCAATTAAAGGTGCCAATCAGTGCAACGGCCTTACAGTACAGCGTAATGGCGGCGGCATAGCTTCTATACCAGGTTGGGGTGTTGACGAGTACAACCATCGAAGAAGCGAAGGGAGAATAGAAGTTAACTGGAAATAACTCAAGAACAGGAAGAAAATGTAAGAAACTATAAAGAAAAAAAAAAGAAAAAAGAAACTAAATAGCTAAAACGTGGTGGTAGGGAACCGAAAAAGAGCGACCGGAGAGGGGGCTTTCTTCTTTTTTGAGATGTTTTCCTTAGGGCATCAAAAAAGTGGTGATGGTAATATTGACTCTTTCAAAATAAGTTGTTTGCCCTTTTTTTTTCAATTTTTTTTTTTAATTTTAAAAGTATAATTACTCATAGGGGTGGGTATTATTTTCGAACCCGACATGTTTCATTCGGAAATTTTGGGTCGGAATGAAAACGGGAATAGATTCGGGACTCATTTGGGACAGAAAATTCTGTCCCGAATGGGACGAGTCGGGTTCGGGAATTTCTCGAATGCGAACAAAAATTCTCGTCCCGAATCCAACTCGACTCAAATTGTCCCGAATTATTCCGAACCCAATCCAAACCGTCTTGAATTGTCTCGATTTGTCCCAAACCCGAATCAAAACTATATCTTTTCAAAATAATTTTTTTTTCAAAAAAATTAAAATTTTTTAACTCAAAATATGTTCTGATCGAAACATATTTCAGTATCTCAATTGAGTTCGAGTAAGAGTAAAAAATTTTTAAACTCAACCCAAACTCAAAATTACTCGCCTCTAATTACTCCGTATTGAAGTCATTGTTCTTTTGATGTCATTAGAAGTTAAAAAAGTGTTTAGCGATGGAATGTATCATAATTCGTGAAATTACATTTAGATTTGAGATAATAACATTTGGGTCCCTAAATTTTCTTACAGTTTCTCAGAAAAGAGCATAGTTTGCCTATCTTTATGGAAGAGATCCCTCAATCTTCTTTCTTTTATTTATGTATAATTTTAATGAAATTTATTAATATTTACAAGTAAAATACTGTTGAAATTAACTAAGACTGAATAAAAAACTCTACATCTAAATTTTTAAGGTGAACTTTATCATTATTTTTAAGAGTAATGTTTTACTTTTTAAATTATATCATAAATTTTAAATGAGATGTTAAATAATTATTAAATAAAAAAATATTATAATAAATTATTATAAAAATTAATCACTTAATACTTATTTGATACTTTATTTAAAATTTAAATTTAAAATGTGTAGATTATTGTATTAAAAGAATTGAATTTCACAACTTTCACATTAGAGACATAGGGTACTGATCATCTCGTCTAATAATTAAGAGTTAATTGGCGAGGTCCCTGAATTCCAAAATAACTAATAGCCAAATTGAAACAGTAAGTATCTTTGTCTTTCAATATGATTTATTAAATTGAGGACCTACTATATACAAATAGCCAAATTGTCTTTATTAAAAAAAAATTAGGACATAAATATTATTATCTAATTTAGCTTCAAACGATGAACCCGTTCAGTAAAATATTTATAGCGTATATCAATATAGTTATGATTTAAACTTGTTGGAAATTATACTTCTTGCTTTGCTCGTAGTTTAGATGATCATAAATACCCTTTATGTTTGTTGGCAACTGAATTTAGGGGTGAATAAAAATCGAACTAATTAATTTTTGATCGGTTTAATTTAGTTTGATTTAGAATTTAGAAACTGATCAATTTTATTTATTTAGAATTGATAGATTTAGTTTAAATCAAAAATATATATTTAAAATAGAATAAAGATTAAAAATATTTTTTAAACTTTAATCAATTGATTTCGTTAAAATCAAACTGATTGATTTCGGTTCGATTTTATTTAAGATTGAACTGAACTAAAATTAAATTTACCCATCTTTAACTAAATTTCAATAAAAAATAAAGAACAAGAATTAGTGTGTAGTTAGTAAAAATTATTATTAAAAATAAGCATGAATTTCTTAAACTAGTGCCTTTTTAGGGAAATATTTTGTGTGTAACTAATATCTTTTTTTCAATGAAACTATCATCTAACATGTGAATGTGATATTTTCGTTTCTTTGAAAAGAAAAATAAATGGTCAAAAAATAGTTACACTTTTCAACTTTGATTCAATACTTTTTTATTTTAAATAATTATTAAATAATAAAATTATATAATAATTAATTTTAAAAAGTTACAAATACTTGATATAAGTAATACAAAAAATTTGGAAAAAAAAATTAGAAAGTCTACGCATTATTTCAGTGATGATAATGTTGTTGCGTTAAAGGAAAACTTTTTCTCTTAATTTTGGAAAAGAGATGCGTATAGGTGGCCTTAAAATATTTAATTTATTTTATGAATTTTATATTAATTCGGCTGGGATGACACATACTGTGTTTAATTTGACAATTAATCCTTTACTCGTGGGCATGGACTACCTTCAATTTTCACAAACTCCCTTCTCAAAACGAACCTAATACTAATGTAATTTAAAGTACTTTTTATTCTTTTATTTTTATTTTTATTTTTTAATAATATTATATATAAAAACTAATTATACAATCTCACTTTCTTATTTGACATATTATGATAAGAATGTTTAAAATATTATCACATTACTTTTTCTATATTTATCATTTCAGTCATATTATGCTACATTATATAGTTTAAGTAAGTGTTTTTTTATAATTAATTAGAGTAATATTATATTTTTTAAGTAATATTATAACATTTTCTTTTTAATAATATATCAAGTAATTATTAAAAATAATTTATATTAATTTAAAAAAAAAAGTCCACCACTCATTGGTTAAGTAATTAAGAGTTAAAGTTGGAGTTTCCTTTCATATATAATAAATTTATCTAATTTTTAATGAAATAAATTTAATCTTTCTGAAATTTGGATTTATAAACTTTATCTCAACAAATATTATTATTATATGTTCGGATAGATTTTTGATCGTAAATATCTTTAAATTATTGTAATATTTTTAAATAAACCACCCACTTTATCCCAAAACTATATTTTCTGTTAAAAAATAGCCATTAATATCTTTCAAGCTGTAGCCTGTGGCCCCTGGTCACTTTTTTTATTTTGTTAAAAGGAATAATTAATAGATAAATTATCATTTTAATCTCTATATTTTTATTAAATTACTTATTAAATTTTTTAATATTTTAAAATTTATTAATTACATTATTTAAGATAAAAATTTAAATATAAAAAGAATAGAAAAAGTTGTAAAATGAGAAAAATGTGAAGAGTGAAACTTCTCTCTTTATATTGATTTTAATAAAATAGTGTATGTATTTTTTTACTTGTTTACATTGTGAGCTATCGGTATTATATACAAAAACTCAACAATTGTACAAATGAGTAGTTGATGTAGTCATTATTTGGTGACTCAGCCTAAACTGTTGTCATTCTCATCCATTTGATCATCTTGAATTGTACTTTTATTTTTTTAATTTAGCCACCTTTATTATGTTATTATCAGTTTGTGCATTGCCAATACAGCTCCTTTTGCTGTCTTTTTTTGCAATGCATTTTAATTTTTTGCTCTGAAATCTGTAAAGCCTCCTCCTGCTGCCCTACAATTCGGTGCTTTTTGTGCCTTACTTTGCAGTGTCTTTCTGCTGGTACATAACAATTTCTGCAGGATTTAAAGTTGAAGTCCATAATACTTGATTTGATATTCCAACAGAAAAAAGTAGCTAAAAATATTCTTAAAGCTTAAAGGATTTAATTAGTAAGTTTTAAAATATTAAAGATTGTGTGAGTATTTCAACAAAAATGTAAGAATTAAATCATCAATTTTTCTAATTAATATTATAAACATTGACATTTTTTCGTTGCACAATTTCCTTCTCAGTCATTGTAGAACGTGAGGTAAATTTGTTAAAGTGAAAAATATTGAATAAATTTGAAAGTTGTGGGAAAAGTAAAGAACGAAAAAATATATATAGAAAAAATAAATAATCAATACATTCCAAGTTTGTAGAGATACATAGTAGATAATGCTGTCCGGTTTATTGTGTCGAACAAGTACTCAATTGCAATAATAAACAATTGGGGGGGCTTAGTAAAAATATGTCATAAGAAGTGCCCTGTGTTAGTATAATTTATTTTTAAATTATTTGTGGTGCTATATAATGACAATAATGGATGTATTTTCAAATTGTGGACCTATATCTATTTTATTTTTGCTAACATTAATTTCAATGCACAATCCATAACTGAAGTCAACAGATATGTGTATTTGTCCTTGTAAGTATGTTTATTATGGTTATATATATTTGTTACGTTACTCCAAAAATTATTGACGTTTAATTTTGGACTTCTCGATTAAACTGGAGTCAAATTCGAAATTCTTTAGCCAACAATTGATGAAAATGGTTGTGATACGTGAATAAACCACTTCAAATATTTACAAAATCTCTAGATGGTTGGGATCTTTTAATGCTATACAAGAATAATCAATTAAGGCTAATTTATGGTAACTCCAACGAAAACCCTGTATGTCTAAGTCATAATGATAAAGTTTTGGGAAAAAAATATGGCGATTTAGAAAAAATTAACAATTTTTTTTGAAGAGAAATAATTCTTCTCCCTATGTGAGAAAATATCTCCTATATATTAAGTTTAGTGTGATTTTAGGTCTTATGAAAAAAATTTCTCGTCTTTTCTTAGCTCTATCTCTCTTTAAACTTTTTTAAAAGTGTATTTAATTCTCTTAAGTGTTATGTTTAATTCGTTTTCAATTATTTTTAAGTGTCATATTTTGTTTTATCTTTAAATTCTCCTTGGATATTTTTTAAAGTGTAATTAATTTATTTATTAACTCTTAAATGCTATGTTCAATTCGTTTTCAGTCGCTTTTAAGTATCATATCTTGCTTTATCTTTGAATTCATTAGAAATATTATTAGTGTATGCCTTAACGAGGAGTAATCAATTTTGATTAGTCTTTGTCGACAAGTGATCAACCTTAATAAGAAGTGCTTGGACTTGTAAAACAGTAATGAGGATTATGGTAATTAGTTATAGATTATTCATATAAGAAGTGACTCTCTTTTGACCATATATTAGGACTCTTCCATCATGTGTTGAAAGCGGGTCCACTAACCAAGAAGAGAGCTCTTCAATTTTAGTTTCAAAGAGTGTTCATATGTAGTCAATAAGAACTTTTTTTTATATGTAAAATAATGATTATTCGTCTACAAAGTGATGAATATTGAGACATTAATTTAACTTAGTATTATTTTTGAGCCGAACACAAATTCTTTGGGCCGACTCTTTTAAACCTTTGTAGATTAAGCCTAAATTTTAAAGAGCAACAAAAATAAATTTACCAAACACATCATCTATACTATTAAAACTTCCATCACTGTCAATAACATATTTTAGTAAACACTAGTTGTTTTTTCTTACTGCTGATTATTTATTCAACACAATATAATTATATTATTTCGCAAGCTATAACAATATTAAATTAACCCTTAAAAGTTTTATATAAACACTTTTTTTTTAGTTGAAATTATAAACTAAACTGCTTATATTTTTTTAAAAGCAACCCAAACAACTTTAAAAAAAAAAAGCATGTAAAGTTATTGATCAACATGGCATGTCTCGTATAGTTTGATTAAATTTAAAAATCCCATGTACCGTGAATGTCTAATTGTAGAACAATTTTTTTATCCAAATTTCAAATTTTTTTTAAAAAATTCATCCTTCCCTTTGTATGAGAAAAAGACCAAAATAATTAAAAAAAAGAAGTTGGCGGGACGAGGATTGGAAGCAGCCCAATAGACAAAGGTCCGTCCAGGCAATGAAGCGGTAGAATTCCGTCGAGGGCTAATTGGTCATTTGTTGAAGACATTTTTCGCACGCACTTCTAAAACCCTACTCGAGGGTGGAGGGGCCTTCATTTCATATTCATATAACTTCAGTCGCCAGATTCCGAGCCGAAACTCTTGCGCAGAAGAGCTCAACGAACAATGGGTACGCATTTCTCTTCCCTTCTCTTCTGATTTCTGATTTCTGATTCCTGATTCCTGATTCCTCTCATTTCTCTGTATTTTTTCATTTGTAATACTTTGATAAATCTTCATTATATCCTCTAACGTACAATCGATCCCATCTTGTTCTTTTTGTTTAACTTGGGATAATTAGATCCGAACAAAAGACGCGTTTTATAATTGGCTCTAAGAAGGGATTTTGTTGTTTCGGTGTATTTTTTAGAAACTTAAATCATCTGGTTGGTTGCTGAGAAAATGAAAGAAAATGGACTTCAAATGTAATGTGTATCGTCTTGTTTTGTTATCTGCATATTGAAAAAATCTCGTGTGTATAGGTAAATTAGATTTACTTGTGTTTTCTTTTTGTTGTTAAATCTATTTTAGCTATACTTGTGGTGATTTTCTTTTTGGGATTATATGAATGAAATTAGGTGCTTACAAGTACATGTCAGAGCTATGGAGGAGGAAACAGTCGGATGTGATGAGGTTCTTGCAGCGGGTGAGGTGTTGGGAGTACCGTCAGCACCCTTCCATTGTGCGTGTCACTCATCCCACTCGCCCAGATAAGGCTCGTCGCTTGGGTTACAAGGCCAAGCAGGTAAATAGATTTAGAGGTTACTATCTACTGATCACTACTTCCATTCATCTGGAGTTTCATCTTTGTTTTTGCTGGTATTGTATGTTATTTAATTTGTTTTTGCTTTGGCCATTTGACTTTTTTATTAATGATATAACCATGAATTCGAGGTATGTTTTAGGGGCGTAATTCTGGTTCGTATTTTCTTTTAACAGTTTAAAGCTTATTTAATTTAAAAAGTGTGAGAATAATCTGCAATGTATACATTCTATTCTCTTCTCCTCATCTTCATTTCTCTCTCTGTGGCAACCTCTGCCGCTCCTGCTCTAAGGTTTTATAGATGTATTAAATTTTTCTCCTGCTGGTGGTCTGCAATTAGTGACTATAGTGAATTATCTTTACAGGGTTATGTGATTTACCGTGTACGTGTAAGACGTGGTGGACGAAAGAGACCAGTTCCTAAGGGTATTGTATATGGCAAACCGACAAACCAGGGTGTCACCCAGCTGAAATTCCAACGCAGCAAGCGTTCAGTTGCAGAGGAACGTGCAGGTCGGAAGCTGGGTGGCCTTAGGGTTCTCAACTCATACTGGATCAATGAGGTGGGTATAAGGTTTCTTGTTTTTAAATATTTGGAGGCAAGTTTATGATATTTATAGCATTCATAAAAATTGAATATTAGAATTGGAAATGTGAAAGCATTTCTCAATCCTCATTTGCATTTATTGAATGTGTTTTATGTTGTTTGTGTTGGTAAACTGGTAATGAGAACTGGAATAATTTGGATATTTTGAAGTGTTGTCCTTTTGGTTTCATGGGGTGAGACCTGGTGATTTTTGTCTTGGAACTGAATCTTTTCCTTTTTATTCACTACTCTTTGGAAGAATTGTACATAAGTTCATGCGAGTTATAACATTTACCCCCATCATTGCAGGATTCAACTTACAAATACTATGAGGTAATCTTGGTGGATCCTGCACACAATGCAATCCGTAATGACCCAAGGATCAATTGGCTATGCAAACCTGTTCACAAGCACAGGGAGCTTCGTGGACTCACTTCTGCTGGAAAAAAGTACAGAGGTCTACGAGGAAAGGGACACTTGCACCACAAGGCACGACCTTCAAGAAGGGCAACCTGGAAGAGGAACCAAACTCTCTCTCTCAGGCGTTACCGTTAATTTTTGTTTGTTTACTTGGTGTTTCTATTGTCACCCTAGTTTATTTGCTGTTGAGTTTGAAACCCGAGACAAGTGTTTTGGGTTAGTTTTGTTTGACATGGTTAAGATTGTTTCATTCGGGCAATTGAATTTTGTATTTCCTAAGCTGATTTTGAATGCTTTCTCACATGAATTATCTGTTCTGTTCTTGGATTCATTCCCCGTCAATTCTTTGCCTTTTATATGGTTGGTTTTCCTATATGCCATATCTGGGAAAGACCTATTTTTGACCTTGATTCTGATGGATTTGCTTTATTGGGTGATTAAGCCTTTGGTAAATGTTTCAGATGTGTTCATGTTTCTGCAGAATTTCCCCCATTGCTCTATAAGTTTATCTGCAGAATGTATACAAATGTTGTTCCTTTTGTTTCAGGAGTTTGGTAATTCAGATTTGCAGGAGTCAGTGCTACTTTTTTCTCAGTATTGAAAGTCTAGGAAATGAAATGTCATTTTTTTTTTCAAAAAATAAAGTAGCATGGCAGTATCTACAAATATAAGGCACTTATAAGACTTATAAAAGATATAATGGCTTCGAATTTATAAAGGCGGTCCTCTTCATGTCTTAGGTTGGGAAAAACCACTTTAGGAAAGAATTCTAAATAACGAAAGATAATGATATGTTGACGATTCTATTTATTTATACTTAAATAACGAAAGGTAAGGATATTAACTTTTTCTTTTGACTGATATTAACTAATTATTGATACTAATAAATTTCAATTTTTGTGATTTATATATTAGTAGCAATTTATTTTGATAAAGTGAAGTCATCTCCAATAAATTTGTTAATTGATTATCTACTTAATAAAGATGGTCATCATCATGTAAATTTGTAAAATTGAATTTAATAATATTAAGGGTGTGTTGATTCGCAATGACTTATGATTGCAGTATTTTTTTTGTTTTATTTTTTATTTAATTTAAATGTTTTTATCTAAAAAACAAAAAAACAAACCATTAGGTTGTGCTACGTGGCTGTGTTATATAGTAAATGTATAACTATACTGTTGTTTACGGTATCAATATTTTATTATTACCTAATTTTAATCTTCATCACTGATTTTCTTATAGATAAAAGTTAACTTCTTTTACGGGTAACAATTTATCTTAAATTTTTATTAAAAGAAGTTATATTTATACATTAAAATTTTAATTTATTAAATTATTTAACAATATTAAGAACATTAAAATAATTAGCCATATAAACATAAAAAAAACATAAAAGTTTTAGAGTTGAACATGAATTAATCAATTTTTTTAAAAAATAGTCATAAATTTAAATAATCTAAATGTAAATTGTAATATATTTGAGGGGAAACCATATCAATAATAGTAAGAAATAAATAATTATAAACTAATATACAAAAAATTAAAAATTTAACTTCAATGATCATTAACACTAACATGAAATGAAGACCAACAATTTATAATAATACAAATTAATGTTTAACTTTTATATCTTACTAAAGAAAATAAAGTGGAATTATAAATGTTGTAAATAAAATAAAATATTATAATTTCTATTGTTACTTACTACCTTCATGTTAGTGTAGTTAGGTTACATGTCATATAGATATGAATCCAAGTTATGTATAAAAAGTAATTCGTATTTAAATTGTTATATATATTAATTTGCATATAAAAATTTTAGTCTCATTTTCTATTTATAATTTTCATTTTTAATTCTATATTACAAATATTAAATAGATGATACATTCATTTAGTCTATAACTTTGTCTACATTTAATTTTTTTAAAAATAATTCAGTACATAATTATTAGTATTGAATCCAAGAGATAAAGCTAATAATAATTTATACATAATTTTGTTGAAAAAATTAATATCTTTAAATAATAAATAAAATTTTTATATGCAAATATTAATGCTTAAACAATATGCTAGTAATAGTAGATTATATATTAGTATATTTATTATTAAAACAAGTGTTAATAAAGAAATAATTAACCATAGAAAAAATTATTATTATTAGTAGACGATTAATTCATCTTAATCAGATCTATGCATTGTGATGTTATTTTGAAGTATCATAAATCACTTAGGTTAAAATATATAATATTATCAATCAATTGTAAATTTTGATTGATTTTGAACATACTATATTACTAATCGATTATTATTTTAAATAATTAATAATTGGTTAAATATCTGAGTTTTTAAATATTAAATTAATTTTTTATTTTGATAAATATTATAAATCATTAATTTTATCCGATGGTCTTAAATCTTTTTTGGTATCACTGGGAATCTTAATTCCAGTATAGTGGAATGCACCGTTATTTAAATGAACAAAAAGTGTAAACAAATTAGGAGTTACACACACACACACACACACACATATATATATATATATATTCTTTTTATTTTACACAATTAAAATATTTCGTTTTTTTTTTTAAAAATAATTTAAGATTTCAACCTTCTGTTTCCTCGAATACTGAATAACCACGATCGAGGAACAGGCCAACGTAGCTAACGGGGAAGGGTTAGGGGTGGGGTTCTGGGAGTGCAGTTAAGGTAGCTAGTTTCGTGAGGAAACTCTTTTTCGCAGGTTCCGTCTTTAAAGCAAGCTTTTGGCTGTGCAGATGGAGATCTGTTGAGATCAAAGGGAACCGAGACGTAGGGCAAGTCAATTAGAGCAAGGACCAGAGAGATACGTTAGAGCTCAGAGCGTTAAAGGTTTCAACTAAAAACCAAATAGGCGTAGCCAGAGCAGCTCGAAAAGTTGATCCAATTCGACATGACAGAGGCTTCAGTGGATCATTCCACCAATTTCTCTCGCACTTTCAAGTACTTGTTAGGTAAATTTTCTGCATATATATTATCCTTTTTTTTTTCCCATCATTTTGTAATTATTTAATATTCATTTATTCATTTTACGACGGTGATTAGCTACGCAGTTTCTGTCAAGGGGAATTCCGTTCATATTCAATTTAGTGGTCGTCAGGCACCTCACCGAACTAGACTACGCGGTAAAATTTATTTATTTTTTCTTAGCGAAATAAAGTTTGGCGGTGATTTTCAATTTATTCGTTTTTTTTGGTTCATAAATGCAGATTTATGCGGTTCAATTCCATCTTTTTACCACGTGCATTTTATTTCTCAGTCGAGAAGGATTCCGGCGAGCCTGCATGCGAGCCGATATTAAATGGTTTTTACTCAATTCTTTTCTTTGCTTTTACGAGTTTTCACTTTTACACTACCAACCATATTCTCCCTAGTACTTCTGCTCTGCAGCAACTATAGCTTCAAAACTGCAACACCTCTATACCAAATGGACTCTTAGATAATGTCAAATCCTTTTAGGGCTGTTTTTACCTTGATAAAGTTCAGAGGTAGAAAGTCTCTGGTCTATTCTGTGCTTACTTTTATTTTAGTTTTAGTTGTGATATCAGGACCTCTTGTCTATCAGATTCTGGCTGTAAATATTACCCCTTAATCCCATGTCTTTTATGCTGTAGCGACGGTGCTTCACAAGAAAATGTAGTGAAGCTATTGAAAGTGGCTTGGTTGACTCTTCCTCTTGGAATACTTATCACAGCTGGAGCATGTACTATGGTCATCTGGTGGCAAGGGCTAAGTTATTCTAATCCATATGCGCAAGCTATCTTGATAAATGGTACTGTGTTCTACCCAGCTTTCTAGTACCATGTTTTTCCTATTCAAGAAATGAAAGAAGAAATTATGATTTATTTGAATTCATTTGGCAGGTTGTGCATGTCTATTGGAGCTACTCGCAGAACCCTTGTATATCCTTTCTCAGAACTTGCTTCTTCTCAAACTCCGTTTAATGGTTGAAACTGCAGCAACATTTTCACGCTGTGTAACAATGTACCTTCTCATTGTCAAGGTGTATGACATGGTATGTGCTTTAATTGGACTAACAACCTAGATGTTGCGCCCTGCAGCCTGCCTAATTTCACTGACTAGACTGCGTATGTGGATGCCTCTTTAAAACTTCCATTAGTTATCATCCAAATTTGAGCTGTTTCTCTGATGCTGTTTTGTATGACTTTGCCTATTTCCAACTGCCTCTGATATAGCTGTTCCACTAGTTGTTGGCATGCTGCTGATTTGCTACACTTCACCTTTGGATGTATTTCACATGAATTAATGTTGCTTCACATGATATGCAGATGGCAAGAATGCTATCTGTTTTCTTTGCTCTTTCTCTGGCACATATGGATAATTCTATTGTTCATTGGCAATATTTATGATTGATGATGTATCTTTTCATCTGAAAACTTTCTAGACCTTAAGGATTTCATGAAAGCTGCCTGTTCTGTTGTTGCTGGAGTATATTCTGTGAGCATGGTCTCTATTGAGACATCCTTTAGTTTATGGATGTGGAGAAAGCTGCCTAGTTTCTTGTAATTTGAGTAGGATAGCTACGAGGTTTCTTTTGCTGAACTGATGATCTGCATGGATATTGCTGCTCGTTGTCAGTAAGTTGTTTAAGTTCTTACAGGACAAGGGAATTGGCTTTGCATTATCCCAAGTCGTATATGGAGCATGCTTGTTCCTAGGCTACTGGGCCTATTTTCTTCTTTTTTCTGCATTCAAAATTTCTGATCTTTTCCCTTTCAGGTACGCCTTTTTTTTTTTATCTTGGGCATCTTTATTCTCTTTGGTGATGAATATGCTTGGATTATGAACAACTCCTTCCCCTCCTGCACCTGTAGAATTAACAATATTCGTATAGTGTGTGGTCAAATATCATATCATCTGGCCATCTGTAACTCTCAAATTTCTTTTCTACACCATAAAATTTTCATATATTAGCACATTTTCCATCAGGTAGCTCCAGATCTCACATGAACTTGAGTTTTGATGATTGCAATGAATATTCAAGAATATGAAATCCAATAGTTGCATTATTGAATGGTTGCAAATCTACTGTAGCAGCTAAATATTCTTATAAAGAAATCATAAGATTTCACTTGGCATTCGTCTTGGTCACTGTGGTGGGCATCACATTTTGCCTTCATATATCTGTCAGATTGCCGAGGTCAACAGAATAAATAAAATTCATAAAGTTCATACAGTGCAATGCTACTATTATCTGATAGTCATCCTATAATTCTACCTTGCACTCCTTTGCCCTGCTGAGCCTATGAGAGTTTTAATTGAAACCTGTTCTCCTGAAGCTGTTATTTCTGATAGAGAATTAATTGCATTATCCTCTTAGATTGCTTGTTTCAATTTACCATCAGATTAACTTCAAAATAGCTCATCCATTATTTTCTTAATTGTTTTAGTAGCTACCTTCTTGGTTATTTATTTATTGTGTTATTGTAAATAACACACCTTTTGCAGGCTAGGAAATATGATGAGTTTCGATCAGCAGCTGTCAAACATGTGTACACTATTTACCCTCCAATCACTCCAAAAGTTGCTTCTTCAGGAAGGAGAAAAGATGGTTCTTGTATGGTTAGATACGCCATATAACCAGGCAGTATATGGTCTCGTAGATAAATTAGGTAAGTGTCTTGGTCCAAGCATCCTGGAACTTGCACTCTTGCAGGGTTATAGCTAATAGCCTTTTTTATGCAAATGGAGTTTTCACTTGATAAAATTTCTACTGACTTTACTCTCTTGCTACTTAAGTTGAGAAACTTTGGTTGTTCTTCCAAACTTCTTCTCTTTAAGAGCATGTTTAATGGTTTGCCTTTTTGCATTCCAGGGAGCTTAGTAGTTAGAATGGTGTTTCTTCCTTTTGAAGAAAGTTCATATGCTACGTTTGCCAGGTCTGCATCAGGTTTATTTCTCTCCTCATTTGTTATTCTTATTGTTATTTTTTTAAATCTTATGTTGATATATGGATATGCAAGTGTGTTTTTTCATTTTCTCTTTATTATTGTTTTTTTGGAACATTTTGTTCAGTTAGTTGGACAATATTCCTTTGTTGGTAGATGCAGTAGGTTTGCAAATTCTGGTTGGTTTTAGATTTTGCAACTGGCATTATATTAGATTTGACTAGTTGCTAACCAGAATGCTGCTACCCCGGTATTCAGATCATGCTGCCAAAATATAGCTTTTCTGCTTTCTGTAGCTGGTGCACCCACTAGAAAGCATAAATGGATTGATTCTTCTACCATGCTCTTTAACAATAATATATATACATATTTTGAATGGAAAAAAATGAGCCCTCTGTTTATGAAAGTTGATGTTTCTTCAATGCATCCAATGACTAGCTTTGGAGCAGGGTTGATGTAAAGTCTCTCACTCATGTGAGCTTTGTTTGAGTCATTCTGGTTTGTAGATTTCATCTTTATGGTGTCTAGTGGTTGATCAAATTTTGTGTGCATAAGATGTGTACTGTGTTGGAAATATGAGTAATTGATACTTTAGTTGTCAATTGTTCTCTCTTGACTGATGTAATTTATAAAGGCTGATTAAATGGCTGCTGTCAATTTTTTTTTTGCTGTTTTTTTGATACCTTAATATCTTATGCGCACACTTAAATTCATTTTATTCTCTTTTAAAGAACCATTGTCATTTTTTCATTAATGTCTGATTTCTTCTTAATTTAGAATTTCACTGCTCAGCCTCTGAATAGGCAAAATGATTTCTTTTCATTAATTTATTCTTTCGGAATGTGCCCTGGTTCAACTTTATTGATGATGCAAAGGCTATTTCTATTTCTTTTTCTTTTTTTCCCCTTCCCTTTTTGATAAACATGCAGGTTTAGTTTGATAATCCTTGGTCTCTTTACAGGTCAACATCGACAGAAAAGCAAGAAAATAGGAAGTAGCCTTGCAGAGGCCCTGAAGCTTGTTCTTCTGATTGGTATTGACTTAAATAATTTCCTTTATTTAATTCATATTTTCTCAAATTCTTTTATGGATTGAAATTTCGGGGTGGGATGTTGGCTTATGTAGCTGTGTTATTGGGTGAATGCAAAAGTTTGACATGTGAACACTTTTACCATGCTTTTTGTATATTTCATGGTCTCAAGCATTTCATATGTTATAGGTCTTGTATTTATGGCATTTGGCCCAAGTTACTCATACTCCCTGATCAGACTGTTGTATGGTCAGAAATGGAGCGACGGAGAAGCATCAACAGTGCTCCGGTATTATTGTCTTTATGTGATTGTTTTGGCTATGAATGGTTAGTAACATTTTATTATTATAGTTATCAGTTACTGCTACCTTAAATACATATATGTTTGCTACTTTAACCAAAATCCGTATATGTATTATGCAGCCCACAATTTTGAGTCATTCTTTTTCATTTAACCATCTTGTTTATACTCAGTTTATGTCATTAAAGAATAATACGGTGAAAATAAGAAGGCTCAAGCAAATAATCCATGATCAGTTCCTATTAGTTACGGTATCAACATATATTATCTAGTGAAAAACAAGGAGTTCTTTGGCAAAACAAATATCTTTAGTGACATGCTCTTTGATAATTGTGCTAGAAGCTTATATTTATTTATCATTCGATCTTAAGTGGTGACACAAAGTTTTACAACTATGCCTTAAGTATTGCTCGCTGAATTTTGATTGATTTTTCTTTCAATATCGCATCAGGAACATCTGAAGCATTTCTACATGCAGTTGCCACGGAGGACCAACTCAAACGCTCAAATAATTCGTTGCTTGTTTTTTCGGTGATTTCTGTTGTTATGAATGTCATACTAATAAAGTCAGCTGGTGCGGTTGGGTTAATCCTTGCAAATTCTTTAAGTATCCTTTTACACTGGCACAGTCACCCTCGCATCATCTGTTATGTTTGCTGATATAGCTATAAGATCCAATTTACATTGTCTGAGCTTTATTAACTTAATAAACAAAACCAACTTTTCTGATGAGGTTTTATGATTTTGAGAATGAGAGCGGAAGTCCACCCATCTTCTATAGCATAATACCTGTGGCTCGTTATATAGTTTTGAAATAAGCGTTAATGTTTCATTTTGTATTTCTTTACTGTTATAAAGATATGATTCTGAGGATTATCTACTCTTCAGTATTTATCAATCATTATTTCCAGGTATAGCTTTTATTTTGCAATCTTTCGTTTTTGGCTACTGATATCAACCTAATACTGGATAAGTTTCATTTTTCTATTCTGCAGGATCCTTCCTCATTTTCTTTCTGCAACTGCTTGCCTTCAGGTTGGACAATGCTGTTGTTTTCTGGTGTAATTACTCTCTTTTCTGAGAAAATATTTTTGGATCAGCAAAATTTCTGGCCAACCTTCATAATTCATTTTTTGATCGGGTTAACATGCTTCTGCATCTCTTCCATTGTGATGTAAGTATCTTCTGACTTCTGGTTCTCATGGCGCTTTCTAAATTTATTATTACTTCTCAATTTTGCTTTTTTATCATGCAAGAAAAGTTAAAATGGTACTTAGGGGCTTGTATTAAGAACATCCTTGCTTCTATTATCTTTAATTATACCAACGTTAATTTTTCTGTGTTATGCGTAAATGTGCTCATTATTGTAACCTTTGTTTTCTCATCATAGATATCGCCGTGAGAGGTCTTTCATCCGCAAAATTATCCGTTTTCGTGATCACATGGACTGAAACACTGAGAATAGCAACACAGCCATTCAGCTACTATTATTCTTACTTTTTACCTCCCACTTTGTAATTACTTATCATTATTGAATGACCAGTAAAGCACTCAGTCATAGGGATAAGGTAACTGAGAAGGATTCAATTTTTTTCCTGACTGGATTCAAACTGCACAGTATAAGATCTAGGGAGCTGAGTTGTTGGAGAATTACAACCAGTGGAAATTCAAATTGCTTAACAAATGACGGGAATAGTATAGAAGTGAGGTAAGTAATAGCATATCAGTTTACTGATGTGGAACCACTTGGTTTTTATCTCAGGCCATTATTACTTTCCTAAGGTTAGTTTATCTTTGCATGATTTTTTATTTGGATTGTTGAATAATCAAAGATTTGGTTCTTATCTTTATGAGTGCCCTCTGAGGTACTTTCTCAGGTATTTTGTTTTAGAAAATTAAAGGCATAGAGGTGGGATATTTGGTATCCACAACTTTTAGTGCCATCATAATCCTGAAGTAAAGTCACTTTTGTTGCTAAAGTTTTTGCCTATTGAAATCTCCGGCTGATAGTCTTCTTAGCAATAAGTAGTCGGCAGTATCAGTATATTTTTTAGTGGGCTGGAACATGTTATGCACAGGTATCATCACACAAAGACTTAGGATTACAGGTTGCTTTTTGTGATCTGAGTGCAGTGAATGATCATATCTCCCTAAAAATCCTATAAAATCACACAGAAGTTGTTTCAATAGATAACGTAGTCATTGAATCAAAAAAAATTTCAAATGGTTATATTAGTGATATGCATCCATTTTACCAATCATACAAAAATCAATCGGCAAAATCCTACTCGGTCAATATGGTCTGGTATGATAAAGGTCACATCTATCGCGTGCTTGTCTCGTGTATGTACATGTCATGTAAGATTTTGTATTTGTGTTTTATTTCTGCCGTGTAGTGTTAGCATAAGTGAATTTGAAGGTCCATATTATTATAAATCTCTAATGGATCAAAAGTCAAGTCAAGCAGGATGATTGAATTTTACCGTTCAATGAACTAAGCTGGGTAACGTTACAATCTGAATGTCGATGGGAATTTTGTTATTGTTTCTGCGGGCAAAGAATCGCATGATTAGGCAGATCTCATAAACTAGTAAAAGAAAAGGTAGTTAAACGTTTAAGCAGCCATATAATAGCAATCATAATGGCATGTGCCAGCGGCTCCCATTTGCAATGAATAAAAAGTAACTTTGTTTATTACTTGCGTTTCTCGACTGATTAATTCCCAAAATTCGTATACGTATATGAGAAGAATTTTATCCATGGGGTTGTTGAAAAAGTTTAGCAAATGAACAAACCAAAACTAACAAACACATCAAAAGCAAGCAGGGGCATAAAGAAGAATTGTGATGATTCGTAGGACGCCCACGGGTGTGTGGGCTGTCCTCCAACTTCTCTTCATGAAAATGAGTATGAGAATGAAACGAGACCAACAAACAATTACAGCCCTCGGTAATTATAAGCTTTGAAAGCATGAGAAACAAAAAGTTAAAGAGGGAAGGAAAAAAAAATTGAAACTTATGATTAAGTTGTAGACTAGGGATTAGAGTTTAGACAAAGATCCAACTAAAACTACATGAGTGTATATAAAGTGGTTACCATTTTCTAAAACAAAATGATGATAGTGTTCGAGTTTTGCTTAAGAGATTGGATTCCTAGTGGATTTCCCATGCATATTGCATTTCCACATCTTCTTTTGGCTTCAAAATACAGAGAGCTTGAGTGGCACTAATACAAAATTAAGGGTTTTTGTGGGTGAGATAATCCTGAAAATTAATCACTAAATATTAAAATTACAGAAATGAAGGAAGATTATTTTCCATTATTAAGATAGGTTGGAAAATTAATATATATATTTATATTGTCAAGAGTATCAGCTTATAAATAGTCTTAGTGCTTGATTGAAGAAGATGAAAGGTTGGTAGTAATAGTAGTACTCTTTCGAACCATAATGACTTTCACGGGGACACTTTCACATACATCTTTAATAAGATAAATCTAGATTACCCAAAACATGATTTTGTTAACAATTTTCTGGGATCTAGTGAAATAATTTGTTTGTTTACCTAATATGATCATACATCTATGCGGTAACATTATTCTGCAGTCACGAAATTATCACTTTGTCTAATCCCCAAGAATTTTCATGGTTTCCTTTCGGCAATTCTTTTTTTTTTTTTAATAAAAAAACAGGATATAACTCAAGATACAAAGTCTTAAATACATTAGAAATACCACATCGCTTGTACAACAATCTAATAAAAATTTTACCCTTACTTTTATTTAAAAAAAATATATGTAATATGATATTAGTAGATGATTTATATTACCTCTAATATATCCTAAAGTTTCTCCTTTGAAGAATGAACAAATAACAGAGGCTCTTCAAAATTCAGTAGGCTAATTAATTATATATATATATATAAATAATTTAATAAGCTACATAATTCATCATATAAAATATTTTGAACATTAAAAAAAAATTCTGTAGCACATCGTTGTGAATTGATTAAATAATGTTACTCTCTATATAGTGAATTACGTAATCTAATAAGATCATCTCTCTCTCTCTCTCTCTCTCTCTCTCTCTCTCTCTCTCTCTATATATATATATATATATATATATATATATATATATAAATGATCTAGTCGAATTACGTAACTTACCATATGTAGAGCTCTTAAACACGTGTCAACATTCTATAGCACATTATAAATTGTGCAGAATTTTTAAATTAATTAAATAATATAATATAACAATATTACTTACTATATGATGAATTACGTAACTTACTAAATTATATATATATATATATCTCATTATACCACTGTTCTTTTATCTAATCAGATCAGCACTTAATAGACCAAAAAAAGGTTTATTGTTATAAATCTTTTGAGTAGTTCTCACATATCCTTAAAATTCCCCCAGCAAGAAAAAAGAATAGAAACCAACAAAGTTCACAAAAAATTACATGATGAAAATAAAAGCACTAAAACAAGTAATAGTTATAGAAGCCGAGCCATCAGTCGTGCAGAGAACATTGTTTGCCTCAAATATATATCATCACCATTGAGAGAGAAGTGGGTTTATCTCCTTTTCTTTTATTCACCTACTGTAATATAGGGCAACAAGTTCCCAAAACCCACTAATAAATTTGTTTGCTTTTTATTTATTTATTGTATTTTTTTCCTTCATACCTTTTACTTTGGAAGGTCTAAATCATTTGGTTGTCTATTCAAATTTCCTCACTTACTCTCTAAAATATAAGTGACAGCACCTTCTCATGTATTCATTTTAAAGTATCTTTTCTTTAACAAACAGAAAAATGATAGAACATGCTAGTAATGATGATCTGGGACCCTTTTGATCTTTCAATTTAATCGCTATCTTGTTTAAATCTCTTAGCCCACAAAGATCCAAGGAAAATTGAAAAAAAAAAAGGGTTTCAAATGTGTCATTATTATTAATTAATAGGTTGGTAATCACATGGATATCTCTCTTAAATTATCTTCTTTGGTTTCACTTTGTAATTTGCCCGAAAAGCATTTTTCCATTTTCTTTTTTCCATGATAATTTATATAAAAGAACAAAATTATGATCCTTTGTCGATGTCACTTTCGGTTTTTATTGGTAATTAATCTACGTTGTAATCAAACACAATGTTGACTTAATTAAGCATGTAACGGGTCGTGACAACCTTATAGATTTTCAAGATATCTTATTGTGTTTACTATGATTCTCATATTCATTTTATTTGTACACAAAAATGCTTAATTACTTACTATAGAGCATCAATAAGACTTGGCCTCTGCTAAGGAATCAAGAGAAATCAAAATGATATAATTAAGAAGCCAATTTCTACAAAGACCAGAAGCTAAACACTCAAAAAATCTGCGTTCTTTTAGGTTATAATTAATATGATCATAGTTAACTACTATATGTTAGACTAATTTAGCCACGTTTAAAAGTGGTTCATGATTCTACCATTTGAGAATATAGGAATTAACTACCTATAACCAAGAACAATTGCTCGTGATCAACAAACCACCCATGATCACAATTGCTCGTGATCAACAAACCACCCATAATACTATATACACCCGCTTCCGGAGGCATAGTTTGGTGGCAAGCCTTGTCAAGCCACCGGGATTTGAACCTTGGGAGAGGTAGGGATAAAAACCCTTTGGGTGCTAACCCACCCCTATCTTTTAAAAAAAACCAAAAAAAAAAAACACTATATACACCCGGTTGATGAAAGATCAAAAGATCATATGGTAGAGAAGTATGGACACTGTCATTCTTAACATGGCATAGCAAGCACAAAATTCCATCCAAAGCGGAACAGTTTCTTACAAATTTTGCTAAGTTGAATTTAGCTTTGAGTGTCACAATTACAGACACTCCCAAAATTGCAAATCCAAAAGCTAGTTCCTAGTGAGATTCACACTCCATCCAATCATGTAGCACCGAATTTATCACCACATAGACACATGCCAAGTGGGGGAATGCCATTGGTGCGTGTGTTCACGAACCCAATAATTGCATGGAGATAACTCATTAACACTTTTTTTTTTAAGTTGAGATATTAAGGGTCCAAGTCTTGACTTAAGAGGAAGGTCTCACATGGCAATTACACTCTCAGCTTCAAACCCTAATAATTTTGTTCTCCACTTGCCTGTGAAAAATCATACTAATATTTAGAAAAGGAAAAAAGAAAAAGGCATATTCATTCATAAGAGAGAGAGAGAGAGAGACTGTGAAGTCAAACAATGAGAGTGCCAATGCAGTGTTTTATCTTGTAGAAAGAATTGAAGTGGGATCCCACTTGAAATACCAGAGTCTCTTTAATCTTAGCCTTACCAAATCTCCCTTTCTTTCTTTCTTTCTTTTATTTTTTTATATAGAATTATTTCCAGTATGTTCAATTCTTTCATCATTAGCTTGTGGAACCCTAGCACCACTTTTTTTCGTTTTCCTTTCTTTCTTTCTTTCAATTACAGCAATTTGGATCATTCTGCTGCTCATTTTCTTTTTGTTGCTTTTGGCCTTATTATTAGTTAGTAATCTTGTTTACTATTTGCAACTTCAATCATGCATGCATATTACTAATACTAGTCCTTCTGTCAAGTTACACGCACAGTAAATTAAGTTTAATTTATCAGTTTTTAGGGGTTAAGCTACAGTACGACCAGGAGGGGCACTGGCCCTAGGCTAGCTCACAAGAATTTTAAATAAATAATCGTGCATGTATTATTATAGCCCCTTAGACAAGAATTCGTTAGATTTTGACCCCTGCAGTTTTTCAATTTTGTCATTTTTGCCACCCTGCAATATAAACTTTGGCTCCTGCAATTTTTCAACTTTGACATACTGGTCCCTCACAATATCAACTTTGGCTCCATCCCTGGTTGAACAAATGAGTAATGATTAGTTAAAAGATGAATGCGGACAAATTATACACTTGGATCTTTTAGATATGATTTGTATAATATAGGAAAACTTAAATTAATAGGAGCAATTTACGGATATCGTAAATTGGGGTGGAATAGAATTTGAGTTTTCGGTCCAAATTATAATATAAAATTTTTAATTTAATAAAATAAAATAAAATAATATTTTTATTCTATGTCAATAATAGTGAACTGAAAAAAAATGTTGTTATAAACTTTAGCATAATTTTAAGAATTGGTGATGATGTATAGATTTTTGAATTTTTAGAATTTTATTTTTAAAATTGATTAATTGTAGATGACTTTCTTATAAAAAAATAAAATATTAAACAATAAACATGTATTATAATTTTAACAAAAATAAATTTTATATCTTAAAATTAATAAATTCAAAACAAAAAAAAAATAAAGATCAAGATCCACAAAAAATACATATAAAGTTGTAATAGTAAGATGTTAAAAAACTAGTTAATATTCAAATAAAATTTTTAAAATTTAAAATATTCTAACTTATTTATTTCTTGGAGATTTTTCTTTTAGCTTTTGATTAGAAAGAATAGTTTGACACAAATTTAAAGAGAAAATAAAATCACCAATGTATGATGTTTCATAATTATGAGTCTATTTATATAAGTTAAATTGAAATTTTTTTTTTCAATGTAGAAGAAAAATTACAAGTATAAAATTTCTTTGTATTAAAAAAAAATGTATTCCATCTTCCATGTAGAAAAAGAATTATAAGTATAAAATTCTTTTGTATTAAGGGCTATTTATAAATATAAAATTATTTTATTAAGATAGGAGAATGAAGTTAAAAAATGTAAAATATGAGCAACTTGTAAATTAAAAATTATTTTTTATTAGAGAAAGATGTGACATTATTTGAACATTAAATAATGTATTAAAAAAAGTCTTTAATGCTAATCTGAACTATTTTTTTAAATTTAAAATTTTCAAAAGAATTTTGAGGGCCTAAATCCTGCTACAATTGCCACACAATAAATATTGAAAAGTTATCCTAGTTCTCCCATTGACTATTATTATACTCTTGTATTAGGATTGTTGTTTCTATTTTATCCTTAATAAGTCTAAAAATGTAGTGATAAAAGTTATAAAGACCCTTGTCAAAAGACAAATTTTGTCTGATTTAATGGTTAACAAGTCAAAATTGTTGAAAGTGCTATTATAGTCCCCTTGATAGTTTTTGTCTAATTTAACGGTTAATAGGTTAAAATTATTAAAAGTGTTATTATACCCCCCTTAATAAGTCCAAAAATAGAGTGATAAAAATACATGCACACAGTAAGACTCGAAACCAAGATCTTTGACTCAAAGTAAAGCACCTTAACCAACATTAGATTTCTTTATTTTCTATACATACAATATAACACCATAAATAAATTAAGTTTACAATGAATTAAATAAAAAAATAAGTACAATAAATTAAAATTAAAAAAAATAATCAAGCGGCCATAGTAATTGGTGATTGATGACAGATGGACTTAAAATTTATATTATCAGAATTTAAATTTTGAGATATACGCGATGGTGTGATTGTTTTCGTCAATGGATCAATGGAGGAGGGCTAAAACAGATAACAAAATAGCGATTACCATATCTCTGCTACCAAGCGATGTGAGTGGATGTACACCACCACCTCTATCTACTAGATCATCGATCAGTGACCACCGATGGTGGTGGCGGTGCACCTCTACTTCTTGCCATTTGGCGGCAAAGATATAATAGTCACCACTTTGTTCTTGATTTTGGCCCTCATTCGGTGATTTATTGGCAAAAACTATCACCTATCGTGTAGATTTTAAAATTTAGAATTTGATGATGTAAATTTTAAGTCCATATGCCACCGATCACTAGTGATCGACGATTGACAACGATAGTCATAGGTGGTCACCTGAGTATTTTTTTAATTTTACTTTATTTACTTCATCATTTAAGTATTGTATTATATTTGTAGAAAATAAATAAATTTAATGTCAATAAATTACTTGTAACAAAATAGTTAAAGTGCTTAATTTTGGTTTGAGTTTTATCAAATGCATATTTTTATTCCTATATTTTAAATATGCATGAGTATAATAGTATTTTTCGCTCATTTGATAATTAAAAAACGATTTTTTTTTATGAAACTATTTTTTTTGGATAGAAATCTCTATAATTTTTGAAACTTTGAGAGTTTAATCCTTCTCAAAAAAGCTTGGAGGTCCGGTGTATATGTGTGTGTGATATGCATTTGTCTCCAATTTACATGCATGTGGTCCGAGCTTTCTAAAAACTCCTGAAATTTACTGTTTGCCCATGTGCATGTGCCTGCTGGCCTCTACTCTCACTCAAAAACAAAGCAAAAATTTGAGGAGAAGAACGAAGATCAATCATCAGGCTATGCAAATATGATATATGTAGCCACAAGAACTTTATGGAACATTCAGCTTTTTTGTGCAAGTGTAGCCCGAATTGCTTGATGTAGTGTATGGGGTTCTTGAACTTGGTAACTTTAGAATGGTATGAGAGAACTAATCTTTAGAAAAATTACTCATTAATAAACAATACTTGTTATTATATTATGAGCATGTTTTTCTTCTGTGTTAATCCAATCTCCACTCAACGTGCAATGGCACGCTATGTATTGTAGACGAACTAAGATCTTCTTCTAAATTAAATTTTAATTAGTAAATATAAACATATGATTAGTAATTGATAAAATAAAAAATAATAAAAAAACAAAATATGATTGTTTATACTTGAGTACTAATATGCGTTGAATTTTTTTAAAAAATTTAAATAAGCTTAATTTTAAGAGAGGATGCTAATTCATCGTAGACACACACAAAAAATAAAATAAAAAAGTCCTTAACTCTCATTATTTAGTATCTTAGCTCTTAGACTTGGTAGTGGAAATCAATCGGTGGAAGAAAAGAAAAAGAAAAAGAAAAAGAAAAAGAAGAAGAAGAATAGAATTACAAGCGACTGTATACATCATTATGCGAAAAAGCGTCAGCACTCCCTTGTCTTGTACCATATATATTTTATTTGAAAAAATATATAGTAGTTGTTACAAAAAAAAAAATTATAAAAGAGATATTGAGATTTTGTCGTTCCCCACAGTTGCTTTGGATAAATAGAATATGAGAGTGACGTTTATATCACATTGTTAAAGAAAAATAAGTTATACCCATTCTGTGCAAATTAAAATGGACAAAGTAGGTACTGCCATCTCTTTTGCATTCTCCTCAAAAGAATTGTTTCCTTCAATATAGATTTGATTTTGAAAATAGTTCTTTTTCTATAAAGCATATATATGCCAGTTCCTTCTACTTTCTATCTAAATCATGTTTACAATTAATAAATAAAGTTCCCCTCCCCACCCAAAGATGCAATATTAACACCCTATATACTTTTTTTTTTTATTATTTTAAATATCTGATATTACATCAGAAGAAATCGAGATACAATACTATATCACTTTTGTATTGAAGTATACTTAGAAATACACAAGCCACACAGGGAAGAGATATGCTCACGAAGAGACTTTTGTATTAAAGCACGCCCGAAAATACATGGGCCATATGGGGAGGAAATATACTTTATATTGAGATAAAAAATTCCTACAAAAAGAGAAAAACGTTCTTATAAAAAGAAAAAAATTTACTACACAACTCCAATAGAGCCAATGCTCAAACTCTCAACCTATGGTCAAAGAGGCGCTTACGTGAAAATACTTAACCACTAATGCAAGCACCCCAAGCGCAATACCCTATACCTCTTGAAAGAGAATAAATAAATTTCTTTCTTTAGGTTTCGGTAAGTAACAAGCTAAATTGAAAAGCCTCTAGCCTCTTGGGTCTTCCCCACAAATTACTATAAAATGATGCATCAAATGATACATAATTTATCAATGTAATGTGCGGCTGGTTCAATAAATTCTTACCTCTCTGTTTATGAAAAACATAATCCAATCTTCTGTAAAAAAAAATAAAAATAAAAATCCAATGAACGCAAATTTTTGAGTGTTCTCGGGACATTGCATCATCTCTCTTTTAAACTCATATTAAGCGTATACTAAATTTATTTATTATTAGTTAAAAGACACACATGATTATAATAGAATAAAATGGATATAACACATTAAGAGTAGCTATTAAAAATTTGGTGATTTAAAATTAATAATAAATTTAATTTTGAATTAGAGATCAAAAAAGAGTCAACACATGATCAAGAATGTAATAGACGAACAAAAGAGGTGCAGAGCAAGAAGCCGAAAGCAAAGAGCGAGTGTGGATACCTACCTAAGTGTAAATGTTGTGGCGTTAGAAACTCAATATTACAGCGTCAATTCTAAAAAGTACAACTTTACAATGATAGCTTTAGAATGCCACAACGGTAGTTCAAAGTTGAAGGAAAGCCTTAACATTGGTTGGAGGACGCCACAACATTGGACAACTAGATTAATGTCCTAGCGTTAAACTCAAAATGCTGTAGCGTTGCCTATTAAAATAAAATTCTACCTAACACTAATTGTGTGTTTAAGTTAGTTTTTAATTTTTTAAATATGTGAATTCTTATTTCAATTAAGTTAAAAATTTTTATGGTTAGTATTAATATTATATAAATTTTTGTAATATTTTATAATTAATGAAGCATTAAAAGTATCAACAAAAGAAAGAATAGAAAGCTTAAATCACACTTAAGTGTTTTAAGCAAACAAAATAATATAATATAAATTCTTGAAGTTATTGAGTATTTAGATATTTTTTATATTAATTTTTTATATATAAAATAATAGAATAAAAAAGTTAGAATCTTTATATTCATTATAAACTTAAATAATAAATAATTTGTAATGTGTGATTTCTTTAGTTATTTTTTTTTAAAATTTATGTAATATTTATTTTCTTTATTTTTTGTGAAGGAAAAACTGTTATAAACCGTTAAGGGTATTTTACGAATGCAGGCTAAAATTCGCAACAATAACTAATTATTTTTCCAACCTACAAAAATTGACTTAGCGATTTAAAAAATAAAAATAAAAAATAAAAAAGAAAAGTGTCAGATACATTTAGAAAAAGTAGTTATAGGCTCAGCCGCCTAATGATGTTAACTACATCTCTAAACTAATATCCAATTTTAAGTTTTGCGGTTTTTTTTTCCTGTTAAAAACAAATGACAATAATTCACTTATAGAATGACAGAATAATACAATACTAGAATCTAAATCCCTGCTTAGAAATCACATGTAAGTTTTGGCATCCAAGACTGCGAATGAGTCGTAAAATTGAAGGCACTAAATACTAAGCGAAAACGATGTGCCTGCTAGGTTTTCTCTTCTCTAGCCAAATAATTCCTTTAAAAAAAAAAATTGCATAAAATAAAGTGAGAAACAGACAACAAAAGAAGCAAAGCAAAACAAAGCAGTAGAGACGGAGATATTATTGTCTTTTGGAAGAAAGCGGAGGGACAAAACCGTCCAGAAAAAGCAGAGACTCAAAGATATCATACAGCAACCGTCAATGTTACAAGAGCGGAAATTGAGACGCAGCCTAAATCACGCGTGGCGACGTGGCGTGGGGGACACATCTATCACACCCACTCCACTCCATCATCATCATCATCATAACGGAAAAAACAAAACAAAAAATATAAAATTGCAAGATAGGGTCATGCGCGTGATGCCAGGCCCAGTCCATGAGTGCACATGACAGTCACGTGTTAGGACATCGAATTCGGACTGTTCAGATCGTGCCACGTACTAACGGAAAAATGCTGTTTCACTGATGATGAAGGGTTTCAGGGGGACAAAGGGCGTGCGGGCCACCATTCCCACGGGTATTGGTGTTGTGTAGATCAGCAAACATCAATCATCAGATTGATACTGCTTATTTTTTTCTTCTTTTTTTTTAAAAAAAAAAAAATTGTTTTTGCATTTTTGTCCCTGATGTACATAGAATTATCGTATTGGGTATTTTCGTACTTTTGACTATCCATTGACCAGTAAGTATCCTTTCTGTCTCTCATTGGAACAAGCTACTCACGCGCCCTTATTGCGTGGGAGGCATATGTGGTCATATCATATTAGGTTTTCCCGGCTTTCGTTATTATTTTTGAATGCAGTAATAAATTCAGTCCTTACTTTTCTGGTTGTCGAACTTACCTATTTAAGTCCTGCTTCTACTCAACGGGTTAGGGATGGTTCCATTCATTAGATCACAGGTTATAACTCACTCTTCGCATAATAAATTCACTTTGAAGTTTACTTATTCACTCGGCCAATCGTTGGAATGTGTACGGGATACCATAAGGGCTAATATCTCAATAGTTCATTTTCTTTTTTTATTTTTGCTGTTTTCTTTATCTATTGTAATTTTATTGTTAACATAATTATTCATTCATTCAAAAAAAAAACAGTAATTCATAATATCTATTTATAATTTAGATCCATAATTACGAAAATAAACTTTAATAAATAAACCATTATAAAATTCAAAATATAATCATGCCTGTTCAAAACAATTGATTTTTTTTTACACAAATGTAATTTTGAAAAATAGTAGATTTTAAATGTTTAATTTTTTTAAAAATCTAAATGTTAATTTAATTATTAAATTTCATTTCATATAAACGCCTAAAAAAATTCTTAACAAAAATATTAATTCATATTGTCATACATAATAAATTGATTGAGTAATTTTTTTAAAATATATAAATATATTCTAATTCATAAAAATCTTTAAATCAATCAAAATAAATAGATTTAAGTGGATTATATTTTCACTACAACTTTTTTTAACAGGCAAAGAGATCTAAATTTAGAATTGAGAGATGCAATTACCACTAAATTATTCTTATAACCACACTAAAATCATTTTTCTTATCATTATTTTATAATTAATAATATAATGAGCATTGGCATTAGGTAGTGGCAGACTTAAGAAAGGGCCATGACCTTCAAGATCTAATTTTTTAAAAATTTAATATTAATTTTTTAAAATTTATACTCTCTAAAGTATTTAGTCTTTTAAAATTTTTAATCTAACATTAAAATTTTAATATAATTAAACTTTAATTTAATATAATTTTTTAATTTTAACATCTATTTTTTAATTATTTTAAATTCTAATTTCTGACCATGAGATTATGTTTTTCTTTATGTTAGAAGGGATTTTTTATTTATAAAAAAATGAAATGGATAAAGCCAGCATACCCATGCTTTGAGAAACATCAAGCACCCGCTGCTGAGAAGCATGCGTGCATAAAGCATGTGAAAAAAAAAAAGTGTCTTCAATTCCCAAAATGCCCCACGAAGCTAACAACACATACGTACATACATCTCTTTCTTAAGACTGAAAAACACTTTAATTTAATTAAATTCTGTTTTTTATTTTTTTCCTTTTCTTTACTTCGCTTTTGATTATTCTCTTCTCTTGCTTTCTTATTTAATTTATTAATTTCGTATTGTCGTTGTCGTATTTATTATTATTATGATTCAAATGCTTTTACATTCTGTCGAAAACGACATGTACTTCTTTCTATTTGGTAGAGAGAAGGTGACGACAGACTTGCTTGTATTTTCAAATTACGGAACTATCTTTTTCAATTTCTGTGTAGGGGTTTGTTAGAAAGGGATAATAACATCCAGATCCCTAAATTCTTATGGTTTTTTAAAGAAGGAGATAATTTATTCATTTACCTTAAAAAGGCCCCTTTAGAGTTTAGTAATAAGTTATATGATCTTACTTTGCTATAGTCAAAGATTTTGCTATCTCACGTAATCTAACATTAATTTGATGAAACTAAATGAGCTCTTTTGCATAAATTATACTGCCATAATCAACTTGTAGTTGTAAAGATGAAAATTTTCAAATAAAATGTAGTAATTTAAAAATTGTGAAGCCACATAAAGATAATGATGGGAATAAAGAAATAAATAACAGGCACCGATAGTGAAGAGAAAAAAAGATATTAAATGGAGGTATGCAAAAACCCAGATATAAATGGAATAATAAAAGGTGATAATGTTTGAATCTTTGGGCTTATATCGAGAAATACTTTAGCAAAACAAAACGTTAAGTCATCATGGGATACACCTTTAATTTAATTTACTTTACTCAAGTCAAACTGATGAGGGCAGAAAAACAAAACCCAAATAAATAAATAAATAAAAAGCAAATAGAGAATTTAGTATATTCATTGTGCTGTTAAAAATGAACCTTAATTGCCTGAAATCTTGTTGTTGGGGGAATTTAATTCTAATTGATTTAAGGTACCCCACAGAGGCCCAATAAATCTAAAGCCTAGAGTCAGGAGGGACAGATTGCAACTTTTTCAGGATTTCAAAACAGTTGCCCCCTATTTGTTGAATTATTATTATTATTTTTTGAATTGCAACCTTCGTAGCAAAATATTCTACCGTAAATGGAGTAAAAGAGGCAGTAAAAGAAGAAAAGTCATTATAAAATTATGAAATTTAATAGGCTGAAGTTTTTTTTTTTTTTTAAAATAATATAATATAGTTTTTAAACATTTTTATGAGGGTTTTTTAGGCTTGACATGATTATATCATTATGGTGTGGATAGTTCGTCCATCAATTTAAATTAGATAACTAATTTATTATAAAGAAAAATATGATAATTAAATGAATTAATTAATTAGTCAAAACTTGACTATATAGAAACAATTGAATAAGATTGAATTGAATTTAAAAAAACCACCAAGGAATTTAAAAAAATAATAATAATTTTCATATTTTAATTCAAGGCATTTCGTTTGGTAGGATATGACACTAATTATGGGATCCGATAAAAGAAAAAGGACGTCAAAATTACCTCACTTTACATCGTACACGCTACAGAGCATTTTATATTCTTTTTGTCAGTTTAATTTATTCTTATTGACTAAAGCATTATACTAGAATTTGTTGGGATTGCTAAGCCATTCTATTATTTTTAAATTTTAATTTAAAAATTATTGATTAGGATTCAACGGATTAAAATATATTTTTAAAAAATTTGGACTAAGATGAGAAATTTCTCTTTTACAAAATATGAATTTATATTTTTTTACTTTTTATTTAAATTCAAGTAATCGCAATTACTTTACACATTTAAAATCAACTTAATTACGCCCAAACAAGAGATCGAAATAAATTAATATCACACAATATTTAAAATGAAAAAAAAATCAATCTGCAAATGAGATGGTGATCATCGCCAATCAAACTGTGTTCTTGAGAATGGCTCCAAAATCAATAGAAACTCAATATAGTAATCCCCATCAATGAGTTTTAGCAGAAAAAACAATTGATGTTTTGCTTATTTAAATCTTTAGCAAAAACACCTGGAAAATACCCATTAAAGAATGTAGTGGTCCAGACAGCCAAATTACACAGATTCAGTTCATCAGGCTCATCTCATTCTCACCTGACACACTAAATTGGAAAAATAAATAAATAAATAAATAAGATTTGTTTTTGGAAACAAAATAGGAAAAAATGTATATTTTGAAACAAGAGTTTGGGGAGTATTGGTGGGAAATTGAAACGACTTTCTTGGATCCTGTGAGGAACATTGACACTGTTACCCACATATATATATATATATTTAATCAAGAAAATTTTGATAGCCAAAGATAAAGGAAGTAAGGGAATGATGAAAAGTGGAGGCAAAAGAAAAGGAAAAAGGAAATTCAAGAAAACCCAAAAGTATAGGTAGAGAGCAGACAAAGGTAAAATACTCTAAATAAGAGAGAGAAAAACAAAATCAAAGGAAAAAAAATAAAAAAAAAAACACAAAGCAAGGCAAATAAGGAAACAACTTCTAGTAGCAGTTATGGAGCAAAAGTGGACAGCAGTAGTCGGAGGAGGAAGTAGTTTCTCTCTCTCTCTCTCTCTCCTTCTCATTTCTTCTTCATGCTCAACACCAAGAGAAACAAAAACAACCCACTGAATCAACAACAACAACAACAACAACAACAAGAACAGAAATAATAATCATGATGATGATGAAACACCCTCTGCACCCAGCACTCCAAAAAAGCATCATCATCTCTCTCCATCAAGTAAAATACCTTCCTTCCCTTAAATTTATTACCTCTGTTAGTATTAAGACCACACAACTTTCAAACAACTTCCCCACATCATCTTCTCCTCAAAATTAAACAAAACCATGAAATCTTACCTTACCCTTTTCTTTCTTGCGTTTTCTGTATTACTCAAAACAGCTTTAGTCGTTGCCTTCTCTGCTAACACTAACACTCAGCTTCCTCCTCAACTCCTTTCTCTTCTCTCCATTAAATCTTCTCTTAAAGATCCTTTCAATTCTTTCCATGACTGGGATGCTACTTCTTTCTCCAAGCAAGGCGACCCAGTTTGGTGTTCATGGTCAGGGGTTACATGCGACCCTAAAACAGCTCAGATCACCTCACTTGATCTCTCTCGCCGCTCGCTTGCTGGTGCTATTCCAGCTGAAATCAGGAATTTGACGAACTTAACCTACTTGAATTTGAGTGCAAATGCCTTTGATGGCCCTCTTCAACCAGCCATTTTCGAGATAACCGAGCTCAGGACTATTGATATCAACCACAACTTCTTCAACTCAACTTTCCCACCTGGTGTATCCAAGCTCAAGTTCTTGAAAGTCTTCAATGCCTACAGTAACAGTTTCACAGGCCCGTTACCGCTAGAATTTGTCCAGCTAAAGCTTCTTGAGCAACTCAACCTTGGCGGAAGCTACTTTGAGGGAGAAATTCCGGTGGATTATGGCAGTTTTCCGAAACTAAAGTTCCTTGATTTGGCCGGAAATTTATTAACTGGATCATTGCCATCCCAGTTAGGCTTTTTGACTCAGCTCGAGCGAATTGAAATCGGATACAACAACTTTCAAGGAAAAGTACCAGCGGAATACGCATTGCTGACAAATCTCAAGTGGTTAGATATCTCATGGTGCAATCTCTCTGGTCCTATGACCCCAGAGCTTGGTAACTTAAGTAAGCTCGAGAATTTGCTTCTGTTCAAGAACCATTTCACTGGCGACATCCCGGTGAGTTACACCAACTTGAAAGCTCTAAAGGTCCTTGATTTATCAGATAATCAACTCTCAGGGACAATTCCAGCAGGCTTAGCTTCCTTAAAAGGGCTAACCAGGCTAAACTTAATGAGGAACGCACTAAGCGGCAACATACCAGAAGAAATTGGCGAGTTGCCGAATTTAGACACCTTGAATTTGTGGAACAATTTACTGTCAGGAACTCTCCCGCAAAAGCTCGGCTCAAATGGCAAGTTACTGTCGGTTGACGTGTCTACAAACTCACTCACCGGCCCAATCCCGCCAACAATTTGCAACGGGAACAGATTATTCAAGATCATTCTATTCGCCAACAGATTCACAAACGAGCTCCCAGAAAATCTAGTGAATTGCACTTCCTTATCAAGATTGCGAATCCAGGATAATCAGCTCAACGGTTCGATCCCAAACGGATTCGGGCTTTTGCCGAATCTAACGTACATGGACTTGAGCCGAAACAATTTGACTGGAGAAATCCCTCAGGATCTCGGGAATGCACCAAAGCTCCAGTACTTGAACATTTCCGAAAATTCTTTTCACACAAATTTGCCTAGTAACATCTGGAGCGCGCCAAACTTGCAGATTTTATCGGCGAGTTCGAGTAAGTTGATCGGGAAGATTCCGGATTTTATAGGATGTAAAAGCATATACAAGATCGAGTTACACAACAACTTGCTCAATGGCAGCATTCCTTGGGATATCGGCCACTGCGAAAAGCTTTTGTCGTTGAACTTGAGCCGAAATTCTCTTACTGGCCTTATTCCGCGGGAGATTTCGGCGCTTCCTTCGATCACAGACGTTGATCTTTCTCATAACTTTCTCACTGGCACAATCCCTTCGATTTTTGAAAACTGTAGCACGTTGGAGAGCTTTAACGTGTCATATAATCTCTTAACCGGGCCGATACCGGCTGCGGGAGCGATATTTCCGAATCTTCATCCGTCATCATTTATCGGAAATGAAGGACTTTGTGGCCGAATTTTAACAAAACCGTGCCTGGCCGATACGCTGGCCGCGGGTGACGTGGAGGTACGTAACCACCAGCAGCAGCCGAAGAAAACCGCCGGAGCCATTGTTTGGATCATGGCCGCCGCGTTTGGTATCGGGTTGTTTGTTCTTGTTGCAGGGACTCGGTGCTTCCACGCGAATTACAGCCGTAGATTTGACAATGACCGAGAAATCGGGCCGTGGAAATTAACCGCGTTCCAAAGGTTAAATTTCACGGCGGATGATGTGTTGGAGTGTCTGTCAATGACCGATAAGATAATAGGGATGGGATCCACGGGAACTGTTTACAAAGCTGAAATGCCAGGTGGCGAGATCATAGCGGTGAAGAAGCTGTGGGGCAAGCACAAGGAGAACATCAGACGGAGGAGAGGAGTACTGGCCGAGGTGGACGTTCTAGGAAACGTGAGGCACAGGAACATAGTGAGATTGTTAGGGTGCTGCAGCAACAGGGAGTGCACGATGCTGCTCTACGAGTACATGCCCAATGGTAACTTAGACGATTTATTGCATGGCAAAAATAAGGGTGAAAATTTGGTGGCTGATTGGTTTACGAGGTACAAAATTGCTCTGGGTGTGGCGCAGGGGATTTGCTATCTTCACCACGACTGTGATCCCGTCATCGTTCACCGTGACCTCAAGCCCAGCAATATTCTTTTGGACGGTGAAATGGAGGCCAGAGTGGCGGATTTTGGTGTGGCCAAGCTCATCCAGAGCGATGAGTCAATGTCCGTCATTGCCGGTTCCTACGGCTACATTGCGCCAGGTACGTTTTCTGTTCAATTTCCTTTTGTTTGCCTGACCAAATCTTTATCTCTGTTATCCTGCACGCAATTTTTGGCGCGCGTTAGCAATATAAGGTTGATTATAAACATTCCATTAAACTAAACCATACTTTGAAATAGGTAAATATTTATTTTGTTTGTTAGGTTGGGACATAGGTCAACATTTTTTCAAAAAAAGTTTGTTTGTGCATTAACAGTAACACATGTTTTCAACTTAAGTTAGTAGGGGGGTTTATAGATTATGAGATGCTCTCTTGTCTTTATCTAAATTGAGTATAATGATTTGACAGCTTAGTTAACTAGGTCAGTGCATTTACATTGGTTGATTTAGCTAATCTTATCCGTCATTACCTAATTAAAATTGTGTTTAATTTAAATGAAAAATGACACATTTCTCATGTGGGGCGGTTGATTTCGGCCCGAAAGTGTAAAGATTTATCCCCCTTTTTTCATATTTCTTCTTTGTTTGGTTGTGCTTTGCAAAACAATACAATTTAATAAATCCAGAGGGCACGTTTTTGCTGTTGGGACTTGGGAACACAAACAAAATTGTAGTGAGTTTGGTGTCAATTGTCATGCGGCACCGCACTAACCAAAGCCTCTTTTAGCAGTGCTAAGCCATTTTTGTAAACTGCTTCTGTACATGGTGGACTATTACGCGTGATGAAGTTGTCCCTTTTTCCTTTTTATCGTTTCCACCAAGAATTTGTTTCAACATTGACAAATTGAACCTCTTATTTTGCAGTGTTTTGAGTTGCATTGGATTGTCAATTAAGCTTTGTTCGTTTATGTTTGCAGAATATGCTTACACTCTCCAAGTTGATGAGAAGAGTGACATATACAGCTATGGGGTGGTGTTAATGGAGATCACAAGTGGCAAAAGATCAGTTGATGCAGAATTTGGAGATGGCAACAGCATTGTGGATTGGGTGAGGTCTAAAATCAAGACTAAAAATGGTATTAATGATGTTTTGGACAAGAATGCTGGAGCATCTATTGCATCTATTAGGGAAGAAATGATGCAAATGCTTAGAATTGCATTGCTGTGCACTAGCCGGAATCCGGCGGACCGACCCTCGATGAGGGACGTCCTGCTGATGCTCCAAGAAGCAAAGCCCCAGAGGAAACTGCCTGGAAGTTTGATCGGCGGCGGCCATGGCCATGTTGTGATTAATGTTGGTGATAGTGATGATACTTTAGCCCAGAAGGCTACAGTTGAATGTTAATAGCATTAATGTTACGGGGTTTATTGGGTTTTTTCTTTTTTTTTTTTGGATTTTTTTTCTGCTAATTTTCTAATGGGGATTGGTATAGGAGAGGTGATTTTCTTTTCTTTTCTTTTTTTTTTTTTACTCTCATTTTCAGTGGAATTTTCAAGTGTCATTTCTACATTCCGGTGTTACATTGGGACAGAACTCTGGTTTTGAAGGCTTATAAAGTATATATATTAAATATATATAGTGTTGTTGGTATCAGAAAATGGCATGTGACTGCAACCAAATAATGGGCAAGATAAGCAGCATCGAGAAGGCACAATCTTTCCTTTTTTTAAAAAAAATAAAATAAAATAAAGAGGCACAATAAGCAATCTTGTTACCCACATATATCAGCAATCACGAGTTGTGAATATAACTTACAGGCATAGTAGAGAGTTATAAGGTTCCTGGCATCGGTCAGCATAGTTGATTTATTTTTCTTTATCTTGTAAATTTTTTTAATTTAAGTAAAATATATTTAAAATTATACGTGCAAGTTATAAGCCTAAACAAATGAATTTGAATTAGTGTATTTCAAATTGTATGTATTAATTTTAATTTTTTTTAATAATATAATATAATTATAATATTAATATTATAATTTATCGTAGTATCAACATTATAATGTGATGTAACTTTTTTTTAAAAAAATTATTAACAAAGGATTCATTGAGGATATAGTGATGAATACAAAGTTTATATAATACAATATGCTATATTATAACTTGTTAAGTAAAATCTATAATCTTAAATGTTAAATTTACGATTTCTTCTGTTATTAAATTTTACATTACACATTCTAATATTTAATTTATATATTTTACAAAAATCATATAACCAAAACGATAATTTCGATTAAAAAACATAATTAATTTACATGTTCAAATTATATTTGGAGAAATTAACATATAGTAACTCCTCATAAGTGAAAAATGTGAGTAAAATATTTTTTTTCCTCAATATTTGAAAGTAAACAGAGCTGTTTTTGATGCTTAGATACATAAATTATGTTATAACAGATTTGATCAAAGTAGTGTCTCGACGAATTCTGTTTAGAAATATTAGTAGTAAAAAAAAATATTGGGTAGCAATCCTTGTAAGGTAATCCCTTATTTGTATGTATGATAGCGAGTATATTTTGTTTGTGTTCTTAAACAGAGAGAGAGAGAGAGAGCAGATTTATGGGTCCTCTTCTTGCTTTGATTAAAGGAGGCAGAGGTGAGCAGGGGGAGCCCAGTTTTGGAGGTACCGGCTACAGCTGAAGCATAAGATGTCACGTCAAGATTATACTTTATAGTATGAAAATTAAACAAGTCAGCCTTTTTTCCTTGTGGGTCTCCATTTGTACTCTTCTTACCAGCTTAAGCCTTAAATCCCCTTTTTACAATAACCATGCTTTGGGCTTACTATTTATTTCAGTTCCTTATTAACCCATTCTTGTGAGTAGCTAGCAAAAGCAAAAGCAAAAGCAAAAGCAAAAGCAAAAACAAAAAAAAAACAATTATGGTTCAGTTTTGGAGATCCAGCTGAAGAATAATATCCCATCAGGCATCAGTGCCGTCAGTCTCGCCGACTCAAAATTCAAATGAAATGAGCGGTCTTAATTTTATTAGCCTTACGGCAATCCATTGCCAAGCTTAAGGGCTTCCGATCCCATTCCTTATCAACTCAAAATGTTGCTGGGCCTAGGCTCATTCTCATTGATTGGGAAAGCAATTGCAGCCTATTGGAAGTTGTTGTTATGGATATTGTTTCAAGGATTTTAATCAAATATTGGACCTTTTAGAGAGACTTATTTTATTTATATCATCTGTATTTTATTTTCACTTCTCTACAACGAAGCAAATGACTTTCTTCACAACAAATTAAATATTTTTCACTGTAAAAAAATCCAATCAAAATTATCAAACACATTTCACATAAATTTCCAAAGACATCAAACCTTCTCAACATAATACCCAAAAAGTTCAATTTGGGCCTTCGGCATACTTTAGTTGGTCAACCAATACAAATACCATCCCTTCTCAGGTTAGATTTACTTTGTAAATTTAAGAAATATAAATATTAAAGTTGTTTATTGTGTTGGACATTTAAGTATTATTTAACGTTGGATTGTATAAAAATTGAGCCTGTTGTTTTGGATACGAGATATTTTATTTGATGTGTGTTGTAGTATGGTATATATGGCAAAATAAAGTTCTTTAAAATGGAAAAAGAAGGGAAAAAAAAGAAGAAAAATAAAGTTATTTAACATGCCATATTAAATGTCAAGCACAATTTAATTTCATTTGTAAAATACTTGACATTTTTGTCAAAATACTATAAAAATTACTCTTTTTTTTAACACTACAAATAAGTGAGGTATATAGAAAAATCAAAATAAAAAAAATCATTTAATGTAAGTTATGTAAAATATACTTTCACTTAAGTCAAATTTGTTTATGAAGTTTCTCGGTACGAACTCCACAAGAAATTATCCTATAAGAAATTATTCCGCTGCTCTTATGTACTCTTTACAATTATAAAAAGACCCTCTACCCTCTTACAAAAAAGAGCACACCGACGATTAAGTCAATAATTTATAGGATACAAGGGTCTGTAAGTATGTGAAAATGGATTATGATACAAGAACAAGCAAGATTTTTTATTTTTTCTACTTAAAATGGTTATATTTTCTATTTTAGGAGTCTTATGCGAGTTCTTGGAATGAGAGGTTAGATTTCAATTCTCTTACTGATCAAATTTTTAACCTTTTATAAAAATTGAGATCAAATGAGTTATTACATGAGTAATTATAGTAATAACTCAAATAATCTTAATTATAATTTGGTAATTAAACTTGAATTTAACGTGTTCCTAACGTATTCAAGTTAATTTATACTGTTGAAATTTAATTTCTTATTAAATGTGTATTTCAACCGTTTTAAAAATGCAAAAATAGTATTCAATATGCAATAATTTAAAATAAATACATAGTTTTAACATGTTCCCACCTCTTATGATTTTTATGACTCATTTGTGATATTCATTAGTTTGTGGGTCTAGGTTACCTAAGATGGATTGCCTACATTTATGAGAAAATGGACCTATTATCACGGGCTTCCTCTATTGAAGTGAATTTTGAACACTTAGCATGGATTGGTTGGGCCCAACAGATGCCCTATATAAGTGATGAGTGTGACATTTCATTAGAAAACTTTTAAGACACACTTCTTTACTTAACTAATCAACAAGCATCACATGTTTTATAAGTCTATCTTTCCTACATGTTGTTGACTCTTGCTATTTCATTAGTCACATTGATTCATATCAAACATCACCAGTTATTTTATTGTCTATAAAACCTCACAGTTTAATCCTAATTTCTTCAATTTCTATTTTCACTCCTAAAATAGCCCATAACTTTGCTAATTAAGAAACCTTAATTTTCAAAATTTTCTCCATCTATTCTTCAACAATGGTGAAAGGATTGAATAACTTTTAATAAATAAATTGAGGTCCATGCTCTAACTTCCTAAAAATATCCAAATCAGGAATCTTTCAACAGGGGAATCTCTCCAAGACCCACCATTTTCAAGTGGGTTAATTCCCTCTTTTAGGAAATAGCTAATGTGTTTCAAGTTTTTCATTCCTCCTATTATCCGCGAGTTCTTTCATGTCATTGATTATCTCCACTCTAATTCACCCAAACGTCGTCCACATACTCTAAGATGTTCCCATTTTAATCATATGATTCCTCCTTTATTTCCTGACCCACTGTGATATCTTCATTACCCATATCCTCAAATGAGGGAAACTAAACTATTATTACTCCCCAAAGAAGTAGAAATTATTCCCTGATTTTGAGGATAAGAAATTCAGTTTTGAGAAATATGTGGCGATTGTCAATATCGGTTAAAAGAGGCTTAGTTATTCATATGAGGTGACCACTTTTTTCGATTATTATGATAATAAGTCCAGTCATTCCTCTCCTTTCATTCATGGAAGAGAAAGATTCCTAAAAAAATATTTCTTTATGGAGATGGTTTCTTATCCCAACCTGTTCAATCATCAGTTCTTTTTACCTATATCGAGCGACAACAAGTATGCCACTTTTCTTGCACTTTGATCATGGAAGATTGGGTGTTGACTCTAATGCCTTAAAACCTTAGAATCCTTATCGGCTCTATAACCTTTAATGCCTGAGTTTTTCATAATTTTAATCTGTTTTGCAATTATCTCCTAGATGAAACTTTATTCCTTATTGGTTCTAGCGAGGGGCTTCCTAGTAAGGATTTATTTGAAAACTATACTTACGAAAGGGTATTCCTTAATATAAGTGAGTTTTCTTTATCTTTTTTTTTTAATTTTCCAAGGAACTATTTTATTAAGTTCCTGATACTTTCTTTTTATGTAACCTTCAATGTTCAAATTGTGCAAGTCTCTCAAGAAGGTGAGATTTTAGATTTCACTTTCTTTCATTCTCCTTCAGATGTTGACCAATTTTCTTCTATAAGTAGAGACTCAGATGATAATTTTGCTACCCCAAACACAGTTCTTTCACGTAACCTTAAAGTTTCAGGGGTGAATACTTACCGGATCCTTGTTCCTCTCATTAGTCTAAGTGTTCTAGAGGCGACCGCGATTGGTCCATTTGTTACTGATCTTACTTTTATTCCCTCTGATCTCTATTAAAAGGAGCAACTTTCTCACATCTGCCATGCGATAAAGATGGTAAGCATGCTTATCTCTATATTGCTATTGTGTGAAGTGTCATTCTTACTAAATTTTTCCTTTTTTTCACCTAAATGTTCAAGCTTATATGAAGAATCTCCCGTAAGACTGTATGTGGAGCCCACCAACCCTTTGGTCCAACAGTGGGACCTCAAAGCCACTGACGCACCACGTACAGAATCCACAAGTTACCTGCACCCTTAAGGAATCGAACCTGGTATCTCATCCATATCATGCCTTACGAGTTCATCCTTGTACCCATTGAGCTGGCTAGCCTGATGGGTACAACCATTGAACTTTAAAGGTCTATAAGGGATGAGATCCTAGGTTCAACACAGTTGGGAGTCATGCATGAGACAGATTATGTGGGTGCGTCAGTAGGTGCTGAGGTGTCAGCCACTGGTTGGACCAAAGGGTTGGTGGGCCCCACATAGTCTTACAAAAGGTCAGCCTTTTTGTAAGACTGTACGTGGAGCCCATCAACCCTTGGTCCACCAGTAGGACCTCAAAGCCACTGACGCACCACGCACAGAATCCGCAGGTTACCTGCACCCCCAAGGAATCGAACCCAGGATCTCATCCATATCATGCCTTACAAGTTCATCCTTGACCAGCCCAATGGGTACAACCATTGAACTTTAAAGGCCTATAAGGGATGAGATCCCAGGTTCAACACGGTTGGAGGTCATGCATGAGGCAGATTATGTGGGTGCGCCAGTAGGTGCTGAGGTGTCAGCCACTGGTTAGACCAAAGTGGTTGATGGGCCTCACATAGTCTTACATCTCCCTCATATGATTCCTGGCCTTCCACGTCACGGAGTATAGAAGTCAAGTACTTTAAAATCAAAGAAGAGAGAGTCATCAACTATTCTAAAATATACAGGGGCCACTTTGACATTCAAAAACAAAGGTCAAATCCTCATGTGGTTCCGGCTCGTGAAGTTACATCAGAACCTACTCAAAAAGTGGTGTCCAAAGCTATACATGAGCCTCCACTAATTGAAGATGTCCTTGAAGCAGCTTCAAAAGCTGCACAAGAAGAGGTTGTAGGAATTGCTAAAAGCCTTTGCCTACTAACAATGTTTATCCTCTAAATATCAAAAGGGGAGCTTCTACAATAAGAGAGGCTCAAGATGCCATAGATGAGTCTCTTTCCCTTGCTTTTGATGTTCGGATAGAGGATTTCGTTCTCTTTAGTAAGTGCAAAAAATAGGTTGTTTTGATTTCTGAATTTTTCTTTTCCCTTTTTAACTTTTTGTTCCCATTTTTACAGAGAACCCAACTGATGTAAGCAATGACTCCAATTTCAATCCCGACTCTAAGGGCTCCATTCCCCTCTCCCTTAAGAATGAGAACAATAAGTGGGGGTGTTGTTGGAAGTGAGAGGGATTCCTTACATTGATATTCACCACCATAATCTCCCTTTTGTTACGTAGAGGGATGAAGATGAGTTTGCTTCATGTTTTGTCAACTCCTAAACTAGCAAGCAAATATAAAAATAAGTCATCAGCAAGCACTCATATAGCCAGTAGCGCTAAGACAATCAACATGAGACTTCATTTTAGAAAAAATTGTTACTAACACTCATTGAGTCCTATTTAAAAGCTTGCAATTGCATACAAAGTTACAAGACTTGAGATTGAGAGGAAATGTGTCTATAAAAAGCTTTTTATAGCTCAAGAGATGTGCCACAATTAATTATCAAAGTTAAAATACCTTCAGTTATTGAGAAACTGAGCCAACTAAGAAGAAGTTAATCCTGGTTCCTCCAAATGATGTATTCAGGATTCTCAATAGAAGGTTAATCTTTAGTTTGAACAATCGATGTAATGATATGTATATGCTTTTGTCTCCTTAATAAAGTCTTTGAGCTCATTGGCTCTTATAGATACAAAAGGGTAAATGCTATTTATCTCCCTATTTAGATTTGTTAATTATTAAAACATTCCCATAGTGTTTGATAATATTAAAAAAAAATCCCTTGCTATTATAGCATTAACAATCTTTTCGTTTAAAAAGTCAACAATTGCATCCGTACAATATTAAATAGTAAAAATGCATTGTGTAAACAGTAAAATTAGTATACTTATACTATCAAATAATTAATAAGAATAACACGAGATTTTATTATATTATGAATTATATTAATATAGATGTTTGTATTTTTGTTAAAATACAAATATTCAATATCAATCATTATATTAATCTAATAAATAGAGAAAAATCATTAATTATAGAATAATATAAATCCATTATTTATGCAGTACTATTTGATTATTTGAAACTATGGTAGGTAATGTTAGTTTATTGTTTACGCAATGCATTATTACTATTTGATATTATACAGATGCAATTGTTAATTTTTAAAATAAAAAAATTGTTATACTCTCTAAAATTAATTTATACTATTACAGTTATAATGATAGATTTTAAATATCATCAAATACAAAAAGGGGTTTTGGTAGATAAAAAAATTTACTAAAGATAAATAGTAAATTCTCAAAACAAAATTTGTGATTTTCAGATTAAAAAATTATTTCCGTCTAGCTTCACAAAGATAGTAAAACTGAAACTAGTATTTGAGAGTTTCATGGATGAGAAAACAATAGTCCTAGAGTTTGAAGAGGAGGAATCGATTTTAGGGTGAGGAATAGTGCTTTGATAGCAAGATAAAAATATAGAAAAGATAAGACAAAATAATAAAGAAATAAAACGTAATTTTAGTTGATAATCACCTGAAATCATATTTCTTCTCAAATATACAAGTGTTACATACAAAATAGGAAAGAAAGATAATTATAACTAATAAGTATAGCCAATTATTATAAAAAGGTATTATTTAATTTTGAAATATAACACATATCTAACTAATCCATCTCAGCATCTTGATTGATATTACTTTGGCTATCATCGTGACTAGCTAATATGCAACATGTATTATGCTTGTACTGTATATTCTTTTAGCCTATCAAATTAAATGTATATGGAGAAAAAATAGCAATAGCTGCGAATACCAATCCATCATGATCTTGATCTTTAATGGTTATTGCGAGAAATTTGATTAAAAATTTTTGAGATATAATTTAAAGAGCAAGTCAAATGCATTGGATGCATGAAGATCAAAGACAGACGCGAAAAAAAGCGAAGACACCAAAGCAACAGCCCAGGCGTAAGCGCTACGACACCCTAGATAGTACTTGAGTGTCGTGACACTAGGTGCGCAGCGTCGAAGCACTAGGAGCGACCATGTGGCGCTAGGGAGTGGATGCCGCGGCCCTTAGTGCGGGAAAGATTGTTTTCTAATTTATTTCGACTCCTACTTATTTCAGGTCTCCCTAAAACGACTCCTACATGTTTAAGGTTAACATAAGTCATCTTAAAGCCCATATAAATACTCTCTATTGGCTTGTAAACATGTCTTAATGATATCTTAGTGATCAAACATAAATCTTTGTGATTATAACTTACTTTATGATTCTTAGTGAGAGAAATTCATTGTTTACAAGAGAGAGTGAGTTCTTTGTGAGTCTTTTTTTATAAAAAGCATACTTTGTGAGTGTCTTGAGATTCAATAATAAGAAAGTGTGATCGTGATCTGCTGTAGATGTAGGTAAGTTATCAAATCACTTAGATTCTATGTGTTGTTCTTCTATCTTTTCTCTCTCTAGTTTCTTAATTGTTTATTTTTTCATTATATTCTTGAGATATTTGCTCGTTTAATTACTTTCGCTTTAATAAATTGGTATCAGAGCTTGGTTTTAAGTAGATATGGCCGCACCCAAGTATAAGGTAGAGAAATTCAACATAACGAATGACTTCAATCTATGGAAGATGAAAGTGAAGGTATTGTTGGTAAGCCAACGATTAAGCTCGACATTAGAGAAAACTGCAGCTCCATCTAGTAAAGAGGAAAAAACACTAGAGTCATCTAAGGCTGCAGCAAAAAGAAGGGATATTTAAGAAAGAGCTCACAGTATAATCGTTTTGTCATTGAGTGATGAAGTATTGAGAGAAATAGTAGGGGAGACAACGACAATTGGTCTTTGGAAGAAGCTTGACTCTCTTTATATACGGAAGTCATTGGCCAACAGATTGCATATAAAGAAGAAGCTGTATCAGTTGTCCATGTCAAAAGGGACGCTAATGAAAGATCATATAGATGCCTTCAATAAGATTATTCTTGATATTGAATCTATCAACATCAAGATAGAAGATGAAGATAGGGCAATTATCCTACTGAGTTCACTTCCCAAGAGTTATGAGAGCTTTGTTGATACACTTTTCTATGGCAAAGAGAGTTTAATGATGAGCGATGTGAAATCATCATTAAACTCAAAGCTATTAGGAAAGTAGACTGAGGGCAATGCAGAAAGTCTATATATAAAAGAAAGATCCTCATATAGAGATAGAAGAAAAAAAAAGGGGCTGAAGATCGAAGTCCAAGATTCTTAGGAAGTGTTATTGTTACAAGAAAGATGAGCACTTTATAAAGGACTGTCCGGAGAAGAAAGCACAAGACAAGAAGAAATGGGATGTTGCGTTTGTCTATGATGATAGCTACGACAATGCAGAGACTCTAGTCGCTACTGATAGTAAGAGTGCTGAACAATGGATTCTTGATTCTGATTGTACATTTCACTTGTGCCTGCATAAATCTTAGTTTATAAATTTTTAGCCCATTAGTGGTGGTAAGGTGTTAATGGATAATGATATTACTTGTTAGATGATAAGAATTGGTAGTGTTAAAGAGTTCAATGGTGGTAATGAGAGGAGAGAAGCACAAAGTATTTATGTGCTTAAGGGTGAAGTTGTAAGTGGTTCTGCATTATTCTTTATAAATAATGAGAATATGCAAACCAAGTTGTAGCATTTTAAACTAGCACACCTAGACAAGAGAAACCTTAAGGATTTATTTAGTCAAAAGGCGTTTGATGAGTATAGGCTCCAACCATTGGAGTTTTGTGAACATTTTGTGCTTGAAAAATCACGTAGGGTGAAGTTTAGTACCAGCGAGTACAAGACTAAGGGAACTCTTAACTATATACACTCGGATCTTTGGGGACCAGCTCAGACAGTTACTCGTGAATGTGCTAGGTATTTTTTTAGTTTGATTAATGACTATTCAAGGAAGCTGTGGGTTTATGTGTGGAAGAGTAAGGATCAAGTGTTTGATACGTTTAAGACTTGGAAGGATCTTGTTGAGAATCAGATCGAAAAAATGGTGAAAAGGCTACGGACTGACAATGGCTTTGAGTTTTGCAATATAGAGATTGATGAGTTTTGTGTCAAGCATAGGATTGCAAGGCATAGAATGGTGAGATCAACACTACAACAGAATGGCGTAGCTGAAAGAATAAATAGGACCTTACTTGAAAGGGTTAGATGCATGTTGTAGAGGATCTAATATATGTGGGTGTATGCATGTGCAATTGTGTTTATTACATAAAATACGTATCACATACATATTAAATGTTGCGAAAGAATTAAATCATACAATAAATACAATAAATAATATATTAATCATATAAATATATTAGAAGGGTTGAGAAATCACCATACGTGTAACGTTATACACGTGTATCCTCGAAGTCCGCGTGGAGACCAACTCGTTGGCAGTTTTAGTCACCAACTCGGTGGGCTTGGCGAGCTAGAACAGTACCCCTATATCCAGTACTGAGTTTAACTCTTAAACCCTTAAAATGACTGATTATGTGTATTCTTCATTTTCTCTAAAAGAAAAGAAAATAGAAATTGAAGCAATTCACAATTGTTTCTATGGCATATAAAGAAAAAATAAAACAATTTCATTTTTTTTCTCAACACCTGAAGGAAGAAACGAAAACAACTTCATTTCTTCCATTTCTTACATACACACATCTTCACTCACATCTCACACACATCTCATAATATATAATAATATAAAATAGATGACAATTATTACCTATTATAATAATATAATATTATATAATATATAATAATATATTATAATAATATATTTTAATTATTTAACAATTAAATAAATATTGTGTGAAAAAATTATTTTGCCCCTCATAAATAGTTACCAAATCTATCCCCTGTGGGTCTAAATTTCACACTTAGGTAAACTCAATCGAGGGTTCACAATGCGCCATGTATCATTATACAATTAGTAAATAATAATTATTGACTAATTGTTGTATTTAACTCTTAAATACATACACACACGTATTTCTGTAGTAGTGCTGGATATTGTTAGATTAAATAATTTAATCTGACACGCTGCCCTAGTGCATAACGAGTACACTCTGTATCGCAGGACTCCCTAGGTCCACGCTCAATTTGTCAAATGAAACTATTCCATGAGTCCGTGAACATTACCCCACGCACACGTCACGAAGATACAAATCAAGGCGTTGAACTATGCAAGTTGAGGTTACAACGCATACGTATAGTTCTTCCGTCATAATATCCTAGATGTGATGGGGATATAGATTATCACCGTCAAATCCCTATATACTCATCTATGTCATATCCCTAGACTTGTATCTTACTGAACAATATGTGCAAATTCCTTTGTCATATTGTTCCACTTTGGCGGAAACTCTTTCTCGGGATTAATGCTTGTGCCCACAAGACTTTCTGAGATACAGTCTCGAAGCATCTGGATATCTAACTCCCTATGCGAGCTGATGGATCCCATATCTGTACACACCGAACTCCATAAGCATCGGACCATACCTAGTGACACCTAGCGGTCATACCATGAAAGGTCTGTAACATGCGTAGAACCAAAGTATGGTGCATCACTTACAAGCCCACTGTGGTACTCAGGTCAAAGGACCACGTATACTACTCAACTCAAGGGGACCCTCCGTTGACGGCTTATATATGATGTTTATCAAAGGCCCTTGTGAGTCCGTCCTATATCCAGTCCTAACTAGATACCTATATGTCAATATGAGCTCCAAGCTCATGGTCGGGTAGGAACAACCATCTATACCCTATAGGTATAACATACGCTGATCTATATAAAGGTATCCACCGACAGACCTGTATCGATAGAAATAGATCAGAGACCATAAGCATTGGATCCATATTGACATAGATACCCATATGTCAATACGAGCTCCAAGCTCATGGTCAACTAGGAACAACCATCTATACCCTATAGCTACGATATATGTTGATCTATATAAAGGTATCCACCAACAGACCTGCATCGGTAGAAATAGATTAGGGACAATATTTGATAATATATTTGCGCAACTGACATTTTCTAGTACCTGATTGCAACTTTTGTAACTATGCAGTTACTAGTCTATATCCCATTACAGTCAAGGCTCCAACTCTTGGATCTTCGTTGAGTATTATAACCAGCTAACAATTAGCTGTGCTAACATTTAATATTTATATCTCTCAGCGTGGCCCACTATGGGCCCTTATCTAAACTCTTTTAGATCAGATCTGAACTCTTTCAAATCATACAATGTCTGTAATATTACATTGTATAGTACCATATAAATATGTATTAGCGATTTAATTAGAATGTATATATGTATAAATACATAAGTATATGTACATTTAGGGTTGGCACGCAAGAAACAACCCTAACACATGCTTACCAATGCGAATATGTCTAAGGCATTTTTGGGGGAATTTGTAGTGCCTGCAGCTTATTTGATTAACAGAAATCTCTCATCAGCAATTGACTTTAAGACGTCATAAGAGAAATGGTCTGACAATCCTCCTAAGTATGACCACCTCAGAATTTTTGGTTGCCCTACCTTTGTACATGTTAAAGAGGAGAAATTGGAACCTAGAGCTATCAAAGGGGTATCATAGGATATCTCGAAGGAGTAAAAGGATATAAGGTATGGTGTAAAGAGTTGACACCATCAAAGAGTATCATAAGCCATGACGTAACGTTCTATGAGACGACAATATTGAAAGCCTCATAAGAAAATGAGAAATAAGAACTTGTGCTCAAGGAGGACTCAACACTCGTGTCAATAGAAGTTAAATTAGAGCTTAAGAGTAGATCTGATATGCCACCAGATCAGCACTTCAATAAGGAGATCATTGAAGAATAACCAAGAACACCGACGAGTTCCTCTAAGTCCACATAAAGAAAGACTATAACTCTTGAGATAGAACTTGAAATTTACCAACTAGTCAGAGACAGGTTAAAGAGAATACTTAACCTACCAATCAAGTATGCACAAGTAGACTTAGTTGCTTACGTTTTTAATTTGCTTACACTCTTAAATTTGATGAGTCTAGAATATATGGTGAGGCTTTGAAGAGTGAAAACAAGAAAAAATAGCTGTAGAGTGTCATACACCATCAAGTGTTTTATGAGATGTCTAAACACATTGATGTGCAGCTCCACTACATTCGAAAGATTGTTCAAAGTAGTAAAGTTAGTCTAATGATAATAGCGTCGTCTGAAAATTCTGCTAACATATTGATTAAGCCACTGCCCTCGGTTAAGTTCATCTTATGTAAGGACTTAAACCGGAGTTACTACTATGTGAGGGTGACCAAAGATTCGGAGATGAGAGATTAAGATACTTTGTGAATGATTTTGAATCAAGAAAGAGATTTGTGAGAAAGTTGAAGAGCAAACCAAGTGTATTGGATGTGCGAGGATGAAAGATGGACGCAAAAAGAGATAAAGGCACAAAAGGGGCAGACAAAACATAGGCGCCGCGGCCCTCCAGATAGCACCTGAGGGCTGCAGCCCTAGGGAGTGGGCGCCGTGGCGCTCGGTGCAGAAAAGATTATTTCCCAATTTGTTTCGACTCCCACTTGTTCCAGGTCTCTCTAAAACTACTCTCATACGTTAAGGGTTAACCTAGGTCATCCTAAAACTTATATAAAGACTATCTATTGGCTTATAAATAAATCTTAGTGATATCTTAGTAATCAAACACAAATTTTTGTGATTATAACTTATTTTATTATTTTTAGTGAAAGAAACTCCTTATTTATAAGAGAAAATAAATTTTTTGTGAGTTTTTGTTATAAAAAACATATTTTGTGAATGTTTTAAAATTCAATAATAAGAGTATATAATCTTAATTTACCATAGACGTAGACAAATTATCAAATTACATAAATTTTACGTATTATTTTTTATTTTTATTTTTTTAATTACTTATTTTTATATTATATTATTTAAAATATTTACTTATTTAATTACTTCCACTTCAACACTATAATATATATGCTATAATATATATAAAAATTTTACCCTCAATATAATGAAAGTTTCAACCATATATTAGATGTCAATTCTCTCCGCTCTCTAATAATGGCACCATTGCTTCAATTTTTTTGGTGTCTTGTAATAGCCTACAATTCTATGTATACATGGGTACGTAGCTGTACTCTGATCCACTCAAATTTATGTATTTTCCATATGATTTGGTTGTACAAGTCTTATATACGGATGTTTCATGTGATCTTTTCTTAATTAGCTTCTCTCCCTGACTTGACTCCTTGGCTGCTTGGATGAGTTGTACTCTTTTAAGTATTTCCCTGTTTCCTGCATATAAATGGTTATTTATGTTAAATACATCCAAAGTTCCTTTTTATTATTATCTTTAAAAAAAACAACGGTAAAGGACAAATGGTGCCAATAAAAATAGTGCATGCATGTCTAAGTATATGTACGGGACAATTATTATAATTAATTTTTTCATACGGATATTATATTAGATTATTATAATTATTTTTTATACACTATATTATTAATATTATATCAAATTATATTATTAATATTTTATTAAATTATATAATTAAAATCATCAAAAATATTACTTTATAACCTTATGCACACCGTACTCAAATTAATAAACCTTAAACTTTAAAATCTCATGAAAAATAAGAAATAATTATATTGCTTTGGTGGAACCCTTGACCAAGGCCCAAAAAAAAGTGCACATATCTTATTGATAAGGCAAAGGCTCAAGCGCAACAAATATTTTTTTATTATTTGAATTTTTTGAAAAAAAAAAGTATAGTATGACCGAAAGACAAGTCTATAGTAACTCTCACCATTAATGGAGGAAACAAGGCCATAGTTTTATCCAATTCCTCCAAAGTTCCTTCTCCAAGCTCCACCGTGCTTATGAGTTCCGTCAGCATATAAAGAATTTTCTCAACCTGATCAATAAGCAAAAGCTTATTATAACCATCAAATACTTCAAGAATATTACAACATTAAAGTAATCCTTATTGAATTCAAATTCATCCTTTAAATTTGTATGGAAAAATGGTTCTCAATTGATAAACTATTCTGCAGTATAAACGAAAGCTGAATCTGTGGGTTTAATTTAGCGATCGTCGCTTCTATGCTATTCATGACTGCTGAGGCCGCGCTCATAGCCTCGTACATGGACTTCACGTCTGCCTGTAATGTCACAACAATTATATATATATATATATTATTTGAAAAGATATGTATTATTATTGATGATCCTAATTTAGCATTACTTGAATTTAATTAGAAAGAAATTTAATCCAAGATACAAATTCGCGAGATAAATTAAGAGAGATTCCATACAAGAATCAAATGAATAAAAGTTTGGGCGGTGATCATTATTTACTCCATTGTTCACATTACCTTAAAAAAAATCATAACAATAACAAAATCAACTTTAAAAGTGATTTTAAGACATTGGATATCATAACAAATAAGTAGAGATATTTTTGTGCATTTTAAAGCAACAGAGGGTAAATGGGTAATAAGAAAAATGGTAGAAGACAGAAGTAATAAAAGAAATTAAATATACCTTAGCATCCTCAAAAGGGATTTTGCCAGAGAGTGCTGATAATATTCTGGTAACCCTGCCCACAGCTTGACAATTTTTCCCCACTAACTTTGCCCATTCGTTGAGGAGAGCAATTTGGGGATTGAGAATTTGACATAGCTTGATCTCATGCTTAAGCTTTTGCACTTCAGATTTTTTTTTCCATGATGAAGTTTCTCATTTTGAATAATCTGAGCCACACACCAAACAGTTTACCCTGAAAAATGTTTAAAGCCATTTGTTTTGTCAGAAAAAAAGAAGGTTAAATCCATTACTATTCTTATTGTTTGATTTACAATTTGAATATATATAGTTACTTGTTTTTAATTGAAAATACCTTTTCAAAACTTCATTAGTGAAAAAAAATAGCCATCAGTAATACTAACCTAAATAATATTTTTAAAATTTAAATAATGGGAAAAAACTTTTTTTATTATTGAATTTACGATAATATTGTATCTATAAATCATAATAAAATTCTAAATTTAACTAAAATTAGCTAAAAGATTTTCATAACTGTTTTTGTATTCCAAATCAAACACTACCCACATATTAGAAACTCTAAAATTGAAGTTGATGAATGTATATGATAATTTTCATGCTATTTAGTAGTTTATAACCAGTGAACTTCCGGTTGCTAAATTTTACCTTTGTTATATTTTTTAAAGACATCATAGCAGTTTCGTGTCATGCCCTAAGTGTTCTCAAACATTTTCTTAAGTATTTGGTGTGCGACTAAGCCTGCTGAAGGCCTCTTGGACCATGGAGCGTTATGTGGACCAGAGCTTCTAAAAGGCTCGTTGTTTAAATAGCGAATCGGGCTTGGCCTGTGACTTATTAGGATAGTTTACCATAATTAGAATTATAATTAAGGTATGATGACATCTTGGAATATTCTAAGGAATATTATCCCATCTTATATGTACACCGTTAAATCGTTTAGATCTCAGCCATTGATTGTATAGGGCTGCTACTATAAAAGGGGGAGACCCTCACTTGTATTTTTCATCTCATAACTTTATTTTCTCTTCAGCAATATAAGAGAGCATTCGTGCAAACACTTGGTATGCATTTCTTTCTTCTCTTTGTGTGGTTTTCTTGGCTGCTTAGCACTCAACGCGTCTAAGGCCGCACGGTTCGAAAACAGTTCGTGACAGTTGGTATTAGAGCAGGTTCAGTTCAGAGATGAAGAAAGACGGTGGACCATCAGATTTGACTGAAGAGAGGGGTCGAAACCCCAAAGCTAAGAAGCACGGCGTGGCCTATCGCGAGAAGTCAGCAGATCCAGGTCAGGATGTGGGGAGTATGGTGAGAGCACTCAGCGGCGCCGTCGAGAAGGCGGCAGATAGCCTTGGAGAGCTGGAGCAGCAAGTAGAGAAGATCGAGGGGTGCCTCGACACTCAAGGAGACGAGCTGCGCTCCCTCATCAACACATCCATCGAGGCTTACGCCGATAAGCAACGGGATTGGATTAAGGCTTTTTAGGAGAGTGTCCTCACTACAATGGACAGTATTCAAGCCCAAGTAGGGGAGCTACACCGTGGGCTCGAAACTGTCAAGGAGGATGTGATGCTGTGCAAGCGGGTGGTGGAGAACGGGACTGTCGCCACTTAAGTAACGGTGTCTGCACCGAGAGTCGATGCTCCTGAGCACTCATCTTGGGATGGGCTTACTACTTAAAAGCAACGACTAGGGTGGGAGAGTCAGAGTCGAAAAGAAGGCAAATATTGTATAATTGTTCAGTTTTCCGCAATTTTTTCCATCCCTCTGTGTATGTCCTAGCTCTACCGTATCTTTTGTTTCATTTCTTCTGGAAGCCCAAGGAGTTCAGCGGGAAGCGGAACGCCAAGAAGCTCGATAATTACTTCTGACAGATGAAGAGATACTTCGACGCCCTAGGCGTACGAGACGAGGATAAGGTAAACACCGTGACCCTATATCTCTCTGATCATGCAATTGTGGTGGCGTATGAAGAACGAGGAGATTCGCAAGGGTACCTGCACCATCAACACCTGGACAGAGTTGTAACAGGAGCTGAAGCGTCAATTCTATCCAGAGAATGTGGCCCACGATGCTAGGAAACGTCTAAAGGAGTTGAAACAGACCAAGTCGATTGATGAGTACGTAAAAGAGTACTCACTGCTGATGCTGCATATCCCCAATATGAGTGAAGAAGACTTGTTGTTCAATTTCCTTGACGGATTACAGACTTGGGCATCCAATGAGCTGAGGCGGCGTGGAGTGCAGAACATATCCGACGCCCTCACATTGGCGGAAACGCTCACTGATTACTACAAGGGTGATGCGGGGAAGTTCAGAAATTCGAAGCCCAATCACAGCAAAGGTGGGGGAATCAGGGAGTCTCAAACTCCGCAGGATAAGGATGGAAAAGGTAAACCACTCACAGGGAGAGAGCAGAAACGCAACGGCGGGAGAAAGTCGAGATCTAGCTGCTTCCTTTGCGATGAGGATCATTGGGTGAAGGACTATCCAAAGAAGAAGGCTATCAATGCGATGTTGGAGACTCAACAAGTGGCGAACAGGGACAATTGGGATGTTTGCAGTTGCTCAATGCCAAGCAGGCAGCCCGCGCGCCAGCAGGAAAGGCGCTGATGTATGTTAAAGCCTATATTAACGGGAAGATGACTCAAGTGCTAGTAGATACTGGAGCTACGCACAACTTTATGAAGTATGCGGAAGCAGTACGCTTGAGCCTCAAGGTGGAGAAGGGGATTGGCTACCTCAAGATCGTGAACGCCGCAATCAAGCCACTGGACGGGGTCATTCGTGGAGTTGAAATGAGCCTCGGAAAATGGAGCTGTAAGGTAAACTTTTTGGTAGCCCCTCTCGATGATTTTGATGCTGTTCTTGGTATGGATTTTTTGTGGCAGTTTAATGTGGTGCCACTTTCCCTACACAACTATGTATGCATCCTGGAGGGAGGACAATGCATGATACCAACAGTAAACGAGCCAACAGGTGGGCAATCCAAGCCCAACGCCCACACTACTCTCCTGTCCGCCATGCAACTGAAGAAAGGAGTTAAGCGGGGAGAAGAGACATACCTCGCCACGATATGGGAGGCAAATGATGAGGCGTACGGGGGCGAAGAGGAGCTGCCAGCAGAAATCAAAAAAGTGCTCAAGCAGCACTACCACAGAAATTACCACCAAGACAGGCGATTGATCACAAGATCGAGCTGGAGCCAGGAGCTAAACCTCCAGCCAAAGCCCCATACCGAATGTCTCCACCAGAATTAGCAGAGTTGCGGAAGCAGCTCAAGGAGTTACTAGATGCAGGGTTTATCCAGCCATCAAAGGCGCCCTACGATGCGCCCGTGCCTTTCCAGCGCAAGCACGACGGATCATTGCGGTTATGCATAGTGTCACGCCCCAGACCCAAAAGATCTGACACACGACATCACTTACATTCATTCAATAATACTTAAACATTCATTTTAATTTCTTTCAGAATTATAGCAATTGAATTATGACTGGGATAATTAGTAAACCGGAGATACACAGAGTTTTCTCAGAGATTAACACTCTACTACGTCACCAGTAGCAACTTTGTTACCGGAAGCCCAGAATATATTCATTGTAAATTCTTACTTAAAATCAATCCATTACTACACTTGGTGAAACTTAAACTAAGTCCAACCACACACAATAAAATAATACATATGTATTTATTCACTAGGGACAAATCAAATATCTTATCCCACGTGTCCCCAAATGAAACACTTAGCAACCTAACAACTTAGGGAACCCAAGGAACAGCAGAAGCCTTGCCAAATCCGCTAAGCACACATGTACCTTATTTACCTGAAATCACCATAAACTATAATGAGTATAAAACTCAGTAAGCATACTAGTTTTTCATATATCAAATACAAATACATATATGTACACAATGCATATGTATGATATGCTGTGATCAATCAAAATCATAATCTTATCAAATCACATATCATGTAAGCGCTTACACATTCTTTCAAAACACATAATAGGAATACCATCACTCAACTACTACTTAGTAGGACTTACATATCACATATCACATAATGAGCCAAATGTCACTCGTAGGTGACATACCGTATGAGATGAATAGTACAAGTGAGGTCTTCAAATTACACATATATAATGCTCGTGCCCGAAGGTAAAAGCCAAACCCTCACTCTGATCATCGGTGAGTCCTCTCACATGCACCAATACGCCACCACACGAATGTGATGACTCACTCTTCCTTTAGGTACCAATAGGATCCTCCCTACATACGGAACACATAACATATACCAATCCCGAAGGAAAGGCCACACATAAAGGCTCCACAAATCACATAAAATGCCTACTAAGTTAACAGTGAGTTCAAGTACCCTCAAAACACAAAATATTTCTCATGGACATATTACACTTCAAAAGCTTTCTTTATTAAACATATCTTATTTTGAAAGCTCACTTTCAAAAACACATGTATGTCATGTATGTCCATGCTCACATTTATAAATACATATCTTTACATTTCATATCAAAATATACTTTGACATAACATAAACATATTACTAACCACATTTACAAAATCATACAAAACAATTACTACGTTTATTGTGATTTCAGTAAAAAGTCATGCCCGAAGGTAAAAGCCAAACCCTCACTCTGATCATCGGTGAGTCCTCTCACATGCACCAATACGCCACCACACGAATGTGATGACTCACTCTTCCTTTAGGTACCAATAGGATCCTCCCTACATACGGAACACATAACATATACCAATCCCGAAGGAAAGGCCACACATAAAGGCTCCACAAATCACATAAAATGCCTACTAAGTTAACAGTGAGTTCAAGTACCCTCAAAACACAAAATATTTCTCATGGACATATTACACTTCAAAAGCTTTCTTTGTTAAACATATCTTATTTTGAAAGCTCACTTTCAAAAACACATGTATGTCATGTATGTCCATGCTCACATTTATAAATACATATCTTTACATTTCATATCAAAATATACTTTGACATAACATAAACATATTACTAACCACATTTACAAAATCATACAAAACAATTACTACATTTATTGTGATTTCAGTAAAAAGTCTAGTATACTTACCTCTTAACACTTTCAGCTACAAGGCTTAAATCTCCTTAACCTATCAATGGAGATTAATCCTTTCATAAGCCTCAAAATTCACACAAAATACTTTAAATAGCTTACAAAATTATACACAATGCATTTATCACATCAAATTGGTCTAAATACTTGGTTTCTCAAAACCTGTTATTCTGATCACTTACACTTAACAAAATTTTCTAATAGATCAAATGATGTCCAATTACTCCAAAATTAGAATATATCATTCTTGACTCATATATCCTTCTTATATATGAATATTTTATCAAAATGCCTACACAATCCATTCCATACATACCATCGAATCCAAACTACTAACCTGACAAGATCAAGATACTTACTGAACAGTACTCAATCTCCCAATTTTATAAAATCATATACTAACTTAAAAATTATAAAAATATCACATCATTACTCTTAACACATATCTCAGTCCATGATAAATATTTCACTTCCAAATCACTGCCAAAAATATTTTAAAACTATTTTATTCCATAGCTTTAAACATCTGTTAATCAAATACTGTAATGAGCGGATATACTTTAGAAAATCATAACATTTCAACCACATTGATCTAAATTCTCAATTCCGAGTATATCATATTAAACATATAAACTTATCATATTCCACAAATTTGTAATTTTTGAAGATCATTCAGTAGGACAAACATTGTTCGTCACTGTATTATACCGTTCACATAGGAAATTTCCAGAATTTCAGGGTCAGTTTGGTAAATTCACAACAAATTCAATTTCTGGAATTTTGAATCGATTCAAAGTCTCAGATGATACTAAACATGTCTAATTTCATATACTCAAAATTCAAAACCAGAATCGAATCACAACAATTTATAAAATTCTTGGATCAAGAGACTATCAAGCAGAAATTCTACAATCCATCATGATTTATCAAACTATCTTATAGATCATCATCAATTCTCAAAATATCATACGAAATACACATCAAATCCTCAATTATACATATTTCCAGAAATCAAAACTTAAATAAATTAACATAATTAACACCAATAAATTGAGAAATAGTTGTGATATACCTCTTAAAATCCAAAATTCCAATTTCTTCTTCTTTTTCTTCTCCTTCTTCTCTTTCTCTCCCCTCTTTTCTCTCTTCTCTCTCTCTAAAAGAGGTAACTCGACCAAAATGAGAGAATTAGGGTTTTAAAAGTGTATTTTTATACTAAGTGGCTAATATTTGGTATTTACAAATTTACCCCCAAAACTTTTAAAGTATTACAATTTGGTCCCTAAAATAAATCTAAAGTCTTGCAATTAAACCCAATGCTAATAGTATCACCTTAACCTATACAAACACTACTAATAACAATATATAAATCAAGTATCACCAACATACAAATAAAATACGTATATTTATACATATATAAATACTTATTTTACCAGTCGTGGATACTGGTTACTACACATAGACTACCGGGCGCTGAACAAAGTCACTGTCAAAAATAGGTATCCCATTCCTTTAATTGCTGACCTGTTTGATCAATTGGGGCAGGCAAAGTACTTTTCGAAGCTGGACTTGCAGTCAGGTTACCATCAGGTGCGGATAGCAAGGGCGATGAGCCGAAAACCACTTGTGTAATGCGTTATGGGGCCTTTGAGTTTCTTGTCATGCCGTTTGGTCTCACAAATGCGCCAGCCACTTTCTGCACACTGATGAACAACATACTCCAACCCTTTCTTGATAAATTTGTTATCGTGTACTTAGACGACATCGTCATCTACAATAACACTTTCGAAGAGCACGTGGAACACTTAAAATCAGTTTTGAAGGTGCTCCGCGAGAATTAGCTGTATATAAAGAGGGAGAAGTGTTTATTCGCCAAGCCGGAGGTAGACGTTTTGGGTCACAAGATCAAAGAAGGCAGGTTGATGATAGACAGGGCGAAGATTCGCGCCATAGTGGATTGAGAGGCACCCACAAAAGTTACCGAGCTGCGGTCTTTCCTTGGGTTAGTCAACTATTACCGAAGATTTATCAAGAGCTACTCTACCATTACAGCACCCTTTACCGACCTACTAAAGAAGACTAAAGCATGAGAGTGGAGTAAGGAGTGCCAATGGGCTTTTGATCGACTGAAGACAGTAGTGATCGAGGAACCAGTCTTAGCATTACCGAATCACTTGTTACCGTATGAGGTACATACTGATGCATCTGACTTTGCTATTGGTGGTGTATTAATACAGCAGGACCATTCAACTGCTTATGAGAGCTGGAAACTCAACGAGACGGAAAGGCGCTATACGGTACAAGAGAAGGAGATGACGGGGGTCATCCATTGCCTGCGCACTTGGCGTCACTATCTGCTTGGGGCAAGGTTCATAGTAATGACGGACAATATAGCAACGCGTTACTTCCAAATTCAGAAGAAACTCAGCCCGAAGCAAGCTAGGTGGCAGGACTTTCTGGCGGAGTTCAATTATGAGCTCGAGTATAAACCGAGAAAAGTGAATGTGGTAGCGGATGCCTTAAGCCGGAAGGTCAAGTTAGCAGCTATAAGCAAGCTGAAAGGTGATTTGCTCGGCTTATTTCATCAGGGAATGAAGCATGATCCAACAGCCACACAGTTTGCCACTCAAGCACAAAAGGTAAAGACTCAGCGATTTTGGGTAGAAGATGGGCTTCTTTACACCAAAGGATGTCGGGTTTATGTGCCAAAGTGGGAGAACTTACGGCGTAACCTCATTAGGGAGTGTCACGACACGAAATGGACAGGACAACGGCGTACATGCGCCCTATTGGAGACAGTTTACTATTGGCCACACATGTGGGAAGAGATAGAACAGTTTGTTAAGACTTGTCTCATGTGCCAACAGGACAAGATCGAACAGCGGAGTCCCGCAAGGCTACTGGAGCCACTGCCCATACAGGAGAGACCTTAGGAGAGCATATCTGTGGATTTCATCGTAGCCTTACCGAAATCCGAGGGGTGTGGAACTATCATTGTGGTAGTAGATCGGTTTTCCAAGTATGCGACTTTTATACCGGCGCCCAAGGAGTGTAATGCGGAAGAGACAACCAAACTTTTCTTCAAGCACGTAGTCAAGTACTGGGGGTTGCCGAGAGTGATAGTCAGCGATCGTGATACGAGGTTTACGGGGAGATTCTGGACTGGATTGTTCAATCTCATGGGATCGGAGCTTCGCTTTTCCATCAGCTTTCACTCACAAACGGATGGGCAGACCGAGATGGTGAACGCATTACTGGAGCTGTACTTGCGGCACTTTATAGGCGCAAATCAGCAGGATTGGGTCAAGTTACTCGATGTGGCATAGTTCTTATACAACTTGCAGAGAAGTGAATCGACGAACTAGAGCCCATTCGAGTTAGCTACTAGCCAGCAGCCTCTCAAGCTGCACACACTCATATCCAGCGATAGTGGGAAGAGTCCAACAACTTACAAAGCTGCAAAATCCTGGCAGGAACAGTCGGACAAAGCGCGGGTGTGTCTGGACAAGGGGACAAAACGGATGAAGAAATGGGCTGACGGTAAGCGAAGACATGTGGAGTACAGCATAGGAGATTTGGTGATGGTGAAAATCCTTCCGACGCAGTATAAGTCTACTCGCCCACTTCATAAGGGCCTTGTTCGGAAATATGAGGGGTCATTTCCTATTGCCAAGAGGGTTGGCAATATCTCGTATAATATGGAGCTGCCTTCGAGACTTCAGCTACATTCGGTGTTTCATGTAAGCTGCCTAAAGCCATACCATGGTGATGCAGAGGACACGGAGCGAGGGCTACAAATCAGGGCACCATTGGGAGTTTCCACATCTTACGACAAGGAGATTGAACTTATCCTTGATGTGAGGACAGTACGTAAGAAGAACTGCCATCCAAGTCGTGAGTATCTTGTCAAGTGGAAGGGATTGCCTGATAGTGAAGCAAGCTGGGAACCCGAGAACGCACTGTGGCAGTTTGAGAATAAGGTGCGCGAGTTTCAACAAGGACGCGGCGAGGGTGTCGTGTGAATTTGGTGGGGGAGACTGTCACACCCCAAGTGCTCTCAAGCATTTTCTCAAACACTTGGTGCACGACTAGGCCTGTTGGAGGCCTCTTGGACTATAGAGCGCTACGTGGACCGAAGCTTCTAGAAGGCCCGTTGTTTGGATGGCGAACCGGACTTGGCCCGTGACTTATTAGGGTAGTTCACCATAATTAAAACTCTAATTAAGGTAGGATGGCATCTTAAAATATTCTAAAGAATATTATCTCATCTTGTATGTACACCGTTAGATTGTTTAGATCTTAACCGTTGATTGTATAGGGCTGCTACTATAAAAAGAGGAGACCCTCACTTGTATTTTTCATCTCATAGCTTTGTTTTCTCTTCAGCAATATAGAAGAGCATTCGTGCAAATACTTGGTGTGCCTTTCTTTCTTCTCTTTGTGTGGTTTTCTTGACTACTTAGCACGCAACGCGTCTAAGGCCGCACGGTTCGAAAATAGTCTGTGACACTCGGCTCTAGCATTGGCGAACCTGTACTGTAACAATCTATTATACCTCACTTTAAACTTGTGATACTCCCCTTCTTGTACTGGTGACACCTTCTTCTGCCTGAAGTACTTCAAAACTCTGATCACAGCGCCACTGCTAACTTCACTCTCGGAGCACCAGACCCTGGCGACTCCGATGACACCAAACACGGAGAAGAACGCCCTGGCGACAGCGCCCACGCTTACGGAGAACTTGTGACTGATTTAACCTTCTTTAATGAATCAGAAATATGATTACGTGGACTGCCTCGTTGCAAAAAACCTAATAAAAGTTTCTTTGTTATTGACGCTAGGTTTCTTTTGTATGCTGATTGAATTAACGATGGTTGAAGGGTTTATATTCTCTTTATTGTTGGGGTTTCTTGATCTTGTAGTGGATTTTGATCGGTTCGTATTAAATCTTTGGCTAGAGATTGTTAGATGATTATTACATGTACGGCTTTCACGTGTTATGAAAAACATTTATACGAATTGCTCCCATTAATATTTAAATAGAATCATGTTATCTATTTCGATTCTTACCAAAAATAAAATTATAATTTAAGCTTCCAATCTTCTCCATCAATTATCTTACTGGCCTTGCTTACTTTATGAAATAAAGAGAATATACCATCCTCTTGAAAAAAAAAAAACTTTAACACTCAAATTAATTAAAAGAATATATTAGTCAGAAAGTAATAATTCTCCTCTTTCTTATAAAATAAAGTAAAATTATTTCTTTTATAAGCCAAATCCAAATTTAACTCATTGTGGATAGCCAAAAAGAAGCTTAAAATAAACTTTATATAAAGACCTTAAGTTTAAGGTCTCTAATCATCAATTATCTTCATTCTCTTCAAGTTGAAAGAAAAAGAGAGGTGAAGGAAGAATGACAGTTTAGATAAAAAAACTATTTTAAAGAGAGAAAATTCTATGAAAATAAAAAGTGATAGAATATACTAAAACATCTATGTAATTCTAAGTCTTTGTAATATTTTGAGATATAGTATAGTTATGGGCTCGATTATTTTTTAGTTCAAAAAAGTGGTCACAGGTTCATGAGAACTGAATCATTATAAATTATTATATTTTTTCTTATTTTTATTTTTACTGTTTGTTGATTTTAAATTCTTAATTATTTGAGTCTTGGGTTTGATTGTGAATTTTCAACATGATGTTAATATATAAGAGTGTTGTAAAGACAAACATGATGCTATGAATGTTAAAATAGAACAAAATGTCAAATATAAAATAAAAGATAGAATTTAATGAATCATGAACAAATAAATTGATGTTATTTATAGTGCATAATATCCATAATTATTTTATCTATGTTAATAAGAGATTAAATATGTTATTAATTCACAAATCAATAAAAAGGATGTAAACAGGATTCGTCCACTTATAGAAAATCCTTAATCATCTATTAATTTATTAATCCAAATTTGAATATAATAGTAAGTTCAATCTATTTTTACTTTGTCATGATTTACATGACTCATTTCTTGGGTTTATGGGTTAGCAAGTTGGGTTACATAGTGTCAATGTGGTGAATCTAATTCTAGGCTAAAATGTTTTTAATTAATAAAATTGCGCCTATAGTAATATAGGCTTCAACTTAAAATAATGTATAATAGGCACAAATTGGTTGTGTCGTTGAATAAAGGGCCTACGTAATCAATAAGGTAAAAGATATTTTTATTTCATGAATATGATTTAATTTTTAATTTTTTTGAGTTATAATATTTAAATTAATCATTAAATTTATATTAAATATTTTAAAATTATAAATATTTGTTTATATTATTATTATTTTTGAGGAGTTATTTATTTTAAAATTATTGTAGAAGTTACAAAATATTTAAAATTATAATAATACTAAAATAATATTGATATTAATACCTTAACCCTTATCTACCACTATATAAAAAGGTGTTAATTCTCCTTTAGAGTGCATCTACAAAAATAAAAAATAGAACAGAAAATTAGCTTTGGTAATATGTATAAGAGTGAAAAAGAAGAAAAGAAAAATGAGAAATATATTATGTTATATACTATTTTAATTTATATACTTTTTATATTGAATTTTGAGCAATCATAACAAAGAGGACCTTGTATGATCTTTCGATGATCGTACTCGTTGAAAAAATGTGTTGTATTTTAAAATTATATAGATCCATCATTACTCGTACGAGAGAATAATTATTTAACTTTATGACAATATTATTAGTATGCCTCTTTTATGATTAAGCTAAGTTTAATTTTACCTTATTCATTATTTTATATATATATAACTCAACACAAAAATTTAAAGTAGACTGATAGAATAACATGTAAACTAACACGCAACATGTCATATCTAGGTGTTGAATATGAATTGGCCACCATGTAAAAGTAAAAAAAAAAAAAAGAAGCACATGACAAAGGGTGATAAGTTTAAATTTTCTTCTTCCATTTTTTTAATTTGTTTATTATTTTCCCTAATTTCTTAGCTACCAAACACTTAAAAAAAATTATTTTTCGTTCATCAATCATCATCTATTTTCCTTTTTTTTTTCTCTTATTTTCTCTTCCCACTTCTTTCTCTTTTTTATTGTCTTGATTTTTTTTCTTGAGAAATTTCAAACTCAATCCTCTCCCCCAACCCAGATCCGACACAGCTTCCCCTAATTCTTGCCCCAATTTTCCCTTACCTAAGATTCTTCTGTCTTTGTTTTTTTCTCTAAAAAAATTGATAAAAAGTCTTCTTTTTTCTCATCATTTTGCTCTTAAAAAACAAATGGTTTCATAAATTATGCTCTGCAAAAATAAATAGTTGTAATTTTAAATGTAGAAGTAACAATACTTCTTCTTTACGGTCCATTTGGAATTTAATATCCTTTTTCAATCCAGTGACAATAGAGCTTCTAGAAATTAGCAGCATTGGCTCATAATGTTTATTCAACTAAGTCATCAAAGTTGTGGAGAAAGCCTATCATTATGCCTATCCCGCAACTTTTGCAATATTGCACTTGAATATTTTTTTTATTTCACTCTTTTACTTAGGCTGATCAACATTTGTTCAATTTATCAAAGGTCAATCATAATCCATATTCCTTTTAATTGCGCTTTTATTTTCGGCGCTTGAGTAAAGTGTCGAAGTCAAATAGAGGCAAAAATTGTATTAAGTGGGCATCGCGTAAAGATCAAACTATCATGGGTTGTTTATGTTTAGGGTTAAAGAAGGAAGATTAAATTCACAAGAATTTTAAGAGATATTAAGGGGGCATTAAAGAGATAAAGTGTGTTAAAAAAAAAACAAAAAGAGAATAAGAAAACAGAAGAAAGGGAAAATATTAATATAATTTTTTTTTATATTAATTAAAATTAATAAATTTGCTAATGCATCTTATCACTTTAATCATCTAACTTAACAATCAAGGGCAAAAATATTATTATACAACAAAATCATCTTTTTTGACAAAATAAATAAAGAAATGTTAAATATGAAATTAATAAAAATAAATTTTAATTTAATAGTAAAATAATAGTAATAATACTTTTTTTCAAAATAAAATAAAAGTATAATAAAATTTCAAAATATTAAATGATACTTTTTAAAAAAATTATTTATTTTTCATATTTAAATTTTTATTATTATTTTCACATTTAACATTTCTTTATTTATTAATTAAAATTTTAATATATAAATGCATTATATGAGGATACATTTAAAAATTAGAAAGAATTTATTCTCATTTTTAGCATAAGTAAATACACTAATAATATTAGTAATAATTCCGATTATAATTCTTAAAATATAAATAAACAATATTGTCTAATTGCAATTTTCCAATTGGATTCTTATCCAATCTTGAAGAGTAAACACACGCTAAAACTTAATCAACAGTTTGATTGATATGTTTTTTTACCACTTCTTAATAAATTCGTATATGTGAATTTTTATATTAACTCGTGATTAAGATTATTCTCACCATGTTGATCATCTGATAAAGTTTTGTTATTTATATATTTCTTTTTTAAAAAACAAAATAGATAGCATGGTTCTATTTAAATATTAATGAGAGCAGCTTATAATTTTTTTTTCTAAAATTCTATTATTGCCCATATAAAGCATGTATAGATGCCAAATTTGAGTCCATCTCCGCATGAAACTTAGTCGCGGCCTGTACTAACCTGTTTGATAATGCTTTTAATTCCATAATGCAATTATGAGATTGTTAATTCTTAGAATTCTTCTCAAATGTACCTCATATGATATTGCATATATATAGAGCTATTATATATATAATGGCTTGATGTATACATATATATGTTTATATTTAATATGTATAAAATTGAATATAAGAAATTCATATCATAAATTATATTGTTGTTATTATTATTATTATTATTATAAACATATTAGCTATTATTATTACATCTTTGTAGACATATTATTTATACATACAAATTTATAAATATATAAAGCTATTATGATAAATAACTGTAAAAAAAATATTAATCAATTAAATATATATTAAAATTAGTAAATTTTATATTAAGCTATTATATATCACTATATACATATTATGTTATTACCGTTGATGCACATAATATCAGTGTACTAGGGATTATTTTATGGATACACATATAAATCTTATTAAACTATTATATAACATATAATATACATATGTATATACGTCTATACATAATATGTTTGCATATACATACATATTATATACATACCTATTGTTATTATTATGTATACATATGTATACTTTTAAGCTATAAATGCATACATATGTATGCATATATATACTAAATTTTTTTCTGATGAAGTTGCTATGTGTCTTTTAATGCTTTTAAAGAATAAATGGCCAGAAAAAGAAAAACAAGTGAGTAAAGAAGTGAATGAATATAGAAATGATAATAAATATGAAAATATGAAGAAGATGAGGAAGAGGATAACTTCTGTTTGGTAACAAGTCGTGCTAATGCCTGGAATAAATAAAGTGTAAACATGTAATAAGAGTTTTTCATCTTATCAAGAATAAAGCAAGTCAGAAGAAGATGAAGATTCATCTATTGTTGTAGTAATATTGTTGTTTTAAACTAAAAATGTTTTAGTGTCCATTTTATGATAAGGTGTTTGATTCTGGCCAAGTCTGTGGTGTACTTAGCTATGCCTAAATATTTTTGCAAAATCTGGTGAAATTTTGATAGATCTTAATTTATCTGCCCTAAGGATAATAGTGAAATAAGTCAAGTTTAGCTTTCAAAGTTCCAATACTTATTAATAGTGTTTGAACTAAAATTCATGTTTAAACTTTGAAGATTTTCGTAATTTATCAATTTTATCTCTTCTTTTTTTTTTTGGGCAAGTTCTTTCGTTAATATGAATGGATGAATTTTATGACTTTGTTGCGATAAAAATTTTACTCGCTATAATTAATTAAGGAAGCAAATTAATTTTGTACATCTGTAAATGGAGATTTTTAAAGCCTATGCCCATTTAATTACATTTTTAATGTTAATAGTTAATTGTTAATAAAAGTTCATAAGTTTTCTTTATTGCATATATAGGAATAGCAATTTCATGCCAAAAAAAAAAAAAAAAGTTACACTAAAGCTGCCACTTGTTTGACTTATGTGTACAGCTAGATGTTTAGCTAATAGATTGTCTATTTTTTTCTCATTAAAAAATTAATAATAAATTTTTTAAAGAGAAAATATATTATAACCTTTGTTTGTTTGTGGTACGTGTATTTTCCAACTTTATTTTTTAAATATATCCAACAAAATAATTCTCAAAATATATTTGTTTTCTATAAAGTGAAGTCTAGTCAAACAAAACTCTTAAGTAGTTTGGTAATGCAATATGCTTTCGAAAAGTTTTAATTTTCTTTCGTCTGTTATTATTTTCTTAGTCAATAAGCCCGAATTAGATTGTTTAGTCGAAGGTCATTTTGGTCTATACATATCACTATATATGGAGCTTGGTTCAAGATTTTACCATATTATTTCAGGCACAAGTATAATCCCAATTTGCAATCTTTATGATGCGTATGCCTATGTTTAATGACTAGGGAATAGATTTTAGTTGAAAAATAGAGATTATTTTTGAAAGGTTTAAAGATATAAATAGTTAGATAAATAAATAGATTGAAATACACTCACATATATTTCATATTTTGAACAACTTTATACTAATTGAGTTTATCATAATTCTCAACAAAATTTTCTTTTAAAATGTTTAATTTGAACCCCAGTTAATATAAAATTGTAGTTTAAACTCATAAAAGATATTAAAAAATTTTAAGTTAGTTAATTATGATAGTCTCATATAATATATGAGCAAAGAAATTTATCAATAAGCATATCCATATGAATTTTTTTTTTCAACAAAAGTATGAAAAAAAAAGATCATTTTCACTCTTGGAAAATATCTAATAACAATTTTTAATGCATCTTATATTATTTTAAATGCATTGCATTTATTCAATTTTTATCAAACTTTTTGTAAACTTGTAAATGACATGTTGACATAATGTAATTTGAACCTACCTTTGTATAAGTGCATATATGGCTAAAAAAATAAAGGGATGCCTTGATTTGAATTCAGTTAGATTGAGTTATTAACAAGAGTTGTTTAGATCTCTATTCACTTGTTTGTTTCAAAATATGAGAATAGAAAATTATTATCTACAAAAAGTTTTCACCTTTGTCACTTTCCAATCACAATTCTTTGTACAATTATATAGAATATATATAAAGACAAATTCAAATTGGTGAGAAGATATCATCCTCGTTATGAAACAATTAGAAAATTGTTACTATCTCCATCAATCGACTATTACAATAATGCAACTATCATATATTAGTATACAGATTTATCACATGATCATATTCAACATGTTACTAGGTTAAGTTGCCACTTAACATAAAAAAATTGTGTCAATAATAATATTTAAGTTATTATATTAATTTTAAAACACCTTGAAAATCATATCTCAGAGGGTCTATCTATTTGTGATTATATAACTAATATTTTGAACCAATTAACCCTAGTTGATTTGGTTCCTAATTGAGTAATTATTAATCAAGCCTACCAATCAGAGGTGTCCTTTCTCATTTATAATCCACGACTTGTGCCAAACTTTTTTGGTTTAAAAAATATAGTAGATTTTGCAGACACCTTGTACTGTTCTCAATAATAATGTTATATATTTTTATTTTAATAACGATTTACTTGCTAAATTTGTTGCTGATATGTATATCAGATAATGTATAGTTTGTATCCTATTTAGATATCCCTATTAAAACTACAAATTGTATGCATGAACTTTTGTTGTTTACTATTTTTCTCTAAAAATGGCTCCAACCATAATAATATAGTAAGTCAACTAGAAGAACACATTAAAGAACCAAGGTTTATTTCAGTTAATTTTCTTCTTTATATATATAATATAAATTATAATTGTTTTGAAAGATAAATAGACCTTTATGACGCGTATGCCTATGTTTAATGACTAGGGGATAAATTTTACCACTAGACAATGCTGAAAGAACCAATTCGGATAAATGGTAAGCAACCTGATTGGCCTCTCTTAGAATAAACTCAACAGAAAGAATATTAGACTCGATATGTTTAATATCCGAAATAACTAGACTAATCTCAGCCAGAGAGTTCAGAGGAGACGAAATTAAATCAATAACTCTTGAAGAATCGCATTCCGAATATGCAGGAACATGACTAAGTCGAAGGGCCATTCTAATACCACTCCTAATAACCCGAGCTTTCGCTAAATCAGCCGACAAGGAACCTTTAATGATGTCCAACCAATACCACATTTTTCACCACAACTACTAAATGAAGCATCTGACGATATCTTGAAAGTAGTCTTCGACAGAGGATTTGAATATTTCAGAGAGTAATCCACACTTGTCCTTGGCTAAAGGTGGAAGCCATAGAACTCATTTAGAAAATCGGTTACTCAGGGGACCCCCAAGTATGTAGCCACCTTTTTGTCTTCATGAACATAGCAATTTCTCTGATACCAACAACGCCATAACACCACCGCCAGAAGTTCAAAATGAAATTTCGATAGTTGAACTATACATGTGATACAAAAATCCCAAAAAGGAGCTGTTTAGAGGCATTGACCTGCTGCATAAACTCACAAGTATCTCTGATTTTCTTTAGCCCTTTACACGACTATACTACATGCAATGTTGACTTTGTGTATCATGACAACAAAGACATTAGTCTTCCACAAAAACCATATGCTGTTGTAGATTAGCAAAGCACGGAAGCCAATCAAACCAAGCCTTCCACAAGAATAACTTGAGTTTTTCAGGAAGATTTAAATGTAAAGTATTTCTACCATTTCTTGTTATTCAAGGACGTTGAAGCTTCAGAGTCATTCTTCATCTATCGAGCAACCCAATACCCACTATGAACTGAATGATCCCTATGACGAGTATGGTGCCACATCAAACTATCCTCCATATCATTCTGCCCATACGATAATCTTAAAATCAAGTTGGCTTCATTCGGACTATAGAGATTTAAGACTAATTGCTCATTCTAAGCACATGACAGACGCTTCAAATCCGCCACCATGAACTCAAGGTTAATTGAAGGATTTGAAATAACTTTGAAAGTATTAGGCCACAGAAGTCATGGGTCCCGGGTAACAAAAATCGAATCCCCACACCCTATCCTCCATCTCGATCCATGAGTTATAAGATCCCTACTCTATAGCAAGCTCCTCCACACAACAGACGCGGAATGCGTGGTATTTGCCATGAAAGTACCTACCTTGATAACTTTAGCCATAAGTGAATTTGACTCCTCTAAGATTCTCTAGCACTGTTTGGCTAACTTTGCCTTATTGAATAACCCCAAATCACGAAAGCATAGGCCACGCGCATCTTTATTCAAACATAACTTGTCCCATCTACACCAATGAAGCTTTCTCCCTTCATCATCTCTACCCAACAAAAAAGGGGCAGCTAATCTGTGTAACTTTTGAATAAGTTTAGAAGCGAGCTTGAACAAACTCATCAAGTAAGTTGGGATGACCTGAATTATAGCTTTGATTAGAATAACCTGTCCACCATAGGAAAATAATATACCTTCCCAACCTCGTAGTTTTTTCTACACCCTATCCTTGATGGGCTCAAAAGCATCCTTACGGTTCCATCCCAGCATACTCGGTAACATCGAATAGCTACCATGAGAATGAACCTGATTAACTCCCAAAATAGTAGCCAAAGTAATCATCTGAGAAGGGGGAATCGACTGAGCTGAGGCCTAAAACAAGTGCGAAATGACCTCACCACCACTACCACATCAAAGTCTTGACAAAAGACGTTTGCCCTCTGTCCTTTACCAATGCAGTCAAACCCTCGGCACATAGAATAAATAGATACGGCGAAAAAGGATCCCCTCGTTGAAGATCACGAGAAGGGACAAGATGCCCTGTTGGCACCCCCATTTATTAAGGAGTACGTGTCTGAGGTAACACAAGCTATTACTTTTGAATAAAACTAGCCGAAAGCTTCAATCTGAACATCATACCTCGAAGGAAGCTTCACTCTATCCTATCGTACGCTTTTTTTTTAATCTCAAATTTTAAAGTCATTAAACTATTTTCTCATTTATTGTGTCTTCGAAGCATATCGAAACACACAAATTTTTTTATTATTTTAAAGTTATATCATTTTTTTAAATTTTATTATATTTAAATAATTTTATTATTAAAATAAAAAAATTAAACTATTGATAAGATAATAAAATATACTTAACTCTTACTCATGAATTTAATACTTCGTTCTTTGTAAATTTATATATAATATATTTATTTTGTTTGTAATATTAATACTTTTTTTTGTAAAATGATACATCTTGATTTATTATAAATAATTTTTATAGTTGACATAATAAATTTTTGAAATCATTTACAAAATTTAATTTAAATACTCTTTCTTATAAAATGAGAATCTTAATTTATTGTAAACAAATATAAATATTAGCATAATAAATATTTGAATCCATTTATAAGATTTGATATATAAGAATTAAAAGAAATAAATACAAGTTAATGTATAAATGATAATGATGAATCTTAATTGTTATATATTCCGATTGAAACCTCATTTGTGTAAGGATTTCAATTGATTTATAAAAAGAATTGAATATATTTTTATTTCATATGCTAAGAGTGGATCCTCCTAACTTTAATATTTATTTTAATTAGTTATTTGAATTATTATTTGCGTCTTATATTTTGATTTATTTATTTTTAGAGTATTTATAATTTGTAAATTTTAATTCCACTTTTCTTGTGGATCGATCCCATTCTTACCGAGTTAATTATTACTTTAACAATCCTACATTAGAAAATAAACTCATATATTCTGAACGTGTTAATCGTAACTCTATCATTGGTTGTCCTTCCACCAATAAGGGATGGAAGGAAAATTGATTTTTTGTCGGTAGCCAATAGGGTCAATAAGTCCATTGACCATGGGCGGGGGAGTAATAGGGTCGTCCAAACCAACATTGCCTTAGATGCAAGTTCTCTCTTTTTCCTTGGTGTGTCCTTTTTTCACCCAGAGTTTATTTTATGCTTACTTTCTTTTAGATGTTGTAGAAACTTGGATGACAGGCCAAGAGGTATCTGATGACTGCTTAGCTTGGATACTAGCAACTTTAGAATATATTACTCATGTCAGGGATCTCCTTTCCTTGACCAGCCTTCTACAAGCTGAATTAATACCCAAGTTATCGCGGAACGTTCTTTGGAGACAAAGTAAATTCGCGTTCCCCCTCTTTATTTAATTTCTTTTTTTTGGATGTTGTCTTTAATGTATATCATTTCCTTTACCTTCCACCCTCGTTATTGTTTTTGGATGCATATCATAATTATCTTGATTTCCTGTGAAGTGGATTATCATCATTGAATTGATTGCTCGTGATTCAGTGCTACTCAAGTTTACTTGTTAAAGGACCATAAGAGGTTTAAAATACAGGTATCCCTCTCCTGTTTGGCGGGTTATCTGGGATTGGTTGAGACCTGACTAGCTTAGGATGTATAAACAAAGCAAGACCTTAAATCAGATTTATCAGAAGAGTGGTTGAGCTGAACTGAGCTGACAACGACAGGCTTGCGTTGGGTTGAGTTGGACTAACTTCAAAGATGGTTCTGGGTTGTGCTGAGCTAATTTCTAAAGGGAACAAAAATATTAAAGTGCTGAAAGTACAAGATAGTGATAAATAAGCCAAGTTCTAGGCCTGGTAATTTAGATTAGCTAGTTGTACAAGGATTAGAAAAGAATGAGGAATTTATGGTCAATGATGCAACAAGAGATTAAGGTACAAATTAGACAGAGAACCATAATTTGTTGCCTCTTTGGGTTGTAAACAGTACCTATGAATGGTAACTTCACTGTTTTAGATAGTATTTAAGTGGTAATTCATGCAAGAGCCCATATAAAGGAGTGTAAAGCTTGAATAGCCATTGTTGGGTCCTTATTTGGATGACTTAAATCTTTTGGGCCAAGTGAGGAGGTCTTATTGGCCAATCTCAATTATATACTCTCAACCTAGCTATTTTTTAAGCTCTCAAAAGCTTGGATAATGAATAGATTATTTTTTGTAAAATGGTCTAGAATTGCGCTCAACTAACGTTTTTGGTGACCGCATGGGAATATGGTACCACTTATGCCCTTGCATCTATGAATTAGTGTTGTGAAATTTGATTCCTCAACTATGTTTTAAAAGACGTCATGGGTCCGTGTTTAAAACATTTGAAACATTCCTTGGACAGTTGAAAACAAAAATTAGGTTTTTCCGATATCATATTTGCAATTAGCATTTTCATTAAATTTCATGAGAGGGCACTATATTAATAAATCCATTCAAATAGAATAACAATGCAATGATTCACTGGGATGATAAAACTTAATTGCATCTTTAGTGTTGGTGCTCAGGATATAGTTTGGTAAAGCAATAGGAGAGGACAAAGAAGCAGCAGATGGTTGTGCCACCCATTGTCCATGCTTTTTTTCTGACAGTGTTTGCTCATGGTGTTTCTGGTTTTGCCAATAAGATGATGTCAGCTGTTTCATTGGTTAGCAAGTGTAATAACTTAAATGTAAAACTTCCTTACAGGACCCGTATACAGTTAACATTAGATAGGTGGGAGATTACTTATGGGAATATGTATATATACAAAGATTTTTTTAATGGGATAAAGACAGTTTTATCCTACGAATTTGACTTAAGTCTTAATTTTATCTTATAAATTTCAGAAAATTCAATTTTGTCCTAGTTCATTAGTAAAACAGTTATGACTTGTCAATAGTAAGATGACCTAACACAAAATATTCAAGTGTCAATCACTGATTTGTCACATAAATAATAAAATAAATAAATAAAAAAAGAGCAGTCGCCATCGTTAGTAGCCGACCGACCGCTGGTGATCAATTGCGATTCAACTTAAAATTTACATCATTGAACTTAAAATTTTGTGATTTACGCAATGGTAAGATTTTTTTTTATCAATGGAGTATCATAAATGTACCAAAAGTAGAAACAAAATACTGTCGGAGGCGGTAGCCACCGTTATTAGCTGTCAAATAGTATGGCGGTGGCGTGCACCTCCCCCACCATTGGACAGATTAACAGCCGACCTGTCCAACAATAAGGGCGGTGCACGCTACGACACCACTATTTGATGGTTAACGGGCTGTGGCATGCACCACCTCTACCGTTGGATAGATTGACCACTGATTTATCCAACAGTGGGGGCGGTGCATACCATCGCCACACCATTCGATGCACAACCGATTGTGGGGGTGTTGCCGGCGGCTACCACCATTCGCCGTGGAATGGTGGGGCGAAGGCGTGCACCGCCCCTACCGTTAGATAGATCAGCCGCCCACTGCCCCACTGTGACGCGCGGTGGCCGCCACACTCCCCCTATTTTCAATTGCCACGCCACAGCCCTATAATTTCACAGTGGCGCGCGGTGGTAGCTACCATCCAATTATTTTTTATCTATTTTTTAGCCACCTTCTTGTTTTCTTTTGACAAAAATGATTTCATTATTGTGTAGATATAAAAAAAATAGAATTCAATGACATAAATTTTACCTATTTTCGTTACCGAAATCCAACGACTGATGGTGGCTGGCAACAATAGTCGCCGGTTTTAGTAGTTGAGTTTTATTTATTTTAATTATTTTTTAATATAAAATAAAATTTAATATTCATTAAAATTTTGAACCTATTAAAATGTGTCACGTGTCTTTTTATTTTTAATAGCCTATTAATAACCTACACGTGTACATTGTATAATGTACTCACATCACTATTTTTAATTAACATAATAAATTAGGATAAATTTGTCAATATACAATAAAAAGATATTTTCAGTTAAAATTAATGAAATCTTACTAACAGATTATGACAAAATTGAGTTTTTTTTTAAAACGTATAGAATAAAATTGAGAATTAAGTCAAATTCGTGTGATAAAAATGTCCTTATCCCTTTTTTAATCGTCAGTTTATATAATATCATTGATTAAGATGATTAATATTATATTTTAAGATTGTTGATATAAAATCAAACAAATTACTTATTAAGACTTTATACAAGATGGTTCTACTATAATATGTTCAAATTTAACTCTTTTTAAATGAAAAACATACAACTCTATTATGGGGATCTATCCTAACAATTGAGATCTCCTTCTATTATAGATAAAGAATCCAACCTTTACATAGGAAGGATAAAATCTTCACACTAGAAATACAAACCGTCCTTACACAGAGGAACACTACAAAATAATATTACAAATTTACAACATCCTTTACCGGTTACAACATTTAACCCATCTAGTCACACTAAGCCTTGAATATCAAAGTAATATAAAACAAGCTCCAAAATACAAACTTAGACTAAGGAAGGCGTCAGAGTTTTTCTGCATGAATGGTGGCACGGAAAACTAAAGAACCATAAAAAAAAATTGTTTGCTAGAAAAGGTTAGGCAGCAATTATGGTAAGCAAGATTCAGAAGTCGCTTGACCAATGGTGATTGCAGAGGTAGTGGGCTTCAAAGAATTGATCGGAGAAAGATGAAGGGCGGGAGCCTTCGACGGGGGATCAATGGAGGGGCGGCAAGCTCGACTGGTATCCGTGAATCTTTGATTGATTGAGCAGATGGAGCACGGTGTAGATTGATCGCAGCCTAGCAAAAAACACTTCAAGTACTTACCGTTTATTATTTTGGCTTAGCAAAAACACTTCTAGTACTTGGTTAACGCTTACCAAGGCAGATATGAATGCTGTCTCTTTATGTACATTAGGCTATTTGAAGTGTCCCATAAATTAAAAGCCTTAATGATTAAGGAAAATATGCCTTATAAAATTTTCCTTTCAAAAGCTAATAAACAGAAAGGATTTTCTTTATTTTTAATTCTCTTTACTTTTTTAGAAAAATAAAATATTTGAATGTTTAATAACATTTTTATTCGTAAGGTAAAATTGTGAAAAAAAAATACAATCTCTCTTTCCTCTTTCAAATAAAACTTAAGCGTCATTGCTGCCTTAAACTCACATCTTCAATGAATAAGAACCTCTCTTCTCCTTTCTCTTCATAATTTTCTTTCTTTTTTTTATTTTATTTTATTTTCCCTTTGTTCAATTTTATTTTTGTTTATTTGCATTTTTGTTTTTCTATTGTTCTCTGATTGAGACTTAGTCGAATTGCAACGAAACCTACCACCGACGTGATCGAGATATAGAGATGTGCTTTGGCTCATCTCTGTTTTTTCCATTTCCCGTCGTTTTTATGTTTCGATCTAATCTAACTGTGCGTCACCAGTGATTTGTCTCTCCTCCGATCATCTTCTAAACCTACCGTCGTGCTGACCACCATCAACCATACAACCCCGGCATTTGAACAAACATCACTCACCACATCTAGTGCTCTGCCTGATCTAATGCGAAGCAAGTTCCGACAACCTTTAAACCACCTCCCTGCCGCCATGTAGAACAACCTCATTGCCAACACTTGTGAAGACTGATCCATCGGCTTGTCAGTACTGTAACAATCTCGATCTCGGTAGATTTGTGCACTAATTTTACACGGTGTTATATTGTCTATTGTTCTATAAAGTGAGAGAAGAACTCTCTATCTTTAATAGGACGAGGCATTTATTCCTCTTTATAATGATGATTTCTTATTCTAGGGTTACTATTAGTGATGGGCAAATCTGGTTTGATTTTTAATTTTTCGATTTGACTCAAAAAAATTTAATTTAAGTTTATTTTTGATTTAGTTCAATTTTTTTAATTTTTTTCAAATTTTTTAATTTTTTTAAAATTCAACTTTTCGATTCAATTTTTTATTTTTTATTCGGTCTTTTAAATTGAGAACTGAACCAATCGGTTCTATTCAATATTTTGGATTCAATTCAGTTAGTTGATTTTTTTGCCTACCCCTAGTTACTATATCTTCCTAGGAAAAAATTTAGGTCGCATATTTGTCAATTAACATGTATTGTATTTTCTTGGTAATTTTTTGCTTATACAGTAATAAATCCTGCAATATCTTTTAATTTAATCAATGATATTGAAAGCATAAAAAAAAAACATTTTTATTCCAGCTGTGAGGAGAAAACAATTTGGTTTTACACTTTGTGCTTTTACCTTTTCTTTGGATTAAAAATATTAATCAATTTTCTAATTGAACTGAAGAATTGGAGTGAAATTGTGTAATTAGTTTACTGGCTTGGATAAAGTATACGTGTTAAAGAGAATTTTAATGGATAAAGTATATATTCTATATAACACAAACCTTAAAAAAAAAAAAGGCACTTCCAATGTGAGGTGTTGAAAATATTGTCATGGTTTGAAGGAAACATAGTTCACTCTTATCTAGCAGCAACAATTGCAATTAAGTAACAATAAAGCATGTTCCGTTGTAGCTGCATATATGCATGCTACTTCTTCTTAATTTTCATAACAATAAAGCATGTGATAACCTAAATATGCCTAAATTGATTTATTATTGTTTTTATTTAAAGAAAGGAGAATTAAATTTAAAATCTCTATTTTAATAAATAAAAAATGCATTATAAATCCTTTAGGTTTGAGCCATTTAAAGTAAGTGAGATTGATTTACTAGTATTAATTTTACAAACCATGGGCCTATTTTCTCCCATGGTTTATGAACATGTCACTAAGAATCAAATTAGTGATTACTATTTACTACAGAGTTATCTCATGTCATCTCTCTTGTATTCATTGGCTAATGCTATTTGATATCCCAACAAGTTTAAATAAATACATTATCTTAGTAGACTGTAGATCTACTATTGCTCATCGATTCCAGTAAATACACAACGTGAACAACAGATGCCTGCTTGCCCATGTTATCTAGTTTTGGGTTTTGACTTTTTAATTTTTTTTTTATGTACTGGGATTTGATACTAAAATATCTAATGTGATACTTAGCATCTCTCTCTCTCTCTCTCTCTTCGGAGGCTTACATTTGATTATTATAATTTTGAATTTCTCTTATCTTAAATATATAATATTAGTCATAATTCATTGTATTTACAAGCAGTTTAAATTTGAAATATTGTGGTTTTTAATCTATTATTACTATGATATATATATATATATATATATATATATATAAAGTGACAACAACATTTTGAAAGAATAGAATGTGTTTACTAGACATTTCAATTTTTAAGCTTTTAAAATTACATTGATGCTGGATTTAAGTTATTGTAAAGCGACTTTATTTATTTTCTTAGTTGTTTAATAAGAAATCTAATAAAAAAAAATATGCGGAAAAATCGTGGGAAAATATTATTTCATAGAATATATTCTTTTTGGTATAAAATATATGAGAATAAAAAGATTAAATAGAAAAAAAAATTAGAATTATGTTACCCTTTCTTTTATTTATAAGCAGCATTTTTATAATAAAATTAAAATCATAACCTTATAACACATTTATAATGACTTCTTAATATACTAATAAAAAAAATGTATAAGAATAATTATGTTCCAAAATGGGTTATTAACACTGTCACCAGTTTGCATAGATTATTATATTTTGATGTTTTAGTTTTAATTACATTTTTATTTAATTAAAAATACAAAAATATGTTTCTGATTATATTTTTTTTGTCACATAAATAATTAAAATATTTTTTAAAAGTGAGGGTATTTTTATCTTTTCAATTAATTAAAAGGAGTGACAATATAATTAAAATTAAAATCACCATCAAAGTGTAACTTCTATCAATCTCAAGGGGTGACAGTGTTAATATCCTGTTCCAAAATACGTTCCTATACTAAAAAAATTTAAAATAACTGTGAAATATTAGATAGTGTAACATAAATTCTCAATACACCTCTAAATAAGTGTTTTTGATTTTCGGTGTGTGTGAGTGTTAATTAATTTAATCAATAAAAAAAATTCTTAAGAGTAAAAAGCTGTTGATTTCATCAACTGGATTAAATGAAATTAAAAGTAAGTTTTTATAAAGATGAGGTGGTTTAAAGGTGAAATAATGTTATATATTTTAAATTTATATCTTAAATTATATTTTAATTAATAATGTATTAAATAATTATTGAATAAAATAATAATTTAAAATTTATATAATTTTATTATTCAATAATTATTTCACATATAATTACTTATAATACAATATAAAATAAAATAAAATTTAAAATATATAATATTACTTTTAAAGAAAGTGAATTTACTTACAGTTCCCTCCTTTATTTGAGAGAGATTCACATTTTATTGGATTTGGGGCACCTAATGTTTGTGTCCCCACTTAAAAACACAATATTTTGAATCAGGAAGGAACGGCTATTTGTAACGGCTATTTTTGTTGGAATTACATAGGACCCACTATGTCTCAGCTAAAACAAGATTATCAAATAATAATTTAATAATTTCAGCATCTTATTCTTATATATAAAATTTAATGATATAAATAATGAAGTGGCACTCTGAGTAATATATCGCATTCAAAACCTACAAAAGTGACACTTCACAAGATGAAATAATTAGTTCTTTTACTCCCAAAACTAAATTTGGTTTACACATATATAATAATGACGGAAGAGAGAGCATGATTCCATTCCAATAATAATAATAATAATAATAATAATTTTACTATTATGTAAATGATAATTCTAATAATGATAATTCTAATAATAATAATTTTCTATACTTAGAAATTTTAATTTGCAGTACAAATCTTTTTTTAAATACTACTATATATAATATAATTAATAGAATCATTAATATTATATTGCAAGGCTTCAAATATAAAATTAAAAAATTATTGAAATATCATATTATATAAAAATTAAATAAATTTAATGGAGTTCACTTGAATCTACTACTCTCACATAGAGAAATATAAACAAATCTCATATCTTAATTAAAAATAACTATCCCAAATATCTTTATTTAATAGAAATATTATTATCATTTAAGTTGACACAACACAAATTTTAGTTGAAGAACAAAAAAAATTGTCAATTTTTGTTTACCTTCAAACAAGGTGATTCGATCCTCTCGGCATGAGGATAGATAATTGTCGCATTTAACTACAATAATTTTGTCTATTTGCCAAAAATAGGGGAAATTTATGCCACCATATTAATTTAAAGAATAAAAGAAAAAAAAAAAGAGAAAAGAAAAACAAAACAACAAAAGAAAGAATTGTGGTCCGCATAATTCAAAAGATTGGTTTTGGATATTAGAGAATAGAGAGTAGAAACATCCAAAAAAAAAAAAAATGGGACGCCCCAAGAATCCAAAATAATTATAATAATATATAAGTCACTCAACATAGAGATATTAACACTGTCACCCCTTGAGGTTGACAAATTATAGGAAAATTCTCGTCATTTTAATTAAGTAGAGGGATGATATTATAATTAAAACTAAAACTGTAATTTATATTAATTTTAGGGGTAACAGTGTTAATACCCGTTGTACATAGCATATGCAAATCAATTTCAAACTCCACTGTAGCCTATAGTCTACACCCCACCCCCACCACCGACGCTTACAAATCCGTTAAACCAGAACACAAACACAACACAGCCCTTACTCAGAACACACAGCTTCCTTCAACCTTCACTTGCTTATTATTATTATTCAAAAACTCACACCACATGCCCATCTCATTTGCTTAAACGATGACGTTTATGGTACATTAACTCCCTCTCTTTCTGTAAGAGAGAGCATAATATATATATATATATATATATATATATATATATATATATGATACAGAGAAGAGAAGAAATGGAGACACCAAACCCGTTTCTGTGTGTTCAAAACGATGTCGCTTATCGAGGAGAAATCAAATGAAACTCCCACCCCTAAATCATCAGTGAAGAAGAAAGCGCCAAGATGGTCAGATATTTGGTTGAAGAATACGACGCCGTTAAAGCATGTCTACTTAACTATGCAGCTTCAGCAATCCAAAGATCCCGACAGCAAGGCCAAAGCACAAGCCTTCATCTCGAATCTCTCCTCGAGAATCGATCGCACCCTCTTGTTGTCCGACGATATTCTCCTCCGAATCCTCTCGAAACTCCCCGTTTCGCAGAGGAACGCTAACTTCCTTGTCTGCAAGCGCTGGCTGAATCTCCAAGGTCGGCTTGTGCGGTCGCTCAACGTGTTGGATTGGGACTTTCTCGAGTCCGGTAGGTTGATTTCCAGATTCCCGAATTTGTCCAACGTTGATTTGATTAACGGGTGTCTGATTTCGAGTAAAAATGCCGGTATTTTGTTGAGTCGTAGATTGGTTTCTCTGCAAATTGATTATTGGTTTAGGAATTTTGGTGATGATAATGTGTTGTTACCTCTTGAAATTATTGATAGAGGGCTTAAAGCGCTGGCTAGTGGGTGCCCGAATTTGCGTAGGCTTGTTGTGATTGGGGCTAGTGAATTGGGATTGTTGAGTGTGGCTGAGGAGTGTTTGACTATACAAGAACTGGAGTTGCATAAGTGTAGTGACAATGTGTTGCGTGGGATCGCAGCGTGTGAGAATTTGCAAATCTTGAAATTGGTTGGAAATGTGGATGGATTTTATTGTTCTGTGGTTTCAGATATTGGGTTAACGATTTTGGCTCAAGGGTGTAAGAGGTTGGTTAAGCTTGAGCTTAGTGGTTGTGAGGGTAGTTTTGATGGGATTAAGGCAATTGGGCAGTGTTGCCAAATGCTTGAGGAATTGACCTTTTGTGATCATAGGATGGATAGCGGGTGGTTGGCTGCTCTTTCATATTGTGAGAATTTGAAGACTTTAAGGTTTGTGTTGTGTAAGAAGATTGATCCTAGTCCAGGGCCTGATGAGTTTTTGGGTTCTTGTCCGGCTCTTGAGCGGTTGCAGTTGCAGAAGTGTCAATTGAGAGATAAGAAGAGCATCAGAGCATTGTTCATGGTGTGTGAAGCTGTGAGGGAACTTGTGTTTCAGGATTGTTGGGGACTGGATGATGATATTTTCAGCTTTGCAAGTGTTTTCAGGTGATTTATTTTATTGATTCTATATGTTTACTTCTGTTGCCTATGTTTCCAAATTTGTTCATTCTAAAAATGTTGCGTCTGATGAACTTCTATTAACGAATGACAAGATAAATTTGGGGCATCTATGACCACTTTGCAGCATTTTGTTTTCATTGAGATGTTTTCTTAATAATTGATGCCTGTGTAATTTTATGTTGTGGGGTGGGGCACATGCTCACATGCGCAGAGGCATCCTGCACTTGCGCACTCATAAAAATAGACGAGTTAGATCAATTCAGCTTGATATTAATTCAAGTGCTCTTAATTTTAAAAACCATGAGTTCCGTGTACTTACTGCTGGATTGATTTTGTCTTTAGCATTCATTTGGCGGACATTTGGAAAATGAAATGATTGTGAATAAATTTTAGTGTATGGTTTTGTAACTGCAATTGTGGGCACACAACACAAACACTAACAAAGAGACCTACCATGCACTGTTGGGCTTGGAGATGATGAAGTGCATTTGAACTTTACTAATTACTTGATCATATGCTAATATAATACTACAACATTGCCAATGAACCATGTGATTATGGTTATCTGCTAGTTTACTAGCAAAATGTTAGTGAAACTACTTCCTTATAAAATTCAGTTTAGATTACAACCATGAGCTATGTCAAGTAAATGATAATGTGTACTTATATAGAGAAGGTTGCTTTTTATAGCCAGTTGACTACTGCCAATTGATTTATACTGATTTAGAGAACATGATATTAGAAATATCAATTATTTAATTGGAAAATTTTATCATCGTTACTTCTTCTGCAGGAGGGTAAAGCTTCTATCTTTAGAAGGTTGCTCACGGCTAACAACAGAATGCCTGGAATCCGTGATTTTTTCCTGGACAGAGCTTCAAAGTCTGACAGTCATATCTTGTAAGAACATAAAGGACATTGAAGTCTCACCTGCACTTGCTAACTTGTTCTCTGTCCTTAAAGAGCTCAAATGGAGGCCAGACGCCAAATCTCTTCTTGCATCAAGTCTCATGGGTACTGGCATGGGAAAGAGAGGTGGTAAATTTTTCAAGAAGTCGTGAGTCCTGAAAAGTTCTAAATAGATTAGATTTTGCACATAGTTTTCACACGCCCACGGCCACAGTCAAATGGTCCTTTTTTGTGCAAAATTCTGTTGACCCACTGTAATCACTCTATCCATTCTAGCCAGTTAAGATAGGATTTTGACAAAGGCAGATATGCAGACCCCCTTAAGCCATTCTAATTGCACGTCAGATCTTGGATACTTTGTTCATTTTAGTATCAAGTGCAAACTTCTCCAGAGGATGCATCGATGTTACTGATGGTTCTAACGCAGGATCTACATGTTATATTTACTAGTTCCTTTCTTGATTGTAGTTAGAACATATTACTATTAAATTAGGGATATCATCTGACTGTCAAATGTAATTGTAGTTCACGTTTTAAAAGTCTATTTATCATTAATAATATATATAAGCTGTAATTACATCGTTCTCTCTTGTTCTCTTTTTCATTTTCAGTTTTTTTATTGATCTTCATTTTGCCGAGTCAGTTGTCATGATATGAAATCAAGGGTAAAATGTGCCTAGAATTTTTGACCCCTACTCGAACCTGATCGGGACGGATTCAAAAATTTTCGACCCTTACCTGAATCTGATCGGGACGTCGAAATGTGTCTCGATTGAGACACATTTTAGGTCGGGATTTATCCCGACCCGACCTCGGGTTGGGTTGGGAAATCCTTATTTTTTTTTTAAAAAAATTATTTTGAAACGACGTAGTTTTGATTCGGGTTCGGGACGATTTGAGACGGTTCGAGTTGGGTTCGGGACGATTCAGGATGGGTTCGGGACGATTCGAGACGGTTCAGGACGATTCGGGTTGGGATCGGGATAGGTTTGGGACAATTCGGGACGGTTCAAGTCAGATTGGGTTCAAAAATTTTTTGAACCCAACCTGTTCTGTTCAGGACAAAAAATTCTGTCCTGAACGAGTCCTAAACCCATTTTCGTTCCCGTCATGACCTGAAATTTTGGGATGGGTTAGACCTGAATGGGTCAGGTTCAAAAATAATACCCACCCCTAATTTTTGTAAACAAATACTTTTCAATTTGAATAATACTATACTTCTTAAATAATATTTCATGTTAAATAATTATTGGATGGTATAATAATATAAAAGATAATTTTAAAAATTATATAATTTTATCGTTTAATAATTATTTAATATATTAATTAAAAATATTATTTAAAAAATATAGTATTATTTTTTTTAATTATCTAATTTGTGTTTAAATCATGGGCAGGTCAATTATATGTATCCCTTTTAATATATATATATACTTGTTGCTTTGATAACTACTAGATGAATAATAATAATTATTAATATTATTATTTTATTTAAAAAATGTCATTTTATATTTTTTTATTAGTATAACTATACGGGATATTTTATAATCAAAATAATTTTCAGAGACTTTAGAAAATCAAATATAAGTAACAACTAAAATTCATCATAAGCTTTAATGTATTTGAATCCTATCAAATACTGAAAAGATCCAATTTTATTGAAAGGCAATCTTCAATTAAATTTATAAACAGTAGTAATAATTGGTTTAATTGCTGAAATATTTAAAGTAAATGCGGTTTGAAGAATTTTGGAGGAGTTTTCGCTCATATTTGTGTATTATTTTTAAGCATTTAAATAAAATACGTCATAAATCTCACTTTTTTTGATATAAACATTTATTAATTTGTTAGAAATTTTACATTTTGATAATTTATATATAAACCGGACACTTCTTAGACAGTTACTGGTGAAAAAAGGGCGTAAGAAATTAAGAATGGAAGTGTGAGTGTGTGACAGTTGTTGAAGGCTGAAGAAATCCACCTGTGTAAATTTGACAGACAGCACGCTCAAGAATATCAAAATGAAATTTACCAAATTAAAATGGGTACGGTATATAATTTAGATTAGATTAAATTCAATCCAGTCTATGCTTCAGGCGCACGCGGTCTCAGAGATATGGAAAAAGAGAAGATGAAGAAGAATAAGGGAGTGGCACTGGCTGCTGATTCGTTAAGCCCTAAAAGTAACAAGAGCAACAACGGTGCCAGTGGCGAAGACTCCGAGGACAATAACAGCAATTTCTCTTTGTCCAATATCAAGTTCAATTGCCGCAACGCCGTCTCCAAATACGACTTTGTTAAGGTCCCAATTCATTTAATTCTTTCTATCTTGCTTGTCAAAATTAGAGTCATTTCGTGTTATTTGATGATCCATTGTTTGATCAGGTGAAGGTGTGGCTCGGTGATAATGCTGATCACTACTACGTCTTCTCCAGGTTTTTGCTTAGCAGAATGTTGACTGTTACTAAGGTCTCGACTGTGTTCTTTTCAATTGTTTTTACTTTCTTTCTTTTTTTTTTTTTTTAAATTTTACTTTTTATAATTCAATTTGTGAAATGATTTTGTTTTAATTACTTATAAGTTTGTGAACTGATGATAAATTGGGTAATTGGAAATAGTGAGTCTTAGGGTGAGATTGGAAGTGTAATATAAGAATTGCATTTGCTTAATATTTTTCTTTCATAAGCGACAACCCTTCTTCACCTTTAGGCTTTTGTGTTTTTAATCAACTGTACAAGGTAGGCAAAGCACTCTGCAGTGCTTTGATAGTATTGAACGCGCTCTGCAAGCTCCATATACAAACAAACACATGTATAATAGCAACGTTAAAACAACAAATTGGCATTGTTTTCTTTACACCTAGTTGATAAATTGTTGCATGTTTGACAAGTGGTTGTCCATGTTGCTTTTTTATTCTACTAAATGGATACATGTTGAAATTTCTGTTTTAGTGTAAATGACTTCTTACTAGAGGTGATTTCTTTATTTTATTCTATCTCTTTACTAATATGTCTTATTATGATTTCAGATCCCAAATCATGTAGCTATCAAAATTGCTCTTGAACTCAAGAAGCTACTCATAGACAACAGCCTTCTGGACGTGTATGCCCTTCTTCGCTCTTCTCTCTCTATTATAAAGAGGAAAGAAAAAAAGACTTGTTTGCTTGCATTGTTTTTATAGTTTTCAGTAACAGTCAGTGGCTCATCATATTTTGCAGTTCTCAATCTGATTTGGAAGCTAATCTGTTTAAGGTATGTCATCAGTATGGATTACGTATTGCTGCCTGCCAAGACCCTCATCCCTCATGGTTTTATTCTACCTTATCGTTCTTTTTCCTTCTCGTTTCTTCAGTAAAAATTTAGTATAACATTATTTCAAAAGCTATTCACTATGATATTTGTTAACGAGTTAACAAATAGGTTATGCTTAGAAGTCTAGGCCTTGAGGGTTGTTAAATTTACGTGACACCTTCTCATAGGACTCTATGTACAGCTTATGGAGCGAAGGGGTTATGGACAAGAGTATATAAATCGTTACAGGATGATGACCAGGTCAGTAAAATTTCTATCAGAAAGTTCTCAGGTTTTCTAGATTAATAGCTGATGCTTTTCCCTTGAATGTATGTGACAATAACCCTTGTTTCACATCATGTCTTGTTTGTGCTTCTTGCATTGAGTATCCTCTTGAAACATTCACATTTCATTGATTTACTTCAAGGTGTTGTACTCTTTTGTTTTCATGTTGTTAAAGCTTCCTTGTTTAGGATCTCTGGGAATTCACGCACGATGTTATTAATTCTCTATTTGTTTCATGGAATTTGTTATTTATAAATGAATATGACTACGTTGAACTCATCGAAAGGAGAAAAAAATATCATATGCTCATAGAATGTGCTTCTTATGGAAGGCAACTTGCATATGATACTTTGACTTAGACTATTGTTGAATATGTTGTGTATTGTTTCTATCTGTAAAATGAGTAGGTTGTAATTTTAGAATAGCTTTCATCGTAGGGTTAGAAATTGGAAAGTTCTCATTGTAGTAACACTATTTTTCTTCTCAAATTACTTAGATTTTACCATCAAAAAGTGCCGTTCGTAATTCTTGTTTGAGGAGCTACCTGCGTTCGAAAGTCTACTCTAGCTACTCAACTCGTGCACAGGTGCTTTATTGTAGTAACACTGTTTTGCTTGTTACTTTATTTAGATTTCACCATCAAAGAGTGCCATTGGTAATTCTTGTCTGTGGAACTGCCTGTGTTGGAAAGTCTACAATAGCTACCCAACTCGCACAAAGGCTAAATTTGCCGAATGTCTTACAGGTTTAGTCTTTTCTATGTTAAGCTTTTATGCTTTCCTGTATCCTCTGATTCCTTATGTTGACTAACACATTTTGGGATGTCTAGTGGCGCCTCTGACATGAGTACCTATTTGTTGCAGACAGATATGGTGTATGAATTGCTACGCACATCAACTGAGTATGTCATGCACATACTTATTCTCATCCTATGTCATATTTTGCACAATTTGTTTTTGGTAGTATTATGGTAAAAGTTATTAGTAAAGAAATCCTTTGGTTCACTGGAGGTGGATGTTGGGTACTGTAATAAGTTACTTTTGGCCCCAGGTAATAGGTTGACAGTTATTTGGTAAATGGTAAAAAAGATTTGGTTAAGAGCATTCCCTTGCTTTGACAGATAGTATTTGAGGCTTGGAATTGATTTTGTAAATTTTCCTTGATAAGAACTCAGCGTGCTTCATAACTTAAAATATAGTTGTGCAAATTTAACTCTGTTGTACTCTGCAAAATGTCCCTTTCAACAAAGTTTTATAAAGAAAGTCCAAATTGTTAATAATTGTAGCTAGAGCATTTATAGGTTGCGTCAGAATGCTAATTTTCTTATTATGCCTGATTTAGTGCTCCATTGTCATCTTCTCCTGTGTGGGCGCGAAACTTTAGCTCCTCTGAGGAATTAATTACTGAATTTGTTAGAGAGTGCAGAATTGTTCGTAAAGGTAATATTTGAATGTGGCATATTGCCATTTCTTCTTTCTGTTTTCCTTAATTTCTGTTTGGGAGCAGGATGGTTGTAACTATTTTGGAAGCTTGTCATGGATTTCCTCTATTCTTAGTAGCATTATTTCTGAATGTATATTCATAGGTTTGGCCGGTGATTTGAAGAAGGCAATGAAAGATGGAAAGCCAATTATAATTGAGGTATAGTGAAAATTTAGTGGATTAGCCTTGTGATAATATCTATCCTCATATTTATTTCTTTTTACCGAATGTCACTGTACACTTCTTTTTTGAAAAGCCATCCATAATTTTTTTGTAAGGCTGCCACTATTCATTAAATTAAAATGTCTTTTGTGGAACCATTTTTTACTATGAAATGATTTATTTACTTTGTATAGATATTTAAATAAAATCGTAGTTTGCAATTAAATTATTTTGTGTAGTATAACATTTCTGGAAGTATAAAGCTTAAAATTGATGTATATATAGCATTTGTGACAATTGGGTAAAGAAAGACTAATATGAGTCTGCATAATGAATTAATGAGAAAGTGCAATGAACTATGTGACTGCTTATCAAAGACTTGCTTCCATTTTATTCTTTGGTCCAATCAAAGCAGAAACAGTTTTGCCTTTTTGTTTTGTTGGAGATTTTATTTATTCAGTGGAGGGAACTTTTTGTGGTGACATTTAGTTCAGTTTTGTTGATCTGCTTCATTGTCAATGCGTTCTCATGAATGCTAAATATGATAGAGGATCTAGCCACCGGTGAGTGATTAAGAGTTTATTATATATCACTTGATTGGAGGACTCTATCATATACTTACTTACATAGGTATTAGAAGTTTTAAAGTAGCATATGTTGCAAATGAATAAGGGAAAAATGAATGTATTTTTAGAACTCTCAAACTATATCTTTATGTATATGCTATACTTATCTACTTTTGCTTGCCCGTCTCCAGCTTATGTGTTGTTGTATTAGTTGTTTCTTTTAGCTTATTTATGATTCTTTGAGGTCAGCTTCAGCAATAGATTCATAGTGGGCTTTAATGTGTTGCATTTTTATTTTGCTGCATTATATATGTATGTATATGTTTTATGATAATGGCAGGGAATACATTTGGACCCCAGCATTTACCTAATGGATGAAGATAGTAAAGCTCCAGCTATGACTGCAGAAAAGGCAAATGCTGAGTCTCTGGCATCAGATGATAATCCTGTGACACAAGCAGAAAGTAATTCCTCAAGTGCTTCCAGAAGTTATGGTGAAAATAGAGACAACAGTGCAGGGCAATTGAGCTCAGGAGAAAGGATATCTAGTGAACAGGTGAATAAAGTCACCAATTCTCTGGAATCTATTGCCCTTGCAGGAACTGCTTCTGAGAATAAAGGTTAAATCTTACTCTAGAATTTGCTGAAATCTGCAACAGATTCTCTAGCCCCATTCCTGTAAATAAAGAATTCTACTTGTATCTGTGTTCATGCATTCATCAATTTTTACTGAAAGTAATTGTATTTCATGTAGGTGAAGCCGTTAAAGATCCAGATGTGGGTGAAAAAACTTCTGTTAAGAAAGAAAAATCTGGGCCTGATCCAATAATTATACCTATCATTCTGAAGATGGCTGATTTTGATCATAAGGTTTGGTCACGTTCTTTTCACTTGTAGAGTTGGCATGATAACATATCCACACACACATATATATATATATATATATATATATATATATATATATATCATGTAATGGTAAACTATACGAAACCTTGGCAACTAAAATTTTCCTTCAACAACTGATGATAAATCTGTCCAAGAAAGAATGTAATCACTAAGATACATGTTGCGACCCAAATCAGAAGGAATAGGAAGATAAAGTTATCCACAAGCATGGGCCATTTCAGGTTATCATATTCTCTGACAGTTTGACAATATTTAGGGCCCGTTTCTTTTTTAATCTGAAGTTTGAATGAGGCTATTTTTCAAACATCCTCGTATATTTGGTTGTTTGTCTTTTACATCTTAAGTTTGATCTTTGCTTATTTTCAAACATTTAGGTCTGAATAGAAAAAGTCACTTTTCTAGGATTTTTTCTGAATGAGACAATGTTTGAATATGAAATATTTTTCTCTCTCAAAAATACCCTTATTAATGATATACAATCTAAACCCTTTAATTCAAATTAAACTTAAAAACATGATTAAACCCAATTGTTAGCCCTATCTGCAAAGCCAAAGGCCCCACCTGCAGGAATAATAAATAGTTTTGAGCTGGAAAAGGAGCATTACATCATACAACAATTCTTTTATGATTTAGGCATGGAAATTAAAAAAATAAAAAACAATAATACATCTATTGTACAAGCTAGTCTGAAATAATTTACTGGATAAGCATAAAAATTAATACATAAAAGGGCATAGATGTCAGCATACTAAATTTCAGATCTTTTTTCATTTACAAAAACAAAAAACCTAATACTTATATCAGACATTTAAAAAAGAAAAACAAACATGTCATTTAGACGTATCAATGCAAACCTATTTAGACCTTGGTCAAATTTGGACTTATTAATATTCCAGACAAAAAAACAATCACAAACTTAGTTAGGGCTGGGCAAAATCAGTTTTGGGCTGATTTGGTTCCGAACCGACCCAAAACTGAACTGATCGATTCCCAAATAGTGAAACTGATTGGTTTTTAGGGGAAGAACCAAACTGAACCAGCTTGGTTCTTTTAAATTTTTTTTGTGTCTATTTTAGGGTTATTTTTTCGGCTTTGAAACTGAATTAAAACTGAACCAATCGGTTCTAAATAAATAGAATTGACCAAGAACTGGTTAGTGAACCGAACCGACCAACCAGCTCATTTTGGTTGCTTCAGTCGGTTTTGTCGGTTTGGCTTTCTTTTTGCCCACCCTTAACCTTAGTGTTTTTCATATTCTGTGAAAATATGATTAGTAGCTTTAGGCATGCCATTGCATCTAGTCATGCAGTTGATAAGCTAAGGGAGGCAAGGTGAAGAATTACCATGTCAAAGCATATTGATTTTCAAATTTGGTTGAAGGGAAGCACCAATGTAACTGTTGCTTATGACTCTACTATTCATATTCTCCAAATTACATATTGTTTTATGGATACATTATGGAAATCTATGTTTTTAATAAATTATGTTCTAACTGGTTGCTCTTGCTCATATAATTTTTAGGCACCACTAAACTGTTTCTCCATTTTACATGTCAAAAGTAGCTAAATGATTGTCCGCACCTCAAAAAAGAAAAAAAAATGAAAAAGGAGGGAGAAAGGGGTGGGTCAGCAATCATAGACGCCTTAAAATTAATCCATGAATAGTTGGGGCTTGGGAACCATTTATTTCCTGGATGGGTGGGATTAAGGTACCACTTCGTGAATGTTTCATAAAATAATACAAGTACAGTTGCTGCAGCAGTGAAGCAGCTTCACTTGGGCAGATTACATAAATTTATTTCTTGTGTTAATATATATCTGTTTTCTTAATTTAACAATATTTAAAAAAAATTTCCTCTTGTGCAGGCATTACTAGAGGAGTGGATCTCATCTCGTACATTTAGTGATAAATGTTTGCTCCAGGTAAAACTGGTTGCTTCTCTTGTTAAACACCTTGGTTTAACTTCTGCACATGACTATTGTTACTCATAACTAGTTGACTTGTTTCTCATTGGGTTAATATGGTTAAGTGCTGAGAAAGAAGAGGCATGTTTCAAGAAATGGTAAGTTTTTACCTAGGTCCTTGATGTTTGTAGTAATTACAGATAGGTTCTGGACATTTTAAAATAAGCACAAAAGTCCCAACTTTTAGTCTTAGTTAATACCTGTTAAATTGGGGCACTTATGTAATCTTATGCATATAGCAGGTAAAAGAAATATTTTTTTAGTATTAATTTACAGAATAAAATTTTTTTGCCCATCATTCTTCCCTTACCAATCCTCTCCCTTGGTCAAAAAACAAATCTAAACTTTTATAAGTTATTACTTTTTGTTGATAATGTATTGGTACACTTGGCTGCATTTGGTGTGTATAAGAAAGTAAATCCAATAAATCGCACTAAAAATAAGAAAATTCTGAATTGTGATTGATGCTCTTGAAAGTAGAAGTGTTAGTCTCTTGTTTCCAAGAAGTTTCAAAATATAGTAGACTAGGATCTCAAGCACAATAGTAAGTTGCTTTACCATTGTCTGAAACACTTTTTCCATTGTTGTCCTGTAAAATGATATGGCCATTATATAAGAAGTTGGGTGCACTTTTGCTCAAGTACCATGATACCTAAGGGTCATATAATGAATTCCTATAGAACACTATACTCATTCAGGTCTGGTAAGAGAATGGCTCGAATGAATTATTTTCTTGGTAAGTTTCCTTTCCAATTTATGTCTTGCATGTTAGTGACTGAATATGTTTCCCTAGAGTGCTTTTTTTTAAAAAACAAAAATAGTCTATGATAAGATATAACTCTATTCTCACATCTTCTTTTCCAGGATAAGGATGAGCTAATAACCAACTTGAAAACCATTCAGGACTATCTCTGCGCAATACAGGTATGCTTATGCAAGTTTGTAATATATATTATCCAAGTATTTGACGGCATGCTTTTGTTACTTATAGCATTATCCATCAAAGTAAAGACAAACGCTTGTATCAATTGGAAGTTGTTACATGGGATTAAGAAAATGCTGATTTGGTTGTAGTTTCTTTGATTTCAATGATCTGAAGGAACCAAGTTATTAGAAGATCGTGGCACTAGATTAACAAAAGTTTGTTTTCAAAATTTTGTTCTGCAGAAAACTGCAACCTAGATGAGTAATAGAATTTCTAATTTTGAATTGTCATATTGGGTTGGTGAGGTGTTTCTGCAGACAGTGCAACATAAATAATATGGTAAAGGAGATAGTGTCTACTGGCTACTTATTGTAATAGGGAAGAGGAATTTTCAACTATTAAGAGAAGTAAATGGCTAGATATAACTAGGGCACTGAAGTTGGACTCCCGAAATCTGAGCTCCTATTTTTAGGTTTCAAGAGACCCTAGAAAGACTCCAACTTTATTTATATCAAGGGCTGTTTACAAAGACTGAAAGACTTAAGAATATTCTTTTTCTTATGTTAGGCTTACAGCAACCTGCAACTAGCATCACAAGCCTTTGATTACTAATATATGTCCCTCTTTTCTCTTTAACCCTCCAACTTCAACTGAGTTGATATCTTTTTATATGATGTTTAAAAGAGTAGAAGAGTATAAAACTTGGATAAAGTAAAAGATAGCATATTAGAGAAAACAAAGAACTCATTTGTATGGAGTCAAACCCTCAAATCTTCCTTGCATCAATTGAAGCTCCAATATATGTCATTATTGGTTTCACATGTCTAAACCAGGACAATTGACTTCTAATTTTGATATTAAGAATATGTATAATTGTTGCCAGTGTATAGATACCTTCCTAAATGTTTGGAGCTGGTCTGGTTCTTCGAAAGCTGTCATGTTCTCATCCTTCTATTGTTTGTGCCTTCCTCTAAATTCTTTTTGTTTTTTCATGCAACAGGGCCTGAGAGTTGTCAACATATCAGCAACAACATTCCCACAAACCTTGGATTGGTTGCATGGATATCTTCTTCAGGTATACTTGTTTCATAGTCAATATTACAAATGCTTCCTTGTATCTCATGCATTTTATAATAAACTTGATTTCTTGTCAAGAAAATCTGATTCGCAATTCTTCTCATGGCTGTACTGCATAAAAGCTTGTTGAAGTGGTTTGTGTATAATGCTAGGGTTATTGTATGAGTAGTTAGATTTAGATTAAGATTCTCATAGGATCACACTGCAGTGAGTCTGTGGAAGTTTAATATGTATGTTGTTGCCTGGTGATCATTTATTTGGAGTTCTGGAGCCACATTTTTTAATTTCACTTTTTATTAAAGAAGGAACTTTCTACACTAAAAGTTTCAATCACTTTGTATACATCTCAACTTACTCTAGTACTTAATTTCCAGTGTTTCTTTTTCCTTGTATTATTTATGGTTTGTAGGTAATATATTATTACAAGCATAAGCTGTTCTTTTCCAGCACCTTAGAACCTTTCATTTTAGTATTTTGTCATCATATTGTTTGTTGATTTTGCTTTGTTTCTTGATCAGCTTACACTGTTGTTCTAATCCTTATTGACAATTGTATTCCTTATGCAGTGTATAGAGCAAGGCATTACTTCAGCGTCCAATGGAAATTGTAGGCTGCCAAAAGAAAATTAGATAACATGCAGGTGTAGCGTGCGCATGGCAGGTATTAATTAAACCGACTCTGATCTTGAATTTTGTACTGTGTAGATATGGAAGGTTACACATGGTTTGTATCTAATCCATTTAAGTGTATCTAATCTTGAGTTTTCTGCTCATTACATGGTCCCATTTAGTTTATCATTTTTTCCCCCTTTTTTGGTGTGTGTTTTCACTTCTATGCTCATTTCCCTTCTTTCCTCGTGTAAGTAGCCCTTTGGATATTGTTCACAGAGCTGGAAGGACAATTGATTTAGTATGTGGATGTGGAAAAAGACAGGTGAAGTGGCTGAATTTGGTTGTGTGCCGAAAGGGAAAGGCAAATGAAGAAGGGAGCTTCTTGGAGGCTCTTGTTTTTGTGGCAACATTCTCTCCAGGCTAGAGTTGTGTCCTACGCCAATTGTTCCTGGCTCTCATGCTGCCTCACTTGATGCACCAAACTATGGATTTAGGACATAGAATCTCTACGTCGGTACGGCCTGACCCCTAAAAATGGGTTTGATTATATTTACATTGTGTATTGAGTGTCTATCATTATACTTTATAACTTATCAAAGATGAACATATACACTTCATCCTCCTTTGTTATTCGTGTAGGGTTAGCAATATGGGTCACAATTCATTTATTAGCACGGATTCTATACGAATTGAGTTTGGATTAAAACCAATGACAATTATTAAATGGGATGAGTTTGTATTATCTGTTTAATAATTATGTCGAATTCATTTTTAAGCATTTTGATTCGTCAATTCATTTATGACATTATTTGAATAATTGAATTGGATCAATTCATTTAAAGTACGAATACGTTTAGGAAACATTTAAAGTATGTATTTATTTAAATTCGTTTAATTTATTTGAAATATAACATATTTAATAATGTAGGTTATATATTTAAAAAAAATAATTATGTAAATAAATTATATCGTGTTTATAATTATATAAACAAATTTAATATAAATTATTTATTAAATATATTTAATTTTGTCATATTGTGTAATTTATTTATTAAATGAATTGAATTGTTATTTAATTATTAATTTTTTTACTTAAAAACAAATTGTATTTGAATTTATAAAAATGTTCAATGGTATTTTATTAAAATACAACAGAAATATGATTTGTTTATACAAATGGTCACTTTTATACGCATCCAGAGAGGGAATGAAATTATTACTGGGATTCTTGTTTTTAAATGGTGCTACATCGATGCACCAAAACTCTTGGCGTACGCAGTTAGGCTGGGATTTGTTTGAAGATCTCCATTTAATTCATAATGTTAAAATGAAAATTGGACCAATCATCTTAAGAATCTAAAACTGAACCGAATTAAACGAATAAATCGGAAAGAATATTTAAAAAAAAAAAACGAATCGAACTGATTATAAAAGTAAAAATTAAATTGGTCACATAAGTTTATTTAATTCAATGCTCAAAACTGAGCTTAATATGCGAAAAGACAAACTGAATCACGCAAATTTTGTTAGGTTCAGTTTTCATTTCTTGACTAATAAATTGTATTCGATTCTGGAGGAAAAAAAAAAAACAGAGAAATTAAGGCAATCGTGTTCATTAGTGCATGTATTTCCAAAGGTACAAAACTATAGGCTTTTGCTTCGTTTGGAATGTTATTATTGAAGGTGAAAATAAGGTAACCAAACAACAACATTGCCTATGACACCAGCATATCCCCTAGAGTGGGCTGGGCCGATTCGTCGTTTGGCCCATATCAGAAGATAAACCTTTGCTTCTATTCCATTTAATTGCATGTTGTAGAAGTAATCGTACAAAAGGATTTTATTTTCATATTTTGATCTCATAAAGAGAAATTGAAGACAAAAGTAAATAACATTATAACAGAAAGTGAACGCACAGATTTACGAACATAATATTTGAAGTGAATCATGCCAGGCTCGCTGGCATTATCATCCCTTTTACTTCCCCATTCTGACACAACGGATATAAATAAACCAGCCGCCTCATAGAACAGAGATCTTGATCTTGCTTTGCTACTAATTTAATTAATATATGAGAGAATTAATGGGTTTATAAATTGAATTAAATTTCATAGTCCCAAAGATGTTCAAGTGTCTTGTATGGGCTCGTAGTTTCATTAACGTAAAACTCTCCTCTCATGATCTTTCTCTCCCCCATTTTGTCAATTTCAAGCAAATCCTCATCATCAGGTTTTAAAATGAATGCTGCCATGTTCTCTCTCATCCTTTCTTGATTGAAGCTCTTCACTGTCACACTTGCTCCCTTTGTTAATCCCCATTTCAAAGCAACCTTCATTATAATTTTGATTAGACCAAACTTGGGTATTACTTGTTAACAATGATGGATCAATGGTAATGATTGTGATATTAATATACCTGAGCAGGAGTTGATTGTGATTAAGAGCAATGGATTTGATGACTGGGCTTTCAACGACAGCCGTTGATCCCCATGAATTCCCGGGCCCTCCAAGGGGCGAATAAGCGCTGACATGGATTTTGTGTTCTGCACATATTTCCCTAAGCTTGCTTTGCCTCCACATTGGATGCATCTCCACCTGTGTCAGTATGTAAGGTGAGAATGAGAATGTAGAAGTGAGGTGACGTTGATTTGTTATTTCGTTTTTCGAGGAATTGAAACCAGGGACTGGAATTATTTTCCATGCGCGCATATGCTGCTGCTGCTGGATGCATGACAATGAATATGATGACTTCAATACAGAATCTTTTTCTATTAAAAAACTTTGGGATAGAAATAGCAATAGATGATCATATTACTCTTCCTCCATCTTTACCAATCTCTCCTTTTACGTACTTTTTTTTTAACAGCATCTTATGCACATGATAACCACGACCTACCGTTGAAAAAAGTGCCGGATGGAGGCACGGACGCAAAATCTAACAGCCATTGGATCTTCTTGATAGAGAAATTACTCGCACCAATGCCTTTACACAGGCCTATATCTAAGCATTTTTCCATGCCTGCCCACGTGGCCTCAAGTTCAAGCTGCTCAAAGTCTTCTTCTTAAGGGACAGGAGATAGAGCCCATGGCTTCAACTTCACTGGCCAATGCACCAAGTACATGTCTATATATTCCATGCCCAAATTTCTAACCAACATTCTATTCTAAATCAATAAAGAAACAAGCAAAACAGAAATCTTTTGCTTCACAATCATCATATCTATGACGATTTTTCTGTCATTTCAAACAGATTATTAGCATAGTTTTCGAGATATCTTCTCATTTATGTTTTAGAACAGAATAAGATATTAATATAAAGTAGGTTCTTGGTAAGCTATAAAGCTAATCTCACTAGGTGATAAAAGGCTAAACCCACATGCAGACTGATTCATGAATGCCTGCAGGTCATAAAAGTAATGATTTGAGACATTTGGGCTTATCTTCAAAGCAAATTATGATAACTAATATTGCTTTGCTTACTCCAGAGTTTGCTTGAGTGCTTAAACAGGATCGTCGTGATCACTTCCCCAGAGTTTTCATGTCACAGAAAGATCCTCTTTTTTCACAGTTCCTGCAAGAATTGCCTCTCTTAATGCATTTCCAAGTGCTGGCTCTAAACCATACATCTTCGTCGTGCCAAAATGCCTGTAACCCATCTGCACTCATAAATAGCTGGCAATTAATCATGCAAAAAAATAAGGGAAAAAGATCAAATGCAACAGTTGCTATCATCTTTCTCTCGTAAAAAAATTCTCATTCTGTATTGTTTGAAGTAAAATCTCATGTTAACTTTACAATCCCATAAAGGAACTTGAGAGAATCTTTGATATGATGGTAGTGTTTCTTTACTCGCAATGCAGTGGTGCCGCGGTTCATAAATGAAAAACAGAAAGAAATGAAAACACATTGCAGTGCCTAGAAAAGAGTCTTGGGTGAATTGGATTTAATATCATCAAGAAGAAGAAGAAATAGGACAAGAAGAGTGTAAGAGATTGTACTTACTTTGAGAGCCATATGGACAGCAAGCTCAGTGGTCTCTCTATTATTATCAAGAGATTTGGAGCTTCTCTTCTTGCATAGTTCTCCCTCGCACAGTTTTCGATCACTCTTTTTTACTGTTCTCTTTGGACTCTATGAACAGATTAGGCCTTCGTCCTTTTCGTTTTTAACTAATGTGGATACATCATTTGGGGTTTAAAGATGTGATAGCAGATAGATAAAATTCGGTTCATTGTCATGATTGTTCGATATTTATAATTACAAAAAAGTTGCGTGTGCTAAAATCACATTTAAAAAAATGGAATTGGAATGTTTTTAAAAATATTCATGAGCGATTAAATAATGCATGCGAGTCTCTTGCTTCTATCTAAGATGACATAGCTACAGATGGCACAACAGATAAGTTATTGGAAGTTGAAGCTGCAACAAAGGTGGAACTCCTTCATATCTCTCAGTTATAATCCAAATTTTGGCGTGACCGAGCAAAAGTGAGATGGCTTAAGGAGGGAGATAAGTGCAGCAAATACTTTCACTCTTATGCTAAGATTCGAGCTGCCAAGTCTTGAATTAAGGGCTTGCTCATTAATAATATTAGGAATGATAACATGTCACAGGTTTCAACTCATATTATTGACTATTTTTGTGATCTTTATGAGAGTTCTAATGTAGATCTGGAGTTAATTATGTAGTGCTGTAATAATATTTCCAATGTTGTTTCAGATATAGATAATGATTTTCTGACTTGCATTCCCTTTGATGAAGAGGTTTGTTTAACAGTTTTCTCCTTGGATTCCTCCAGTGCCCCAAGGCTAGATGGATTTACAAGTCCTTTTTTTTATCATCATTGCTGCAATATTATCAAAAAAGATATAATCTCGGGTATTAAGCAATTCTTCACACAGAGCTTCATTTTACATAATCTAAATTCTAATTTTATTGTATTGATTCCAAAAGTGGCAGATGCTATGAATATCAGTCAAATCAGATCGATTGCCTTGGCAAATATCTTCTTCAAAATCATTACCAAAATTATTGTTGATAGATTGGCAAGTATCATGCCTTTATTGGTATCTTTTAACCAAATGGCTTTTATTAAGAGTTGACATATTCATGACTGCATTTCAATAGTTTCTGAAGGCATTAATATGCTGGATAGAAAATCTTTTAATGAAAATATTAGAATGAAGTTGGATATTACTAAGGATTTTGATACCATAAATTGAAATTTTCTCTTACAAGTTCTTCATCATTTTGGCTTCAACTCAACATTTATTAATTTGATCTCCATTATTCTCAAATTTGCATGGTTATCTGTATTGATTAATGGCTCCCTTAAATTCTTTGGTTGTGGTAGAGGAGTAAGACAGGGAGATCCATTATCTCCTATACTCTTTTGTCTAGCTAAAGAAGTTCTTTCAATAAGGATTCAAGATTTGATAGATACAAACAAAATTTCTCTTATTTCGATTCCTAAGGGATGCACTGCCCTATCCCATATATTGTATGCAGATGATGTCTTTATATTTTGTAGAAGTGATCGTAAACCTTTTACTTCTCTTATGACTTACATAGATGTTTACAGTTTAGTCTCGGGATAGATGGTTAACAAAGAAAAAAGCAATTTCTTTCTTGGAAAATCTTCTATGAATTGTTACTAGGAAATTTTAGACATTCTGGATTTTTCTTAAGGTTGTCTTCCTTTTAATTACTTAGGAGTACCTATTTTTAAAGGTTGTCTATGAGCTCATCATTTGTAAATCCTTGTAGACAAGACTATTACACGTCGTGCAGGTTGGAAGGGTAAAATTCGATCTATGGCAGGTAGAATTAAATTAGTTCATACGATATTTCAAAGTCTACCTTTGGCCAGTCTCTCTCTTAAAACTTACATGGCTGTGCTTAAAATTTTATTATTTCGGTGATCATACTAATCGAAAAATGGCTTTAGTTTCTTGGAATCGTCTCTGCTTGCCTAAAAAGGATGGAGGAGTCAGGCTTTGATGGCTAAATGTTTTGAATAAAGTTTGCCTACTCAAATTCCTTTGGGATACTCACAAGTCAACCACTTCTTGCTCAAACTTCCTTAAGGGGTATTATGACTTTAGTAACAAAAATAAATCCTATATATGCTATTTTATTTGGTCAAGGTTCAAGGCTATCCTATCGTATTTCCACATGGGGTCTCTGTGGATTATCGGTAATGGCCCTTCGATTAATTTTTGGTTTGATAATTAGCTTGACAAATCTATTCTCCTTTGAGATTTGTAAGGCTCCTTAGACCTTCAGTGTAAGGTTTTGGATGTTATTTATGAAGGAAGATGAAATATCCCAAATTTTTTTTATAGTGCTTTTCCTTATTTGAAAGAGAAAATTTCTTGTATTATTTTACCTTCCAACCAGATGGAAGATAAATTTATTTAAACTTTTGCTTGAGATGGATCATTATCATTAAAAGAGAGTTATACTTTTATTTAGAATCATACCCCCTCCAATGTGATTTTATCTTTTATTTGGAGAAATTTCTTTCATGCCCCAGACCCAAAAGATCTGACACATGACATAACTTACATTCACTCAATAATGTGCACTCATAAATAATATTGTATAAAATTTTAAACTTTAATTCAATATAGAAATCTTTAGTAAGTTGCTAGTAAGTTCAACACTAAAATCAACCCATAATCTAAAATATAAACATAAACATTTATTGACAATATTTAAATATTCATTTCAATTTTTTAAAATTATAACAATTGAATTATAACTAAGACAATTAGTAAATCGAAGATACGCAGAGTTCGGTTGGATCTGTGGAATCTGAACGGATCAAATCCAATCAGATCTGATTGTAGCTTCGAGTTTAGGTGCCGTACAGCGACCAAACCAGAAAGGAAGGGGACAACGAACCTCCTCTCCTGCCAATAGGCCAAGGTTGCTTTCTAACTTTCAGCCAATTTGTTAGAAGGAAGTGCAGCTTGATTGTCGGGGGGAAGGAAGGAGAAAAAAGAATTATTCTATCTCAGAGATTAACAATCTACTACGTCACCAGTAACAACTTTGTTATCGGAAACCCAAAATATATTCATTGCAAATTCTTACTTAAAATCAACCCATAACCACACTCAATAAAATAATATATAAGTATTTATTCAATAAGGACAAATCAAATATCTTAAACCACGTGTCCCCAAATGAAACACTTAGCAACCTAGCAACTTAGGGAACCCAAGGGACAGCAGAAGTCTTGTCGAATCCACTAAGCACACATGTACCTTATTTACCTAAAATCACCATAAATTATAATGAGTATAAAACTCAATAAGCATACTAATTTTTTATATATCAAATACAAATACATATATGTACACAATGCATGTGTATGATATGCTGTGATAAATCAAAATTATAATCTTATCAAATTACATGTCAGGTAAGCGCTTACACATTCTTCAAAACATATAATAGGAATACCATCACTTAACTACTACTTAGTAGGACTTCCATATCACATATCACATAATGAGCCAAATGTTACTCGTAGGTGACATATCGTATGAGAAGAATAGTACAAGTAAGGTTTTAAATTACACATATATAATGCTTATACCCGAAGGTAAAAGCCAAGCCCTTACCTTAATCATTGGTGAGTCCTCTCACATGCACTAATATGCCACTACATGAATGTGATGACTTACTCTTCCTTTAGGTACCAATAGGATCCTCCCTACATACAGAACACATAACATATACCAATTCCAAAGGAAAGGCCACACATAAAGGCTCCACAAATCACATAAAATGCCTACTAAGTCAACAGTAAGTTCAAGCATCCTCAAAACGTATCTCATGGACATTTTTCATTTCAAAAGCTTTCTTTGTTAAACAAATTTCATTTTGAAAGCTAACTTTTATAAACACATATATGTCCATGCTCAATGTCAATGCTCACATTCATAAACATATGTATTTCACATTTCATATCAAATATACTTTAGCATAACATAAACATATTTCTAAGCACGTTTACAAAATCATACATAGACCATTACTATGCTTATTGTGATTTCAGTAAAAAGTCTAGTATACTTACCTCTTAGTACTTTCAGCTACAAGGCTTAAATCTCCTTAACCTATCAATAGAGATTAATCCTTTTATAAGCCTCAATATTCATACAAAACATTTTAAATAGTTCACAAAATTATACATATTGCACTTATCACATCGAATTGGTATAATTACTTGGTTTCTCAAAATCTGTCATTCTGACCACTTATACTTAACAAAATTTTCTTATACATCAAATGATGTCCAATTACTCCAAAATTAGAATATATCATTTTGGACTCATATACCCTTCTTATGTATGAATATTATATTATAATTCCTACACAATCCATTCTATAAACACCATCAAATCCAAACTATTATCTTGACAGGATCAAGATATTTACTGAACAGTATTCAATCTCTCAATTTTATAAAATCATATACTAACTCAAAAATTATAAAACTACCACAAAATTACTCTTGACACATATCTGAATCCATGATAAATATTTCACTTCAAAATCACTGCCAAAAGTGTTTTAAAACTATCTTATTCTATAGATTTAAAAATCTGTTAATCAAATACTGCAATGAGCTGATACTTTTTAGAAAATCATAACATTTTAACCACATTAATCTAAATTCTCAATTATGAGTATATCATATTAGACATATAAAATTATCATATTACATAAATTTGTAATTTTTGAAGATCATTTAACAGATCAAATATTATTTGTCACTGTATCATACTGTTAATACAGGATATTTTTAGAATTTTAGGGTCATTTTGGTAAATTCACTAAAAATTCAATTGCTGAAATTTGCAATCAATTCAAAGTCTCAAATGATTCTAGATATGTCTAATTTCATATACTCAAAATCCAAAACTAGAATCAAAGCACAACAATTTATAAAATTTTCGGATCAAGAGATTATCAAGAAGAAATTCTATAATTCATCATGATTTATCAAGCTATCTACATAAATCATCATCAATTCTCACAATATCTTACAAAATTCACATCAAATCCTCAATTGTACATATTTTCAGAAATTAAAACTTAAAGGAATTAACTAAATTAACACCAAGAAACTAAGAAAGGGTTATAATATACCTCTTTAAGTTTAAAATCCAACTTTCTTCTTCTTTTTCTTCTTCTTCTTCTCTTTCTCTCCCATTTCTTTCTCTCTTTTCTCACTCTAAAAGAGGTGGCTCGATCAAAATAAGTGAATTAGGGTTTCAAATGTGTATTTTTATACTAAGAGGCTAATTTCTAGTATTTATGAATTAGCCCCAAAAACTTTTAAAGTATTACAATTTGGTCCCTAAAATAAATCTAAAGTCTTGCAAATAAACCCAATACTAATAGTAGGTCCTTAATCTATACAAACACTACTAATAACAATACATAAATCAAGTATCACCCACATACAAATAAAATATGTATATTTATATATATATAAATATTTATTCTTACCGGTTGTGGATAAGTGGTTACTACAATTTCTTTCCCCCAAAGATTAGTATTTTCATGTGGCGGTTGCTACAGTACATTCTTCCAACAGATATGGTTATGAGATCTCGTGGTATTTGTATTATTTCGGCTTGTTCTTTTTGTTTAAAAGATTATGAATCGGTAGATCATTTATTTATTTCATGCCTTCTTCTAAGGATTTTTGGGGTTGGCTTGCCCATAATTTTCGGACACACATTTCAAATGACACCTCAATTATAGATCTATGGTCTGCAATTCTTCCTAAGTCTTTCAGCCTCAGTTGTATAACATTTGGCTTTTATCTATAGCATACTTGTTATAATCTATTTGGCGTTGTTGTAATCGCCTTCGGTTTGATAAAGTAGGTTTCAGTTTACATGGATTTAAAGCAAATTACCTTGCTCATATTAGATTCCTCGCGAATTTATGTCCTGGATATATATCTTTTAGAGAAGATCGATTTATCTTAGAGGGTTTGGGTTTAAACCCTAATCTTGGGTGTGTTCAAAAAATTTCTGTGATCTTTTGGAATCTCCCCCCAGAAGGATGGATTAAAGTAAATACAAACGGACTTTCTAAAGGTAATCTAAGAAGAGCAGCTTGTGGAGGAGTTTTTCGCGATGATAAATGTACATTCCTTGGAGGCTTTTCTTATCCGTTACAGATTGAGACAACTTTTTATGCTGAAATAATGGGAGCGATCATGGCTATTGAAATAGCCAATGCTCGTGGTTGGCATAGATTGACTCTAGAAACTGATTCTTTGCTCCTCATTAATCTATTTTCTAATCCTAAGTTGAATCCTCCCTAGAACCATATGCTTCACAATCATCATATCTATGACGATTTTTCTATCATTTCAAACACATTATTAGCATAGTTTATGGGGTAAGGCTCATTATGTACCCCCATGATTTATAATCCTCTCTTTTTAATCTTTCAATAAATTTTTTTCGCTCGACGAGAATTACCTAAAAAAAAAATCATTCCTCATTATGATAGATGAATATGCTTATCTCTTTCTATATTTTCTTCTCTAGCTATATATATTTTTTCTTGATATGTTTCTACTCCACAATACAAATTTGGTTCTCTAAACTCATGTATTTATAGGCAAGTTCGAATTTTAACTATTTGTTAAGAAACATCATTGCATGCAACATTGGTATATAAGTCTAGAATATATGTATAATATATTATCGACGTTGGGAGTTAAATGAGAGAAAAGAGGGTGTTAAGTTATCGAAGAAGACATGTTAAAGCAATGGGATCTTCCCTGTCTCTTTTGGGATTTTATGAGATGGCCCAATCCATCGTCTAATGAAAGTATCTTAATGTCTTATGTTAAAAAAATGTTAAATTTATGAGACTCTCTCTTACATCAATTTGACTAAATGCATAGAAATTTAGATGATTTTAAAGTTGAATTCAACATCTTTAATGTAATATTGATACATCTAAGATATTCTATTACACATTTTGTAATGTATCCATTTTTTTTTTATCAAGATTGGTTGATATAAGAAGGATTGATTTCAAACTCCCCAAACCTCTTCAATTGATCTTCGTTAGAGAGTTGATGGGAATAAACATAAATTAACAAATATTGTCTATGAATGTTCCATGCATATTAGATCAAATGGAAATTTTTGAAGTTGACTAAAAAAATTTAATACAATATTTATTTTGACCGCATCAAAAGAATTTTAACTATATTAACAAAATTTTATTTTTTTTACTATTTTACCCTTAATCCTAAAAAATCTATTTTTCTCTCAAAAACACTACACACACCGACACTCCATCTCCCTCTCTCATGGTTAACAAAAATTTCTTTCAAATAATTTGTTAGATCCACTATAAAATTAGGAGAGTTTGAAGATTGAAGTTAAATTATTAATTCTGAATTTGAAAAAATTGAAAAAGAGAGAAAATTGGTAAGTTTATTTTTTAAATTTAGTTTATTTTTATGATTTTGAGTGGTTTTTATAGTTAATTGTTAGAAATGTATAGATGTAGTATGAAAATTAAGTTGAAGATGTGTATAAAATAAAAAATGGTCGGAAATGGCAGATTTCAGCTCTTTCTTTGTGAGACACGCGCTAGCGTGTGCTTATATGCGCGGTGAAAACGCTTAATGCAGTATACGTAGAAGCATGCGCCAACGGCGTTAAGTGCACACCATTGGGCACGTACTATGGTACACGTAGCGCTACATGGCACGTGCCCGACGGCGGGAATGGGCTGCCATGTGGCGCCCAGGCAAGACGCCATGTGGCAATTTTAAATTTTTTTATTAATTTAAAAATATATGATTTGTTTATTAATTATTTAATTTTAAATTGTTTAATAATTATTTAAATATTTTTTTTATTATTTTGTCAATATTAATATAGGTTAGTTGTAATAAAAATATTTATTTAATAGTTAGTTATATGTTGATAATTTTATGGTTAATATTATATGTTAATAATTTTTTTTAATTTTTTCAGGAAGGAGAATGTCTCAAAAGGCTACGTAATTACTGAAAATATTTTCTACTGAGCGAACGTACATGCTTACTCGAAGTTATGGGTTATACAAAATATAAAAAAATAAATTGACTTCGAGGTAGGTTGAAATATTTAGAACCACATGTTTTGGTTATTTTTTGGATGTATCAGATATTCCATTCTTAGGTATTTTAGCACATGAGATTTTATTAAGATGCGTACATACCAAATATTTATGTGAAGAATTATGGTTCTATATAGGCAAAAGACGTATTAGATTCTCTCATCAAGAATTTTATTTGATTATTGGTTTGAGGATTGAGGATTATCCTGTAATAAGTGAGTTAGGTGATAGATTATGGCATAAATATTTTTCAGGTAGAAGTGAGTTGACTTACAGGGATTTAGATTCGTGGTTCATGAGCGTTACATTCGACGATGATGTAGATGCAGTAAAAATGTGTCTATTTTATGTATTTTATAAATTGTTAATGCCACATGATCGGAATAAAATCATATCGGAATAGAACCATACAATATTTTGTACTTCGTCTCATAGATAATCTATATGAGTTTAATGTTTATCTTTGGGGCACGAATGCATGGATACTTTACAATAGTTTATATACAGCTCCAATTAAAAAGTTAGCGAAGGTAAAAAAGATGGGTGCTCTGGATAAGGAATCATAAAACTTATACTCATTTAGTCAAGCATTCTAGGTAAGTAATTCTATTTTTTTGATTTATTATCATATTGAGATACAGAAAAATTTATTTTGTTAATATTGTAAAATTTTTAATTTATTATCATCTCAGGTGTAGATCTACGAGGCGATCTCGAGATGTGGGGAGCTGCTTGCCAACAGGAATAAAGACTATTTTCTGCGTATTCTAAATTGGCCTGGTACGGGCACCCCATAAATGAAAGCGTCGTAAACGTCCTCTTCGATGATGATGGGGTATGCTTTTATGTTCAACAAAAAATAGATATAATTTCTTTATAGCTTTTCTTATTTTTTTTTCTAATAATGATTAATTTTAACTAAAATATCATAGGATGTTGGTGCCCCACAAACATGAGAATAGTATAGACTATCTCGTGGCGATAAACTTGTGCATTCCATCAGGAAAATAAGGAGGGAGTCTTAAGTTGGTGATAGTTGATATCCCAGACACCCAATTCATCGATGATCTTCAGCTTGACTACGAATTTCAAGCCTCGCCAGTGACTGAATCAATGGTATAATAATTTTTTTTTTAATTATAATTACTTATGTTATTGATGAGTATTTGCTTGTGAAAATTGATTATAATTATTTATGTATAGTTTGAGTCCGATGCATCATCATCACAATATCATGTCCTAGATAAGAGGATGGATGATCTTGAAAAAAAAAAATTTACTAGGATTGATAAGGTTAACTCAGAGCTTTCTGCCAAGATTGATAAGGCCGAAAAAAAATATCTTGCATCAGATATCTCTCTTGGTGCAACAATTTAAGCCAGCCAAGACCTCTGAGGATGCAGGGTATAGTATGGTACGTTTTAAACTTAAATTACATTGGGTACAAAGTTTAACAAGTCAATACATTAACTAGTATTGTTTGGTTTTGTAGGGTACCGAATTCATGGTTGCTGACTTTCAAACATTTGCTCTTACCAGCGAGTCTCAACATCGGCCAATGACAATGAATTTATAGCATATAGCTGATAGCCTTGCAAGTATAAAAATTATACCTGCTCTGTTGGGTGAAAACATAAGCAGGTATGGGTGTCTTTGTAAGAAGGCAGCAGTCTAAGTCAGTCCATAATCCATTAAAAAAGCCCGTGAAGAAGAAACTTGTGGAATTACAATTAGCACCTATAATTGATGTAAACAAGTAGTAGTTGATTCCTATTGATCAGGTTAAATTGACTGAGTTTCTAGATTAGATAAAAAATAATGACCCAATGCAGCAGCTTCGTTTGGACAGACTTGACCCCAACTATACGTGGTTTAATGACTTACTACAAGACTGGCTTGACGATTCGGTGATGACTTGTTTTTGCTTTTTTTGTTTTGTGAGTTGTTTAATAGTATCAAAACTTATACATATTTTTTGTTTTGCAGCACATAAATGAATATTTAAAGGTTTTGCGTTTGCGCTAAAGAACATTTTCATACATGTACTCACAGGATTGCATAACTGTAGATCATATTTTTACGTGAGCTATTTTGTTACCTGTTTATTGTGCATATAACATTATCATACCGTTGTATATATTAACTAATAATAAGTTTAACGAGTATCTTTTATTTGTCTTTAGGAGTACATTCGACAAATGTGGCGAACGTCCTTCACCGCCAATCCTCAAGACAACGATCAAAGGCTCAAACCATTGTTGGCTTATGCACTCAGAACAAAGTCTGAGTTACTTGGTGCTAAATTATGGGCATTGGTCAATAAGGTACTTTTAAGAATAGTAATGAATTTTACTGTTCATGTAACAACATTAAGTTCAAAATAATACAGTAAATATTTTTGTAGGTATATATCCCTGTGAAAATCAATAAAGAACATTGATTTGTAGCAGAGCTCAACCTTTTTTTGATGACAATTTTTCTTTATGATTCTAGCCTGAACAATCATTCAGACGCGTCTATCATGAAATTTATGGAGCCTTTATGTGTTGCAATGCCTTTGTACCTTAAATGGTGTAGATTTTATAGTTTGAGGGGCCTACAAAGCTCAAATCTGTTCTCTTGGCCGGTCATTCGTATGCGAAAGAATGTGCTACAACAGGAGGTCGGGAACGGGGACTGTGGCGCCTTCGTTTGTATGTATATTAGATATCTTATGTTAGGTCGGCCATTTGACTCATTCTTTAATATTGGTACCTTTTATAGACAAAAGATGGTCGTTAATTTGTAGACCGCTACTTCATAGATGTTTAGTGCTATAATGTTTTTTTATATGCATTTATGTTATATTATTTATTTTGAGGCTGTTGATTTGGGTGTATGTGTGCGAAGGTGAGATATAATTAGATAGAAGTGTGTTTTTTCAATATGGTAGGTTTGGGAATGTTCATGTAATAGAGGAGATTTTATCAAAATTTTGTGAAAATTATCAACATCAATACTAAAGACAAGTGCATTAAAATAAGTAAGTATATAATACAAAGTACAAGTGCATTACGAAATAAGTGCATAGGAGTTACGAAACTCGATTCTCATACATAATTAAGGCTCATGGTACAACTCATTTTCACATGTTTCCATATTTTTTAGATCCATCTAAAACAATTTTTTTTTAAATATTAGCCTTATATTATAGTGAAATTAAATATCAATAAGGTAGATTTTATAAAAGAATATACATCACCTGTTCTGTAAAGGTACAGGGTTTCGACATGTTTGTCGGTTATGTCCATATTGTCTACAATGACTACATATATTCTTTGATGGTTCTTCTCTTTGAGATAGAATTCGATTCATCCGATGTTTGCCTGACTGAGGATGTGCTATCGGAGGCTAAATGTTCATATTTTTCAAATACTCCGGGACTATCCAATCTGACACTTGGCCAATCGGAAGTACTGGCTCGCTATAGGCATCGAATAAAGTCTCAGATGTGTAATAAGTCGAACAAAGACTCTTGTGTGATAATCTGATGTATCTGCATACGACGAGTGCATAGGAACAAGACAGTTACCAATAATCAAACTTTCGACAGCTACACGTTCTTTCGCCAATGTCTACTATCTAGTTCACGCTACCATCCATAAATACAAATCATAAATCATCAATAGGAGAAATTGTCGTTCTACTTACGTCATCGTTATATTTCATGATTTTATAATGTGCCCAGTTTGTCAAGACATTCGTTATATTTTATGCTGCCAATCATCTATGGTAAAATGAAAATTACGTTAGCACCCTATCCAATGTACCAAATTAGTCACTGGAAGCTTTCTTACTTTATTTGCAACTGTATTAATGCTCTCAGCGATATTAGTAGTCATAATATCGTACCTTCTGAAAGCACCAGCTGATTAGGCTCATTTTACTATACCAACTTCCTCTTTCAAATACTTCATTATGTCAGGTCTCATTTGTTGCATCTTATTTAATTGGTATTGAAAATCGGGGACATGATAAGCCTTAGCAGCAGTGAAGTAGGCAGATAAGTATACTCAATTTTTAGACTTTTCTGATGGTAACTTGTATTTTGTCATCAAATGTTCTTTCAAATGATAGATACAGAACCCATGATATGTATAAGGAAACACACCCCGTATAGGTATCTTAATACTGGCTGTCGATCAGATATAAAGATTCTGATGATCTGTAATTACTCCCTGCAGTTTAACCATAAACCACTGCCAAGAAATATCATTTTCTGAGTCAGCAATTCTCCAAGCCAATGAAAATATCTGATTGTTTCCATCTTTACAAATGGCTACAAACATCGTACCAAGATAGGAACTTTTCAAAAATATTCCGTCCACTGCAATTACCGGTCGGATTGATGAATTAAAACCTCTAATGCAGGGTCTTAATGCTAAAAAGAAATACTTGAAGTGATTATTCACGTCAGTTTCTAAATGAGTAACTGTATCCGAGTTATTTTGTTACAACACATAACTGTATGTAGGAAGTAATTTGAACGAACCTTCTAGTGCACCTCTTATCAATCTTAACACACATTTCCTAGCTCGCCAAGATATAGTATACGTTATTTGAACACCGAATTCTTAACGTATGTTTACTTGAATGTCTTTCGGCCTATAGTTTCTATTGATCGATGTAAACTTATTTTTTATTATTTTACCAATAATTTGGCTCTTGGCTTATTGGTGACCATCCCATAATTGACTCAAAATATAAGTGTGCTCTGTATCTGCTCGCCGTATGATAATAAAATGTTGCCCTTCTGTCGACACTGCCCGTAAACTCCACTTGCAGCTGTCATCATTGCATTTCAACTCAAAATGATTTTGGGTGGATTTGTAAACTCTAAAGCTCCATTTTCCCTTCAGTGCAACCATACTTATAGCTTCATGAATTTCATCTTTATTGTTACACAATTTTTATACAAATACATCACCAATCCCAATACAAGATATTTAATTTTTGATATATTCAAGTCAAATGGTGGTATTTTAGGCTGAAACTGAAATGGGTTTTCTACCTTAACCTTTTTTTCTTTACCATAATCGTTATTATTATCATTATCATTATCACCTTCATCATCATCATTATCATTATGCTCATCATCATCATTTTCATCCCCAATCTCTTCATAATTATCATCATCCTTATCATTATCATTATTTCTACCATCATCATCAACCTTGTAACCATGATTATCATTCTCATAACGTTCCTCATTTTTTTCCCTTATTACTCACATTATATCCAACATCTTGACCAATATCATAGCCAAGATCAATGCCAACATCTCTATATATAACTATTATAATATGTGTAGCCTGGTTGTTTGTTGAACATCAGAGCAAAATAATGGTAATCATCTGGGGATTTGGAATATACACAAGAGTTGCCGATGTGAATTGCTTAGCATTACCTTGTTTTTGGTTTATGAGTGCTTCTGTATTACTTTCAGGTCCTCGAGCATCTACTGTTACACAAAGAGGTGTAACCATATTATTCAGTAAACTCAACCACAATTGACAGGACCCAACCCGAGACCCTCTACTATAGATCCCAGCGGCCCTGCCGGGCACCCCGACGGAAGTTCCTCCGAACCTAACTGGGTAAGTTAAGAAATTCCGCGAGGCGAACCCCTTTTTAATTCTTGTTACTACTAAGAAGATCTAGTAATATACATGAAAACGGCTTTTTAGTTTTAAAAACAAACGGACAGAGTTTCCCCTGTTTTTCGGAAAATTCACATAAACCTGCAAAGAAATTTCGCTTCTAATTCCAATACATCTCAATTCTAGCAATTCGGACCTCCGGTCCTTTTCAAATCAAATCCAACACAACTCAATTATTTTGTGTAAATCATAAAATAAGCATAATCATAAAAGTAAAAATGATCATCATAAACTGAAAATCTCTTCTTCTTGATTCAACACATACTTACAAATATACATGCCTACAACTATTATGCATAAAGTAAAGAGTGCTATTAGTACATTTACATGTACAAAAATTATCTTTGGATTCGGCCCACTACTCAGCGATAGGAGAATCAGCAGCTTGCGTTCTGAGACCTGCACCTGGGAAAGGGGTTTAAAACATAAAACATAAAATGAGTGAGCTAAAGGAGCTCAGTGAGTGTAAATGAGAATTCAATTACAAGAATATTATACAAAGATAGCAATTTCTAAAATACACGCAGAAATTATGCTTCTAAAACGGATGTAAAATTGTAAAACGGTTTATAATATCATATGCTAATGAAATCTTGCCGAGCGGGTTTTATCTACATCTTTGGAAAACTATATTCAGAATCTGTATAACATAATAACTACTGTGTGCATATCAATGCATAAATGCTATCGGTAAATCGAAAACTAGTAAAATCCTCGCTCGGCCATTTTCTTTCTAAATTGTACCAATGGTAACCCTAAAGCTCTATACCCACGCAGCGACTCAACTAGCACCGCATACGTGAGTAGGTCACGGGGCACCTCAACTAGCAGCACCCACAGTGACATCTCAAGACATCTCACTGGCTACGCAGCGGAATCCTACATCGCATGCATATAGCGAGACAATATCCCGTACCCATAGAGCGACTCACATGACTCGACATCCCAACTTCCCGAAGTTAGTGACACACCCCCAAGACCTGCCCATGTGCACGGGATATACCGGCCGGGTCTAATACAATCATCACCACTATAATCTGAGGGTACCAATGGCCTTAAAACATATGCAGTGATTTTCAAACTGTTTCACAAATCGATCATGTAAAAGCATGTCTATGAATATATCAAGATCATAAATCATGTTTATGCATCGAAAGCTCATAAAACATACATAGTCATTGTGCGAAAACATAATAACCGAAAAGTAAAAGAAATGGCAGATTTCCACTCACAACCGCTCCATGCTCAATTTCGCTCCCGATTCCTGCTCCCGTTAACGCTCTCGGTTATCCTCACCTACGCGCCATAAATGACATTTAGAACCAAATCGAACACTAGAATCTCATTTAACTACTAAATGCCCTAATCGGCATACAAAGCCCGGAGGTAAACTACTTCCCGATTTTAGTTACGGAGCCATAATCGAAACTAACTCACCATCCGGCGCCCTGAAAATTATTGAACACCTTATCATTTGATTGGACATACTTGCCCTTCACCTTTCCAACATGGACAATTATGTCCCATTTTCTTCATTTTTGGGTTTTTCATCAACCATATACATTCCATTCACACAATGCATCATTTACACACAACAATTCAATCAAAACACCACTCAATTCCTAACTTCCCTAAAGTGGCAGAATTTCACCCTAGGTTACAACACATTCCTTTTCTCAATTTCTTGTTCCAATTACAACAAAATCATGCCAATTTCATTCTAAAGCCCTAATTACAATCAATTGAAATCTCTACAACAAAATCACCAAAAACCCTAATTCTCACCTTGCCAATTTCTTCAAATTGATGACTCCTTCAAGCTCCAAACTAGAATTTAACTCAATCTAAGCCAAGAATACACATAAGAACATCAATTAACACATTCTTGAATTCTCACTTATCAAACTCATAAAAGATGCTTTTCTTACCTCTTTTTCTTGAATTTCCACTAATAGAGACTTCAATTGAGCTTAGGGATTGGTTTGTAACCTTAATTTGGCTTGATTACATATGAAAAATCATGAAAAAAAAACTTGAATAGTCACTGTAGCAGCACCCCCTTTGAAGCTCGAATTTCTCTCTTTTTTTGGCTAAGTGTTGGTTTGATCTCTCTTCAAATTTCTACATACTTCTAACATATATATAGTGCTCCCTCAATTTACCATTTTTCCCTTCAACTTACTTAAAACTTCTAATTTGCCATTAGTTAAAAACTAATTATGTAATTAGTTCATTTGTAACTATTTAGTTAGAATAGTTCAAAGAACTAACTAGAACTTCCAACTTAGCAATCCATGAGATTTCTTCTAATTGGTCCATTCTCTAATATATGGATTATGTTTCTCAACAAAGGCTTGTTCCATTCATAACCCTTAAATGAAAATTCATGTAGTAAATTAGAATTTTCTTTTCCAAGTCAATAGAGAAAAATTCTAAAAATATTCTAGGGTCGTCCGGCGCACCGATCAAGTGTGAAATTACCAAATTAGGTCTGATATCTCTCACGTGCACTATAAAGAAAATATTTCTAATAGGGTTAAAATCGAGTAACCCTACGGTGTCTTATTTGTTCTATACCGAAATCTAGGCGCCAATACTACTAATAGGGATTGGATATTACAACAATATTGCATCGTGTTGTGTGATTTCTATAATAAGCGCAAGTGTACGCTATCGGAAACACATAATATAGAATGAATAGAGTATCAATCCCATAGGGAATTTATTGTATTTCTAACCAATTACTAAAATTGTATCTTCACGCTTTTATCCAAAAGATTGATTATTAAGAATTGCTTGATAAAACTTTAAACTAAAAATTATCTATGTTATAAACTATAATTAACAATCAAATTCGACAACAGATCTGACAATATATGATGAAGATCTAGGATTATAGCTATCACTTAATATGATTTTTCAAACAATGACGCCTCGATTATTATTCCCTCAATTTAATTGTTGGTCACAACACTAATCTCACCACGAGCCGCTTCTGATGGTCAAGTGATTATACCAAGATCTATTAATCTCCTATAGTCATATGATAATTAAATAGATCAAGATTCATTAAGCACTAGTTGTATTAACCATACATGTCATCTATGTATATTCCTATCCTAGATCGAAACTCACAAATGCCACTTTGTGATCATGTATCAATTTGTCTCGGGCTTAACAATTAAATTCCTTTTCCAAGTTTATTTAATCATTACCAATTCATTCAACATATGGCCAGTATATCAAAGGCATTAAGATCCAATAAATTGAACAAGAATTGAGTTCATAATAATCGTCTTCAATATATCAATCCATCATATTAAGGTCAAGGCTATAATCCTAGAAATTAAACTTAGATCAACATGATAATAACATCAAGATCAACAATAAATATAAACATAATATAAACAGATCAATTTGGATCAAACCAGAAAAGATTGAAGTAAAGGAAGTACAAGTTCAAGGATTGATCTCGAATTGACCCTCCAAAATGATCTTGATTTGGAAGATCTTGTGTAATCTCTCCACCAAATATTGTTTGATTGTTATTTTAGAGTTCGATTATCAATTAAGGATCGTTTCTGGGTTAGGAAGGTGTTAGGGTTGAGAGAATTTTAGGTGTTTTTCGAAGGGGTTTGGAAAAATTTACTCCAGGGGGCAAAATGTAATGTTTTTATACTTGAACACTAACGCTGGGGCGTTATAAGAACAACGCTCCGGCGTTACTCAAATGCAGGGGCGTTACAGTAATACAACACGGGGGCGTCTGTAGCGCTGCGGCGTTCCACTCTAAACGCTGGGGCATCGCGATCTAGATCTAAAATTTTGCCCCAGCGTTGATGTCCTCCTCCCAGGGGCGTTTTCCATTGTTGCGTGAACGCTGGAGCGTTAATTAATGGATGCAGGGGCGTTCTTCATGATAGACGAACGCCGAAGCTCTGTGAACATGAACGCTGGGGCGTTCATCACCAATTTTTCATTTTTGTCATTTCGGTCTCCATTTTTCAGTGGCTTTCTTTTGCCTCCAATTTGTTCCCTATATCTTCCATTAGTTTTTATTCCCATCTCAATATGATCAAAACCTGTAAAATCAACAATCAAAGCATGAATAACACTGAATTTATTTAAAAATAAACAATTATTAAGATAAAATAGGGCCATAATATGTATCAAAATTATACTCATCAAATACCCCCAAACTTAAGTAATTGCTCGTCCTCGAGTAATGAGATAAATTAACACAAAGTAGCATAATAAAGAAACACAAACTTAAAAATAAAACGGATAGAAATAACCATTGATTGGATTGATTTAACAAATACATTATTGCTTACAAAATTTGAAAAAAAATTGCATCACTTTTTTTTTTCAATCCTTTCGGAATTAATAATCAATCTAAACAATTTACAAGCACCATAATTAAGCACTTTCATTTTTCCTAATAAGTGATCAACCGTGTGTGTGTGAAACAAGCAAGTATCAACTGATTTATACCTAGATTTAGCTCAACTGCTCAAGATTGTACAGAAAGATGTGTCTCGGCATATTCTTAATTATTAAACACTACCATAAGCTTGTTTTTTTATACAACTCTCCACTAATGTAGAAATATATATGTTTAAGGATCTATTAGGTCTTTTATTGCTTGTAATATAGGGTTAGGATCAAGGTGGGTTATTTTGGATACAAATTTGGTTTATTTCACATATGAACACTAAGCCTTCTTGGCTACCACTTAAACCTTCAACACTTGGTTTAATACTCCTAAACTTATAATTTTTACCCAAATTCAACCACTTATTCCTTCTTCTTCTTCTTTTTTTCTATTTTTTTTTATAATACTCAAATTTAAGGTATCGCTTACCCGCCAAATTTCATTATTCTTCCTCCTTAAACAACCAAAACATAACAATCTCCAAAATATATTTTTACTATGCTCAGTGTTTATGGTGTTAAGGCTATTTGAGTACTTAAATTGAAAGCTTAGGGTTACAATGTGGTTATTCAATAAAATGGGTATTTTAAGCTCAAATGGGTGACTTCGGATAAATATACATCAAGGGTAGGCTAGAAAGTCTCAAACGGTCCAAAGATGGCCTAATATCATTTTCCTATTCATGTGTTTCCTAGGATTTTGCCTCGAGCCATAATCAAACAAGTTCTAGAGTATTTTTCTGTTCATCGAGACTGTAGTGTACTACTCGAGCATGAGCATCTTTAAGTAAAAATTCAATTAATATAAGCTTTAATCAAGTGCTCAAAAATTGGTGACCACAAATAAGGTCAAAATCTGTCTAAGTATTGGTGCATGAATTATTTAAGAAATCTATTGTTTCCTATAAGAATAAAAAAAAAAAAGTTTTACAATTACAATTTTTGTTTTTTGTTTTTTTTGAAATCATAATCACAATCCAATAACAAAAAAAAAAAAAATAATAAACAACAATGTGTAATAAAAATTTTGAAATGAAATTAAGACCGCTTGCATTAAAAATAAGAACATTTTATGAACAGAGATTTTCAATGATTGCTCAACTAAAATACTGTTTTTCTAATACAGATCGGCCTCATAAACATAAAAATAACATAACATAAAAAGCATAACATAAAATAAAATAAAAACAATAAAATAAAGCAAAAATAAAAGCTAAGCTAAATATGGGAAGTGTTTGCTCTGCCCCCACAAATTATGTGGCATGGTCCCTATGGTAGCAGAAAGAGAAAATAGAACACTTCCCTGGCCTGTGAAATCTGCTCAGTCATCTAAGTCCTCTGGTGTAATGCCTTGGTCTGACTGGTCGGCTGTATCAGTCTGTGGTGGCGGCGGCGGCGGTGTAGTAGTGGGCGATGGCATGGTTGGCATGTAACTGATGTCCCATCCCATGTGAAGGGCATAGAACTGCATCCACTGGAGATGACAATGTACAAACTCTCGAAATTCCTGCCTAAACTCTGTAAGTCTCTGTGCAGCAACTTGTGATTCTAACCTGGCTAATCTGGCTGCAGTAGACATGCTCTGAGATGATAAAGCCTGTGGAGAAACAACTGCTAGTTGTACAAGTGGTGGATCAACTGCTGGGGGCACATGTGGTGCTGGAGGTGTTGGTTGTCGCTGACTCTCAGCAGTCTGTAGCTTCTGGATAGTGCTGTAGTCGATCGCACGAGCAGTATGGATGAGATCCTCGTGAGTTTCTCAATGTACACTAGCACGAGCACATAAGGCAGTGATCAAAGATGGAAGGCCTAAACTGTTCTTGGCAAGGCGTGAGCAAGCCAATATCTCATCCTGAATTACCTTACCATTATTCATAGAACGCCCAGTCATAATGCAGAAAAGTAATACTGACCTCGGTCTCGTAACATCACTGACATGCATGACTGGCATCATACGAAAAGCAATGAATAGATACCAAGCCTTAGCATCCCTGGTCAAAGCAATGGATCTGAAGGCTGATGGAGTACCATTCACCATCTTCCATTCTGTCCCAGGCTGACAAAGTGTTTGAATGATTAGCTCATAGTCTGGGTGTTATGCTACTTCTGTATACTCGTCAACCACTTTAGTCGGTAACCCAAAAAGTAAATTAATTGTGGCATAATCAAAGGCTACCAGCTTTCTTTTTCTTAAGAGTATGTCCTTCATGAACTTGACATAACTCGGCATTTGCTCTAATGCTTCAGCAAAAGGGATGTTAATGTACAGTTGTTTAAAGATTTCAAGAAATTTAGAAAATTACTTATCTAATTTCTTTTTCTGCAACCTTTGTGGGAATGGTGGAGGTGGAGTGTAAGGCTATAATTTAGGGATTTGCACTGATTTTCCCTTTTGAGCATATTCTGCATTGTCTTCCTTTTCTGTGTGAACGTTTGGTGCTGGGTCTTCTTGATATACTTTTTTTTGCATTGGAGGTTGCATTTCAATGGGTTGTACCTCTTTACCATTTCGCAAAGTGATTGCCTTGCATTGTTCTTTGTCACCTCTTGGATTTGCTTCAATGTTAGCTGGTAGAGCACCATGTGGACGGTTGTTCATCGCTAAAGCAAGTTGTCCAACTTGAGTCTCCAGGGCTCTCAATGATGCAACTTGATTTTGAATAAGCTTTGTTTGGCTTTGGAGAAGTGTGTCTGTGTGTTTCATATATTGCATGAACATATCTTTCAAAACCAGTTTCTTCTCATTCTACTGTTGAATTGGTGGGGCATGAAATTCAGGTGGATTGACTGGTTTAGATGACTGCCCTTAGTTATTGCTCCAAGAAAAGTTCGGATGATTTTGCCACCCAGGATTATAGAAATTGGAGTTGGGATTGTTTTGATTTCTGTTAAAATTTTCAACATAATTTGCACTTTCAATGCAATGCCTATTAGGGTGGTTATCATCACAAAAATCACAAGACATTGGTTGACTAGTTACTGAGTTGACTCCCAAAGTATCAACCTTTTTGGATATAAGGTTGATTTGGGCTGTTAAGGCAGTCAAGGCCTCAATTTCATGTACACCAGCCGTCTTTCTTAGATTTATTCTTTCTGAAGGCCACTGATAATTGTTGGATGCCATTTCTTCCAGCAGATCATAAGCTTCATCAGTGGACTTATTCATTAAAGCACCACCTGCTGCAGCATCTACAATTGTTCTTAAATGCCCCACAAGTCCATTATAGAATGTTTGCACAAGTAACCACTTAGGAACTCCGTGGTGTGGGCATTTTCGAAGCATATCTTTAAATCTCTCCCATGCTTCATACAATGACTCAGAATCAAATTGCACAAATGATGTAATATCATTACGCATCTTGGCTGTCTTTGCTGGTGGAAAGAATTTAGCGAGAAAGTTTCTCGCAAGTTCTTCCCACGTTGAAATTGATCCAGATGACAATGACATTAACCAACTCTTTGCTTTATCCCTTAATGAAAAAGGGAATAATCGCAATCTAATTGCATCATCGAATACTCAATTATATCTAAATGTATCATAAATTTCAAGAAAATTCATGATATGCTCATTTGGATCATCATAGGGTAACCCGCTGAATTGTACTGAGTCCTTTAGCATTTGGATTGTGCTGGGTTTAATTTCAAAATTGTTTGCGTTGATCGTTAGTCGCTTAATGCTAGAATGTATCCCATCAACTAACGGAACAGCATAATCTCTCAACGATCTTGGCTCTTCAGCCACAGGGTCAGGATTTTGATCATTCATTATGTTCAATTGAGCTTGTTCTTGTCGAATTCTTCTCAGTGTTCTTTCTATTTCAAGATCAAAAACAGTCAATTCAATCCTCTTAGATCTACGCATGTATAGTTGTGGCTATTAAAACAAAAGAAAAATTTAAAAAAAACAATAAGGCACTAAATAAAAATAAATTCCAGTAATAATAATAACATTAAAAAAAACATAAATAAAAGTAAATAAAAATAAAATAAACAACAATAATTTAAATAACAATTTAATATAAATAGAATTAACTATAACAATTAATAATAACATAAAAATAAAAATTTGCAAAAATACGATATAATAAACAAAACAAAATAAAAATCAAATAAGAATTAATTAAAGCACACAAATAAAATAAAAATAGAAAACGAAATTTGAATTAAAAGCAAGATAGAGCGGTATTAGTATTGGCAAAAATAAACCTAATTCTCCGGCAACGACGCCAAAAGATTGTTGTGTGATTTTTATAATAAGCGCAAGTGTACGCTATCGAAAACATATAATATAGAATGAATAGAGTGGAGATCCCACATGGAATTTGTTGTATTTCTAATCAATTACTAAAATTGTATCTTCTCGCTTTTATCCAAAAGATTGATTATTAAGAATTGCTTGATAAAATTTTAAACTAAAAATTATCTATGTTATCAACTATAATTAACAATCAAATTCGACAACGGATCTGACAATATATGGCAAAGATCTAGGATTATAGCTATCACTTAATATGATTTTTCAAACAATGACGCCTCGATTATTATTCCCTCAATTTAATTGTTGGTCACAACACTAATCTCACCACAAGCCTCTTTCGATGGTCAAGTGATTATACCAAGATCTATTAATCTCCTATAGTCATATGGTAATTAAATAGATCAAGATTCATTAAGCACTAGTTGTATTAACCATACATGTCATATAGGTATATTCCTATCCTAGATCGAAACTCACAAATGCCACTTTGTGATTATGTATCAATTTGTCTCGGGCTTAACAATTAAATTCATTTTCCAAGTTTATTTAATCATTACCAATTCATTCAACATATAGCCAGTATATCAAAGGCATTAAGATCCAACAAATTGAACAAGAATTGAGTTCATAATAATCGTCTTCAATATATCAATCCATCATATTAAGGTCAAGGCTATAATCCTAGAAATTAAACTTAGATCAACATGATAATAACATCAAGATCAACAATAAATATAAACATAATATAAACAGATCAATTCGGATCAAACCAGAAAAGATTGAAGCAAAGGAAGTACAAGTTCAAGGATTGATCTCGAATTGACCCTCCAAAATGATCTTGATTTGGAAGATCTTGTGTAATCTCTCCACCAAATATTGTTTGATTGTTGTTTGAGAGTTCGATTATCAATTAAGGATCGTTTCTGGGTTAGGAAGGTGTTGGGTTGAGAGAATTTTAGGTGTTTTTCGAAGGGGTCCGAAAAAATTTACTCCAGGGGGAAAAATGTAATATTTTTATACTCGAACACTAACACTGGGGCGTTATAAGAACAACGCTTTGGCGTTACTCAAACGCAGGGGCGTTACAGTAATACAACACGAGGGCGTCTGTAGTGCTGCGGTGTTCCACTGTAAACGCTGGGGCATCGCGATCTAGATCCAAAATTTTGCCCCAGCGTTGATGTCCTCCTCGCAGGGGCGTTTTCCATTGGTGCGTGAACGCTGGAGCGTTAATTAATGGATGCAGGGGCGTTCTTCATGATAGACGAACGCCGGAGCTCTGTGAACATGAATGCTGGGGCGTTCATCACCAATTTTGCATTTTTGTCATTTCGGTCCCCATTTTTCAATAGCTTTCTTTTGCCTCCAATTTGTTCCCTATATCTTTCATTAGTTTTTATTCCCATCTCAATATGATCAAAACCTGTAAAATCAACAATCAAAGCATGAATAACACTGGATTTATTTAAAAAATGAACAATTATTAAGATAAAATGGGGCCATAATATGTATCAAAATTATACTCATCACATCGTCATCATTTTCAAGTGGAATAGGTCTCAACTTTATAGTACATGAAGGAACCTGAAACTTGAGAGTTACTTTATAATGCACCTGATTAACTCTTAGAAGATGATAAATTTTTCTCAACAACGCTTTATATCTAATATTTTTTGGAACTATCATGTGCATATTTTGATATCCGATGTATCTTTCAAAACTATCACTACAGCTTTCCCACCTTCCCTCAAAACATATAATGGTCAAATTTTGTGACATAATTAGCGTACCTGAAAAAAATACAACATAATTTTAGTTTAATTATATATACAATATATATACACAAATATATAAAAAGAATAAAAAATAATAAAATTTGGTGGTGGTGCCACAGTGGTGTGCAACAATGTGTGTCCTACATGAGTGCCTGTTGCGCACCTTACATGAGCGCTTTGTTGCACCCTGGTGAGCGCACGAGGCGGCACCCCAGCAACAACTGCGTGTGCAGCCATGCGCCTTTCGACGCACTGTCCATGATAATCATACTCTATTACATTTCTCATCTATTACACTCATTTTTAATATAAATATAAACATTACTACTAATTAAAAAAAAAAAAAACTTATTAGTTTTCAACTTCAACTAATTCTTTTAAATCTTCAAAATGTCGTCACATCGAAGAAATATATTCAAAATTAGTAACAAGTTTAAGAGAGATCTTCTAAGAGAGATGAGTTTGCATTGAGAGAGAAAGCTTTTAAGAGGAGGAGTTTTTAAGATAATGATATTATTTGTGAGGGGTAAAATAAGCAAAATTAGTATATTTGTTTAATATTATTACCTATTTAAATAAAATTAAAAAAACTAGCAGGTGTATGCGTTAAGCACACGCTTCACGCATGTGCCTAAAGCAAAACCTTGTGGGGTGCATGCCTTAGGTGCGCGTCCAACGCATGTGCCTCAAGACTTTGCTTTTTTATTTTTAATTTTATTTTAACCTATTTTTAAATTTATTTTTAAATTAATTATTTTAATTAATTTATAAAAAAAATCTTATTTAATTAAATAATATAAATTATTTAATTACAATATATTTTTTTCATTAATTTAATAAAAAAGAAAAAAATATATTTTAATTTAATTTAATTTATTTTTAAATAAAATTTTAATTTTTAAATTTATTAAAAAGAAAAGAAAACCAAAGCTTGGGCTCATGGTGTGCAGCTCGCGCCTCGGCGCGCGCCTAACAGGCTTTGCTTGTCGGGCACTCATGCCTAGGTGCGCGCCTAGCAGGCTTTGCTTGCTGGGCACTCATGCCTAGGCGCGCGCCTAACTTTGTTTTATTTTTTTAAAATTTTAAATTTTACTTTTTAACTTGTTTTAATTAATTTATAAAAAAATAAAAAGTTAATTAATTAAATAATTTATATTATTTAATTACAATATAATTTTTTTAAAGCTATTATTGTTATTATAAATAATTTTTTTCATAATTAATTATTTAAAAATTAATATTTTTAATTAATTTATAAAAAAGGAAAAAGAAAATAGAAGATAAAATAAGAAAAAAACTATTAAAATTACAATAAAGATAAAATGGTCAACATAAGATATATTTAATTAACAAAATTTAAAAAATTTAACTTTAGTCAAAAACAATTTTTATCTTAAATTATTAGTCAACTTTAAAAATTTTCTTAAATCAAAAGAGGAAAAAAAAATTGCTCTTTAAAATAAATAGAAAATAAATTTCTATGAAATTTATTAGATCAAAAGTCAAACATTGTCATAAGAGTCACAATTGCCTTCCTTCCATGCAAAGGCCGGTTGAAGGAATGGCTTTCTTAAATATATCTATGAAATTTATTAGATCAAAAGTGAAACATTTTTGTAAGAGTCACAATTGCCACTTCCTTCCCTCATGCAAAGGCCGGTTGAAGGAATGGTTTTCTTAAATATATCTACAGATGATAAAACAAGAAGTATTTTGACATGAAACTTTGTCAATTAGTTGTTTAATTTTTATCAACTTATATTTTAATATACGTCCATTGTTGACCAAATTGCATTAACATTTGTATAATGTTTACTTTGGGTCAGTGGGTTGACTTTGTTCTTTTATTTGAATTTCAAAATAGGAAGTGGGAGGACGCTATCTCTCTCTCTCTCTCTCTCTCTCTTTTAATAGAATAATATTATATTTTTAGATGAGATTTTAAATTTTATATCTTAATAATGTTAAATAATTATTTAATAATGAAATCGTATAATAAAATTTTTAGAATTTGTATAATTTTATTTTTTAATAATTATTTGACATTTTAATTTAAAATATAAAATTTAAGATATTATTTGAGAAATATAATATTATTAATTAGGTAAAGGATATTTAAACCTCTAATTATAGTAAAAGTGACTGTTTACTTATTATACTTTTACAATTACTCATTTACTCCTCCCGTCGTTAACTTTTTTTTTTAATAATTAAAATGGATGAAAAATATTACAATTACTATAATATCCATGACTAACATTTGGCCAGTATTGACCGATCGTTGACCAGCAGTAACTAGCACTAATCGATTATTGACTAACGATGACCGGCCTTGGATCGGCATTGACCGCTGATTATCGGTCGTTGACCAGCAACCAATGGTAAAAAAAAATATTTAAATTGATATTATTAAACTTAAAATTTTGTAATCTATATAATAGTAGAATTTTTTAATTATAGGAGCACCATATAGGTGCTAAAAGTAGGGAGAGTATATTGGAAGGAGCAGGCCCATCCCCATTCACTAGATTGGGACAATGGTCACCATCAAATAGTCGGGTGGTAGTGTGCACCGCCTCTACTATTAGACATATCAGTCTCGATCTGTCCAATGATGGGGGCGATGCACACCACCACTCTACAGTTTAACAATGAAAAGTAATGGCCGCTACCCACCACTGTGGGATAGAGTTTACTATTAAACGGTAGAGTAGTGGCATACACTGCTACTATCATTAAACAGATTGGTCACCGATCTATCCAATAGTGGAGTGATGTATGCCACCACTCCACTGTTTGACTGCGAACGACAATGGCCGCTGTTCTCCATCATATTTTCAATACTTTTGATAACTCTATAGTGCTCTGTTGATTAAAAAAATTACACCATCACGTTGATCACGAACCTAATAGTTGGATGATATCAATTTTGATAATATTTATCATCAGTCATGGATTAACAGTCGGTAATCGATGGTCAATGCCAATTCAAGGTTAGTCAAATGACTAGCCAATGTTAGTTAGTATCCTTTAAATTGTGCCATGTGTCTTTTATAAGTAAAATGACTATATTACCCACATTTTCATTTATTTTAATAAAAAAAGTTAAGGAGTGTAAATAAATAATTTAAAAACATGATAACTAAATTATCACTTTCAATATAATGAAGGGTTCGTTATCCTTTTCCCTTATTCATATATATATATATATATATATATATATTTTGCTCTTGGTAACCTTACCATTTGGCAGCTCTTCAAATCAGCAGGAAGTTGAAGAGATAAATAATACAGTTTATAAAAGTAATTTCCAATGAGAGATTTATTTATCTAACATTTAAATGGAGTGTTCTTTTTTCGAATGGTTTTGGTGTACATCTTTATAAATTAATTAAAATTTGAAAAATAGTTTTGAATTCTCCGAGACTGTAGCTAAATTATATAAAAGAAACTCTGAATTTATGCTATCTTTTGTCTTTGAAAGATCGTTTTGGAACCCCGTAAGTTTCATAGTTACTGCAATCGAGGAAAAACAGAGGAGAATCCGATTAATAAGATTTTTCTAAAAATTATATAAAAGAAACTCTGAATTTATGCTATCTTTGGTCTTTGAAAAATCGTTTTGGAACCCCGTAAGTTTCATAGTTACTGCAAACGAGGGAAAACAGAAGAGAATCCAATTAATAAGATTTTTTTTTTTTAAAAACAATTTTGGATATGAAAATCATCCACAACTTATTTTACTGAACCCAATAAAACAATGAATATGTAGCCACTCGGACATTCCTTTTTTTTTTTTATAATACAAATATCTCATATTTATAATTATCAAATATCTCATTATAAAATAATTGTCAAATTTAAATATCATAAAATTATAACTCTCAAATTATAAGTAATTGTTAAATATCAAATTATAACTATTAAATCATATCTAATTTTCTTAAGATTTGAATCCCTAACTTTTAAGTAATATGGTACATAACTAACTCTTTTAAGAATACATAAACATTACCACTAGGCAATGCAACTGAGTCACTCAAGCATTCCCTTTGCTACTGCCCAAAAGACATAAAGCTCTCCAGCCATTTATAAGCCACTCGTAATAATTAATAATAGTAATAGTTATGCTTGCTCGTAAAACTATCTGATTCTCAAATTCAAGTTAACTAGATACTTAAATTTTTTTATTTAGTTTAGTGCATTTTTTTTTTAGAGATAGTTTAGTGGATTTTAGATGTGCAAATTAGGGTATAGATTTGTGTGCAAAACAACTCATGCTTATTGTCTACTGTAGGGTAATGCTTACGTTATTGAAACTGAAGGGATTTTCAGAGAGGCTGGAAAGATTTAGATTTAGATTTTTACAAAGTCTAAGTCGTCTAAGTCGTCTAAGTCGGTGATCTTAGATTGCAGGCAATATCACCACCTATCCCAATTTGTGTGAGCTGGGAGATTGTGATTATAACGCCCTCAATCTCACAATCACAAGCCCCGTTCTCACAATCACAAGCCCCGTGATCTCATCGATACGTACGAGGAAAATCAATCAATCAAGCAAAGCAACTTCTCGCTGTAAGCCAAATTAAATATAAATCAATTTCAAAGTACACATATTTCCACACGTACGGTTTGTATAATTGATTTTTGTTTAGAGCCACACAACTCATTTACGCTGATCGGGATGCAATTATTATTGTTGTTATTTTTAATTTGAGAATTTTTCGTAAATAACTCAATTTTTTGGGTCATTTTTTAATTTAATAAATATGAAAATTTCTAAATTTTATAGTCAAATATTTAAAAATAAACACAAACACCCTTAAACCTATTTTTTTAATCACCTCACTCAAATTTGTGTCAAACCCTATACACATTTTCTTTTTCACTTTGGCGGTTGTTACAGGCGATGGCTGTTATTATTGAGTGAAAAATGGCTAAGTGTAGAAAAAATGTGATAAGTTTGTGATGTATTGTATTGAGTATGTCAATATTGCTGTTTTTGTGATGTATTGATAAGTTTTTAATGAAAAAATGAGAAAATATGGAGGAAAAATAGAGGAAACTGGTTTGTTTATCACCAGCGATTTCAAGATAATTAATTATTTTATTTAATTTTTCTTTAATATTTATTTAATTCGTTTATTATCTTATATATTTATTCTTTTATTTATTATATAATATTTAGAAGTTGTAATTAGAAATTTATATTTACTATTTGTTTATTTATTTGTTAATAATTGATAGAATATATTAATTAATTTATTGATATTAATTATTTAATTTGAATATTCAATTGTCTTAAATTAATTTTAATAGTTTTATTTCTAAAATATTCATTTTATTATTATTCTACCGTTTATTAGCAATGATAATAAAACTTATTTTATATAATTTGTTAATTTGTTTTGTGATTTGATTTTTTTAATTTATTATTATTATTCCGCATCCTTATAATTTTTAATTATACTTTGAAATTAATTACTTTCTTTATTTACAGAAAGAATGTAGTTTCTAAGAGATTAAAAAATTCTAGTTGAAGGCTATTTTCTCACATCAATAGCATCTTATTCAAAGATAGGGGCATGGGATGTTATAAAAGTGAAGTTGATGATGTAACGTCAAAAAAAAATACTTAGGGCCACTTGAATTTTCTATATATGCAAAGAATAAATTTGTTAAGAATTTTAGTCTATTATTTACTACTTAGGGAAGTAGAGACTAATGATCTTGATAACAAATTTTTGTACCTCGTGAATAATATGTGCATGCGTTTCAATCAATATAAGTTTGCACTGGTAACCAGTTGAAGTATCAGAGGATATCCACAGATGAAACAATTGTATAAAAACATAATATTTACCATCGAGGGATGTTACGTTAAAGTAATTTGATGGGTTATGTATAGAGTATGACTTCAAAGGAAATAAATGATGAAGATGCAGTAAAATTATTATTGATGTATTTCATTCATTGTAAATTATTGGGTCACAAAGAATAAAATCGTCTAGATAAATTTGTACTTCAGATGGTGTATAATTTGAAAGAATTCAATAAATATCTGTAAGATAACATTTTAGGAGGTCACTTGCATGTCATTGAGAAGAATATTGATAAGAAAGATACAAAATCTCTTTAGCAAAAAGTCTAATTCATAAGGGAGGGTAATATAATTTATAATGATTTTCTTATGCCTTTCAAATGTGTAATTATTTTTTACATTGATTAATCTTAAATCTTTAAATAACATTGTTTAATTTATATTATATAATTTTATTACAGGCATGAATTTGTAAAGCAATCTAGTGGAATTTATATATGCCCAAGAAACTTCACTCACCGTTCCTTCTTTGCTTAAATGAGGTCTAAAAAGAATATAATATAAGTAATCTCAAGTCAAATATCTTCAATTCGAGCATTGTTAGTTATTTTGATAATAATTAAAGTTTTTGAACAATAATAAAAGACTAACAATAGTTGTTAAAGCTTTTAAATGCTTATTTAATTTGTTATTTGTTATATAGGAGTTGGATTTGAAACGATAATTATCTCAAGAAGATCACGAGAAAGAAGCAGAATTAGAATAAGTGTTGATGCAGTTTAGGCAATAAATTAGAAGTTATGGTAGACACCTTGGTGAGGAAGATGATGAGGAGGATGCTGACATGGTCCATGATGATGTTAATTAGTATGAAAATTACCTTAAAATAGAGTTTGGTGATTATAATCAAGAAATTCCTAAGGCAGATAGAGATTAGGTACATTATTTAGTATAAATTTTTTATTCATGGCATTTGAATCAAATGCTTGCTTAATGTTTATTTATTTATTTGATTAGACATAATTTGAATAATACACAACAACATCCACATATCCAAATGATTATTACCATTAAAGGTTTAATGATTTTTATAATGACATTATGACGATGAGAATAAAGATGCGAGAAGTGCATTATCAATTGTGACATTTATAGAGAAAAAAGATAAGAAGAGTTTATGTAGAAGATTAGATTGCTTAGACAACTATTACAATCATCTACGTTTGTATGGGCACTTAAAAAAATGAGGTAAATCTAGAATGTTTAATTTATATTTTATATATGGAACTTTTTTTAGATATATGCATCTATATTGTATAGTTTCCCCTAAAATGTGTAGATTGGACCAGTAATTATAATTATTTTGAGAGCTAGATGGAGATTGACTTTCAGGTATATGATTTTTATCAAGGCATTGGTGTTAGGATGCTAGTGTGTGGGTGTTACCCGAAACACTTAAGGAAGTGAGCAAGTTTAGATGGAAATACTGATATGTGTAGGTCATATATAAGGCATTTACAAATTCTCTTCATAGGAAACAGAAGAGAAGAAAATAACAATTAGAGGTTAAACATGTGTGTGAAGAGACAAAGGTTAACGTGTATCTAATGCATCCAATTAACTTGACATTCCAAGTAGGATTTAAGGAGTAGCTTTGCGAAGAAAGTGGATGCATCAATTTGTCTAGTATTTATGTTGACTGTACATGGTTTTACATACTATTATAATATTGACAGGACGATTTTATAAGTATTTACAACAATAGATTTACTTACTCATTTTTATTATAAAATATTGAAAATTTACATTTTTTTATATTGTTACACATCAATGAGTATCTTAGATTGATTCGTCTCCGTCAATGCAAATAACCTCAGTCATTACCCTAAACATGTACAACTACAACTACATATTTTTTTTTATATTTATTCATTTTGACTAAATAACTTAATGCGTATAATATTATTCTTTTTTATAATTTATTTTATTGAATTTTTGTGGATGACAGGAGGCCTTTATGCAATTTTACATAGCGTACTCCTATGATTTATCGACCATCAATTAGAACCCTCAATCTAGTTCAATATGCAACTGGGGACAAAAAGCACTTTTATAGTGCTAAGCTATGGATCAATGTTGACAAGACATGTGTGTTATTATTTTACTACAAAAGAGGCCTTTATGCACTTTTATGTGATTTTACATAATTTTTAATATTTTTTCTTTCAAATTTTTAGGTGCATCTTCTAGTCAAATATCGTAGCAAGCATTGAATTATAGTGAAAGTTGATTTGGTTGGTCGACAAGCCACTATATATGACTCTAGCATAAGAGATTATGCTAATGGAATTCTTGAGGCTCATTTAGTGTATGTGTGCATGATGATGCCATTAATTTTTATCATACTTAGTTTTTTGATATGAGGAGTGATATGACACTAATTTATCACCATTTGGCATTATTTGATTAAAGAAAGGAATACCTCAACAAAAGGTTTAGAGCGGTGATTGTGGAATTTTTATTTGCATATACCTTGAGTATTTAATATTAATCTGTATATTTGACTTTGTGTTTGAGAGTGGACCAATTATTAGATAGAAGATGGCAATTAATTTGTAGAGTAATGAACTCTATTAAATCATCATCTATGGTTTTGCAAAAAAACAAAAAAGAAAGGAAAAACATAATTGCTTACTTTTATTATGTAACAATTGTATTGAAATATTGTGGAAGTACTTTGTTATTAACCTTGCAGGTTTGAGAATGTCTAAAGTATAGGGGGAGCGCTACTAAAATTTTGGCAAATTTTAGTATTTTATAATATAATTGTAACTAATTTAATTACATATAATAATCATCATGACTTTTACATTACATAGGATAAACGTAAAAGTATATGAAAAATATATAACAAACATCCACACATTAAAAATATAATAATCATAAAAATGAAAAACAGTTACATATAACAATCACCACATATCTAAGTAGAACCTACAACAAACATCCACACGATATTAATAAGAAAATCCAATGACACTAAATATTCCACAACAATGTTATTTGTTTGGTAATGTTATAGGGTTTCGAGAACTCTGTCAATTGTGTCATATTGCTTGCATTAACCATAAACAGTCTTTGATGGTTTCTACTATTGCAATGGTATATGTTTCTATATACATCTACCATATTGTTTAAATTAGTGGTTGTATATGAACCTTCTGCACCTTGTTCAGAACTATCCAATTTGATGGATGGTCAATGGGATTAACTGAATCATCATATGCAGTCACTAAGTTCTCAGCTGTGCACTAGAAAGAACAAATACCATGATACTATATCCTGACATGTTTCGCACGGTAATAGTGTGGACACATGACAATTGGATAAAGTTGAACTTCCTATAATTATTTATCTTTGTGGCTATATAGACTATCCATTCTTACTTTTGTCCTTTACAAAAAATTTTGAGTTGTCAACTAAATGAACTAGCATTCTTATAGATTGATCATTGTGCTTCTAAACCTTATGGTTTGCTCAAGTGGTCAAGTGAGTTATTTATTTATTTTTTTTTTGCAGTTCTTCTTCTATTGTAAAACTAATTTTGCATCAAGTCATGTATCCATTCAACTAATATGGTAATGGGTAGGAAACACACTTGTTTTTGTTTTTCACTATATTAATACTATATGTAATAATAGTGGTCATGATATCATATCTCTTAAATGTGCTCACTAATCTAACTTACTTAGTACAACCAACTTCCTACTCTAAATACTTAACTGCCTCACATTCATACTTTACATGTTATTCATTTAGTTCTAAAAACAAGATAGTTGATATGCTTTTGTAACAGCAAAATATAGCGCTAAAAATCCACATTTCTTAATTTTCCTATTTAAAGCTTGTATTTTGTGATTAAATTTTCTGCAGGTGATATATACACCCTATGGTAAGCATTGGGAAACAAATAGCCTTCTCGATTCTAATATATAGATCTAATACAAAGATTATATCATTAATATAAAAAATAACACCCTACGATTTCTTCATAAATTATTCCTAAGATGAATTTCTTTTAGAATCAATAATGTCTTATGCCAATAAATAAATTTGATTGTTTTCATATTTATAAATAGCAACAAATATAAAACCAAGATATAGTTCTTTCAAGAAAGTATTGTTAATAGTAATCACCAATCTGACGGAAGAGTGAAAACCTCAAAATTAAGGACCTAACGTGAAAAAGAAGTACAAGAAGTGTCCACTATCATCTATCTTCAAATGAGTCATAGTGCCTAAGTTTTCAATTTCTACCCCATAGCAATATATAGGAAGTAATTTTAATGAATCCTCCAGAGTATCGGCTATTAACCTTAGGGCATGCTCTTGAGCCCAATAAGTCTTCATGTATCTCTCTTGGTCGGTTTGGATCTCTTTTGGTCTATAAATTCTATTAGCATTTGTGAATTTTTTTTTATTATTGTAGCAATAATTTGACTATTGGCTTGATGATGCTCATCATATAATTGGTCTAACTGACATGTATGCTCTTTGTAGATTTTTCATACAATAAAATATTTTTGAGCATCTGTGGACACAATATGAACTTGCCTCTTGTACCTTTCATCGTCACATTTTATTTCAAATCGATCTTTTGTAAGTCTATGAACTTTGAAACTCTAATTACTCTTTAATGCAAGTTGGTTAATAGCATCGTATAGTGCGTTCTTGCTAGGAAATTACTTTCTAACAACAACTTTGCCCATTCTTGAGCACAATAGCCTATTTAATGGAATTAAGTTAAAAGGTAGTATTGGAGGGATAAATTGAAATAGGATTTTGAGATTCAACAATGTTGTCCTGCTCATTCAAAGGGATTGGACATAAAGCATTAACTATTTTGTATTCTTTTGTATGCAAATCATACATATCATTGGTTTTAAATAAGTAGCCTTTATCGTCCTCTTGTATATCATTCAAACTATCTATTTCTCTATCATTATTTGCATTATTGCCGTCATGAGCATTTTTAGATGTTTGACTATTATAATGAGCATGAGTTGGATTATTATTATATCTCATTGAGGAACATTGATAGTCAATTGTTGTATTAGTTGGAAATATAACATTTGGTATTGTTCGGACTATACTACTAATTTGGTTACTACCACTTGTAGATATAAAAGTAATTATGTCAAGTTTGTTGGTTTTCTACAGAAGCTTGTGCAATCTCATCACTGATAGGGTATTTGATATCTATATTAACATATAATGGTGCCAAATCTTTTTTAATAATGCCTATGAAAACTACACATTTTGAGCCTTTAAAAAAAATGCATATTTTGATAATTTTGGATTGTCAACATTATGTCATTCATGATTAGTATAAGCCTAGAAATTCTTATAGTGACACTACATTCAATTTTACAACAAATAGTGTTATGAAGCTATTAGTAATTCATATTTTGGGGAATTGAAATGCCAATGTTTCGGCATCCAACATATCTCTTTTTATTATTATTGGAGCTCTCTTGCCTTTCTCTAAAACATATAAGAAGTAGCTCACCCTCCAATGCACTTACACAAAAGAAAATTTGAAAATACAAAAAAAAAAGTTAAATCAGTCTAACGCGCTAAATTACTTGGCGTGATAAACAAATTACAATAGGAAGACAGACGTAACAATCTCACATTTGTTACAAAAGTGTGATATATTTTTGTTGAATAATTCAATTTGATTCCTTCTAAGTCTCAAGTGTGTGTTTTATTTTTTAATATTATAAAATTTAAATTTAAAGTGATAACTTTGAATCGGTGGTTTCATATATAAGATAAGGGTATTTGTGTTCACTTTCTAAATATTTAACTATAAATGTTAGAAAATTTTATATTTAACTAAATTAAAAAATGATCCAAAATTTTTAACTATTTACAAAAATGTTCCTTTTATTTTTCCTTGGAACACAATTTTGAATAAATTGATTCCTTATATTTTATGTAAAGAGTTTGGCTATCCATGCTATATAATAGTCAAGTTATACAATACGTGTTGCATTTTCAAAAGGTATGGATACAAATTTCATCTTTAGGGCGGTAGTTTTAACAATATAATTGTTGTTCCTTATTTATCATTAAAATTTAAAACTTTCGTGATGATTCTTGATAAAATACGAGGCCGTATAGGCTACTCTTTTTTTTTTTTTTTTGAGTTAAACCGTATAGACTACTCTAAATGTCATGAGACTTTCTCTTTAATTCAACATAGTGCTAGTTTCCCACTTAGCTAGCCAACTCAAAATACCGCAGTGGAGGTTTGCTTACACTAATGTGCAGAAATTACGCACTATGTGCAAAAGTACGAAGTGGAAAGATTAAATTAGTGTGCACAGTACGATTATACGCCATAAAATTTCTACAGGGAGAAGCTTATAAGCAAATTACTTTTATGGCAGCGCTGACCTCCAACTTTTCTATTACTACTTTACAATGGCTTGAAGCTTGTGCAAAAGGATCACCCTCACACTTTCGCTCTCAAGCATTTACAACTAAGATTACAAATGCCGATTCTAAAGTGTTACCATAACCTCTCACCTCAACTACCTATTTCTACATTGTACAACTAACAACCCTTGTTGTTAAGAAGATTGGACAAATATAAGCGAACCATTTGTCCCATTACCCATATCTGTAGGGCAAGGTGGCGCACGTTGTCATTGCGCCAGCTTTCCCACACTTCTCCAAGTGTAGGAGATCATACGCACACCCTTAGGAAGACTAGGTTTTTTGCTCCTCCTAAGTAGGAAACATTCTTGCCCATTTTTCACTATTCTAGCCAATCCTTGGAGAATGCCTCAAATGCACACCTGAAATCAAGGATTCATGGAACTACCCACTACTATTTTGTTGCCATCATTTAACAACTCTTTAGTAGTTAGACATAGTTACAAGTCAGCTCACTCCTCATTTGTAGGCTTAGTTGCAATGTAGTTAAATACATTTCATATTTTTAGGAAATGTGTGTGTTGTAAAGATTCTTTTATTAAAATAGGAGATTTTGGTAGTTAATGTAATCCTTGTTTTCTGTATCTTACTAGATGTATATATAGCCTAGAAATGTATCAATTGATTTGTGAATAAGAATTAACATATTCCGTCACATGGTATCAAAGCTTTACGCTATATAAGATTTGGAATTCATTTTTTTGGGTCTTTATTGCTAAGAACGAAATATTACTACTGTCTATTTTCCAAATCCAAAATAAATATTTTGAGCTGCTCTCCTCTGTTTTCTAAACCCAAAACAAAGTATTTTGAGCAGTACGTTTTCCTTTTCTAAACCTTTTGATTAGCCTTTATTGCCATTATTCACCTACCATTTCTGAGATTGTTGATGAAACTAACACCAACATTGCCTAAACTCTAGATATGGATAACATGAATACATCATTTACGGGAGATTTGTAGAATATCTAGGCGACTTACAAATTAATTGAAGAGAAAAATTATTTCACTGGTCTCAATTTGTTCGAATTTTTCTAAAAGGGAAAGGGAAGTTGAGTCATCTTCTTGATACTGGACCCAAACCAGGAGACCCCAAATACGAGGCTTGGGATGAAGAGGGTTCCATGGTCTTGGTTGTGAAATTCCATGTTACCCGAAGTCCATGAAACATGTATGTTTCTAACCACGGTCAAGGAAATATAGGAAGCGAGTTGACAAACATACTCAAAGGTTCGTGATGTTGCTTATAATTTTAAAATCAAGACCAAGATCTCTACCACTAAACAAGGTAGTCGTTCAGTCAATGAGTATGCCAATCTCATACAGAATTCATGGCAAGAGACAGATCATTATCGATGTATCCAAATAAAAGGTAGTGAAGATGCAACCATGCTTAAGAGGTTTGTGGAAAAAGATAGAATTTATATGATTTTCTTGCTGGTCTGATTGTTGAATTCGATCCAGTAAGAGTACAAGTGCTAGGAAAAGAACTACCATCATTGAATGAGACTATTGCTATAATCCGAGTAGAAGAAGGAAAAAGAGAGCTTATATAAAACCTCAGTCAGTGGAAGGCTCGGCCTTGGTCATAAAAAATGTGGGTATTAGAAATTCTTATTATGATCAAAAGCTTGGAGGTGACAATAAAAATTCTGACTCCTCAAAGGTGGGGAATAAAGAATCCGTACGGTGCACCTTTATAAAAGCCTCGACACGTTAGAGATCGATGCTGGAAACTTTATGGGAAGCCACAAATGTAATAGATGTCTAATAAGAATTAGACTGTGAAGAATGGGCAACAAAGAGAACGAGAAGGTGAGAAACTTCTTGAAAACCTTAGAGGAGTTCACGGGAGTAAGTATCCCTCTTATTTCTTTGCACTTAATGTTTTTAGACATAAACCCTCGAAGCCATAGATCATATGAATCATTCTTCACATAAATTTCTCACCTATAGTCCTTCCCTAGCGAAAGTAAAATACCTATAACCGATGATACCCTAATTGTTGAAATTTAGTAATTTAAAATTAATATTAAATTTGATTTTGAGTTGAAAAGTAAGAAAGAGTCAAACACGAGGTTAAGTACGCATTGAATATACAAGAAAGAAACAAATAGAAAGTTAGAGGCGAGGAAGGGCATGGAAACATAAAGGGGAACCTACTCAGGTGCGGACGCTACGGTGTTGAGAGTTAAGCGCCTCAGTATTGCGAACAGCACATCTAACATTGTGATATTGGCCACTGAACACCACAACTTTGATTCAAAGTCACCCCAACACCACGATGCTGGCTTGTGGCACTGCGGCGATGGCAATTTAGGAAATTGAGATTTAAAGGTTTTTATATATTTGAGTCAGTTTTAGATTCTTCTTTTTTATGGACTCTTATTCCAACAAGTAATAAGGTTTTTAGGGATGGTATAGAGCCCATATAAATACTTATAATTTATTATAATAGATAATGCATCATCAAGAGAGAGAATAAGGGATTGTGGGCAGCTCTAGCACTGGGTAAAATTATTAGAAGCTCGTTTATTATTATATTTTTATTTTTTTTCTCTTGTAGGGGTTCTTCGTGTATAAAGAACTAAATAAAAGAAGTAAAAATTTGGTGATCCATCATAAACGTAGACATTTATTGTCGAACCACATATTTTTATGACTTGTATGTATATGTGGTTATTTCCTCTATTGTGTTGTTGATTTTATTTATTCTTATTTTACTTATGAGTTACGTTTTTCGTAAAGCGCACAAAATTTCATGGTGCTAAATATCGGGCCAAAAAGTATTAGAGCACGTATACCCTAATGAATGAGATCAATATTAATGCTAATTACTATGTGAGTTTGGTGCTAAAGGCTGATTCTTGCAACAAACTAGTATCAAAGTTGTAGCCAAGTTGATGCTTAACTGGTGTTGGATTGGAGAGCCTAACGTGATACCTCAACATTAACAATAATAGTTGATTAAGGAGATGTCCTAATGAACCAATCATTCACTTTGAAATGTTCTCTATATTTCAAAACTGTCTACCAATCTTGTTTCTATACGTAGACTTACATTATCTTAAATTGTAGAAAGAGTTTTTACCCTTCATTTTGTGTGTTTTAGGATCAGGGTTCAAAGAAGATGATTGGAAAAGTATGAAGAAGAATGGACTTTACTAACTTAAAGAATCAAGTGGGAAGCACTGAGAATCATTTACCTTTATCATTTCTTTATGAGTTTTCTCATTTCAATAAAGACAACATATATTTTATCACTTTCGTCTTAGTCATCTTTATTTAGTAGTATTTAAGGTGTATTTCCATTATTATTCAAAGGGATTTGATATAGAAGCTTTTATTGTGATATATGTGAACTTGTGAAACATAATCATGTTTCTTTCCTAATAAGCAATGAAAGAACCTTTATTTCTTTTGCATTTATTCATAGTGATATTTGAGGGTTTTCCACTATTCCTAATGTCTTAGGAGCTTAATGATTTGTTTCATTTATAGATGATTATACTAATATAATATAGATCTTCCGTTGAAAAATAAATTTGATAATGAGTACAATTTTTACCAATTTTCATAGCATGGTCAAATATCAATATGGTGTTGGAATACAAATTTTTAGACCAACCAATGCTAAGGATTGCTTTAACCAAACTCTGTCACCATATTTTTAAAAGAAAGCATAATTCATAAATCATATGTCCATGGAATGGCAGAAAGAAAAAACAACCACCTTTTAGATATCACTTCGAGCATTTATATTCCAAAAGAATGCCCTAAAAGACTTTTGGGGAGAGGCAATTTTGACTATTGCCCATCTTATAAATACGTTGCCTTTTCAAATTTTTGGTCACAAAAGTTTTATGAAAATATTTTCTACAAATTTTTTCAACATATTTTCTTAACTCTAACACCCCAAATTATTCAGTTCCTAGAATCTTTGATTGTGTATCATTTTTTTTATATTTAGTCGCACAACAGGGGAAAACTAAATCCATGAGCTCGTAAATTTATCTATGTTGATTATTCTGTAATATAAAAAGGATACAAATATTATCATTCTCTAATAAATTTTTTTTTTATGTATCTACAGATGTTACATTTGTTGAAAAAGAAAGCTATTTTACCAATATTTATCTTTAGGAGAAGATATCATTCATGAAATAACCCACTAGCCATCTCATAGATGTTAACATGTTTTAGGGTGTATGCATGTGATTGTGCACATGTTAAAAAAATTAAATACATGTATCATATACACCAATTTCGCAGCACAATTAAGTATGTAATCAACATATACACATGTAACTTAAATTATTAACAATTTAAGATTATAGAAACATATATTTGATGACTTCGGTGAAGATTTCAATTCCAGATTCTTTATAGCTTCAACTTTGAGCTCTCATTGAAGTGCACTTTTGTTCAATTTTAGTTCACAACAATCCGGAGGGATTGTAAAGCTAGAATGATAGCAATTGAATTTCAAGTAACAAGATTTTTGTTTCTTGAAAAAAAATAAGAGAAATTTATTTTTCTCTCTCTAGTTTTTCTTACAACCTTTTCTTAAAAGACAAACTCTCAAAAACTAAATTTTCTTCAAATCCCTCTCACCATGTACGATTTTTGCTTCACCCTATGTTAATTAATTATTCAAAAAATATTTAGGTGTGTTAAACACTTCACAAGTGCTACCAAAATTGATTAAGTGGCCAAAAAACTAAAACAAATAATATTTGATGGCAATTATACCTAATTAGGTATGTCTCCCACCTAAAATAAATTAATAAACAAGTAAATAAATATTATTATTTATTTAAATAATATTTATTCAATTATTTAAAAAATATTCGAATAATTAATTTTTTACCTTATTTGATTTCACTAACATGATTAATAAGTGAATTCATGGTAAAACAATTTATGGAATAAAATTGTGCTACTTGTAAATATTTAATTAGTTAATAACTCCTACCAACTGATGAACACATTAAAATGCATATTTATTAAGAGATTTGGTCACCATTTAATGTCACTAATTTTAGTATTTTGTATTTTTAGGCTTTAAATAAAATGTGTCCTTAAATTATGATTAATGAATATTATTTGCACAAGTTTAGGTGAAATAGACGTAACTCTTAATGTAGAAATCGAAATGAAGAAATTCTAAAACCTGGAGTAACATGACCCAAGCTTACACAAACTTGAAGAACAGTTGAAAAGCCAAATCCAATATTTTATTGGCCAAAATTGGGATATAGCATAATTAGATTACAACTTCCACTCAACTTGACCCACTTCACGTATTTGGATTGTATTTCACAAAATACGTACCCATTCGGTATGATTCTTGAAGCTGTGAAATATAACTCAATTATTAACAACTCTTATGTTGATGGTAAAGTCTAAATCAGCCGTTTTTATAGACCAAATTGTATTGCAAATTTATAAAAGGGTTGTTGGCTGAAATCTGACGTATCTATAGCATTTTGCCCATATCTCATTGGATACTCATCCAAATTGCATGACCTTGGTGGCTATGAAAAAAAGAGACAAAATTCTACAACTTTTATGTCGGCCAAAAAGGCTACATCGGTCAGTTCCATTATCCAAAAAGTGCTGCAATTAGGTGAACAAGTGGTTGACCTATATTATTAAAGATTGAAGTCACACTAAACATATTCTCATTCATTGCCTATATAAGGATACTCTTAGGACGTTTTCAATACTTCACAATTCTATCTTATTTCTTCTCATTAATATTCATTGTAAGCTAAGCTAGAGTTCTTGGCAAGGCTAGAGATGAACTTTTATGTGTTATAAATTTACTTCTATACTTTAATTCTTTGTCAAGAGGTATAAATGTTTGTAAGTTTGTTTGTGCCTAAACTCTTCTCTATTATTTTTCTATAATCCAGAGGTTATAATTCTCATGTTTTATATATTTTCAGTTATGCTTTCTTTATGTGATACTTGTTAAATTATAATTGTTATTGGTTATATTGTTTTATAGGTTAATCTTTTACTGCAAAATTGTCAGTCGATATATTGTCAATCTTGAATAACATGTAAAGACAATAATTATTTGATATTCAAGTTGATCTTTTACTGCAATATTGTCAAAAGGATATATTATGAATCTTAGATAACTTGTAGAAATGAATATGATTTGTGTTAATGTTTGCAAAGGGTTTAGTCATATCAAATACCCGTGTTATCAAATGTGCTATATTTTACATATCTTTTGATTGATTGTTTGGGATGTGAAACTTTCAATTGAGTTATAAATATTGAATCAAAGTGTAGAGTAGATTTATAAAGCATAATTATGATTCTTAGAGTCTTGCTTACATCATTATAAGACTTTTTTCTTAATTCATAGACAATTGTATCTCATCTACTTATTCTAATTAGTTAGTTTTCTCCTTGTTACTGTTTTAATATTTTTATTTCACCAACCTATTTTGCCAAAAGCTTCCTCGTGGGATCGACATCTCAATCTATACTGTGATAGTCGCATTATATTTTGAGCATAAATAAAATTTGGAGCCATTGCCGAAGAGGCATACTAAGTGAAAGTAGGTTGCCTTTATTGATACTAAAGCGGTAACTTTGTACATTTACTTTTCTTTGTAAAATTTAGTTTATTTGTTATAATTTATTTTATTGTTTATGGCGAGTTCTACCACCTAACTTATTTTATTTTCTTCTCGTTTTTTTATTTAATTTTATATGATTGGTTCTACCACCTAACTTAGTTTATTTTCTTTAGTTAATTTACTGTATTTTATTTTATTTTTATGGTTAGTTCTACTGCTTAACTTAGTTAATTTGCTTTTATTTATTTATTGTATTTTGCTGTTTATTTTCTTTTATTTATTTATTATACTTTGCACTTTATTTTCTTTATTTATTTATTGTACTTTACAATTTATTTTCTTTTATTTATTGTAATTTATTTTCTTTTATTTATTTATTGTACTTTGTAACTTATTTTCTTTTATTTATTTATTGTACTTTGCAACTTATTTTCTTTTATTTATTTATTGTACTTTGCACTTTATTTTCTTTTATTTATTTATTGTACTTTGTAATTTATTTTTTTAATTTATTTATTACACTTTATTTTATTTATTGTACTTTATTTTATTTTTTTCTCTTTTATTTATTTATTGTACCTTGCAGTTTATTTTATTTTATTTGTTTATTGTACTTAATAATTTTTCTTTTATTTATTTATTGTACCTCACAGTTTATTTTTTATTTATTTATTTATTGTACTTTATTTTATTTATTTATTTATTGTACTTTACAGTTTATTATCTTTTGTTCATTTATTATATTTTATATTTCATGGTTGGTTTTACCACATAACTCTTTTTTTTTCTTTTGTTCACTTTTGAATTTTTCCTTGAGAATTTTCTTCAGTAAAAAAAAAAAGAGAGAGTCAAAAAAATTTGTTAGGATGTATGCATCGACTTAGAGACAAACGAGGAAGATTTATGAGAGAAGTAAAACTAGAACTACCACCACAATTTGTAAGGGAAGAGAATTCACCATCTAGTTCATTTTGTAATTCTAACACAATGAGCCAACACGAGGATAACCCCGTTAGAACTCTAAAAGATTACTTGCATCATACTCGCACAGTCACACCATCATGTATTATATTTTCACCTAACATACCACATTCGAATTTTAAACTTGGAATGATATAACTTTTGCCCACATTTCATGGTCTAGATAGTGAAAATATTTATGTACATGTTAGGGAATTTGAAGAGGTAATTGCCATCTTCCATAGCCAACCTGAAGTCATAAACACTGTTAGGCTTAAAGTTTTCTTTTTTTCTCTGAAAGACAAAGCAAAGAGTTGGCTATACTCTTTGAGTCAAAGGTCTATAAAAACTTGGGCAGAAATGACCTAAGCATTTTTCAATAAATACTTCCCACAATACAAAACTAATGGCCTGAAAAGACAAATTTATTCCTTCTCCTAAAAAGATAGTGAAACCTTATATCAAACTTGGAAAATGTTTAAAGAGTTGCTAAATCTTTTCCCTCACCATGGGTATGAAAATTTGCATTTAGTTAGCTATTTTTATAAGGGACTCACAATTAGAGAGCTCCAATTTATTGAGATGATATGTAATGGGGAGTTCCTTCACAAAGATCTCGAGGAAGCCATAGAATTTCTTAATGACTTTACCGAAAAAGCCCATACATAGATTGGACCTAGCACTTTTGAGAGCATAATTAGACCACGACCTAGTGGAGTTTTTCATCTTAGGGAAAAAGATAGCCTTAAAGCCCAGTTAGAGGTCTTAACTAGAGAATTAGAGGCCTTGAAAACCAAAGATAGAAGGGTCATCAATACAGTTACTAGGTTTGAGTCACACGATGTTTGTTTTGTTTGTAGAGGAGCGGAACACTTAGCTCAGGATTACCCTACTTATAATGAGATGAGAGGGATATATGAGGAATAATGTAATGCCCTAAGGATATATAAGAAGCCTTATTCACTCTACTCTGAAACCTATAATCCTAGTTAGAGAAACCACCTAAACTTTAGTTGGAAATCTGACCAATAAGCCAACAACTATTGAAAACAAGAACAAGAAGCACCTAAGTCTTATATGGCACCTCATAATTCTTGCACAAGTAGTAGACGAAAACAAAGAAATCAAGAGTGAAATCATTAAGCTGACCAGTGCTTTAACTATACAAGAGCGAGATAAGTTTCCATCTTAACCTCAATCTAATCCAAAAGGACTATTCATGGCACAAGCTTCTACTTCTGATGAACAAAATCTCAAAGAAGTCAATGCCATTACTACTGGAAGTGGTAAGATTATGAGTGAGCCTACTTATTTAATTAATACATTTACAAGTAGTAAACCACGTCATTGAAAAAGAGGCCATAGTTGAAAAAAAGCCCGAAAATAAGTTTTCAATCCCAGTGCCTTTTCCCCAAACTCTTTGACTTGCTGAAAAAATTCAGAAATTCAAGGTGAGATTTTAGAACATTTGAAATAAGTTACGATTAATCTTTCTTTGTTGCATTTGATTAAGCAGGTTCCAACTTATGCCAAAGTCATCAAGGATCTATGTACTATCAAAAGAAAACACCATGTAAAGAAAATTATATTTTTGGTAGAACATATAAGTGCAGTGATTGAACAAAAGACACTACTTAAGTATAAAGAACAAGATGTCCTACAATCTCGTACCAAATTGGGACACATGAGTTTGGTCAAGTTTTGTTGGATTTAGGAGCAAGTGTAAATTTAATTCCTTATTCTACTTACTTATAATTGGGACTTGGTGAGATTAAACCTACATCTGTAGTCCTACAATTAGCTAACCGATCGATCAAGAAACCACGGGAAATAATAGAAGATGTTTTGTTATAAATTGATAAATTTTATTACCCTGTCGATTTTCTTATTTTAGATACTCATTCTGTGGTGAACATAGAGTCTAAAATCCCTCTTATTTGAGGAAGACATTTTCTTCCTACTGCTAATGCTCTTATTAATTGGAGAAATGGTCTAATGAAATTAACTTTTGGGAATATGACTCTTGAGGTAAATATCTTCTATATTGGTAAGCAATCATGAGAGAAGGCGAATGCTATCATTCATATATGATAGACACACTTGTAGTAGAAGAAGGTTATAAAAATCATGGCTCTGATTCTTTAGAAAACCTCATTGATTTTGATTTTAAAGAATTGTATTATCCTAATGAAACAACTGATGTGTTTAGTATTTTGGACTCACAGGATAAAGGGACTCGATTTTGGCAGCCATGCTATGAAGAGTTGCCATGAGAGGGAGAAATAAAAACCATCAAACCTCTTGACACAACAAGAATTTGATCTAACCATTAAAGACAATAAGGGCATTGAAAATGTTGTTGCTGATCATATATCCCGCCTTAAGTTCACTGACTCCACTGATGTTTCATAAATTCGAGATTATTTCCCTAATGAACATTTTTTCACTATAAGCCAAATGCCTTGGTATGGTGTTCTTCACAAAATTTTCATTGCATACCATCTATAGATAAATGGATAAGTCGAGCTTAAAAATAGAGAGGTTAAACAGATTTTGAAAAAGACGGTTAACCCTAATCGTAAAGATTGGTCTCTACACCTTTTTAATGCATTATGGGCATATCGTACTGTATAAAAAACTATTTTAGGAATGTACCCATGCCAGCTTGTCTATGGGAAAGTTTTCCATTTACCTATTGAGCTAGAGCATGAAGCTTACTGGGCTGTCAAAGCCCTTAACTTTGATTTGAGTGTTGCGGGTCTTTAAAGAAAGTTACAATTATAAATAATAGAGTTGAGGTTTTTATTCAGAGAAATTCTCAAGGATATATATGTTGTGATTTGTGGTAAGAAGGTTACAGCTTAGTTCACACACATACAATTTTGGAAGTTATAATTAAAAAATTATAATAGCAATAGTGATCTTGAACTGACTTTTTGTTTGAAATTCTTAGGTAGTTTTGCATATTCTATTTACGCTTGAATTGCTAGAGACTAGCAATAAGTTGGTTGAGGGCTATGAAGAACACATTAAAATGTATATTTATTAAGAGATTCAGTCACCATTTAATATCACTAATTTTAGAATTTTTGTATTTTTAGGCTTAAAATAAAGTGTTGTCCTTAAATTGTGATTAATGAATGTTATTTGCATAGATTTATGTAAAATAAATGTAACTCTAAATGTAGAAATCAAAATGAAAAAATTCTTGAACCTGAAGTAACATGACTGACTATCACATAAACTTGAAGAATAGTTGAAAAGCAAAATCCAACATTTTATGGGCTAAAATTAGAATACAACAGAATTAGATTATAACTGTTGGGTTATGGGGGGCGAATTTACTTAGGGTTCTTGCATGTGGGTTTTTGTTCATCATACAAACAATATACATATCTCATACATACATGTGCACAGCGGAAGATTGAATACAATGAACACAGAAAATAACATTTGATTAATCTGAAATTCGAGATTGAGAAATATCACCTATAAAGCCTTTGGATTAATTTTCTTTGAAGTCCACCATGAAATGAATCTTTGATCAATTCTAGCAATCAACAAGGGTGGGTTTGATTGTCTAGAATGGCAGCATCTTAATCCAGCATTTGTGTTTAACACTTAAACATTTTACAAAGTTAAACCATTTAACTTAATTAAATTTGTTTTTCCTTTTATTCAACTCTTGAATAAATAAAACAAATCTTGTTTTTTAGTTATTGCATTTAGTAACCATTTAGTTCAATTTGTTTTGTTGTTCTAACACTTAAAACACAAAACAAACAATTTCAATTTCTCAAATTGAATTGGCTCCCAAAATGCAAAACCTAAAATCTAAAACATTTTTGATTTTCAATTTCATTTCACTTTATATACAAATGCATTAATTCCAAACTAATTTGAATTTCATTTGGCTTACATTTGGCTTAACCTAACCTTAGTTAACATTTAACCATAGTTAGATTATTTTAACTTAACCTTTAAGTTAATAAATATTTAATTAATTTAACCATAGTTAACTAACTTAACCATGGTTAGGTTAACCTTTACTTAACCTTTAAGTAAGGTTAACTTAATTAACTATATGATTAACCTTTAATCATAGTTAAATTAAATTATTTATTTAACAATTAAATAATCATAAAGTGAAATTACTATTATATCCTTACTCGGTTACCAAGTTAACCTAAAGTGGGTCCCACCAATTTAACCACATACTTTAGTTAACGTAACCTTAGTAATTGCTGAATTATACTGTATTGAACAATTCAATACGGTACACTGCCCAAGTGCTCAAAGAGTACATTTCATATTGGGACTCTCTAGGTCCACACCCGATTTGTCAAATGGAACTGTTCCATTAATCCGTAATCGATGCCCCACGCACACGTTACGAATATTACAAATCAGCGTGTCAGACCATACAAGTTGAGGTCATAACGTATACGTATAATCCTTCCATCATTTATATCCTGGATGTGCGGGGATATAGATCAGCACCGTCAAATCCCCATTTGCTCATCCATAAACTTATCTCCAGATTCGTATCTCGATAAACAATATACGCAAACACTTTTGCTATATTGTTTAACCCTATGGGAAACTCTTTTCCCGGGTTTATGCTTGTGGCCACAAGACTTTATGAAATACAATCTCGGAGCATCGGATATACAACTTACCTACGTAAGCTGACGGATCCCGTATCTACGCACACCGGACTCCATGAGCATCGGACCATACCCAGCGACACATAGCGGTCAGACCATGAAAGGTCTCTGACATATGCGGAACCAAAGCATGATGGATCACTCACAAGACCACCGTGGCGCTCAGGTCAAAGGACCACGAATACTACTCAACTCGTGAGGACCTTCCTTTGACGGTGTCATAGGATATCTATTGGGGTCCTCATAAGTCTGTTCAGTATCCAGTCTTGACTGGATACCCGCATGCCTATACAAGCTCTAAGCTCATGGTCAGCTAAGAACAACCATCTGAACCAGTCAGATATAAACATACACTAATCTATATAAAGTGAATCACCGATAGACCCGCATTAGTGATTATAGATCAGGAACATTATCTTTGAGACATACTTACATAATGATATTTCTTAACTCCTATTGCAACTCTTTGCAACTACATCATTACAAGTATACTCTCAGGTCTTTGTCCCATTATAGACAAGGTTCTAACTCTTTAGACCTCGTTGACTCTTATAACCTGCTAACTCTTAACAGTGCTAACTTTTAGCATTTATAACTCTCAGTTTTGCTAACTATTAGTTCTGATCTAAACTCTTTTAGATCAGATCTGAACTCTTTCAGATCAAACAATGTCTGTAATGTTACAAGCATTATACCATATTAATATGATATTAACAATCTTTATTCGAAATGTTTATTGTATAAATATTAACAATTAATATTCATACAATATTGGAATGGCACGTGAGCACCAGCTCCAACAATAACTTCCGCTCAGCTTGACTCACCTCAAGTATTTAGACAGTATTTCACAAAATATGTACACATTCGGTATGATTCTTGAATCTGTAAAATACTAACTCAATTATCAATAACTCTTATGTTGATGGTAAAGTCCAAATCAGCAGTTATCATAGACCAAATTGTATTGTAATTTGGTAAAAGGTTTGTTGGCTGAAATTTGACATATCTTTGGTATTTTGCCCATATCTCATTGGATACTCATCCAAATTGCAGAACCCGATGGCTATGGAAAGAAGAGAAAAAATTCTACAACTTTTATGTTGGCCAAAAAGGCTACATCAGTCAGTTCTACTATAAAAAATGTACTACAATTAGGTGAACGAGTGGTTGGCCTAAATAATTAAAAATTGAAGTTACACTAAACGTATTCCCATTCATTGCCTATATAAGGACACTCTTAGGACATTTTCAATACTTCACAATTCTCTCTTATTTCTTCTTATTAACATGCATTGTAAGCTAGGTTAGAATTACATTTAACTTAACCTAACTCAAGTTAATATTTAACTTTAGTTAGGTTATTAAGTTAGGTTAGGTTTAACTTAACTCTTAAGTTTAGTATGTATCTTACTAACCTAACCCTAGTTAACTAACTTAACCTAGGTTAGGTTAACTATTACTTAACCATGAAGTAAAGTTAATATCTAATTAACTTAAATATATGGTTAACTTTTAACCATAGTTAAGTTAAATTATTTATTTAATTATTAAATAAATAAATTTTTTACTTATTTAACAATTAAATAATTAATTAAGTGAAATTATCCTTAAGCCATTTTTTAACCTAAAATAGGTCCCACTAAACCACACTTGAGTCAACTTAACCAAAGTAATTTGTTGGATTTTACTAGATTAGACTATTCACTCTAGTATACACTCTAGGTCCACGCTCAATTTATCAAATAGAGCTATTCTATAAGTTCGTGATCAATACCCCATGCACACGTCACATATATTACAAATCAGCGCATTAAACTATGCAAATTGAGATCAGAACGCATATATATAATCATTCTGTCAATTATATCTTGGATGTGCAGGGATATAGATCAATACTGTCAAATCCCCATAAGCCCATCTATGAACTTATCTCCAGTTCGTATCTCGATGAACAATATACGCAAACACCTTTGCTATATTGTTCAACCCTGTGAGAAAATTTGTTCTCGGTTATATTGCTTATGGCTATAAGACTTTCTGAGATACAATATCGGAGCACCGGATATACAACCTACCTATGTGAGCTGACGGATCCTATATCTATGTATACTGGACTTCATGAGCATAAAACCATACCTAGTGACATGAAATGGTAAGACCATGAAAGGTCTTTGACATCTGTGGAACCAAAGTGTAGTGGATCACCCACAAGCCCACCGTGGCACTCAGGTCAAAAGACCACGAATACTACTCAACTAGAGAGGACTTACTATTAATGATTTCATATGATGTCTATTGGGGTCCTCATGAGTCTGCTTAGTTTTTAGTCCTAACTAAATATCCGTATACCTATACGAGCTTCTAATAAGCTCATGGTTAGCTAAGACTAGCAATCTGTACCTTGCAGATATAGATATACACTCATCTATATAAAAGGTATTCACCGATAGACTTGTATTGGCAAAAATAAATCATGAACATAATTTTTGAAAACATACTTGCATAATGACCTTTTTTAGCACCTATTGTAACTCTTTGCAACTATGTCATTATTAGTATACTCTCAGGTCTTTGTCCCATTACAGACAAGGCTCTAACCCTTTAGATTTTGTTGACTCTTATAACCTGCTAACTCTTAGTAGTGCTAACTATTAACATTTATAACTCTCAGCGTTGCTAACTTTTAGCCATGGTCTAAACTCTTTTAGATCAGATCTAAACTCTTTCAGATCATACAATGTCTATAATGTTACAAGCATTAGTACTATTTAATAAAGGTTATTAGTGATTTAATAAAATATGTATTGTATAAATATTACAAAATAAATATTCATACAAATAAGAATGACACGTAAGTACAAACCCTAACAGAATGTACTAAGGCGCTAGGTAAAACATGTGATGGTCAAGAAGGTAGGTCAGATTATATAATTAGCAAGTTCAACAAGAAGGCTTGGTATGTGATGCATAAATTGAAAAGTTGGAGCAAGAAGGTCTTTGGCAAAAGGAAAGAAAAGTTGGACCAACTAACTAAAGAGCTTGAGGTCTATAAAGAATAATATGCTCACTATGATAATGCTCACAAGATTAAGGCCTTAGAGAGAAGCATAGATAACTTACTATAGGATGAGGAAGTCTACTAAAGACAAAGAGCAAAATCAATATAGCTAAAGAAAGGGGATTGAAACACCAAATACTTTTATGCTATAGCCTCAAGGAAAAAAATACCATCAAGGGTATTGTTGATGAAGATAGGGTTTGGGTTTAATATAGTTTGGTAGTACAGAATATGATTGACAATTATTTCTCCAATCTGTTTACTTTAACTAACCCTACTGATGAAAGCATCATGACCATTTTGCAGGACATGAATTGCATAGTTTCTAATGAGATGAATGACCAAATATTGAAGCCTTTTACAGAAGATGAGGTCAAGATGGCTATTGACAGATGAACCTATCAAAGCTTCTGAACCTGATGGACTTTCTACTGGGTTCTTTCAAAAGTATTAGAGCAGTGTTGGTGATGATGTTATTAAAACCTGTCTCCAGGTGTTTCATCACCAAGGTAACCTCACAGCACTCAATCATACTCACCTTGTGATAATTCCAAATATTGTTAATCCTCAAAAGCCTATAGATTTTAGGCTAACCAACTTATGCAATATGATATATATGGTGATAGCTAAGTTATTATAAATAGACTAAAAATTATCTTGGATGTAATCATATCTCCAAATCAATATACTTTTTCACCTAAGAGGCTGATCAATGACAATATTTTGGTGGGTTATGAATGCTTGCATAAGATAAGAAATAAAAGTAAAGGCAGAAATGATTATGTGGCTTTTAAACTTAACCTCAGAAAGGTCTATGATAGGGTTGAGTAGAGGTTCCTATAATTAACCATAAAGAAGTTAGGGTTCAATGACCAGTGGATTGAATTGGTGATGAGATTTGTTACTACTATTTTCATTTCTAATGTAATCAATGAGGAAGTCAGTGAAAGGTTTAAGCCTCATAGGGGTCTTAGACAAGGCTGTCTACTATCCTTATATCTATTTTTGATATGTGTAGATGTTCTATCATCTCTTCTTCAAGTTGCTAAGGCCAAGAAGTAGATTAGGGGCATCAAAATTAGCAGTACAATATCCATCTCACATTTATTTTTTTGCTGATGACAGTATGGTGTGTATTAATGCATTTAAACAAGCCTGCACGACCCTAAGGTAGATTTTTGACAGGTACTCCATAGCCTTTGGCCAACTATTCAACAAAAAGAAATATATAATATTTTATAACCCTAAATTTATCTAGAAACCAAATTTAGGACATCTAAGGGGTTCTTCAATTCAAAGAAGTATCCCTACATGGGAAATACCTTGGCCTCCCCTCAATGGTGGGAAAAAATAAGAGGCAATTCTTCAATGATTTAAAGTTAAGACTAGCCAACAAAGTTAAAGATTGGGAGGAGATGATGTTTTCAAAAGAAAGGAAAGAAATCCTCCTTAAAGTGTGGCACAAGCAGTACCATCTTATGCAATGTCTATATTTAAAATACTAGAAGGCCTATATGATGATTTCAAAAGGATCTTAATCAAATTCTAATGGGGAAGTCTGATGGCCAAAGGAGGAAAATTCACTAGACACATTGGAGAAAGTTGTGTACAACTAAGAGTAATGGTGGGCTGGGTTTTACAGACTTCTTATGCTTTAATCAAGCACTATTGGCAAAAAAAAGCATAGAGAATTATATAGTTCCTTGATTTATTGATTGCCAAAGTGTTAAAAGTAAGATATCTTAGGCATAATAAGTTTATAGAAGCTACAGTTGGTCGAAAACCATCCTATATTTGGAGAAGCTTGGTTCGGGGTAGACTTCTGCTAAATAAAGGGCTTAGATGGATTATGGGAAATGGCAAGAAGGTAGACATCTATAGGAGTAATTAGATCTTTAGAGAGTCCATTTTCAAGCCAATATCTTATATATCCTTCCTATTAACTGTAAGGTGGATATTCTGATAAAGGATGATAGATGCTGGAATGAGGAGATGTTGGAGCAGTACTTTATAGATATGGACATTTCCAAAATCAGGAAGATTAAACTCTCTTCTAGTGAAGCTAAGGATAGAGTATCTTAGTACTTTGACAATAATAGTGAATACTCTGTTAAGAGTGGCCATCACTTGGCTTACAACTTGAACTTCTCTGATACCCTTGAACTAAGCAATAACTCTAAATAACTTTGAAAATTTATATGGTCTTGCTTTGTCCCCTAGAAGGTGAGGATATTTTTGTGGAAAAGCTTGAACAATATTCTACTCACAAGACAAGCCTTCCTTCGTAAAAAAGTTGTTAACACTCCAATTTGCTCCAGATGTAACAAAGAAACCGAATCTATCTCTCATATTTTTTTTACTTATAAGAAGGCAAAGAAGATATGTAGCCTCGCTGGCTTTTCTCAGTTTATTGATGGCTTACCAATGAAAGAGTTGTGGTATGCTATCAATTATTCTATGAACACTTTATCAAATGAGGAAGCAGCAAGATTTGTTATACTAGCTTGGGCAATCTGAAGTGATAGGAATAATGAAGTGATGATTAGGAAGAATGGCCAACCCTAATTTGTGGTGGCTAGAGTTGAAGTCATATATAAGGCATTTAACTTACTCAACCAGAGGCCTAAAGATTCCAGTAAAACTATGGGGCTGAAGGAGATGACCACAGATGAAATTTCTAAGCCATTGGCAAGGGGATGGTTTAGATTGAATGTTGATGCAGTAGTTGACCAAGACAAATAGAAGGTTGGGCTGGGAATAGTGGTTAAAGACGACTCAGGAAACCCTATCTTGATGGTAGCTAGTCTCAATCGCCCTAGTAAAGATATAGAAGTTGCAAAAGCAGAAGCTATGAGGTTTGGTCTTCAATTAAGATCAAAAGAAAACTTTTAAAAGCTTATCTTAGAATCAGATGCATTGAATGTGGTAAATCTTGTTAAAGGCCAAATATCTTCCCTTAAGAAGATTAATTGGATTGTCTAGGATATTAGCATCTTATGCTTAGTTTTGATCAAATTTAAATTTCCTATGTTCCTAGAGCTAAAAATATATTGGCTCACAAGTTAAACAAATTAACTTTAAAGCTCTTTGATGTAAGGAATTGGCATGATCAATTTCCCGTTGACTGTCATTGATAATGCAAAGTTTCTTTAAAAAAAAAGTAATTAGTGAGTTCAAACACCTAAAAATACAAAAACATATTTCATAGACACATTTCACTTCAAGAGCTTTTTTTTATAAACACATTTCATTTAGAAAAAGCTCACTTTCATAAACACATGTATGTTTATGTATGTCCATGCTTAATGCTCACAATCATAAAATTATACAATCTGCATTTTTATATAAAACAAATACTTGGCATAATATAAACACATTTCAAATAATATATATAACATTATGCCCAAACAATATTGTGTTTATTGCGATTCCAGTAAAAATCTAGTATACTTACCTCTCAATACTTTTGATACACAAGTCTAAATTTTTTTTAAAATATTAATGGAGATTTATCCTTTTATAAGCATCGCTATTCACATAAAACACTTTAAATAGCTCACAAAGTTACACAAATTACACTTATCACATCAAGTTGGTTTAATGATTGATTTCTCAAAACCTGTCAATTCTGACCATTTACACTTAACAAAATTTTCTTATACATCAAGTGATGTCCAATTACTCCAAAATCAGAATATGTCATTCTTGACTTATATATTCTTCTTATAAATGGTTATATCATAATTCCTATAAAATATTTTTCATAAACATCATTAAATCCAAATTATTATCCTGACAGAATTAAGACATTTACTAAACAGTATTTAATTTACCAATTTTATAAAACCGCATACCAACTCAAAAATCATGAACTTATAATAGAGTTAATCTTGACACATATCTCAATCCATGATAAATATTTCAAGCCTAAATATGTACAAAATAGTTTTAAACAATTTTATTCCATAGCTTTAAAAATTTGTTAATCAAATTACTGTAGTAAGATGACATACTTTAAAAAATCAAAATAATTTTAGAACAATGATTTAAATGTTAAATTTGGATATGTTATACTAGACATGTAAAAGTATCATATTCCAGAAAATTATAATTTATGAAGATCATTTAATAGATCAAAATCAGTTTGTCATATGCTCATATTGCAAAAACAGAGGATTTTTAGAATTCTAAGGTCATTTTTATAAATTCACTAAAAATCAATTTTACAGAATTTATAAACAATTAAATATTTTACATCATCATAAACATATCTAGTTTCATATTCGCAAATATTTTAATTCATCATAAACATGTCTAGTTTCATTTTCACAAATATCAAAACCAAAATCAGAGTACAAAAATTTACAAAATTCTCGGATCAAAATACTGTCATATAGAAATTCTTCAATCTATCATGATTCATCATTTTGTCCACATCATCACCAATTCTAAATATATCTCACAAAATTAACATCAATCTCCAATTTAGTATATTTTCAAAAATCAAAATCCGATAAAAATTATATAATAACCTCAAATAATAGGAAAAGGGGGTAAGAAATACCTATTATGATCTTGGGAGTCCTTAAAACACCAATTTCCTCTTCAATTTTCCCTTATTCTTCTTCTTTCTCTTTCTCTCTAATGGTAAAGGATGGATAACAAAATAATGGGTTAGGGTTAAAAAATGGTCCTTTTATATTATTAAGCTAATTTTTATTATTTACAAATTAGCCCATAAACTTTTTAAGTATTACAATTTGATCTTTAAAATATTTAAAATCTTTGCAAATAAATCAAATACTAATAATAGACCTAAATCTGTACAAACAATACTAATAACAGTATATAAATCAAGTATCACCCATTTACAAATAAAATATGATATATATATATATATATATATAATCTTACTTATTGTGGAAGTGATTATTACGATTCTCCCTTCTTTATAAGAATTTTATCTTTAAAATTCATGGCTTAACCAAATAGATGGAGGTACTTTGATCTCGTTTTCTTTTTTTGTTCTCAAGTTGCTTATTTAATTGCATGATTTCTCCATAAAATCTTTACCAAAGCATTCTTTTTTATACATAGAATTTTTTTCTTATGGTCTAAAATCCTAATGGGAACTTCTTCATAGTGAGACCATCCCTAAGTTGATGTAGCTCATAACTTAATACATACGAGGAGTTCAAAACATATTTTCACAGCATGAACACATGGAACACATTATGAGCTCCCAATAACTATGAAGGAAGGACAAGTCTATAAGCCACATCAACCATCCTTTTAAGAATTTCAAATGGACCAATAAATCTTGGGCTCAACTTTCCTTTCTTACCAAACCTCATGACTCTTTTCATTGGGGTAACCTTAAGAAACACTTTATCACCCACCCTAAAATATAAATCTTTCTTTCAATTGTCTACTTTGAACCACTTTCTTTTATATTAGGCTTCATATGGGGCCATATCAATAGTTGATTGATAACTATTGCTGTATGCAAACTCTACAAATGGAAGGTGTTTGTCTTAACTACCTTTAAAGTCTAACACACATGCCTTTAATGGATTTTTTAGAATTTGAATGACCCTTTTAAATTGGCAATCAGTCTGTTTATAGAATGTAGTGCTAAAGTTCAACTTTGTGCCCATAGTTTTATGTAGACTCTTCTAAAAGATTGATGTAAATCAATGATCTATATCAAATATAATTGAAACAGGCGTTCCATAAAGTCTCAAATCTCATCAACATACAATTGGGCATATTTGTCCATGGAATTAGTAGTACACACTGGAATAAAATGTGTTGATTTCATTAGTTTATCAACAATCACTCATATGGTATTGTATCCCTTGTGTACTTGGTAATCCAACCACAAAATTCATAGCTATGTGTTCCCATTTTCATTCTAGTACCAACAAATATTTTAGTAATCCAGAGGGTCTTTGATGCTTTGTCTTGACTTGTTGACATGTCAAATATTACTCTATAAATTGTGCAATCTCTCTTTTCATATTAACCCACCAATAGATATCTCATAGATCTCGATACATTTTGGTACCTCTTGGATGGATAGTATATGATGAACTACAAACTTTATTCAAGATCTTATTTTTCAGCTTATAATTATTAAGCACACAAAATTGAGGGTATTACTAAAATTAAGTCAAACCTTAAAAATATTCATGATAATATACTTTAATTATTAAAATTTTCACATACATGGCATATATTTAATAGAAAGAAAACAATTCAAGAAAAGGTCTAGATTATATACTAAAAGTACTAATATACCAATTAAATTGTCAGGTACATAATTATATTGTAAAATTTATCAAATAAATTAATAATTACAATTAATAAATATACATGTTATAACAGTACACATTATAATAGTAATTGAAACACTCTAATCATAACTTTCGTGTTCACTTATTTTTTTGTCCTCGCATCACTTGCTCAAATAGATTAAAGTGCCTTCTATTTTTTTTTATAAAAAAAAAATACTCCGACACTTAAATTAATATTTAAAAAAAAGAAAGTGCTATGTGTAGTGGACTGTATAAATAAATAAATATATATATAAAGTAATATATTACTATAAATGCCTTATGATTATTCTCTAAAAAAAAAAATTGATATCTGCTTTATTTAGAGAATCAATAATTTTATAACCTTTCAAAGTATAATAGCATACATGTGCAGTTTAATTTAATAATAAATTCAAGTTTTCTTTAAGAACATCGTTCCGTTATTAATTGATAAAAAGATTTTACTAAAAATCATTTAACTTTTGAAAAACTCATTCTTTATGTTTAAATAAAATTAACAATTGAAATCATATTCAAATTCATAATATTTAATCTCTTCTCATTTATCCACAATATCTATAACTCATTTATGGAGAGTGCGAGATGAGGAAACAGTTACCTGTTTACAAGGTAAAATGGCCTCCCACTTTAAATTCTTTGGATTTGTTTCTGAATTTTTTTAATTAAATAGAAAAATTGGATCGCTAATGCATTGGACCGGTCGGAAATGAGCACAACAATAATAAATGGTTATATTACCTTCCATATATAATAATAGATTTTCTCATTTTGGAAAGTAATTAAGAATTTCTCGACTTCTCTACAAATTTACGTCGGTCAGTTTCACCGCTTGTGATTTTGCATTTGAAGACAGAATGCCGACTCTTAAATTAAAATCACAAATCCTCCAAAATGTGTTGAGTTATAAAAAATGAGAAAGACACCGACTTATTCACTTAACAATTATGTTAATGAGTCACTCTCTCTAAGTCTCACACAAGATTATTTATTTATAGTGAATTTTGGCCGTTAATTTATGGCCGTCATTAATATAAAAGAAATCATTTGGTTAAAATATTTCCTTCAACTATTGTCGGACTGGCTATCTCCATTATAGGTCAATTGTCCTCCGAATTGTTTTATTATAGGTTTTACATTTTTGTTTCAATATGTCGCCATAACAGACAAATAATTTATCATTGCTCCCACAACTTAATTAAAATTGTGCATTATGAAATGTTAAATGGGTGTAGGTGTCGGTAAGTATAACTAATTTATTAAAATTAATTAAAAAAAAAACATCATCTTTTTCTGTTGTACCTATAAGAAGATAGCTACGGATTTAGTTTATTAATTAATTTATTAAGAAAACGAAAAATTGGTGTAGACTTTGATTAGATGACTCACTTGGCAAGTTTTTTTTTTTTTTTGAAGACCGACTTGGCAAGTTTATTAAAAAGCAGATTGTTTTTTTAAAAATTTAAATAATGGTATATATGTATTTTTTTAAAAAGAAATAATGGTATATATGTATTGATTCCCATGGTTATATGCATAATAATAATAATAATAATAATAATAATAATAATAATAATAATAATAATAATAAAATGACATCAATAACCCACTTAATTTAATTAAATTACTAAAAAAAATTCGAAAATCAATATCATTTTCACTTGAGATGTATAAACTTTATTCAACCGTATACGTTACCGAGAAATTATAATTATTTGGCTTTCAAATTCATATTTTTATATTTTTTTAATAACTAAATATTGTTTACCAAAAAAAAAAAGAAAAATTTATGAAGTAAGAGATGAAATAATATTAACGGATGATAATCTCTTTTTGAAAAATTGATGTTTTAACTTAATCTCCTCTTACTCTCATCAAATTCGATCGGATTATTTTATAATAATGAAAGTTTTTAATCGTATTACTAATGAGATGATTTATATTTATTAAATTTAAATTTTTTAATTTAATTTAACAATCTAAATTATTTTTAATATTATAATGTAATTATAATTTCAATATCCTAGAATGACATAATCGGATAAGGATAAGGATTTATTTGAGGTTCACATTCTTTTAACTTTCCAAGTCCCAAAAACATTCTCTTCTTTTTTTTTTTAATTACATAAAACAAACCTAGCCCGCCACGTCAATAGAGTTTTAAGGTTATAAATTTTTCTCATGCAAAAAAATAGTTATCCCGAGTAAGTTCATGAGACTTGGAACGGGAATAGAACTCCAATCTGTTCGGGTTCAGCACAAGAGGCATATCCCAATATAAATACAATTAATTACACATAGTTTGATTTTAGCGATTAGTTTCTTTCGTGTGAGCAAGTGACTTTTCTTTCATCACTGGCAAGAGGGGTTTCTTGTTCTGATCATGGAGATGGTTATGGTCAGATTTTCAGCGCCGGCGGCGGCGGCGGAAGTGGTGAGTGGACAAGTCGATTTATGAAGCAAGTTTCTTCTTCTTACGTTTCTTTGGCGGTGGCTTCTTCTTTGGATGAATCAACAGAGGCTTGTTCGCATCATAATACGAACAATATGTTTTATGGAATAGAAGATATTGAAGACACAAGAGATTTTTTATACAAGGAAGATTTGCTGGAGAGTTACAGAAGGGAAAGAGCTATGAAGTCCTTCAAGAAAGTTCAGAAAAGATCGTCGTCAGTGATTCGGTGTTTAGAGTTCTTAAAGCTCTTATGCTGCTTTAATAGATGTTGATGATGTTAGAGTTGTCATCGGCGACTCGGCTTTGAGTTCTTAAAGCTCGTATACATCTTTAATGGATGTTGAGTTGACCAGGAGAGGACGTGTATATTGTCTCTGCAACATTTTATTTTATGTTCTTTTAACTTGCTCTTATTATTGTAAAATCTGATAATGAAGAAGCTTTCCCTTAGTTTTTAAGCGTTTTAGTTTACCACTTTCGGAGACATCTCAAGAGTTGAACTGACACCTATTGCCGCTCAGCAGTCTCAGGTTTTGGCCATTTTAAAACTGGATATTGTTTTTGTTTGTATACATCATTGCATCAATCATTATGAAAAGCTGATGACAAACAGCAGTAATTTTTTAAAGAGTTCTCAACTATTTTATGGGAATATATATGCCTAAAAGTATGTGACTATGTGAGACAGGAATTGGCTGCATCCCATAACAAAATAAACTGAATATAGATTCAAAGATTAACTTATTGATATAATAACAATTAAGTTACAAAATACAACAAATAATCGTTGCCATACTATACCTCCAAGAACTCTATGTACCAAGGGCGTGATCTGATTGTTGTTAGACTTTTGTGTTATGTTACCATCCAAGTTTGACCTTATCTTATTTTTGTGTGTTGTTAGACTTTTGTGCTATGTTATTATTCAAGTTTGACCTTACCTTACTTTTGTGCTATGTTACAATCCAAGTTCGATGCTACTTTACTATAAGAGGGGCCATGTTGCCCGTTAAATTTGACTCGGGAGAGGTAAGAGAGTAAAAACTTACATGCCTCCCGAGAAAGAACTACTTAACTAATATACAAACTAAAGAATGAAAACAATAACCCATAACCCGATTCATCAATTATTAATGTTATATAAATTAAGTTGTATTGGATGTGGATACTGCGACCATCGTGCCATGTTAAAACCATCTTGACCCTTGATCTCAGATGTGGGTGCGAAGTTGTCATCCGAAGAACTTATGTAGTAACAATTTATCCATAACCGGTAATAATAAATATTTATATATATAAATATACATATTTTATTTGTATGTGGGTGATACTTGATTTATGTATTATTATTAGTAGTGTTTGTATAGATTAAGGGCCTACTATTAGTATTGAATTTATTTGCAAGACTTTAGATTTATTTTAGGGACCAAATTGTAATACTTTGAAAGTTTTGAGGGCTAATTCGTAAATACAAAAATAGCCTCTTAGTATAAAAATACACATTTGAAATCCTAATTCACTCATTTTGGTCGAGTCACCTCTTTTAGAGTGAGAAAAGAGAGAAAGAAAGGGGAGAGAAACAGAAGAAGAAAAAGAAAGTTGAAATTTAAGCTTTAAGAGATATATTATAACTCTTTCTTAGGTTCTTGGTGCTAATTTAGTTAATTCCTTTAAATTTTAATTTCTGAAAATATGTACAATTGAGAATTTGATGTGAATTTTGTAAGATATTGTGAGAATTGATGATGATTTATGTAGATAGCTTGATAAAACATGATGACTTGTAGGATTTCTTCTTGATAGTCTCTTGATCCGAAAATTTTACAAATTGTTATACTTTGATTCTGGTTTTGGATGTTGAGTATATGAAATTGGACATGTCTAGAATCATTTGAAACTTTGAATCGATTGAAAATTTCAGAAATTGAATTTGTAGTGAATTTACTAAAATGACCCTGAAATTCTAGAAATTTTCTGTGTTAATAGTATGATACAGTGACAAACAATTTTTGATCTGCTGAATGATCTTTAAAAATTACGAATTTATGAAAAATGATAAGTTTATATGTCTAATATAATATACTCAGAACCGAGATTTTAGATCAATGTGATTAAATTTTTATGATTTTCTAAAGAGTGTCAGCTCATTCCAGTATTTGATTAATAAAATTTTAAAGCTATAAAATAAAATAGTTTTAAAATAATTTTGTCAGTAATTTTGAAGTAAAATATTTATCATGGATTGAGATATGTGTCAAGAGTAATTCTATAGTAGTTTTATAATTTTTTTCTTAGTATATAATTTTATAAAATTAGGAGATTAAATACTGTTTAGTAAATATCTTAATCCTATCAAGATAATAGTTTGGATTTGATGGTGTTTATAGAATGGATTGTGTAGGAATTATGATATAATATTCATACATAAGAAGGATATATGAGTCCAAAATGATATATACTAATTTTGGAGTAATTAGACATCATTTGATGTATAAAATTTTTTTGTTAAGTGTAAGTGGTCAGAATGATAGATTTTGAGAAACCAAGTAATTATACAAATTCAATGTGATAAGTGCAATATGTATAATTTTGTAAACTATTTAAAGTATTTTGTATGAATATTAAGGCTCATAAAAGGATTAATCTCAATTGATAGGTTAAGGAGATTTAAGCCTTGTAGCTGAAAGTACTAAGAGGTAAGTATACTAGATTTTTTACTGAAATCACAATAAACATAGTAATTGTTATGTATGATTTTGTAAATGTGGTTAAGAATATATTTATGTTATGTCAAAGTATATTTTGATATGAAATGTGAAGACATGTGTTTATGAATGTGAGTATGGACATACATGACATATATGTGTTTTTGAAAGTGAGCTTTCAAAATGAAATGTGTTTAACAAAGAGAGCTTTGGAAGTATAATATATTAATGAGAAACATTTTGTGTTTTGAGGATGTTGGAACTCACTGTTGACTTAGTAGGCATTTTATGTAATTTATGGAGCCTTTATGTATGGCATTTTCTTCGGGATTGGTATATGTTATGTGTTTCGTATATAGAGAGGATTCTATTGGTACCTAAACGAAGAGTGAGTCATCACATTTGTGTAGTGGTGTATAGGTGCATGTGAGAGGACTCATCGATAATCAGGGTGAGGGTTTGGCTTTTATCTTCGGGTATGAGCATTATATATGTGTAATTTAAAACCTCACTTGTACTATTCCTCTCATACGGTATGTCATCTACGAGTGACATTTGGCTCATTATGTGATATATGATATGAAAGTCCTACTAAGTAGTAGTTGAGTAATGGTATTCCTATTATATATTTTAAAAGAATGTATAAGCGCTTACCTGACATGTGATTTGATAAGATTATGATTTTGATTTATCACAGCATATCATACACATGCATTGTGTACATATATGTATTTGTATTTGATAAATGAAAAACTAGTAGGCTTACTGAGTTTTATACTCATTATAGTTTATGGTGATTTCAGGTAAATAAGGTACATGTGTGCTTAGCAGATTTGGTAAGGCTTCTGCTGTCCCTTGGGTTCTTTAAGTTGCTAGGTTGCTGAGTGTTTTATTTGGGGATACGTGGTTTAAAATATTTGATTTGTCCCTATTGAATAAATACTTATGTATTATTTTATTGAGTGTGGTTATGGGTTGATTTTAAGTAAGAATTTACAATGAATATATTTTAGGCTTCCAGTAACAAAGTTGCTATTGGTGATGTAGTAGAGTGTTAATCTCTGAGAAAACTCTGCGTATCTCTGGTTTACTAATTGTCCAAGTCATAATTCAATTGTTATAATTCTGAAAAATTGAAATGAATATTTAAATATTGTCAATAAATGTTTATGTTTATATTTTAGGTTATGGGTTGATTTTAGTGTTGAATTTACTAGCAACTTGCTAAGGATTCTTATGTTGAATTAAAGTTTAAAATTTTATGTAATATTATTTATGAGTGCACATTATTGAATGAATATAAGTTTTGTCGTATGTCAGATCTTTTAGATCTGAGGCATGACAACTTAACTGTCAATAAAGCTGGAGTATTTTTTTGACAAGAAAATGCCAAAAATATATATATATATATATATATCATCAAACAATATTGCCTTCTTTAAGCTCACTCATTTCTTTCGTTGAAGCGGAAGTACACAAACAAACAATATCACCCAAGTAAATAGTGCAGAACAAGTAATTAAGAATTAAAGAGAGAAAGGTAGAAGAAGAATACACAAAATTTACATGATTCGGCAACTTGCCTACATCCACGGCAGATTAAGATCACTCTTCTTATTATTAGATCACAAAGCACTCACAAAGTACGCCTTTTACAAGAAAGACTCACAAAGAAACACACTCTCTTGCAACCTAGAGATTTTCTCTCACTAAAAATCACAAAATATGTTTGATCACAAAGATCTCACTTCAATTTCATTAAGATGTGTTTACAAGTTAATAGAGAGTCTTTATATAGGCTTTAGGACGTCATAGGTTTACCCTAAATGTGTGGGAGTCGTATTAGGGAGTTTTGAAGCAAGTGGAAGACGAAACAACTCTCAACAAAACGGGAAACTATTCCTGCACCTAGTGCCGCGACGCTCAGCACCTCATCACCATGGCGCTCAGGTTCTGTTCTGGGCGTCGCGGCACCCAGTACTCCACGCCTGGGCACCGCACCTTCGTCTTTCATCTATTTTCACGTTCATCTTCGATCCTCGTGTACCCTACGTACTTGGCTTACTCTCTAAATCACATCTCGATGATTTTTAATCAATATTCTCATAAATACCCTCATTGATTCAAAATTATCCACAAAGTAACTTGATCTCTCATTTTTACATCTTTGGTTACCCTCACAAAGTAGTGACTCCGGTTAAGTTCTTGCATAGGATGAACTTAACTGAGGGCAGTGATTTGGTTAACATGTTAGTAAGGTTTTTAGATGACGCTATCTTCGTTAGACTAACTTTACAACTTTGAAAAATCTCTCAAATGTAATAGAGCCGCACATCAATGTGTTTCGACCTTTTGTGGAACATTTGATACTTGCTTAGATGTATAGAACTTTGGCTGTCACAATACACATCGGTGTTAACATTTTCATTAGCCAATACCTTCACTCATATGCCTTTCAACCACACGGCCACCTTAATAGCTTCACCAATAGTTATATACTCCGTCTGTGTGGTAGATAATGCAACTACATGTTGTAGAACTGATCTTCAACATACATTTCACCTAAATACTGTGAATACGTATCCCGTCAATAATATTCTCTTGTCTAGATCACCTGCATAATCTAAGTCTACGTACCATCTTACCATTTCATTGTTGTCCTCATCCCTCTTACACATCAACCCGTAATTCGACATCTCCTTGAGATATCTCAAAATTCACTTCACTGTAAGCTAGTACTCTTTACCTGGATTTGTCATGTATCTACTTACCACACTCATAGTCTGTGCTATGTCTGGTCTTGTGCAAACTATTGCATACATGATGCTCCCCATAGCGCTTGCATACGGTACTTTACTCATCTGTAGTTTCTCTTCTTTGGATGTCAGTGACTATGCTACTAAAAGTCTGAAATGCATGGCCAAAGAAGTTGAGACAGCCTTTGCGTTGGGTATACCAAAATTCTCTAGAATTTTGAGTATATATCGTTGTTGGGATAAGAAGATAATATCTCTTATTTCCCTTACAATATCTATACCCAATATTATCTTCGTTGCTCTCAAATCCTTCAACTCAAACTCGCCACTCAACTACGTTTTGAGCTTTTGTATTTCTTTCATATTTTTACATACGATCAACATATCATCGACATATAGAAGCAAATACATCATCCCATAACTTATGTTCTTGAAGTATATGCATCTATCATACTTGCTCCTACTAAAACCATAAGTCATCATAAACTCATCAAATCTTCTATACCACTGTCTAGGTGATTGTTTTAACCCACATAATGATTTCTTTAACAAATAAGCATGATATTCTTTCCTGGGCTCCTCGAACCCTCGCGGTTGTGCCATGTATATTGTCTCTTCAAGCTCTCCATATATAAAAGCTGTCTATACATCCATCTGTTCTAGATGTAAATCAAGATTTACACACATGCCTAACAAAATCCTAATAAATGTGTGCTTGACGACTAGAGAGAAAATCTCATGAAAGTCAACTCCCTCTCTCTGAGTAAAATCTTGTGCAACTAACCTAGCCTTAAATCTCGTAGGCTCTATCCCCGGTATCCTCTCCTTCACCTTATACGCCTACTTGTACCCAACTAATTTCTTTTGAGGTCTCTCCACCAACTTTCAGGTATTGTTCTTCTTCCATGGCCTGTTGTCATTCTTTCTTGTTTACACTCTTCATAGCCTCACCATATGTTCTAGGTTCATCATACTTAATAGCGTAAGCAGAATTAAAAGTATGAGCAACTAGATCTGCTTGTGTATACTTAATTGGTGGGTTTATCGTTCTCTTTAGCCGATCTCTAGTTAGCTGGTACTCTTTAAGTTCCATCTCAGAAGTCCTAGTCTTTCTTTGGATAGACTTAGAGGAACTCGCTAGTGTTCTTGGTTCTTTTTCAAGGATCTCCTTGTTGAAGTACTGATCTGGGGGCATATCAGATCTACTTTCAGTTTCCACTTCAACTTATATTGGCTCGGGTGCTGAGTCTTCCTTGGACATAGGTTCTTCTTTCTCATCTTCTTAGGAGGCTTTCAGCATCGTCGTCTCATCAAATGCCACATCATGGCTTATGATACTCCTTGGTGGTGTTAAGTCTTTACACCATACCTTGTATTCTTTCACTCCTTCGGGATATCCTATGAATACCCATTTGATAGCTCTAGGTTCTAACTTTCCCTCCTTAACATGTATAAAAGCAAGGCAACCAAATATTCTGAGGTGGTCATACTTAGGAGAATTGCCAGACCATTTTTCTTCTGGCGTCTTGAAGTCAATTGCTGAAGAGGGACTTCTATTAATCAAATAAGCTACAGTCACTACACCTTCTTCCTAAAATGCCTTGGACATCTTTGCATTGGTAAGCATGCATCTAACCCTTTCAAGTAGGGTTCTATTCATCATCTCAGCTATCCCATTCTACTGTAGTGTTAATCTTACCATTCTATTCCTTGCTATCTCATGCTTGGCACAAAATTCATCAAACTCTCTATTGCAAAACTCGAGGTCATTATCAGTTATCAACCTCTTCACTCTTTTGCCAGTCTGATTTTTGACAAGAGCCTTTCAAGTCTTGAACGCATCAAATGCTTAATCCTTACTCTTAAACACATAGACCTATAGCTTCTTTAAATAGTCATCAATTAAACTAAAAAAATACCTGACACCACCACGAGTAGTTGTCTGAGCTGGTCTCCAATGATTCGAGTATATGTAGTTAAGAGTCCCATTAGTCTTGTGTTTACTGATACTAAACCTCACCCTATGTGCTTTCCCAAGTACATAATGTTCATAAAACTCCAATGGGTAGAACTTATCCTCACCAAACGTCTTCTGACTAAATAACTCCTTTAGGTTTCTCTTGCCTAGGTGTGCTAATCTAAAATGTCACAACTTGATTTGCATAATCTCATCATTAACAGAGAATAATGCAGAACCACTCATAACTTCACCCTTAAGCACATAAATGCCTTTGTACTTCTCTCATTTCATTATCACCATTGAACCTTTCAACACTCTCAAAACCCCTCCGTCGATCTTGATTGCACACCCATTTTGATCTAAGGTCCTTAGTAAGATCAACTTCCTCTTGAGGTCAGAAATATACCTAACATCTGTTAACTCTCTCACTCGCTCATCATACAGCCTAAGTTTAACACTACCAATTCGCATCATTTGACATGCAATGTCATTATCCATTAACACCTTACCATTACTAATAGGCTGAAAATTTACAAACCAAGACTTGTGCGGGCACATGTGAAAAGTACAACCATAATTAAGAACACATTATTTAGCATTCTTACCATCAATAGTGACGGGTGTCTCTGCGCTGTCATAGCTACCATTATAAGCTAGGGTAGCATTTGCTTTCTTCTTGTCTTGTGCTTTTTTATTTGGATAGTCTTTTATGAAGTGCCCATCTTTCTTGTAGTAATAGCACTTCCTAGGAGTCCTGAACTTCGATCTTGAGCCTTTTTTTCCTTCCATCTCTATATGACGGCCTTCCTCTTACAGATAGACTTTCTACATTGCTCTCGATCTGCTTCCCTAATAACTTTGAGTTTAATGATGATTTCACATCGCTCATCGTTAAACTCCCTTTGCCGTAGAATAACATATTAACAAAGCTCTCATAACTCTTGGGGACATATTAACAAAGCTCTCATAACTCTTGGGGAGTGAACTCAGCAGGATAATTGCTCTATCTTCATATTGTATCTTGATGTTGGTAGACTCAAGATCAAGAATAATCTTATTGAAGGTGTCTATATGATTTTTCATTGGCGTTCCCTCTGACATGGACAGCTGATACAACTTTTTCTTTATATACAATTTTTTGGCCAACGATTTTCGCATATAAAGCGAGTCAAACTTCTTCCAAAGACCAATCATCGTCATCTCACCTGTTACTTCCCTCAATACTTTATTGCTTAATGATAGAACAATTGGTTGTGAGCTCTTTCTTGAATATCCCTTCTTTCTGCTTTAACCTTAGATGACTCTGGCGTATTCTCTTCTTCACTAGATAGAGCTGCAGTCTCCTCTAATGTTGAGCCTAGCCTTTGACTTACCAACGACGCCTTTGCCTTCATCTTCCACAGATTGAAGTCATTTGTACCGTTGAATTTCTCTACCTCATATTTGGGTGTGGTCATGTCTGCTTAGAACCAAACTCTGATACCAATTTATTGAAACAAAAGGTCACAAACAAGCAATATCACCCAAATAAATAGTGTAGAACAAATAATTAAGGAATTAAAGTGAGAAAGGTAGAAGAAGAACACACAGAAAATTTACGTGGTTCGGCAACTTGTCTACATTCACGGCAGATCAAGATCACTTTTATTATTATTAGATCACAAAGCACTGACAAAGTACGTTTTTTACAATAAAGACTCACAAAGAAACACTTCTCTTGTAACTTAGGGATTTTTTCTCACTAAGAATTATAAAGTATGTTTGATCACAAATATCTCACTTCAATTTCACTAAGATGTGTTTGCAAACCAATAGAGAGCCTTTATATAGGCTTTAAGACGTCATAAGTTTACCTTAAACGTGTGAGAGTTGTATCAGGAAGTCCTAAAGCAAGTGAAAAACAAAACAAGTCTAAACAAAATGGGAAATTGTTCCCGCGCCCAGTGTCACAACGCTCCACACCTCATTGCCGCGGTGCTGGTGCGCCCGCCTGGGCACCACAGCACTTAGGTTCTGTTCTGGGCACCGCGGCGCACCTTCATCTTTCGCCTTCTTTCGCATCCGTCTTCGATCCTCGCATATCCTACACACTTGGCTTACTCTGCAAATCATATCCCAATAATTTTTAATCAATATTCTCACACTTATGTTCCAACTCAGTTACTTCCTTTAACTTATCGTCGGTTTTCATGTTGTTCTGCATTTCAAGAAGCTTCTGTTGTTCCCCTTCACTCTGTAGTGCTTAATTTGGTTTCTTTCACAGCCTTGGGTTTATTTCTCGCAGACTGCTGATACATAACCCCACCAAGCATACAAATCAAAAGGCCAACTGTTCCCACCCATGTTGAATGTTTTTCCCAAATAATCAAGTTAACCACCACTGTCATTAACTTATATGTTCACCATACCGAGAATTGTAAAGCCTGTTGCAGAAATTACCCTTCGACTAGAGAACTGAGAACCCAAACAAAGAGATGCCTTAGCCAAATACACATGATAATCCCAATGGAAAAACCATACCAAAAGAATACAAGTCTGATTCATCCGTGATTTCATGCTTTATTTTCTTCAATTGGCCCTTATAAGTAGCTCAAAGGAAACAGTAGGAGAGCCTCGAGATTATTGTACAAAACAAGACTCCATGCATTTAAACCAATTGTCATTACCACATGCTTTATGCAAACAAAGTCAACAGTCATGCTACCAGATAAGACAGAGCCCAGCTATACGCCGTAACTGTGAACCGGTAATCTGTTAGAACATAAATAACACTTCCACCAAATATTGTAGCAAGTGACATCCCTGTCCTCATTGATGGCCATGGTTGATGCAAAAAAGAGTCTCTCCTATTGCTACGAAGATGGGAACTGCTGGGCGAAAGACGATGAAAGTGTCAACATATGGCATGGAGGTGCAGCTCACTGTTGGTAAACAGCGAGAGGTAAAATATGATTGCTGCAGGTAGAAACCGCCACATTGTCAGAAGGTCAAGTGCATCATGCTCAACGAACTTGAAGTAACCACAAAGGAAGACACCAGCTGCACTTGTGAAATACTATAAGGCAGTTAGTGGCCCCGGATACGGAAATTTCATGACAGCCCATTTATCGATAACAGATCGCAGAAAGGATGAGATGCAATACCCGGCAACCGAGGCTTGGTAGAGTAAAATATTGTACCTGGTCAGTTGTGTTGTGTTTACTAGAAGGAGAAGGGCATTCTGAACCGTTTGGAATTTTGCCAACTGGTGGATTCTCCTCACCATTAGACATCTACAGCAAAACCAAAACTTTGCATTTGTATCAACTTTGCAACAAAATAGAAAAATTCTTATGTCCTCTAGAATATATAAAAATTAGAACAACTTATGTATTACTAATTAATAATTACTACATGTTAGATCGTTGTAGTTAATTTTTTAAATAGTATTAATAGTGTAATTATAAAGTACTAATTAATGTTAAATATATCAAATACTACATTAATTAAAATATAAAATTTATATCACAATTTTAGAAGTCTAACATATAAAGCAAAGATTTGCTTCTGACAAAGGTAATAATATAACCCAAAAACATAAAGATTTCTAGATTTTTTTTTTTTGGACAAACAAAGATTTCTAGATATTGAGCCAAACATTCCTACACTTGTAAATAAATCAAACGGAATACATCCATTGCTTGGGTGCTATCTCAATATAGAGAAGGATTTCAGTTTTAGAATTTTGAAGTTTATAGATAATCAAACCATACTTGCAAGAAAATCCTTCTACAAAAAAATTATAATAAAAATACAAAGAGTTCCAACATATATATTCTAACTCTCCTTGGCTAATTTGTGAATAAACACCATAGGTCACAACCCATAGGAAAACAAGTACAAATACACCTCCTTACTTATAGAATGCAGCAAACTCAATCATGTGATACACGGTTGAATCAAACCTCAGTAAAAAAGCATCCAGTATAAGAAATCATAAATTTGACAAAATCCTCCACTGTTTAGCATCGTTCTACTTCTAGGTAATTAAGCATCTTATTAAAAGCCTATAATAAAAGAAACAACCAAAATGCACTTTGAGAGCTTGTCCCAACAGCCAACACTTTTTACTAAGTGTGCCTCCCAATCTATGGTCGGGGTTCGAGCTTTAACAAATGCTAGGATTGTATTATAAATTTTCTCTTTTTTGTGAGGTGCTCTCCCTTTCTTGCAGGGAGTCCTTCCTCTCATTATTCTTATTATTGTGTACGTCTCCTTGTCATGTGAGTGTATCTCCAAACATGCTTCAAAGTGAAAGTGATGTAGTGTCTTATTTCAGTTTCTCCTAATATACTATCAGATGTTAAAAAAAAAAATACCAACGATCACCCCTTTCTCCATTAACATAAAGACACAAATTCTTTAGAGTTGAATCACGTGGTGGCGGAAGCAAAATAAGGGCATTGCAAAGAATTACATTAAGGCGCATCAAGCCAAAAGTATTAACTAGCAATATTTTTAGGCAAACCACAAATGAGAAAGCAAAATTCTCATATCAGAAAAGAAAAAATCGACCAACAGGCGGGGCATAAAAGCATATTCCAAACCCAAAAAAAAAAGTTAGTAGAAAAGCATTGAAGTTTATGCAATGATTTTTTAGAGAGTAAATTATTTATTCTCTAAACCGTTAGAAAATCTTAAAATGATGAAAATCTTGTGATACAAATTCAGTAAAAATCAATTACAATCAGTAATACATTTGCATTTACAGGTTCTCTAAATCGCAATTTGACATTTTAGATTTCGAACATAACCGAATCATAATAAAATGTATTTTGTTTATTAACTATATAAATACATGATAATATGATAATCAAACAATCTCGTTTTTTCCTTTACACAAGGTAATTAATTTGTTAGAAAAGCACTAAACTGAATGTGCAAACACAAGAATGCACTCGCGTTCTTGTAAATAAAAACCAATTTCTTGATCAAATGGCCACAAGAATAACACAATTTTTTTATTAAAAAAAAGACCCTTCATTCTTTTACTTTTTAATAAAAAAAAAGACCCTTCATTTATATGAATCAAATCCTTAACACTTCTTAAAATGACTAAAACTCTTTTTATGTTTTTCCCTTTATCGAAACAAAATCTAAGAGTTTTAGTCATTTTAAGTCAATATTTTGAATGGCTCGACCTAAATATTGACGTAAGAGTCTTTCAATCTAAAGTTCATAAAGGTCTCGATGTCCCACTATCCTAATAAAAATACTCTTTCTTATATTATATTAATAATAGAACTTGAACCTATTTGTAACTTATATTAACTTATATACTCTTATATTGTAATTATTAAATCTAACATTTTAAGGGTACTTTCTTCATTAAATAGGTTTAGTAACTTACATTTTACAAATGGAGTAAAGTATGTATGATTTGAGAAAGTGTAGAAAACTAAGGCGACTATGTTAGTTATTTATTTAATTTTTTTTAAAGACATGCCTCTATGTTTTTTTTTTAAAGATAAACTCGACAAAGCGAAAAATTTATTAATGAAATAATAATGAAAGAGTTACAAAGAATAGAGGGCTAAAAGCACCTTACCCTTAAAACCAAAATCAAAGAAAGAGGCCAATAAGAGGATAAGGGTAAAACCTACTTAAAAATTTAATATTAATAGAATCTATAAGTAAACATTCCATTTGCATCCTTAAAGAGCATAGAGCTAATATCCATAAGAGGTTATAACTACCATGTAAATTCATCAAATTATAGCCTGAGGTTCGCTAATTTATCTGCCACTGTATTGTTCACTTAAAAGTATAATTAAATCTAAATTGTAAGCGATCAATATAATCCTTGCAACGTTGTCATCTATTATAAAGTTTTCAAGAAGGACATAATGTAGGCTTAGAAAGAAGACAGAAGACTAAAATAGAATCAAACTCTAAAATTACCTTATGCCATCCACGAGCAATAGCAATCTCCAAAGCTAAGATAACCCCATTATTTCTGCAAAGTAAGCTATCTCAATTTCTAATGGACAGGAGAAGCCTCATAAAAAAGAACTTACCTCATCCCTGAAGACTCATCCACAAGCAACCATACATGGGTTACCTTTTGAAAGTCCATCTGTGTTAATCTTGATCTACCTATGAGGAGAAAATTTTTAAAAGAGAACAGTTATTTTTGGAGCACGTCTCAAATTAGTTGCAATGCCCAGATGGTCTAAGATAGAACTATCATTACCATAAAAAAAATTCTAGGGTAGAATATAGCAAAGTAGCGAATATGAGCAAGATTATCCGCCTTAATGCGAAAAGTATTGAAACTCCGATTATCAAATCTAAGGAGATTTCAATTTCTCCAAATCAAATAGAACATATAAGTAGCTGACAACCTCCACAAGTTTAAAAGTTGATGGCTAAATGATTTAGATAAAATCACTTTCTAAAAATTCATAACAGTTAAAACCGAATGAAGGTTTTGTTTAAACATTTGGGCAAACCATGACCAAAGCTCCATAACATGAGGGCAACAAACAAATATGTGATCCACCATTTCAATATCTTCGATACAAAAAGAGCATACTAGAACAATATAGATATCGCAGGACCATAATAATTCATTAGTAGGAAGAAAGTTTTGAAGCATACGCCATATGAATATAGAAATTTTAGGTGAAAAAGAATCATGCAAAAGAGATAATAAAGTTGAATCAATGATTGTGAGACTTTTGATGAAATTGTAGCTTTCCTTTAAAAAAAGAATTCCATCTCTAGCAGAAATTCAAACGACCTTATCAGCTTCACCATTAACAGGCAAAATGATACGATTAACTTGTTATCTTATATATGAAAAAATAAAATAAAGAGAATTTAGAATCTTCCATTAGCCCTCTTTAATCACATCTTTCGCCATACAATCTAATTGTAAACCACCAAAAGAAAAAATAGGCTCTTTTAACCATATATCATACCAAAAAATAATTGAAGTCCTATCACAAATGATCTATTTTGTCCCCTTATTAAAATAGAAAAGAATAAATTTAAAGTCATTTCAAAGAGAAGAGTGGAGGTATCGTTTACTTGCATTTAAAAAATTATACCATTTTCTCAAGAACTTTGAGCAAATAGAATCTGTTTGATAGACATCCCAAAGTGCTTTAAGAAGATAAGCCTTATTAAATAAGTTCAGTCTACGAAGACCAACTCCACTAACCTTTTTTGGCATGCCAAGCCTATTCCATGACATCAAGTTCATCTTACGAGAGCAATGATTCCCCGACATAAGAAAATTTTAAGCCCAACCATTCAATCGCTTGAGAAAGGAATTAGGCCAAAGATATACCTTGAAACTGTGAAGAATGGTGCTTTGAAAAACTATGCGAACAAGCTCAATTCTACCACCCATTGAAAGAATTTTTCCTTTTCAGCCACTAAGATATGCACATACCTTGTCCGTCAGAACTTGTAAATGTTTTATTTTTGTAAGTAAAAGTTTATATAAATGCTAAATTCCGCAGGTATTACAGAGTAAAGATTCAATAAAAGAGAGAAAGTAAGACAATACAATCCATAGACAGTTAACTACATTTACCAACCAACTGCAATGTGGTCAATCCCTTGGCCATTTACAGCACTTATACATCTAATCCAAATAACATCCTTAATCTTTTGGTAGACTTCGCTTGTAGAAGGAGTTTTCTGTTGGAAGACCTTCAAATTCCGTTCTCTCCAAATAAAGTAGATTGTAGCGCAGAACGATACTCTTCTAATCTTACTGAGAGTGGATTTGCCTTTAGATTTCCTGCACATGAAGGAGATTACTCGTTGCCATCTGTTCGGGCACTGATTGAGTTGACACACCCTTAGTACTTTGTGCCAAATTTCACTACAAAAGTTGCATTGAAAGAATAAGTGTGTGATTGTTTTCTTGTCATTATCACAAAGGGGGCAATCATCTGATGGGATAACCCCCAGAACTTGTAAATGTTGACTACGTGGGTAGCGCCTAAAAATAAGAACTCCTAAACAGATGAAAGGAATATTGCTTGGAGGAAACCCCTAAAGACTAGAAATATCTTGACAACAGTGTGCAATATGTTTAACAATGAAGAATAGGCTTTTCTCTTTATTAATTACTTGACCAGATGCCAAGCTATACTACATAACAAAGTTCATAAGAAAGCAAAGAGAATTATTATCGCCTATGTAAAAAAAAAAAATACCATCTACATATAAAATATGAAAAGGAGCTTGACATCTTCTTGGGACCGAAATGGTGGTCACTCTCTTAGAGTCTACTAGATTCTGAATAGCACGAGAAAGAGTATCCCCAACTAGACAAAAAAGAAAAGGTTATAAAGGATCCCCCAGTGCACATAGCACATTGGAAAAATCTTTTCTTAGTGTCATTAATTATAATAAATAAGCAAGCTGAGCAAAGAATGATAAAAATCTCCTGAATAAAAGTTTTGTTGAAGTAAAAATAACTAAAAACTTTAAAAAGGAAATTCCCACTGATGGTATATCAATTTCATATTATCCTGCACTTGGTGCACGTGTTTGACCAATCCAAGTATTGGTTAATGTCGAAACATTATAATTAATGGTGTAAACTGCGCACAATCAAAAACCAATAACAATAAAAAAAGAAATAAATGAACTATCGAGTTCTCTCTGGAGCTCTTCTAAAATCTGAATCTTGTCCCTGATTGAGACTTTTCTTTTCAATTTTTCTATATTATGGATGATATTGAAGTCCTTTGGCATTCTTTTTTCATTGAATATGAACATCCTGTCAATGTTTTAAGAGTAAATGATTTTGTGGTTCGGAGACACCAGCATGATGTTAAGTTTGCATTGTTTATTAAAGTGTGTACTATGAAGAATTTTCAATGTGATGCTTTCTAAAACACCATGCGTAACCATTGAAAACCTGAGGTGACTTATCTTTCAAAAGGATGGGTAGGGATGTTTTTGTATGAATTTGATCGAGATATTGACTGTAAAAAAGGTGCTACTTTTAGAGTCGTGGAATTTTAGTTGTTTTCTCTTTGTTATGGAGCATGTTTTGGTTGTGGATGTTGCTTCTAACCCTAAATTTCTCATTGTTCCGTTCCAGATTTAAGTTTTCAATTTGCATACTGTTCATATGAATGCTGAGTTTGCGGAACTAATTGGTAATAAGATTGGTGACTTTCAAGATGTGATGCTGATAGTATGGACTCATGTACAGGGATTTTTTTTTTGTGTGTTCGCATTCGATTGGATTTTCAGAAGCCTTTATAAGAGGTTGCTAATTCAGTTGGGTAATACAGAGAAACTACTTTGGGTTTCCTTTAGATATAAAAAGCTGCTTGACTTCTGTTCTTTATATGGAATATTGGATCATACTTATCGAGAGTGCTTGGAAGACTTCCCCATAGTTCTAAAAAAACCTAAAAACTATTGGCTTCTAAATTCCCTTCGTGCTATTGTTGAAAATTGGCTTTCCTTTCCTGTTAAGCAAAGGAACAATGTTTGTGCTCACTCGTTGGCTACTCCTTATAATTTGGGTGGTGATTTGATTCTTCTAGGCGAATCGAGTGGTTTAGGGGATCCGGGTGGTGGTGAGGTTCTAGTGGATGGGGATGGTGGTTGTATAGGGTCAGCTTCTAAGATCTTCAAGTTTCGCAAGTTCAAATTCAAACTGGTGTTGTTTTGGAGTATAATGGCATTTCAAAACAGGTGGTAGAGGATAATCCGATTCCAACTGGCTCCACTATTTTGTGTCCTACTATGAATTTGAGTTTCACTCAATCTATTGACTTTCAAATTAAAAATAATTTTGATATTATGTTTCGGTCTATTTCAGCCTCCAAGGAAGGTAGGGATGTGTCTTTTGTGGGGCCTTTACTGAGTAAGACTTCTAAAAAGTAATTCTCTCTTTATTTAAAAATGTCTGAATCCTTGCTGATTTTGGATTAAAAAAAAAAAAGAATCCTACTATATCTGTGTCTTTAACTCATTATCATTCTTCCATATCACATGACTTTTCAACTTCATGGAAAGGCTATAAACACCGCAGATAGTCTCATGCTTTAACGTGTATTGCTCGAATTTTTTTCCTAGAACATTTGGACTCTATGGATGAGGATGGGGGCTCGGATGTTAGATGGAAAAGTAAGGTTAATGGTGACCAGGATATCTCTCCCAACAAATGGCTAAACCTAATTGAGGTTTCATATTATTCTCAGGTGGAGGTTGCAGGTCAACATTACCCATCACAATGAGCATTCTTAGTTGGAATTCACGGGGGGCTGGGGAACCCCCGTGCAGTAAAGAATTTGCAAAAACTCCTTATAGACTTCTCCCCTAATTTGGTCTTCGTTAGTAAGATCAAATTGTATGGTCGTGAACAGAAACGATTTAGAGGAGCCTACAGTATCACTTTTCTTTTCCCATGGAGAGCTCTAAGAGTAGTGGTGGTATGTTTGTGTTCTAGAATGATTTGTTGAATGTTACTATGATATGGTATTATAAGTTTCATATTGAGGTTTCAGTTAGGGATCATCTATAAAATTGTTGGCGAGTTGTGGGATTTTCTGGCAACTCGATTAGACGTGAGCAGACTTATAGTTGGACACTCCTACGATGTTTAAAGAATTAGTCCTCATTACCTTTCCTTTATGTTAGGGCTTTCAATGAAATATTGGTTGTTTAGGATAAGGTTGGGGGTTCCTCGGCTATACGGTCTTCTATGTTTGATTTTCAGGCGGTTATAGATGACATTGGATTATATGATTTAGGTTTTGTTGGTTCGCGGTTTACATGGAAAAGTATTGGTCATAATGGGGAAGCAATATTTGAACGGATTGATGGGGTTATCTCTTGTGATGATTGGTGGCTATTCTTTTTGGATGCTAAGAATTTTCATAAAGATTGTTTTTACTCCGATCACAGACCCTTACATATTAATCTCTTTTCCAAGTGCTCCATGAGTATAGCAGGGAGGTAGGCATGGTAGGTTTTTCTTTGAACCTTTAATTAGAGAAGCCCTTTATCATGATATTATTTCAAATATATGGGGTCATTCTTAAGAGTTGTTTATTTCGGGGAAAATATGTGGGTATGCCTCTGATCTAATGGAATTAAGTTGTCAAAATAGAGGATTTATTTCAATTAGGATAAAGAGAGTACGAAGGGAGATTAAGCGGTTTTTTTTTTTTCTGGGCTTCTTCTTGGGTTGATATGGTAAGCCTTAAATTATAGGAATGTGAGTTGCAAAGTTGTTATTGAAAAATGGGATTTACTTTCACTAATGAGCCCAAGTGGATTGGTTGATTTGGAGGGACTAGAACTCTAAATTTTTCCATGCAAAAGCTTCTGACCGAAGTGTAAAAAATGAGATACGTGGTTTATTTTCTTCTTCAGACATATGGTATGATTCTTTTAAAGGAGTTGCTGATATTGTTTTGGCCATTTTCGAGAGCTTTTCAATTGGGTAACCCTAGCTTGGATCGAATTTTTAGAGACTTTCCTCTTGACTTTCTGAATCTTCTATTTTTTTTTTTACTTGAGGTGCCTTTCATAGCATCAGAAATACATAAAGCAATGTTTTCTATGGGGGCGCATAAAGCATTGGGGCCAAATGGTTTTCATGCTTTATTTTTTTAGTCGTGTTGTGATATTATTAGTTTAGATGTGGTGGATTTCTATAAAGGATATTAAATAAGGGTCATTCACTAGAAGCAGTGAATAATACTAATATAGTGCTTATTCCTAAGTTTCCATGGTTGACTTCTATGAAAGATTTTCGCGCAATTAACCTATGTAATGTCCTATACAAGATTGTGGCTAAGGTCCTTGCTAACCGCTTCAAGCTGATTTTATTTGAGGTAATTTTTGGGACTCAAAGTGTTTTTATTCCTAGAAGACTGATTTCAAATAATATAATTTTTGCTTTTGAGTTAATGCACTCACTCCATCAGAGACACTCAGGCAATCTTGGTTTTATGATTCTAAAATTAAATATGAGCAAGGTCTATGATAGAGTTGAACGAGATTTCTTACTCTTTATGCTTAGGCGCATGTGAGTTTTATTTATAACTACCCCTCTACTATCCGGTTCTTTTTTATTAATGGTGCTATCACAGGCTCAGTTATACCATCTGAGGGTTGAGGTAAGCGTGTCTATTGTCACTTTATTTTTTATTTGTGTAAAGATTTTTTTTTTTGTTACAAGAAGTAGAAGCTAATGAAAGCTTAGTGGATTTGCTTGTCCACATAATGATTCATGGGTTAATTATTTATTATTATTGCTGATAATAGCTTGATTTTTTATCAATCCACTATATCTTATTATTCTACTAACAAAAAAAAAAAAAAATTACATCCTATGCAGATGTGTCGAGTCAGCAAATTAATTTTCAGAAATGATCCATTACTTTTAGTCATAATACAAAGGCAAATGTCCAAGTGTTTATATTGGGTTTGTTTGGGCTTGTCTCATACTGCGCCTCATGTTCATTATCTTGGGCTGCATTATAATATTGGCATCAATAAAAATTTAATTTTTCAGCATATTATTGACGAGGTTTGGTGTTGTTTGCAATTAGGAAGACAAATGTTGGTGGTAAGATAGTGCTCATTTAGGCTATTGTGCAGGCTATTCCCACATATGCTATGTCCATTTTTCGTTTGCAATGTTCTGTTTTTACGAGGTTGACTTCCTTGATCCAAAGATTTTGATAGGGTGAGAATGGGGGTATCTCTAAAATTAACTATCTATGATAGGAATTGGTGTATTTGCCAAAACAGGATGGAGGCTTAGGGGTGAAGGATCTGTCTACTTTTAACAAGGCTATATTACTGAAGCAATGTTAGCATATCTTGTCCAATCCAAAGAGTTGGCTTCATGCATATTGAAATGTAAGCATTTCCTTAATCATCTTTTTTTAGCTCTAAAGGGCTATGAGGGTCTTTCTTGTAGCACAACTTAATTTAGGGTAGATAGTTACTTCGTATAGGGTTAAGATAGCGTGTGGGGAATAGGCATTCCATTGCCAACTTTTTAGACCCATGAATTCCCCGCCCTTCTACTTTTAAACTCATTACTCCTAGATGGGGTCGAGATTATTACAAAATTTCGAATGTCCTTCTTCCGAATGGTAGTTTGAATTTTGGCTTCCCTTTAATCTTTGTTTTGGGATATGGATGTGCATTTAATAAAATCTATTCCTATTGGATAATTTAAGGGAAATGACAAATTCATGTGGCATTATATAACTTTGAGATGTTTTCGATTAAGTCTGTTTACCGCTTGGGTATTGTTTTCTTAGGATAATAATTATGGTAGCCACGAGTCACCTTTACGATCTTGGTGGAGGAGTCTTTAAAGGTTAAATATCTCACCAAAGGTTAATTTTTTTTATTTAGTAAGCTGTTTTGAATCTACTACCAACTAATGTAAATTTAGTTAGTCGTGGCAGTGGCATCCCAAGGCAATGTGGGCGATGCAAGGTGGAGGAAGAAACCATTCATCATGCTATTTTCACTTGCCCTTTTTCAAGTTTGGTGTGGGATTTAAGCTGCTTCAAAAGCAAGGTTTTAATCTCCAAAGGAATTATTTTGGTGCTTTTTTTTTGGTTATTTTCCAACTCTTGTCTACTGAAGAGTTAGAAGGCCTCTGCATGCTATTATGGAGTTATTAGTCCGCCGCAATAAGTTATTGTTTCAAGAAGTTCGTACTGATCCGAGACATATCATTGATCATTTAGGGTTCCTTCTCTATGAATATTATTCCTATAAGAGCTTTCTAAGTTTCTAAAACTAGAGTTTCCAAGCTGTAGCTTCATCGCCCACTCTCGAGTTTCCAAGCTGCAACTTCATTCAAACTAGAATTCGAGGGTTCATCTGAGACTTTTTCCTCTCAATCTCTAATGTTTTGGTCAACACCACACCCTTGGCAGCTTAAAAGTAATATTGATGCGCCTGTTGATCATCAAAGGCAATTAATTGGTCTTGAGATGGTGGTTCGTGACTTCGACGGAGTGGTTTTGCTTGCTTTCTCTAAGACATTGGTAGACACTTTCTCTCCATTTACGACTGAATGTTTGACTCTTTACTATAGCGTGGTTACTGTTATTCTCTTTCAATATTGTTGAATTGGACTACCTAAATGCTATCCATGTATTGAGTAAAAGGTCTTTTTCAGGAGTTAAGGTCGACATTCTTGCTTCTTTTTTTTTATTTTGTTGGAAATTTGGTGATCCAACAATTTTGTTTGGATTAAAATTGAGATAAATATCAAAGAAAAGAGTCACAAGAAGTCTAGAACGTGTGAGACATGTATAAAAAAGTGTATGACGTGTGGGATACGAAAGAGGAAACAAAATGGGATTCGAAGATGCGAAAGAAATGAGAAAAAGCACAGAAGCCAAAACAAGGCCCAACGCCGCGGCGCCCAAGGGCTGAGCGCCGTTGCGCCCAGTCTAGAACCCCAGTGCCGCGGCGCTAGGTCCCCAGCACCGCGGAGCTAGGACCTCAGCGTCGCAGCGCCAAAGTGAGAAAAAGTCCATCTTTGATCTGAATTTTGAGTTTTAGGAAGTTTAGGACTTCCAAAATAAGTGAACTCTTACTCCAATAAATAATAGGATTAGTAAGCATGAAATAACCCCTATATAAAATCTTGTAAACCTTTTAGTTGAGATCAAGTATTAAGAGAGACTCTAAGAAAATAAAATAATTGGGTAGACACTAAGTGCTTGTGTGCGCTAAGGTGAAACTACCGTTTGGGTGTTCATTGTTCGTAGTAGAGTAAGGGTATACTAAACACTAGATCCTTTTGAGGGTTCTTTATTGGATTTTCCTTATAAAATATCTAGGGAGTTAATAAGAGAGGTTAGAATATTTGGATCCACTGTGAACGTAAACAATTAGCCGAACCACGTAAGATTGTGTTGTGATCTTTATTTTCTACTTTGAATTCTTAATATTTTATTTGACAAATAGATTATTCCACTGCGCATAGAAGTTAAAGTTCAAAGTTAAATTTAGAATTCTTTATTTTAATCTAATCTTAGGAGGGAGAAAGTCAACACATCTATTAAAAGATATGATAATGTTGTTTTGTTTATTGCAATGATAATATCGTGGCTCATTGTTTGGCTAAGTTTGTTGTTTGTAATAATGTAGTATTCGATGCATCATTCATGCCCCTATCTATTGAGTCATTGTATCTGTATTATTTTTTTTTTAGTATTAATATACTTTATTTTTAAAAACAAAACTGTGAGAATATTGATTAAAAATCATTGGAATATGATTTGGGGATCAAGCCAAGTGTGTAGGGTGCACACAGATCAAAGACGGATGCGAAAGGAGACAAAAAACCAGAAGGCGCACCATGCGACCAGCGCCGCGGCGACTAGGAGTGGGCGCCGCGGCGCCAGAACAGAACACTCAGTGCCGCAGCGCCAAGAAGTCAGCGTCGCAGCGCTCAACAGAAGCGCGCCAGCGCTGGAGCGACAAGATCCCAGCGCTGCAGCGCTAGACGCGGGAACAGTATCCCGAAATTAGGAAACTTTCTAATTTTGTCTCCCACTTACTCTAAGACTCCCTAATACGACTCTCACACGTATAGGGAATACCTAGGACGTCCCAAGGCCTATATAAAGGCTATCAATTGGCTTGTAAACACATCTTTGTGATCTTGACAATCTTTGTGATCAAGTTAGTGAGATTTTTGTGATCTTAGAGAGATCTTGGTGATCAACAATAATCTTAGTGATTATTCTTAGTGGTTCTTTGTGAGTAAAAATCCCTAGAGAGTAAGAGAGAATTTTCTTTGTGATCTTTCTTATAATAGGTATACTTTGTGGTTGCCTTGTGATTCATAATAAGAGAAGAGTGTGATCTTGATCCACTGTAGACGTAGGCAAGTTGCCGAACCACGTAATTCTTTGTGTATTCTTCTTCTATCCTTTCTCTCTTTTATTTTTTAATAACTTGTTCTGCATTATTATATTACTTGAGTAAATTGTTTAACTTGTTTATGTCCTTCCGCTTCAACAAAAACAATAATTCAAACTGTTACAAAGCTTTTTGACGAAACGTTGCAAAGCTATAAGATTGTACAACCTTTGTCTCCTTCGGCGTTTAGGGCCTGTTTAATCTGTAATTGTTGTTGTTTGTCCAAATAGCCCCAACATTGCTTAACCCAGCTTCCATCAGTCGGTTACCAAAGACATTGCTCTTTTGTACTTTAGTTTCTTTCACAGGTTGGAGTTTATTGCTTGTGGATTGCAGTGACAAAAAACCCCAAGCATGCAAATCAAAAGGCCAACAGTTCCCACCCCGTTGAATGCTTGTCCCAAATGACCAAGTTAATACCGACTGTCAACTACTTGTTCATACACCGAGAACTGTAAAGCCTGTGGCCGAAATTGTCCTTCTACAAGCGAACCCAAAGAAAGAGATTGCTAATCTAAATATACATGACAATCGCACTGGCAAAATTACCTCAAAGAGTACCATTCTGACTTGTCTGTGATATCATCCCTTATTTTATTGAATTCCTCCATTATATATAGCACCAAGGGAAATTGAAGGACAGCCTCAAGATTATTGTACAAACAAGGCCCCATGTATTTAACCGGATTGTCATTACCACATGCTTAATGTAAACAAAATCGATGGTCATGCTTACCAGGTAAGCTAGAACCCAGCTATATGCCATTACTGTGAATTGTAATCTGTTAGAACATAAATCACACTTACATCATGGATTGTAGCGAGCGACATTCGACGTCTATGTTCTGAATGATGGCCATGGTTGATGCAAAAATAGGGTCTCTTCTCTTGCTACGAAGATGGGAACTGCAGAGCGAAAGACGATGAATGTGTCAACATTGGCGTGGAGAAGCAGCTCACGGTTGGTGAACAGAGAGAGGTAAAATATAATCGTTGCTGGTAGAAACCTCCATGTTAAAATATTAATGTAGTCGTCGTTATTGACTTTACATTTCTCTGTACATACTCTATAGTCACAACCATATTATTCGTAGTTAAGTGTGTTGGATCATAAACTTGATCCATTATGGGAGCCTAAACCCAAAATCAATCAAATTGGAGTCCAAGTCCATAATTAAAGTCCAAAACTACTAACCTTCTACCTAGAATCTTCTAGGGTGTGGTAATTAAGCATGTGAATAATTTAGAAGGATGGAGAATAATGAAGAAGAATGAGGTGTATGGTTATTGTAATTTTGGATTAGTTTATTTGTGTGGTGTAGGATTGTTCTTAAGTAGTATAAATACCCCTCCCCATTTTAGTTTAAGCATCAAGAAAAATTAAGAGCTTCTAAGTGAGTGAAGAAGCAAACTCTAATAAAGAGTGAGTTGTAGTATCTTATTTTTTAAGTGAGAGTGCTCTTGTAATATTTGTTTGAGTTTAAATAAAAGTTGTTTGTGTGAGTGTTTCATTTCCAACAAAGTGGTATCAGAGCAAGTTGGAAAGTATACACTATTGCATATCAAATCGAAGGTCTCGACGAGAGGAATCCGACGCCACCAAAATCTCTCCAATCTGAGTTCGGACGCGCCTCCACGCGCCGCCGGAAGACTGCTGCCAGAAAATCGAGTTGACTCATCGAGTCGAGCCGAGTTGGAGCATTGATCGAGCCGCCAAGCCGAGTTGACCGAGCCGTAAGCCTGTTGACCGAGCCCCTTGACCAAGCCGTCCAAGCGAGTTGACTGAGCCGTCAAAATCATTGACCGTTGACCAGGTTAGGGTTGACTTTGACCGTTGACTTTGACTGTTGACCGAAAATTAAAAATTTTGACCAGGTCCCTCCCAAGGTTTTTCGGCGTTCCAAATTCATCCGTGCAATCGAATTTTGTAAATTCTCATTATATTGAGAGATATGGCAAATGGTATGGCACCATTCCAAGTTCCGACACTCAACAACAACAACTACGACAACTGGAGTATCAAAATGAAGGCACTTCTTGGATCACAAGATGTGTGGGATATCATAGAGAAAGGCTATAACGAGCCTGCGAATGATGCTGCTTTTACTGCTCTTACACCAGATCAAAAAACAACTTTGAAGGATTCAAGAAAGAGAGACAAGAAGGCTCTCTATCTCATCTATCAAGCATTAGATGATGATGGCTTTGAAAAGATTTCGAGTGCAAGCTCTAGCAAGGAAGCGTGGGAGAAGCTGCAAACCTCTTACAAAGGATCTGAGTAAGTGAAGAAGGTCCGTCTCCAAACATTAAGAGGTGAATTCGAATCCTTACACATGAAAGTATTTGAGTCTATTTCGGATTATTTCTCAAAAATAGTAGCTGTTTCTAATCAATTAAAAAGAAATGGTGAAAAATTAGAAGATGTGAGGATAATAGAGAAGATACTCCGTTCGTTGGATCCCAAATTTGAGCACATCGTCGTGATGATTGAAGAAACTAAAGATTTGGAAGAAATGACGATCGAGCAACTCCAAGGATCATTGCAAGCATACGAAGAGAAGCATAAGAAGAAGCATGGGTTTACTGAGCAACTCCTCAAGCTACAACTCAAGGATATGCATGAAAGCCAAAGCAATGATAGAAACCAACGTGGTCGAGGCAGAGGTAGAGGCCGTGGACGAGGTAGAAGTCGCGGTCGTGGACGAGGTGGAAGTCGCGGTCGTGGACGAGGCTGGAATTACAACAACAACAATTCCAACAACTATGAGAAAGGAGAAAGCTCAACACGAGGCCGTGGAAGAATCAATCCGAACTCAAGGTATGAAAAATCTCAAGTTCGATGTTATAATTGTCAGAAGTTTGGGCATTATGCTTCAGAATGTAGAGCTCCCAACAACAAAATTGAGGAGAAGGCCAACTACATAGAGGAGAAGACAGATGGCAAAGAAACTCTTCTTCTAGCACGAAAGGAAACTGATGGTGGCCAAGCAAATTTCTGGTATCTTGACAGTGGTGCAAGCAATCACATGTGTGGAAGGAAAGACATGTTCGTGGAGCTAGACAAGTTAGTAAGCGGAAATGTTTCGTTTGGAGATGATTCCACAATAGCAGTGAAAGTGAGAGGTAACATCCTTATCCGTTTGAAAGATGGGAGACATCAGTTTATTTCCAATGTCTACTATGTGCCCAATATGAAAAGTAACATCTTGAGTTTAGGACAACTATTAGAGAAAGGTTATGATGTTCATATGAAGGATTATAATCTTTCTATAAAAGATGATAAGAATAACTTCATTGCTAAAGTGCCGATGTCAAAGAATAGAATGTTCTTGATCAACATACAAAACGATGTTGCAAAGTGCCTGAAAGCTTGCTACAAAGATGCATCATGGCTTTGGCATCTTCGATTTGGGCATATCAATTTTGGAGGTCTAGAGCTGCTATCTAAGAAGGAGATGGTGAAGGGACTACCTCGCATCAACCATCCTGACCAGCTTTGTGAAGGGTGTCTAGTCGGGAAATAATTCAGGAAAAGCTTTCCAAATGAGTCAAAGACAAGAGCCAAGAAACCACTCGAGCTCATCCATACTGATGTGTGTGGACCGATCAAGCCAAGCTCTCTCGGTAACAGTAACTATTTTCTTCTCTTCATTGATGATTTTTCAAGAAAAACCTGGGTATATTTCTTGAAACAGAAGTCAGAAGTTTTTGAAGTCTTCAAGAAGTTCAAAGCAGCAGTGGAGAGAGAAAGCGGTAGAAAGATCAAAGCCATGAGATCCGATCGAGGTGGAGAATTTACTTCCAGGGAGTTTCAAGAGTTCTGTGAAGCAAATGGAATTCGTCGACAAATGACAGTTCCTAGATCCCCCCAACAAAATGGCGTGGCAGAAAGAAAGAACAGAACAATCCTCGACATGGCACGAAGCATGCTCAAAAGCAAGAAACTACCCAAGGAATTTTGGGTGGAAGCAGTAGCGTGTGCAGCCTACTTGTCAAACCGATCTCCAACAAGAAGTGTATGGGGAAAGACACCGCAAGAGGCATGGAGTGGAAGAAAGCCTGGCATTTCCCACCTGAGAATCTTTGGAAGTATAGCCCATGTTCATGTACCGGACGAGAGAAGAACGAAGCTTGATGATAAAAGTGAGAGTTTTATCTTCATCGGCTATGATGCTAATTCGAAGGGCTACAAGTTGTACAATCCAGACAATAAGAAGATTGTGATTAGTCGAGATGTAGTCTTCAACGAAGAAGAAGAATGGGATTTTAACTCTCATGCAGGTTACTTCAATTTCTTTCCTCAATTTGAAGAAGATGAGCAGACAATGAGGAAGCAACTAGGACCTCAACAAGAACTTGAAACTCCGCCCACTTCACCAACATCAACCACTCAAAGAGACTCATCACCTTCGTCATCGTCAAGTGAGAGTCAAAGTGAAAGAGTTGTGCAACGTACAAGAAGCCTTAGAGATCTCTATGAGGTAACTGAACGACAAGATAATCTTACATTATTTTGTTTGTTTGTCGATTGTGAACCAGTGAGCTTTAAAGAAGCAGTACGAGAGAAGAAGTGGAGAGATGCGATGGACGAAGAAATTAAGGCCATCAAGAAGAATGACACATGGGAACTCACCTCACTTCCCAAAGGACATAAGGCGATAGGTGTCAAATGGGTGTACAAAACAAAGCAAAACGCCAAAGGAGAGATTGAAAGGCACAAGGCGAGGCTAGTTGCTAAAGGCTATAGTCAAAAGGCTGGAATTAACTATGATGAGGTATTTGCTCCTGTTGCTCGATTGGAGACTATTAGACTAATCATTTCTTTGGCAGCTCAAAACAAGTGGAAGATACAGCAAATGGATGTAAAGCCTGCCTTCCTAAATGGAGTTCTTGAAGAGGAAGTCTACATTCAACAACCATCAGGCTACGAAGTCAAAGGCCACGAAGATAAGGTGTTGAAGTTAAAGAAGGCTCTTTACGGGCTAAAACAAGCACCAAGGGCATGGAATAGCTGAATCGACAAGTACTTCCAAGAGAATGGCTTCAACAAATGTCCCTACGAGCACGCTCTATATATCAAGATCAAAGATGAAGATATTTTGATCGTGTGCCTCTACGTGGACGATTTGATCTTCACTGGAAGCAACCCAAGCATGTTCAATGAATTCAAGGAAGTGATGACGAAAGAATTCGAGATGACAGACATGGGGCTCATGGCGTACTACCTTGGCATTGAAGTTAAGCAACAAAAGGATGGAATTTTCATTTCACAAGAAAGCTATGCAAAAGAGATCCTGAAGAAGTTCAAGATGGAGAATTGTAAGCCGATAAGCACACCGACGGAATACGGAATCAAGATGTCCAAACATGAAGAAGGCGAAAGTGTAGATCCAACATTCTTCAAAAGTTTGGTAGGAAGTCTACGCTATCTAACTTGCACGAGGCCCGATATTCTTCACGCAGTTGGATTGGTTAGTCGCTACATGGAATCTCCAACAACCACCCATTTTAAAGCCGCAAAGAGAATTCTTCGCTATCTGAAAGGTACAATTGACTTTGGCTTGTTCTATTCAGTTTCTAATGATTACAAGCTTGTTGGATATAGCGATAGTGATTGGGGTGGAGACATAGATAATCGAAGGAGCACTACTGGATTCGTATTTTTCATGGGAGATACTGCTTTCACATGGATGTCAAAGAAACAACCAATTGTCACATTGTCCACTTGTGAAGCGGAATATGTTGCTGCTACCTCATGCGTTTGTCATGCAATTTGGCTTAGAAATCTATTGAAGGAGATAGGCTTGATACAAGAAGAGCCTACCAAGGTTTGTGTCGACAACAAGTCAGTCATTGCCTTAGCCAAGAATCTGGTATTCCATGATCGAAGCAAACACATCGATATTCGCTACCACTATATAAGGGAGTGTGTTGCAAGAAAGGATGTGCAAGTTGAATATGTGAAGTCACAAGATCAAGTTGCCGATATTTTTACCAAACCACTGACAAGCGAAGACTTCATAAGATTAAGGAACTTACTAAGGGTCACAAGATCAAGTTTAAGGAGGGGTGTTGGATCATAAACTTGATCCATTATGGGAGCCTAAACCCAAAATCAATCAAATTGGAGTCCAAGTCCATAATTAAGGTCCAAAACTACTAACCTTCTACCTAGAATCTTCTAGGGTGTGGTAATTAAGCATGTGAATAATTTAGAAGGATGGAGAAGAATGAAGAAGAATGAAGTGTATGGTTATTGTAATTTTGGATTAGTTTATTTGTGTGGTGTAGGATTGTTCTTAAGTAGTATAAATACCCCTCCCCATTTTAGTTTAAGCATCAAGAAAAATTAAGAGCTTCTAAGTGAGTGAAGAAGCAAACTCTAATAAAGAGTGAGTTGTAGTATCTTATTTTTTAAGTGAGAGTGCTCTTATAATATTTGTTCGAGTTTAAATAAAAGTTGTTTGTGTGAGTGTTTCATTTTCAACAAAGTGAATCGTATTCTATAAACTCGAAAGAACCACAAAGGACGACTCCGGCTGAACTTTTGAAATACTGAAAAGCAGTAAGTACCCCGGGATAAGGGAATTTCATGACAGCCCATTTGTTCAGAGAGGCTGGAAGCAATACCCAGCAGCCACTCCATAGACCGAGGCTTGCTCGAGTAAAATATTGTACCAGGCCACTTGTGTTACACTGGAGGAACAAGGGGATTCTGAACCATTTGACACTTGGCCAAACTTTTGGATTCTCCGACATCTATAGGGAAATCAGAAATTTATGTTGGCAGGTGGAGCCACTAGACGCAATACATATAACAGTGAAGCAATCTCCTCTTCTCAATGTTTTAACTACTTGATTAAATCTATAATCTCCTCTTGCACGTGCTGGCCAACCCGCGTATAGCCTATTGGAAATGTTGATAAAAATTCTAAATAACGGTATAAACCGCCCACAATCTAAACTAATAACAATAGGCTGCCACGTGGATTGTGGCGGTTACTGTTGATAGTATTTTGAATTCCTTTACAAGTTTTTTCAGGAAACATTGCAACTCTTATGAAATTATATAAACCTAGTTCGGTTCTTTGTTTAAGGCCTCTTCAATCTTCAATTGATTTTTGTCGTTCAAAATGGCCCCAACAACGCTTACTGCACGTTTCCGTCTATCAGTTACCAGAGACGCCCTCAGATCATATCTTGCAGAATTTATCTCCACTTTCTTTTTTGTGTTTGCTGTTGTAGGATCTTCCATGGCTTCAAGTAAGCACTCAAAATTCAGTCTTTTTATTCCTTTTTCTTGAAGGCATTGTTCATGAACCTTTTTGTGGTTATTGTTATTAGTGAAGTTACTCTGCAATTTGCAGTTCATTTTGTCTAAAGTTTGCGTTACATCAAACGGGTAATGACAAGAACTAAATTTCGATTTTAGTAAAAACCACCTAATCAAATTATTTAAATATTTTGTGGAAGACAACCCAGTTGCATCTATTGATGGAAACTTGAGCATGTTTGGCTCTTGCGTTTGCATTGAAAAGTCATTGTCATCTTGTTTCATTTTTGCTTTATTTTTTATTCTTTCTCTTGGATAGTTATTAATGTTTCAACTTTGTGCTATGGCAGGGAAATTGAGTCCAGATGTGGCAGCAAATCCATCTAGTCTGGAGATAGCTGCCATAGCAAATGTGTTTGCGCTGTCATCAACCGTTTATATTGCTGCAAACATCTCCGGTGGGCATGTAAATCCTGCCGTCACCTTCTCAAAGGCAGTAAGTGGTCACATCACTGTGCCAACAGCTCTGTTTTACTGGATTTCTCAGATGCTTGCCTCTGTCATGGCTAGCCTTTTGTTAAAAGTCACCACTGTTGGCCAGGTAATAAACAATCTTCATGCCCGAAAAAAGGTCACAATTTTCAATTATTGACGCTGAAAAAGTGGATGCCTCAACTTTTGCAGCACGTTCCAGCCTACACAATTGCACAAGAAATGACAGGATTTGGGGCATCTTTACTAGAAGGTGTCCTAACTTTTGCTCTGGTTTACACCGTGTATGCTGCTGGTGATCCTAGAGGTGGTCCATTGGGAGCCACCGGACCCTTGGCAATTGGGATGATGGCAGGGGCTAATACCCTGGCAACGGGCCCTTTTTCGGGTGGCTCGATGAACCCAGCCTGCGCGTTCGGGTCAGCGTTAGTTGCCGGAAGTTTCAAGAACCAGGCGGTCTACTGGATTGGACCCTTGGTCGGAGCCGCTGTAGCAGGACTTGTCTATGATAATGTGGTGTTCCCTGCTGAGGTTCCAGAGTCTGTCAGGGGTGTTTCTGAGGGAATTGGGGTTTGATTGCTGAAAAATTGAAGGGTAAACAATATAGGGTTTATGATTTCTTTGCTTTTATTGTATGGTAGAATCAGTTAATTAACTGCTTTGTATTAGCTAACTTTTGTTTCATTATTGAGAATCTGATTTGAAGAACTAAAGTGGTGTTATTGATATATGTTAGTTTGTTTCATGTTATAAGTTATTTGCAGCAGGGTTTGAACTTAGAAAAAGATAGATTCTACTTTATTTTGAAATCCCTCGTTCTTGAATGCGATTAACCAGGACTAAGCGCAATAGGTTCTTTTTAATACTCAATGTCTTCCGCAATTTCGGAATCTCCTTGTCGAATGGTATGTTCTCGTTGGTCAAATAGGCGGGTCAATTCCTTTCTTTACAACCTTGTACTTCCGTCTTATATGACTCTTGACAATCAATTATTTTTGTGTTCTAATTTTTTTCTACTATATCCAATTGAACGAGATTTCTCATAAATCTATCTTTATGTTTTTTTTCCATGTTAACCCAAAAAAAGTTAATTTCATTGAGTGAAACTTGACTTTTGATTAAATTAAAAATTAATAAAAATAATTAATTTTAATTTTATCTTTTCCCTCATAGTCAGAAAAATAATATATATGTATCGGTAATTTTATTATAATAAAATTAGAAATTAATAAAATAATTAGGATTAACAAAAAAAAAAAAGTTAATTTCATAAGCATGAGTTTCATATTTGACCTGCTTAAATTAGAAATTAATAAAATAATTAACTTTCATTTTATCTTTTCTCTCGCAATCAAAAGAATGATATTATATGTATAAACATTTCCACTATGATAAGAAATTAATAAAATAATCAACTTTCATTTTATATTTATATATATATATATAAATAAATAATTCGCACACGCTTATAATGGCCCGGTTGTTAATGGAGTTGCAGTACATCCTACAAGTCGTAGGTTCGATTTCCACTTCTTCTAATATTAAACAAATATATATGTATAAATATTTCCACTATAATTATAATGTTCTTAAAAAGTTATCTTAGTTTCACATTAAAAAAATACTATATATGATAAAGTGCTGTGGGTAGAATTTTCTAAAAGCTGTCAATCTTAGTTTCAAAAAAGAAAATTGATGTAGAATTTTGAAAAAGTAAAAAATTATGGAAAATTTTTGAAAATGACCCCTAATTTTATAACATATTTTAACTACCTATCAAATTTATAATATTTTTTTAGCCAAAAAATTAAATTTGGACATTTGCCCCCAACTCCAAATATCTTTGATTTTCTCCTCTCTCGTATCTAAGTGCATAAATTTGTAAAAACAATTTGGTACATTTAGTGAAAAATTGATAGATTTTATGAAAAATAAGTGAAAAATGACTGATAAAAAAGAAAAGTCAGTAAAAACACCACTTTGGGTGCCATAGGGGTGGAGTACGCGCCTCTACACGCACTTAGCAACTTTGATTGCACCATGTGGCATGACCTAATTTTTTAAATTGTTTTATTAAATTTGATTTTATTTGAAATTAAATTAATTTTAGTTATTAATGAAAAAATTAATTAATATATTTAGTAATATTAATTAAAGTGTTGTTATTTTAAATTGATATAATTGTTTAAATAAAATATAATTATTAATTGATATATTTAAATATTTTATTTATATTTTAATAATAATTTATTAGTAATTAAATAATATAGTGAACTATTTTTAATCTTAAGAGTGCAACAAAATATATATTTTACAAATTGTTTTCTATACAATAATTTATAATAGCGATTGATAATTAAAATTATGGTAAACCCTAAACCCACGATTCTTAACTTTAAACTCTAAACCCATAATTCTTAATTTTAAATCCTAAATTTTAAGGGCTTGTTTGGTTGGACTTTTCAAATAGAGCTTTTGATAAAAAAGTCATTGATTATTTGATTGTTAATTGAAAAAGATCTTTTAAAGTAGTAGATCATTTAGTTACACATTGTTAAAAATATTTATCTGTTGTTAAATTACCAAAAAAATACTTAATAAAACTTACATTAAAAATATATATTGTTCAATCTTTTTTACATAAAATAAAATTTAGAATTTAATTTTTAAAATGTACTGACATATTTTTATAGGCAATGTAAAAGCGATTAGTGTCAAAATTTAGTTTTGTGATTATTTATGAAATAAAGGCCAAGATAATTGGAACTCTAAAATCAATAATACAAATTTACAAGAATTTAAAGAAATAAAATAAATTATTGTGTTTAGTATTCAAATTTTAAATAAAAAACTATGTAGGTATGACCAAAACTTTTTTTTGGCAATCTTGTAGAGATATGATGGTTGCAAAGGTATAAAGATATAGTAGTTTTTAACAAAAGATTAAAAACATATTAGTTGAATATAGTTTATTTTTACTAAGGGTACATTATAAAATTAAAAAATATTAGTAGGGTATATATGTCAATACATAAATATTAAAAAAGAAACTCAAAAAGCTCTATTCTTAAAATCTCAAATATTGAGCTTTTGTAAGGTGAGGTAAAATAACTTTTTTAATCTTCAAAAACTCTTTTCCAAATGCAACCAAACATTATCAAATTTTGAAAAGCACATTTGGCATTTAAAAAGCTCTTTTGGCTAGTAGAGAACCCTACCAAACAGGCAATAAATCCACGTCCTTAGCCCTAAACTCTTTATCCTCAACCTTAAACCATAAACCCTAACAAAAAACCTTATATCCTCAAGGCAGATGATAAGAAATCTGTCAATAATAGACCTTCTAATTGCACTTGCGTGCGGAGCACGCATAAAATTGCATTATTTATCCTACAAAACATCTACCACATAGGCTAATATGCTATATTTCAAGAGAAGATGAAGTGAATGGTTTATCTTGACAACCTCTTACCACAGATTGTGAAAGAGAACCTAAACCTTATAGAAGATGCAACATTTAATGATGTATTAAATTACTTTTTAGATAACATCAATGCAAAGAACTTCACAAAAAAGATTCATATAAAAATTGGTCAATTACTTTTAGCATATGGTGTACCGAATTTTCTTTTTTAGGAATCCAACAATATATTTTTCAACTATATCGAATATTGAAATATCTATACCTCTTAAAATCTTGGAATCATTAAAACTCATTGATAAATTGAAATCAAAGTCAGATAAGATCATGGTATCAATGGAGAGACATAGTAAAGCCTGTGAGAAGGCTTTGAAGAAGCTTCGTAAGATAAAAAGTGAATATAACATGTTTATAGATGATATTAAGTTGAAGGTTGCAGACCTTCATAACTTAGAGAGATAGAAATAATTAGATCTAGAGTTAATGATAATACTCCTGAATATTAGACATCTACTTCATGTGTTGTCGAAGTGGAAATGTTTGATGATTGCCCAACAAAGCCTAATCGAAGAATAGAATGCAGTTTGTTGCAAACCTGATGATCATGATTTTGAGGTAGCATGTTGAAGCATCTTGTTCATTTTTATGTAAATTGTCTTAAATTCATACTAGAATTAGTGATAATTATAGATGTCTAAAGAATTTTATTGTGAAGCTATCTCAAAATTGATAATCATCAAAGACTATCATTGCTTTGCATCTCGTCCCAAAAAGTGTGCCCTTCATCAAAGACAAAAAGGCATAGAAGCGTAAGAAGGATTTTATTGATATCATCACCTACTTTCTTGGAAGATTTTTCACTTTCTTTTTATTGACCAAAAAGATTATGGTGAAACGATTTTTTCAGTTAATATGATCAATTTAGACTACGATGTTTTACTTTTTTTTATTGACCAAAAAGATTATGGTGAAACGAATTTTTTTAGTTAATATGGTCAACCTAGACTACGATAAAATACACACAAGGATAGTTGTAAGGCACATTCTACAAGAGATTTTATTATATCAATTCTTGGGTATACTGTAAGTTTACAAAACCAATAAAGACAAGATAGAGGCATGTCTTGTATAAAATATGATGTTGTATCTCTTAATGACGGAATTTTGAAAGAGAATGGCATTATTTCTCTTGGACATGGTTATGTATTCACTATTTCCTAAGATATTAGTTACTTTTATAAGTTAAAGTCGGTTTCATACTTATCTTTGAATTACCATTTATTAAAAAAATTTGAAGGTAAATTAGTGTATGCATGATAATAATCAATAGTGTTAATTGACAACATGATCCTAGTTGATAAAGCAAAGATATTACTTCTCTCAATAAAGGCTTGTTAGGAAGGTATAAATCTTGGTTATGGCTTCAAGAGTTGTGTTACTAGATGTTGTATGAAACCCATCAATGGAAAGATAAGCTATAGGTCAAACATATAGGCTTGATCAAAAAACATATAATATGTTTTATGTTTACTATCTTTTTACATCGAGGACAATAAAAAGGATAAAAAGTGAGAAATCATAGAAAATTGTTAATATAATTCTCTAAACATCTATAATTATCACTAATTCCAGTATGAACTTGAGAGAATTCATATAAAATGGACAAGCAATCCTTCATTAAAAGCATTTTCGACATCATGAAAGGAAACTCAGTCATAGATGAGACAAATACTTTCTCTTTCTTTGCATTTTCTATCTCTACCAGAGCACATCATAGAATGTTCCTAGATTTTGTGTAGTAGGAATAAATTGAACATCTTTTATTGTCCCAAATTATTTTAAAAGATAGACTCAATAATTTGTAGTGAGAAGTTGTCAAGATAAATCGTCTGCCTCAGCTTCTTCTGAAATGGAGCATACTCAACCTTTGTAGTAGAATTCATGTAGGAGAAAGAATGTAATTTATACACTTGCTCTACAAGCAACTACAACTAAACTTGGAAGGTCTATTATTGGCAGATTTCTTGTTATCTGCCTTGGGGACATAAGGTTTATTGTTATGGTTTATAATTTAGGGTTAAGGATCATGAGTAAAATTTATCATATTTTCAATTGTTCAATTGTTTAAAAATCAAACATATCAAATGGGATTAGAAGCGACACCAAGTAATATAGTGAAAGTTGCCACTCTTTCAAGATGTTATAATACAATTAATTCTATGTTCAAGGTTAAACACGTATGGTGCATGATGACAATCCTTTTCATAATCATATTTCTTGTTGTAGCATATTGTTTTCTTATAATTATACTTATTTTGACTAGGTTATCTCTCAAATATAAATTTAAAAGTTAATCTTTTTATATATTAAAAATTTCTTGTTGTAACTTATTATTTCATTACGACCATACTTGGCATTATAAGGTGATAAATGAAATAAAGTGAACCCATTAGAGTTTATAGTTTAGGGTTAAGGATCATGAATTTAAAGTTTATGATCTAAGTTAACGATCATCAGTTTAGGGTTTAAGGTTAAGAATCATGAATTTATGATTTAGAGTTTAGAGTTAAGGATCATAAGTTTAGGGTTAACATATTTTCAATTATTCAATTGTTGTACAGAGAATTTTTAAAATATATATTTTGTTACACTCTTAAGAATAAAAATAGTTCACTATATTATTTAATTATTAGTTAATTAATATTAAATAATTAAATATATTAATGAATAATTATTTAAATTAAAATATTTTATTAAAAAATTATACCAATTTAATATAACAACACTTTAATTAATATTACCAAATATATTAATTAATTTTTTTTATTAATAACTTAAATTAATTTAATTTTGATTAATTAAAATAAATTTAATAAAAAAAAGGCGTGACCTAAGTTGTAGTTGGAGCATGCTAAGTACGCGTCATAGGCACATCCTTACCGCTTGTGGTGCTTAAAAACAACGTTTTCAATGATTTTTCTCTCTTCCTAATTAATTTTTCACTTATTTTTATTAAATTTATTAATTTTTCACAAATTTGTACACTTGAATAAGAGAGAGGAAAAAATTGAAGATATTTAGAATTGTGGGTAAAACTATCCAGATTTGTTTTTCAGCTATGGAATATTAGAAATTTAATGTGTGATTAAAAAAGAATAACTTATAAAATTAGTGGTCATTTTCAAAAAAATTTTAAAAATAATATAAATTTTTTTAAAAAATTCTTTCTCGTAAAAAGAGAAAGGATCAATTTTTTTTAATTTTTTTTAAATGTGTATCTATCAAATTCTTTCTTCGTAAAGAGAAAGGATAAAACCCCCTTTTTTTTAATACTTTGAATCAAACTATTGTTTATATCCGAATTAAGCTATTAGCAGCATCATTTAGTTGATTATTGAGATTATTAAGCAGTATCATTTTAATTGATTATTGAGATCTTGGTTTCACATAAAAATTAATAATATATATGATAAATATTTCTACTATGGTCAGAATTTTTTAAAAATTATCTGTCTTAATTTCACATAAAAATTTATATAAAATCTTTAAATAATCATTTTTCATAAAAAAAGAAAGAATCAAATCATTTTTGTTAGAATTTTTTAAAAAATATCTATCAAGTTCTTTATTCATAAAAGGTAAATGATCAAACTTTTTTTTTTTTTAATTTGAATTAAACATTGTTTTTACCCGAATTAAGTTATTAGCAGCATCATTTTAATTGTGTTAGGAACTTAGGCTATTCAAGCAGATATCACTAAGGTATTAAATTCAATTATAATATTGACATCACTTGGTAGAATTTTTAAGTGTTCAAATAATTTTATTGCTAATATTTAGCACCTTCCAACCACTTAAACACTTTGCTGAAGACTTCGCACGCAATTGAAATAAGAATATAAAAGATCATTCATAATAGAGATAAAGAATTTAATTATTACAAAACACAAGATATATATAGTTCAATAATAAATACCTACATTCATAAAGATTAAGAATTCTGCTTCTTTTATTCAATTCACAAAGATTTAATACAAGATATTAATTAAAGAATATAACAAATAGTCAAAACTTTCTCTTAAAGAATTTATCATTAATCTCTTATGCACTCAACACTTAAGTAATCTCATGGTAGTACTCTCGCACACTCAGCACTTTAATGCCTACATAACTCTCTATTCTCTTTTATGTTTACATTTTTAATACTTGATTAATTTTAAAGATATATAAGAATGTATATAGTTTTTAGAATGTCTTTAGAAATTTTATTTTTTATTGAAATAAGAGTCCACGTGTTTAGATAATCTAAAAATCGACTCAAATTAATTAAGTCATCTTAAAACAGAAAACTGACGAAACTGGATGCTACGACATTGCTGCAATCTCGCACTAGTGCCACAACGCTCACACCTAGACTTGTCCTCACTTGTGCTTCCAAACCCTTTTTTGCTTTCGGCTTTTCATTTTATTCTCTTTCTCGTACGTGTAACGCGTTCTCATCCTCATATTTACTCTTAATTAATTTCTAAATTAAATCAAAGTCAACCTTATTTTAAAATCACTCAATTCTAATAAATTTATTATTGAGATTATAAAATTTTTATCATGCTAAAAAATATAAAGAATATTTGTTATTAGATTTTCATCTAAAAGATTGAAAAGGTATAAACAATTGTGTAATTTGTTGAAGATAAAACAGAAGGAAGGTATAAACAATTGTCTTAAACATTTTTTTAAATTATTATTTATTTTCTCTATTAAATAAAATAAAAAGAAAATAAAAAATTCTAATCATTATTTAATGGGTGAGAATATTTGAATCTACTAAAATACTCATAAACCACTCTTTCAATAAAATCACTATTAAAATCTAAAACTTTAAAGTTTATAATGTAAATCCTCCTTAATTTTTAATATAATCTTATTAAATTGAATTATTATGGTAATGTTTTAATTTTTATTAAATTTTCGTACAAATTTTCTTGCTAAATAAAATACAAAATAATATTTGATCTTTATTGTATAAAAATATTTATTTAGCATTAAGAATAATTGCAAAGGTATTTATTAAAAATTAATATTATTATAATAATTTAAAGTAATAAAATTATATTAGTAATTTAATAATAAATTTATTGAGTATTTAAATAGCCGCACCCTTGTTAAAAAAAAAAACATAGCCGCCCTTATTTATTAACAGATATCTTAAAAGCGCCTCGTGTCTGTTTCACTCCAAACCCAAAGCCCACTTTCATCCCATCTGAGCTTCATATCTAACACTCACAACGCAACGGTCACTCGCTAATGGCGCTTGCGCTTAAAACCCTCACAACATTTATCTCTCCGCTTTTTCTCCCCCACCACTTCACCAACTCTACCCCTCAATTCCGTAAAATTTGCACTAAACCCACTGTTATCTCGTGCAAATCCACGCTTGCACCTGAAAGCCAATTCGAATCCGATGGAACCGGGGCGGCCGCGCCGACCCGAGGAGATAAGTTCCTTGAGCTCCAACAAGCAAAGGAAGCTGCTAAGGTAATCTTAAGAGAGAACAAAAAGAAGAAGAAGAAGAAGAAAGAGAAGGCTTTGAAGGTTAATACGGCGGTTGCTTCTTGTTACGGGTGTGGGGCTCCGTTGCAGACATCAGAGCAGGATGCTCCGGGTTATGTGGACCCGAATACGTATGAATTGGTATTTTTTTCAACTACTGCATTATGTTAATTTGCAAACTATTACATAATACGTTGATTTGCTTTATTGGGTTTTGATTTTTGGGGGAAAATATTTCTGGTTGTATATTACTTTGTAAGCATTTTTCTGGAATTTCTGTGGGTATAGACTGATTATATGTTAATAAAAAAAGGTTTTTAAGCGAAATGAAAATGGCACCTAATGTTTTGTAGTAGAATTTGGGAATCATTTTGAAAGTGTTTTTTCTTTTTGGTGGTTTTGCAACAAAATTGTATTGGTTATTGCTTATAAATGGATGAAAAGAATTGAAGTGATGTGAGAGTGGTTCCTTATGCTTGTTTTTTGGTTTGCAGAAGAAGAAACACCACCAGCTTAGAACTGTTCTTTGTGGGAGGTGCCAGCTTTTAGCCCATGGACACATGATAACTGCTGTTGGTGGAAATGGAGGTTATTCTGGTGGGAAGCAGTTTGCGTCAGCCGATGAGCTTAGGGAGAAGTTGTCTCACTTACGCTATGAGAAAGCTTTAATCATTAAATTGGTGAGCAATATCTGTCTTTGACTGGTTTATTAAGTCAATTATGTGTTAAAAAAATTAAGTCAAAATGGAACTGAATATAATAAATGAATGAAAATGTAAATGTAAATGTAAATGTGATTTCATATTTTCAATTCTATAATTTAACCTTGTTGCCACTGTATATTTTGGAATCATTAGCAGATTCTTCTAATTTTTTTTGGCTAATGATATTTAGGTTGATATTGTGGACTTCAATGGCAGCTTTTTGGGTCGTATACGTGATCTTGCAGGTGCAAATCCAATAATATTAGTTGTGACTAAGGTAATCGTTATCACATTGGTGATTGCGCAAGTTTATTATATCAATCAATGGCTTTTCCTATGAAATCTCAGATTGTTCATGCTTTAGTTATCACTGTTAGGTTGATCTTCTTCCAAAGGGAACTGATCTTAATTGTGTTGGCGATTGGGTTGTAGAAGCTACAATGAAGAAGAAGCTTAAGTAAGTCTCGGCTCCTGGCTTATGCTATGATTTAACTGAAATTCTTCATGGAGAAAAGGAAACAATATTGTTATCCCATGATGGTTGGTTTCTTTTGAAGCAGTTTCTGGTTCCCAAAACAAGGTTATGGGATAACTTTTATTAATTAAATTTGGAAGCTTGGATCTGAAATTCTGTTTTTGTCTGCTAATTTTTTACAGTGTTTTGAGTGTACATCTCACCAGTTCAAAGTCTTTAGAAGGAGTTCTTGGAGTTGCATCAGAGATTCAGAAGGAGAAAAAGGTTCTTACTACAGCATTATTGTGCGTATAAATGCGACTTTTTTCTGTGATTTTAGTGGCAAGTTTATGCTATTTTTCTCTTCAATCATACCTTTGGGAACTTTCTGCTATTGTTTTGCATGTGTGGTTTGCAGTCTACTGAAACTGACATTTAATGAGTATTAAATTCTGTGATTCAAACCTTATTGAGAATTGTTGGAAAAATCTAGTAATCTATACTTTTATCAACTTCTTTCCTAGGCTTTCCCATGTTTGTCGCTCATAACCTGCAAGTTTATGTGTTGTTTATTATTTTTATACTCTGTATATTAATCTTTCATCAATGGACAAATTATTCTCAATTCATTATTGTAGAATTAAGCTTAGCTGTTGAATAAAACTATGATTTTCTTCAGTTGTTAACGTTGATTCTTGTGGCGCAGGGTCGGGACGTTTACATTCTGGTTAGTATCTTTCTGAACTGGTAGCTCATGCTGATTTTCAGAGTAAATTTGGGAAAATCATCTGCTTAAAAGTGGCAAAGACTCTAGTTGATTTCATATTGATATTGCTTCACTTTTCACCTTGATTTAAATTATGCACTTCAATCCCCTCTCTCTCTCTTTTCTACTCACTCTCCTTCCTGAAGAGTTTAAATCAAACATTATACTGTGTCATTTATGAGGTCGCATGTATGATTGTTTAATACTTCAAGTTTATCATTCTTGTAGGGGTCGGCTAATGTTGGTAAATCTGCATTCATCAATGCATTACTGAGTAAGTTTGTGTTATTTATTTTTTGCTGATTAAGGCCATGTGACTCTGTCTTTAAGTGGAAACTTGTTTGAAATCCTGAAATAAGTTGGGTTTTTAAGGTTTTGGCCTGGATTTTGAATAATAACTGTTCTAAACTATGTTTTTGAGTTTCTCGTTCTCCTATTTTAATCCATATTCTTTGGCTATCTATTAGCTGTGACTTATAGTTATCTTTGTTGATTTCAGAAAAAATGGCAGAAAGGGATCCAGTTGCTGCAATGGCACAAAAGCACAAACCAATACAATCTGCCGTTCCCGGGACTACCTTAGGTCCAATTGAGATTGATGCATTTCTTGGTGGAGGGGTAAGACACTTGTATCAGTGTGTTATTATCTTTATAAAAACTACTTCCTGTTCTAAAATAAAATTGTTTACAACCTTATCATGAAATTGTTAGCAGCCTTATCATGAAATAATTTTGGTTGTTCTTGTATGACAGAAGTTTTCAGACAAATAAAAAAGATTGTGAACCTGTAGTAATTTTTATTTTATGAATTTTCTCCAAATCAACTCCTTCCTTTCAGAAATTATATGACACTCCTGGAGTTCATCTCCACCATCGGCAAGCTGCAGTTGTTCATGCAGAAGATTTACCTGCCCTAGCTCCTCAAAGTCGGCTCAGGGGACAATCTTTTTCTGTATGTTCTTTTTCAAATTTTCATAAATATTATACCATTAGCCTCTGTGCTGAGTTTTTTTCTTTGCTTCATCCATAATTCTCAGGTGGCCTCTGAAAAAAGGATAGCAGATGAATTAAAATCCCATGGCTTAAATGGGTTTTCAATATTTTGGGGAGGACTAGTCAGGGTTGATGTCTTGAAGGTCTTGCTCTTTAATTTCATGATATTCTGATGTCAGACTTGTCATGGATGCTATCCTGTCCTTTGGGATCCAATATGCTTTATTCTTGGTTTTCAGGTCCTCCCAGAGACTTGTTTGACATTCTATGGACCCAAGTCATTACAGATTCATATAGTACCCACTGATAAAGCAGATGAATTTTACCAGGTAATCCAACCACTGCTCTATGTTGATCATAACTTGTGGTTGTTGTTTTGCTTGTATTAATTTCAATCACAAAATTGACCATGGATTTCCCTTGGGTCTTAAGGAAATATTTTATTTTCAATTTATTGAAGACTTATCTGGTGCCGGCCTTGGGCAGAATGAGTTTTATAGTTATAAATTTCCAAGCTGTTTGTTTGCTTTCCCACTAGAGCCGTTACTGAAACTAATGATGGCATGGACCTTTTAGTTGATTCAGTTATCCATGCCAACCATTGAACAAATAAAGTTGCATCTGAGCAATAGGATCTTGTTATTAGCTGCCTGTTAGATTGATCATGTTTCATGAACTGTTTCTTGTGTGACAAACTGACATTATATGTAATTTCATATGAAATGCTGCATGTGAAGCTTTTATTCCATAACATGATCATCAACTCTGATGACAACTTCATTCTAGCTGTTGGAATTTGGTAGATGATGTTTCAACATTTTTGCCTGTGGTCTTCCGATAAGTCAGTTTTTTTTTCCTTCTTCTCTTGGCCTTTGTGCTTTTCTTACATCCTTGCATTCACTGAATTCCTGCAGAAAGAACTCGGTGTTCTGCTGACACCTCCAACTGGAAAACAAAAGGCAGAGGGCTGGAAATGGCTGGAAACAGAGCGGCTATTGCAAATAAAATTTGAAGATACAGATAGGTCTAATTAAATTTAAACTTTATGGTTATCTTTTGTCAAAATTTGAAAGATTTCTTGTGTAATATGGAGTGATGTATATTATGTCAGTCAATGAGAGTTTTCATTTGCTGTGGTTGGTGGTCAGGCCTGCTAGTGATGTTGCTATTTCGGGTCTGGGATGGATTTCGGTTGAGCCTGTGCACAGATCAATTAGAAGTCCTGCCACGAATTTAGAAGCAACTTCCGGAGAACTGCATTTGGCGGTCCATGTCCCCAAGCCAGTTGAGGTGTTTGTTCGGAGTCCAATGCCGGTAGGCAAGGCAGGTGCAGAGTGGTATCAGTATCATGAATTGACCGAGAAGGAACAGGAAGTAAGACCAAAATGGTATTTTTGATGCCCATTTTTAGGGGTTCTTTGTGTATGATTAATTTGTATTGTTGTAAAAAATAAAAATGTCGTATCATTTATAGATACAGTGACAGTCAAAGACTTGTGAAATAAAGACTTGCAAGCTTTCGAAATTTTGCATTTAGGATTAACTGCATGTTATTTTTTTACAGAATTAATTAAATAAAGATTTTGAGTTCTCAAAAAAAAAAAATTAAATATAGATTTTTGACGAAATTAATGAATAACTTAAAAGTAACTTCTACAAGTGCTTTACCGCATTCCTGGCAATGCATTTTCTCCTTTTGTTTTGTCCATTTCCCTTTCCAATAAGTGGAGTTGATCTTTTGTGAAAATCTTTTTCTCTTATCAAAAAGTCAGAAAATGAAGTTTTGGGAATCGTTGATTTTGTGCTTCAGACTAATTAATCTCCTTAATGTTTTGGTTTATTTGTTAAAGTTATAACACGCAAGTCTTACTAGCGTGACGCCTTTAAATCTACAATGATGGCTCCGTCATCTAAAGAGCTTTTCATTTAATGAGCGGGGAATGACATTTTTCTTTGTGAATTTAGTAATGTCGCTGATCGATAATGGGTTCTACTCGTGGAACTGTGAAATTTTAGTCGGTTTCTGTTGATTCAGATTCTACTGTTGTTCTACTCTGAAATTTTGATATGTGCCTTTCTAGATTCAAGTTCATAAATTACCAGTTGTTTATATGACTGCTACTATTGCTGAGCTGATTGGAAATAAATTTGGGGAATTTATGGAAGTTGATGTTGACTGCAATGGTTCTTGTTGGGGAACTTTTCTCCAAATCCGAATTAGAGTTGTTGGGATATTTTGAAACCTTTGTGTAAACATTTACAGATTAATTTAGGTTCAGCCTCCAACATAGTATAGATTTTTTTTTTTTTTTTTTTTTGTTATGAAAAAAAGCTTGAGTTTTGCTCGTTATGTGGTTTGTTAAGTCACTCTTTTTGAGAATGTACTGAAAACTATCCGGATATCCTGAAGAAACCAGAAAGCCACCGTTTTACATATGCATTGGAAGCTGGCTTTGGTAATTTCAATTCTCGGTCTTCTTCTTATATTCAAAAATCTTCATCTCAACCTACCAACTAATATTCCAATTACAAGAATTAATGCTTCAGTGGTTTCTCTGATTAATCCGACTCCTTCAGTTTCTTCGGTCACGACTTCCGTTTCGAAGTCTTCGATTAGGAGCAATCTTGGCTTAACGAATTTTTTTGAAAAGTTGGATAATTTAAATTTTTTGAAAAAGTTGCTCTTTTTTGGATAACTCTTACTAATGATGTTAAAATTATCCATAAACTCGTAAATTTATTAAAACTCGCTCGTATTAAGAAGGATTTAATAATTTTTAAAGTGAATTTAGTATACAAAATTAAAATTCGTAACGGATTTAGGACGATATGGATTCAATAAAAAATCTACGAATATCCGCAATCGATACCCATAAATATTACATTTATTTTAAAAAAAAATTAGAGAAAAAAAAGGCAATACGTTGCGTATTGCATGCCTAGCGCACTTAAAATGCATGCTAAGAGCGAACATTATATGCTTAGCATAAGCTTTTAGTACGTGTGTTATGCGCTAGGACATAACATTACAAGCTTAGCATGAGTTCTTAGCATGTGTGCTAAGCACTAGGCACGAATATTGCGCACTTAATGTGTACTCTTAGCAGGCGTGTTAAGCGTTGGACCCGCCACATTATGTGCTTAGCATGAGCTCCTAATACGCGTGTAAAGTGTTAGGGGTGCGACGTTACACGCTTAGCACTTGTGCTCCTAGAATGTGTGCTAAGCACGGAATATTTCGTGTTTTTAGCATTCGCTCTTACCACGCATACTAAACATTATGTACTCATTACAAAACTCGCTTAAAATTCGTAAATAACCCATTACGGATTTGATAATTAGTATATACTCGCTCGAGCGGATTTGATATTAAAATTCTAAACCTGCAACATATTTATGAATGATTTAATATTTCATTTTTATAACGAATGTGGATGCGAGTTTAAAGGTATCCATCCCAAACCCGATCCTACTACCATCCCTAATCTGGAATAAGCTGACCTTCAAATGATTGACACGATTATGAAATAATAGATTGACATTTTGAATCCCGAAGCCATAATGATTCAAAATGAAATCTATTTTGAGGAGCTTTACACACCGATTGTTGCTAAAGAATTACGTGCAGTGGTTGGTAATCACAGTGAAAAACTTGATGATGAAGATAGGTAGATCAAAATAATTGACAACATTTTGCAAAAGCTAATCCCTTATACAATCTTTCTTGAAGCAAACTGTTGAGAAATATCACAAAATACGATGTAGTGAAAATATTCTTTTTTTTTTTTTTTTTCATTTTGTGTTATTAAAATGGTCAATGTATTACCACAATTAGCAAAATAATACTACCACAAATTATAGGCCACAATCACTCACAATGAACACCAAATTGTTCGTGAAAAATCCAATTCGAAAAAAACACGGGACTGCAGTCCAATATCAACACTTTCACTATGTAATAATAATGAGATTACAGCAATATCCTCTCTAAAATTACACTAGAGGTTCACTACAACATTAAAAATATTAATCTTGACTCAACAATAATAAATCTAACAAATTTTTCTCAAATGTAAATTTGCTAGATTCTACAAAATGAGAGGCTAAATTGAAAATCAAATCTGATAGAATTGTAGACCAAGATGTTGAAAATTTACTTTCAAAATTTGAGCAAAAATAGAGCTCAAATCATCATCTAATCATTAAGGACAAGATTGAAACCCTAATCCTTCTTTCTATTCTCTCAATTTTATCTCTCATTTTTGTTTTTGCATTTTGCCTAATTGCTTCTTCAACCAAAATGAATTAAACACAAATGGTGGTACTGTGTATTTATGATAAATTTTATTCAGCCCCTTAATGGCTAATTTTATAAAAGTTCATAATTTTTATAAAATTATAAATTAGCCCCTATACCCACATGATGTGGACCCTACCAAAAATCTCCTCCTCCACATCATGTGAGAGGATCCCTCGGGCCCGCTTTTTCTCTATAAACTTGAAGCTTCTCATTAGACAATGGTTTAGTCATTATATCCGATCCGTTCTCATTTGTATGTATCTTTTTCAAGTTGTATTAGTTTTGATTCTAACACATCACGTACCTAATGATATCTAACGTCAACATGTTTGGACCTTAAGTGGAATGATGGGTTCTTCGCTAAATGAATAACACTCTGACTATCATAGTAGACTATGTAGTTCTCTTACTTCACACTCAACTCTTGTATGAACTTCTTCATCCATAAGGTTTCTTTACAAGCTTCAGTAACTGTAATATACTCAGCTTTTGTGGTAGACAAAGCAACGTAGTTCTAAAGTCTGGATTGCCATGACACAGTTTTCCCTGCAAAGGTAATCATGTATCCTAATGTAAACTTCCTAGAATCTATATCTCCTACCATGTCTGCATCTGTGTACACATACAACACAGATTTATCACCACCAAAACACAAACATGTCTTAGAAGTGCCCCTAAGTTATCTGAAAATCCACTTCACTACTGTCCAGTGCTCTTTGCTAAGATTAGAGAGAAATTGACTGACAACACCAACTACATGATTAATATCTGTCCTTGTACAAACTATAATGTACATTAACTACCAACAGTTGATGCATAAGGCATTGTACCTATTTCTTCATTTTCTTTCTCACTTATAAGACATTGCTTGGAACTAAGCTTAAAGTGACCTGTAAGTAGTGAACTAACTGGTTTTGCCTTGCTCATGTTTAATCTTTCAAGAACCCTTTCAATGTAGTTTTCTTGAGATAACCATAACTTCTCATTTTTTTCTATCACGGGAGATCTTCATGCTAAAGATTTGTTTAGCCTGTCCTAAATCCTTCATAGAAATGACTTGCTGAGTTATCTCTTCAACCCTTTAATTTTTCTATCATTATGGCCAATAATCAACATATCATCCAAATAAAGTAAAAGAATAATAAAATCATTATCAGCAAACCTCTTTATAAAGATATAATGATCTGATGTAGTCCTACTGAAATTATAATTCTCCATGAAAGAATCAAATTTCTTGTACCACTGTCTTAGTGCTTGTTTCAGCCCATACAAGCTTTTCTTCAACTTGTATACCAAATCATCTTTGCCTTTGACTCTAAATTCCTCAGACTGCTCCATGTAGATTTTCTCATCCAAATTACCATGAAAAAAAGCTGTCTTTACATTAAACTGCTCAATCTCCAAGTTTAGACTTACTGCTAAACCAAGAACTACTCGAATAGAAGACATTTTCACTCTAAGAGAAAAAATCTCTTCAATTAATTCTTTTCTTCTAATCAAACCCTTTCACAACCAACCTAGCCTTGTACTTTAGTTGTGAGTTATTTTCAGTCTTCAGCCTGTAAACCCATTTGTTCTTCAGAGCTTTTTTACCCTTAGACAGTTTTACTAACTCATAAGTATGGTTCTCATGCAAGGATTTTATCTCCTCTTACATAGCTTTAAACTATTCATTCATGTGTTGGTGAGACATTACTTCCTGAAGGTTTTTAGGTTCTCCACCGTCTGTAAGCATCACATACTCATGTGGTAGATATCTAGAGGAGTGGTGGCGCTCTCATAGATCTTCTCAATTGAGGCTCAACTGGTAGATCATATAGTTCTTAAGGTGCTTGCTCAACTTGTTCTGCTGGACCATCATCATCAACTCTGTCATCAAAATTTTCTTGTGTGTCTTCTCTATAATCATCATGAACTACAGGTGGAGGAACTGATCTGGAAGTGTCAGAAATAGGAATTTCATCAAATTCTTGAGGTTTCTCATCTTTCTCAACCCTATCAACTATCTGATTTTCAAGAAATGTAACATCTCTGCTTCTAATAATTTTTTAACTCATTAAATCCCATATTCTGTATCCAAAGTTTTCATGTGCATAACCTAAAAAGATACACTCCCTAGCCTTATTGTCAAACTTCGACCTTTCATTATTTGGAACATGAACAAATGCCCTGCAACCAAAGGCTCTTAAGTGCTTATAAGAAACAACTTTTCTAGTCCAAAATCTTTCAGGTACAACATCATCCAAATGATCTGAATGAGAAAGGTTAATTAAATCAACTATAGTCCGCATTGCTTTACCCTAAAAGTATTTAGGTAGTTTTGCATCAGAGAGCATACACCTAATTGTTTCTTGAATCATTCTATTCATTCTCTCTACCATGCCATTTTGCTAAGGAGTTTTTGTCACGGTCTTCTCAAGTTTTGATACCATAGGATCTACAATATTGCTCAAATGGTCCTTTGTACTTACCACCATTGTCTGCCTTTACACATTTCAACTGTCTCCTTGTCTCTCTTTCAACTTTAACATAAAAATATTTAAAAACATCAAGTACCTAATCTTTAGATTTCAGAGCAAAGACCCACACTTTTTTAGAACAATCTTCAATAAAAGTTACAAAATAAAGTGTACTTCCATGTGTTTTAGTTTACATAGTACATACATCAGTGTGTATCAAATCAAGTAAATTTGCTCTTTTAGATGGATAAAAATTATGAAATACAACTATGTGCATTTTCTGCCAAACAATGTGTTAAATTTGGTGCTTACATGCCATCCTTGAATATATATATATATATATATATATATATATATATATATATATACACTTGAGTATTTATACAAGTGTACATTCCCATTAAATCGCTAATACCTATTAATATGATACTATGCAATGTAACATTATAAACATTGTATGATATGAAGGAGTTTAGATCAGATCTAAAAAAGTTTAGATAAGACTCATAGTTATCCACGCTGAGACATATAAATGCTAAAAGTTAGCACAGTTAAGTATTAGCTAATTATAATACTCAGTAAAGATCCAAGAGTTAGAGCCTTATCTGTAATAGGACATAGACCTGAGAATATACTAATAACTGCATAGTTACAAGAGTTGCAATCGGGTGCCAGGAAATACTAGTTGCGCAAGTATGTGTTGATGGGGATCTAAGTTATGTGGGTGTATGCATGTGCAATTGTGTCTATTGCCTAAAATACGTATCACATACATATTATACACGATGGAAGTGTTTAATTAAACAATAAATAAAAAAAATAAATATATTAATCACATTAATATATTAGTAAGGTAGAGAACTCACCTCAACGTGTAACGTTATACACTTATTTTCTTAGAGTTCGCATGGAGACCAACTCGTTGGCAGTTCTAGTCACCAACTCGGTAGGCTTGCTGAGCTAGAACAGCAGCTCGATGTCCAGCACAGAATTAACTCTTAATCCCAAAAATGGTCGGGTGTATGTTTTCATCATGTTCTCTAAAAAGATAATAAATGGAGATTGAAACAATTCTCAATTGCTTCTCATGGCATCATAGAGAAAAATGAAACAATTTCGTTTTTCCCTATTTTGTTTTTTTTTTCTTTTCCTTATTCTTTTTTTTCTTCTTCCTTTCTTCTTTCTTTCTCCATTTATCTTCTTTCTCTCGGCCACCACCCACTCTTTCAATCTCAATCTCTCTCTCTCTCTTTATATATATATATATAATAAAATATAAATAACAATATAAAATAAAATATTAAAAAAATTCTAATGGGTGCCAACTATTTGGCACCTAATAAAATAATATTATATATAATATTATTTTATATAATAATATATAATATAGTATAATAATGAGAGATAAATGATTATTTAACAATTAAATAATCATTGTGTGAAATGATCATTTTGCCCCTTATGAATAGTTACCAAGTCTACCCCCTAATGGGTTCCACCATGTCCCACACTTGGATAAACTCAACCGAGGGTCCACAATGCGTCACGTGTTAATGTACAATTAACAAATAACAATTATTGACTAATTATTATATTAAACACTTAAATACACACACGCACGTATTCTCGTGATATTGTTGGATTAAACACTTTAATCCGACACGCTGCCCCAGTGCACAACGAGTACACTCAATATTACGAAACTCCCTAGGTCCTACGCCCGATTTGTCAAATGAAGCTATTCTATGAGTCCGTGAGCAATGCCTCATGCATGCATCACGGATATACAAATCAACGCGTTGAACCATACAAGTTGAGGTTACAACGCATATGTATAGTCCTTTTGTCATGATATCCTGGATGTGTGGGGATATAGATTATCACTGTCAAATCCCCTAGTGCTCATCTATGTCTTATCTCCAGACTCGTATCTCACAGAACAACATGTGCAAACTCCTTTGCCATATTGTTCTACCTTGACTGAACTCTATCCCGGGATTAAAACTTGTGGCCACAAGATTTTTCGAGATACAGTCTCGAAGCATTTAGATATCTAACTCCCTATGCGAGCTAAAGGATCCAATATCTGTACACAATGAACTCCATAAGCATTGAACCATACCTAGCGACACTCAGCGATCACACCATGAAAGGTCTCTAACATACGTGGAACCAAAGTATGGTGGATCACTTATAAGCCCACCATGGCACTCAGGTCAAAGGACCGCGTATACTACTCAACTAGAGAGATTCCTCCATTGACGGCTTACATAGGGTGCCTATCGAAGGCCCTCGTGAATTTGTCCCATATCTAGTCCTAACTAGATACCTATATGTCAATACGAGCTCTAAGCTCACGATCGGTTATGAACGACCATCTATACCCTATATGTATGACATATGCTGATCTATATTAAAAGTATCTACCGATAGATCTACCTTGGTAGAAATAGTACAGGGACAATAATTCGAGAACATATTTGTGCAACTAGCATTTTCTAGCACCCAATTGCAACTCTTGCAACTATGCAGTTACTAGTATATTCTCAGGTCTATGTCCTATTACAGATAAAGCTCCAACTCTTGGACATACTGAGTATTATAACTAGCTAACACTTAACTGTGCTAATATTTAGCATTTATATATCTCAGCGTGGCTAACTATGAGCCCTTATCTAAACTTCATTAGATTTGACCTTAACTTCTTCAGATCCACAATGTCTGTAACGTTACATTATATAATACCATATGAATGAGTATTAACGATTTAATAGGAACGTACACTTGTATAAATACACAAGTATATGTACATTCAGGGATGGCACGTAAGTACCAACCCTAATAGTATGTTCTCAAATAATTGTTCCTGATTTAATTTTACCGATGTAGGTCTATCAGTGGATACATTTATATATAGATCAACATATTTCGTACCTATAAAGTATAAATGGTCATTCTTAGCCGACTGTGAGCTTGGAGCTCGTATTGACATATGGGTATCCAATTAAGATTGGATATGAGATAGATTTACGAAGGCCTCTAACAGACACCCTATGTAAGCCGTCAACGGAGAGTCCTCTCAAGTTAAATATTATACGTGGTCCTTTGACCTGAGTGCCACAGTGGCTTGTAAGTGATCCATCATACATTGGTTCCACGCATGTCACAGACTTTTCACAGTGTGACCGTTGGGTATAGTCCGATGCTTATGGAGTTCAGTGCGTATAGATATGGGATCCGTCAGCTTGCATAAGGAGTTAGATATCTAAATGCTTCGAGACTGTATCTCAAAAAGTCTTGTGGCCACAAGCATTAATACTGGGAAAGAGTTTCTGCCAGGGTGGAACAATATAGCAAACGAGTTTGCACATATTGTTCAATGAGATACAAGTCTGGGATATGACATGGATAAACACATAGGGCTTTGACGGTGATGACCTATATCCCTGCACATCCAGGATATCATGATGGAAGTACTATACGTATACGTTGTAACCTCAGCTTGCATGGTTCAAAGCGCTGATTTGTATATTCGTGACGTGTGCGTGGGGCATTGCTCACGGACTCATAGAATAGTTCTATTTGAAGAATCAGGCGTGGATCTAGAGAGTCCTGCGATATGGAGTGTACTTGTTGTGTACTGGGGCAGTGTGCTGAATTAAATTGTTTAATCCAACAATATTCAGTACTACTACGAGAATGTACACGTGTCTGTATTTAAGTGTTAAATACAACAATTAGTCAATAACTATTATTTACTAATTGTAAAATGACACGTGACACAGTATGAACCCTCAGTTGAGTTTACCCAAGTGTGGGACATGGTGGGACCCACTAGAGAGTAGACTTGATAACTATTTATGAAGGGCAAAATGGTCATTTCACACATTAATTATTTAATTATTAAATAATTAAAATATCTCATTATTTTATATTATTATATATAATATTATTTTAATATTATTTTATTTGGGTACCAAATCGTTAGCATCCATTATTTTATTTTTTATTATTAATATTATATAATATATTATATTATTATTTTATTATATTAGATATATAAAGTGAGAGGTGTGTGAAATGTGGTGTTAGTGTGTGTATTTGGCCGAGAAAGAGAAATTGAGAAAGAGCGAAAGAAAAGAAATGGTGCCGCCGAGAAGAAGAAAGAAAAAAAAATAGAAAAAAAAAAATTGTTTCATTTTTCTCTATGGTACCAAAAGAAGCAATTGTGAATTGCTTCATTCTCTATTTCTTATCATTTTGGAGAAAATGAAGAATACACACCACTGGCCATTTAGGAGTTTAAGAGTTAAACCTAATGCTGGCTATAGGGCTGTTATTCTAGCCCACTAAGCTCACCGAGTTGGTAACTAAAACTGCCCATGAGTTGGTCTCCATGCGGACTCCGAGGAAATAGGTGTATAACGTTATACGTTTAGGTGAGTTCTCAACACTACTAATATATTAATGTTATTAATATATTTTATTTATTATGTTTATTGCATGTTTAAATGCTTCCGTCGCGTTTAATATATATATGATACGTAATTTAGGTAATAGACACAATTGTACATGCATACACCCACGTATATTAGATCCCTTACCAAAAATGGTATCAGAGTCATTTAGGACATATTTTGGTGTAGTTTGAGTGAATGGATGCAAAAGGCCCAGTGAAAATGGTACGTTTCAAGTGTTGAAATGGGTATGCCAAAAGGAGAGCACTGGGTGCTGCAACACCAGTGGGTTGACATCGTGGCGCTGGAGGTTCGACCTCCCAGCATTGTAATGCTAAAGGTCTGGCCCCATGGCGCTGGGAGTTCTTTCTCCCAGTGATGCAGCGCTGGTGAGGTAGCGCTGAGGCGTTGAGATTTTAGAATTCGCCCCTCAGCAGTGAAAGTTGGGCTCCGCAGCATTAGGGGTTCAACCTCCCAACGCTGCAGCCAAGTACTCAGGCACTGCAGCTCTGGCAGTTCGATCTCCCAGCACTGTAGCGATGCAATCTAGCACTGTAGCGGTGTATTGTTCACTTGAACAGTAGCACATGAACATTATTTTTAGTGTTCACAGCTACAGTAATTTGGACCATGTTTTGAACAATGTTTTAAAATTAATTTTGCATGTGTAGGTTTATGAGATGTAGTGATAAAAGTTATCAGTCTACATTATAAATCAGGGTTTATGAAATACATTGATAAGAGTTATCGGTCTGCATTATAAATCAAGATTAATTTTTGTGTTGATAACTATAATGAGAGCCTTACTGATGGGGGTTAGCTGTGCTTACATAGAAAAATTAATTAATTAAAAATTACCCTCCTCATGAAATGGAGACCTAAAATAGTCACAAAAATATCTTTTAATCAGATTAAAGAATATTAGATTATGAGATAATATTTATTCTGATTTGTCTTGTCAATACAGTTTTAGACGAGTCATGCCAGTCTTTTCTCAATATTGCTACAGCGTGAGGGACTTGGTCGGTTGGGCTTGGACTATATCGGTTAAACATGAGATGAGGAAAATATATGCGAAAGTATTGTTCACTATTGCTACAACATGAGGGTAGTATTGGTAGCATATATTTGATTATTGATAAGTTAATCTGGAATACACTTACCCAATATGCTACAGCGTGAGGATAAGGTATATTCAGGATCAAGTGGTAAGAGTTGCATGAGATGCAATTGACAAATGTTGTCTACCTGTTGGGTTTACAAAGGCCAATATTGCTACAACGTGAGGCTTGAGTAAATTTTAATGGGATCTACTTCCCGCTGTATAGTTTAAAAGACTTTAAACTATTATATTTTCATTTGAGAGATTACCAGGATTATGTAAAGCAGTGAGTGGGCATTTTAAATCAAAAATGTATAATTAGTATACCCATGATTTAAAATGTTCTATTAGTGATTTAATGACTATTCCACTTACATCTCTCGTTATCTTGGCCTGTTAAGTATAATGGCCACTATAAACTAGTTGGTGTGCATAGTTAATGTAGTCCAACTCAAGGGTAATAGAAAGTACTCAGACCGGTAGATGAATCTAAGAAATGTTCTGGATTCAAAAAATTTTGGATTTATTGTTGATCAGAGTTTGCTGCAAAAGTATTTCTAATAACCCCTCTCTAGGGGATATAGAATAGAGGGGGTGTAACCCTCTTTGTTCAGGGTGCTTCATCTTCTACTCCAAGTATATCTGGTGAGACCAGATATAAGGAGAAGAAGATAAAGCAGATACCCAAGATAAATAGAGGCAACATTTATCTAAAAATCAATAACAGAGCGTGTAGATAGAAAATGTTTCCATTGTAATAAGGTTGGGTATTGAAAATTCCTCTTCCCTAGAAGCCTTATTATAGTCAGGAAGACTCCTACAAGTTTGTGTTTGACAGACATAGATATTTCTAGGGTATATGATACCAGTTCAAGCTAGATACTGCATGTCCCTCTCATATCTGTAATATGTTGCAGAGATTGAGAGAGACTAGAATGAAACAACTTGTAAAAGTAAGGTTTAGAGTAAGAAATGGTGATTTCTGGCAGGTCCAATTTATTGGACAGCTTGACTTACTTCTCTTATGCGATACAATGATTGTATTGTATAATTAGTATAATATCCAAAACATCATTTGACATATTGTGTCTTTTCCTGTGTTTGACAGTGAAAGATATCATATGAATATTAAGAATTGTTCCTTATATTCATTTGATGTGGATGATGTTTTATTAGCTAAATGTCACTTAATAAATAGATATTATTTACAATTAGAAATGTCTGTAGATCAGAATCCTTAGATAATACGGAACTATGGCTTGTGTGTTTAGGTCATATAAGCGTGAGACACTTATCCGTCTGGTTAAGGATGGTTGGATTCTTAATCTGACCATAAAGGTTTAACCAGTTTATGAATAATGTATTCACAGAGATGACCAAACATACCAGAATGTACATCATATTCCTTTGATTAGATCAAGAAAGTGAGTACATTAACAGTAAGTTTTCGTTTGTTTAAGGAAGAATGAGATTCTCACTCACTATAATTCTCCAGATACTCCACAACATAACGATGTTTCATAGATGAGGAATAAGACTTTATTAAATATGGTTCGATTGATAATGAGTGTTACCAATATATATTTGTGAGATTATACTCAAAATATAGCTGTTTATTAAGCAGAGTTCCATTAGAAGCTGTTCTTTCTATTCCGTATGAGGTACAGAAAGGAAGGAAATTGTATCTTAAATATGTTAAGACTTGGGGTTGTTCTGCTTACATAAGAATTACGCAGTAGGGTATCTTATTTTATAATAGTTACTAAACGGGATAAACTAACACCCAAGAAGTACATGTATAGGTTCATTAAGTATCCTATAAATTCTATAGGATACTAGTTCTATGATCCGAAGAAGCGAAGTGTGTTCGTTTCTCGATATACCACTAATCTAGAGAAAGAGTTTCTCATAGGTCGTGGGAATCATATAAAGATTGAACTTAATAAAGTCAATCTAATAAACAATAAACTAAGGATGAGAACTCAAGCTTAATTAAGCAATAGCCTTTTATTAGCACACTCTCCAAATGAGTCGGAAAAGATATCTAGGTCATTTGTTAGGTATGTTTGATGCTTGAAGGTGAATTTAGAGTTTTCTTGGTAGAAGAAAATAATCCTTTGACCTATAAGGAGATGATGTTAGACATCAATTCGAAAAACAGCAAGAAGCCATGAAGAACAAAAATTGACTCTATGCATCAGAATTAAGTCATGGACTTGGTTAAAGTACCTGTGGGAATTGTTCCCATTGGTTGTAAAAAGTTTACAATAGGTAGTTAGAGCTAGATGGAAGGTAAAGACCTTCTAGACCCTATATTAGTTCTAGAAAGGTAATCCACAGTGATTTGGGATCAACAAAGAGAAACCTTTGGACCAGTATTAATGCTAAAATTGATTAGAATGTTATTGGCTTTTGCTGCATATTATGACTTTGAGGTTTAGTACATGGATGTAAAGATGACAATCCTGAATGGAAATCTTGAGTAAGAGATATTCATGAAATAGCCTAAAGATTTTACGTCCAGCTAGACTTCTGGTTTAGTGTACAGGCAAACCAGACTTCTGGTTTAGTGTGCAGGCTCGAGAAGTCCATTTATGGGCTTAAATAAGCCTCCCGAAGCTGGACTCATTATTTTGATGAGATAATCAGATTGTCTGGTTTCAACAAAAATGATGAGAAAGCTTGTGTGCATGAAAGGTCAGTGGGAGCAGAATAGTCTTCTTGATACTCTTTGGTGATGATATACTGATTATTGGAAATGATGTCAGTATATTATAATTGATTAGAAGTAACTCGTAAGTATTTCTCCATGAAAGATTTGAGAGAGATTTCCTTTATACTAGGTATAAAGCCTTATAGAGATAGAGTTAGGAAGCTGATAGGACTATCCCAAATTGTTACTCATCAATAATGTCTTGAAAATGTACAGTTTTGTTAACTATGAGATAGTTAACGTATCTTTTAGACCTAGTGTTCATCTTTTGAAGAGAGTGTCTCTTTAGATGAAAGATGAGAAAATTAGAGTGTCTAAAATACCAGATACATTAGCTCTTCAGAGATTGATGTATGCTATGATGTATTTGAGACTTGATATCAGTTTGACTGTAAGAGTTACGAGCTGATTTCAGTTTGATTCAGGTAACCACTATTTGATAGTAGTCAAACATATCTTAAGATACCTTGAGGGTACAAAGGATAAGTTTATAAAATATGGAGAAAATGACTTACAAGTGAGAAGATGCATAAAATCAGACTTCTAATTTGACTTAGATGATAGAGAGTCTACATCTGAGAATATACTAATTCTCATTGGTACTAAGTGAGTTGGAATAACACTAAACTAGGACTCACTACTGATTTATTATGGGCGCAACAGAAGAAGCAGTGTGGATTTGTAGGTTTATCGCTGGGCTTGGAATAGTTTCAAGATAGATGGATCATATCCCATAATTTGCGACAAATCTAAGCCATTGTACAAGCTAAGGTGCCAAGAGAACACTAGTACTCTAATTATGCTGAGAGGAGTCTCATATGACTAGATGGATCTTTGCTTAAAGAGATGTGATTGTTTTTAGAATTGTTCTATAAATAACTTTACGGACCCACTTTCTAAGGCCATGACTCTATAAGTATTTATGAAACACGTTGAGTCGATGTGTATGAGATACCATTAAGAATGACACTAGAGCAAGTGAGAGATTGTTAAGGTCGGTGCTTATGTGCCATCCCTGAATGTACATATACTTGTGTATTTATACAAGTGTACATTTTTATTAAATCGCTAATACCTATTAATATGATACTATACAATGTAACGTTACAGACATTGTACGATCTAAAGGAGTTAAGATCAGATCTAAAGGAGTTTAGATAAGGGCTCATAGTTAGCCACGCTGAGATATAAATGCTAAGTGTTAGCACAACTAAGTGTTAACACAGCTAAGTGTTAGCTGGTTATAATACTCAGCGAAGATTTAAGAGTTAGAGCCTTGACTGTAATGGGATATAGACCTAGGAATATACTAATAACTGCAGAGTTGCAAGCGGGTGCTAGAAAATGCTAGTTGCGCAAGTATGTTCTCAAATAATTGTCCTTGATCTATTTCGACTGATGCAGGTTTATCAGTAGATACCTTTATATATAGATTAACATATAACATACCTATAGGGTATAGATGGTCATTCCTAGCTGACCATGAGCTTGAAGTTCGTATTGACATATGAGTATCCAATTAGGACTGGATATGAGAAAGACTCATGAGAGCCTCCGATAGGCACCCTATGTAAGCCATATGGAGAGTCCTCTCGAGTTGAGTAGTATATATGGTCCTTTGACCTTTTTGCTTCGGTGGGCTTGTAAGTGATCTACCATACTTTGGTTCCACGCATGTCACAAACCTTTTATAATATGACCGTTGGGTGTCACTGGGTATAGTTTGATACTTATGAAGTTCAGTGCGTACAGATATGGGATCCGTCAGCTTGCATAAGGAGTCAGATATCCAGATACTTCGAGACTGTATCTCGAAAAGTCTTGTGGCCACAAGCATTAATCACAGGAAAGAGTTTCTACCAAGAATGAGTTTGCACATATTGTTCAGTGAGATACAAGTATGGGGATATGCCGTGGATGAGCATATAGGGATTTGATGATGATGATCTATATCTCTGCACATCCAGGATATCATGACGGAAGGACTATACGTATGCATTGTAACCTCAGCTTGCACAGTTCAATGCGTTGATTTGTATATCCGTGATGTGTGCGTGGGGCATTGCTCACGGACTCATAGAATAGTTCTATTTGAAGAATTAGGCGTGGACCTAGAGAGTCCCATAATATGGAGTGTACTCATTGTGTACTGGGGCAGCGTGTCGGATTAAATTGTTTAATCCAACAATATTCAGTACTACCATGAGAATGCACATGTGTCTGTATTTAAGTGTTAAATACAACAATTAGTCAATAACTATTATTTACTATTTGTAAAATGACACGTGGCACAGTATGAACCCTCGGTTAAGTTTATCCAAGTGTGGGATATGGTGGGACCCATTAGAGAGTAGACTTGATAACTATTCATGAAGGGCAAAATAATTATTTCACACATTGATTATTTAATTATTAAATAATCAAAATATCTCATTATTTTATATTATTATATTAATATTTTTTTTAAATTATTTTATTTGGGTACCAAATAGTTGGCATCCATTATATTATTTTTTTATTATTAATATTATATAATATATTATTTTATTATATTTTATATATATATATAGTGAGAGGTGTATGAAATGTGGTGTTAGTGTGTGTATTTGGCCAAAAAAGAGAAATGGAGAGAAAGAGAGAAAGAAAAGAAATGATGCCGCCAGGAAGAAAAAATAAATAAAAAATAAAAAAAATAAAATTATTTCATTTTTTTCTGTGATACCAAAAGAAGCAATTGTGAATTGCTTCATTCTACATTTTTTTATCCTTTTAGAGAAAATGAAGAATACACACCACTGGCCATTTAGCAGTTTAAAAGTTAAATCCAATGCTGGTTATAGGGCTGCTGTTCTAGCTCACTAAGCCCAATGATTTAATGACTAGAATTGCCAACGAGTTGGTCTCCATGCGGACTCTGAAAAAATACGTGTATAATGTTACACGTTTAAGTGAGTTCTCAATACTACTAATATATTAATGTGATTAATATATTTTATTTATTGTGTTTATTGCATGTTTAAATACTTCTGCCTCGTTTAATATGTATATAATATATATTTTAGGCAATTGACACAATTACACATGCATACACCCACGTATATTAGATCCTTTACACAGTGATCACAAGGTTTGAGAGACTCACTTGCCAATCTAGGCAAAACATTCTTTTTTACTAGAACTTGAAGCCCTTTCTCACTTATGTGGCCAAACCGTTTATGCTACAACTCAATGTTAGATTCTTTTGTTGTTACATTGACATCTTCTTTTATGAGTTTAGCGTCCATAACATAGATAGTGCTTGCTTTATTTCCTTTGGCTAGAAATACAAAACCTTTGGTGAACTTCCATTTACCTTCACCAAAATAGTTACAATAACCATCATCATCAAGCTTGCCAGTAGAGGTCAAATTCAGGTGCCCAAGTAAATATCTAGAACATGTCTAACATCCTTGAGTAGTAATCTACTACCAACACTGGACTCTAAATAAATATCTCATATACCCATAATCTCATATGCACCATCATTTTCTATCCTAACATATCCAAAATCACAATTAGTGTAGGATGTGAAGAAATCACCATTCGAAGTAACATGAAATGAAGCATCCAAATCAATCACCCAATCACTTGTATGAGATGTGAGATTTATGAAGTTCCAATCATAAACAATAGTTATATCCCCACCAACAATAGTTGCACAGCTCACTTGTTTATATTTTTGTGATTCACCTATTTCTTTAGCCTATTCCCTTTTCTATATTCTATACTCTCTCTTTATATGCCTCATTTTATTGCAATGGTAACACTTGACATTTTTTCTTTGAGACTTAGATCTTCCTCTGTGGTTGTCATTGCCAGAACTTTTACTTTAGCTTCTTACTCGCCTTTCATGCTTTTTTTCTGTAACAAGTGTTTCTATCTCAAAAAAACTCATGGTTGCATTCTTTCTTTTGGTTTTTTATTTTATTTTACATTCTATCCTTAACCATCTCCATAGTTTGCTTTCTATTTGGTGCTGAATCATTTCTTGACACCACCAATATCTCCCAACTATCTGATAAGGATCTAAGCAATAGCAATATTCGTAACTCATCATCTAGTGAAATATTTATAGTTGTCAACTAGTCCACTACACCTTGAAACTCACTGGTATGTCCATCTATATTGTGCCCTTCCTTGTATTTTAAACTTACAAGCCTCTTCATTAAATTAGCTTTATTTTGTGGTGTAGGCTGCTTATAAATAGACTCTAATTTTTTTCATATAACATCAGCCTTAGTCTCTTTTGCTACATGATGAAACACTCTATGATCTATCCATTGCCTAAAGGTGCCAACACACTTTCTATGTAATTGGATCCACTCCTTATCACTTGTTTTCTCCAGTTTTACAGCATCCCCTTCAATGGGTTCATATAGGTCTTTTACAAAAAGTAAATCCTCCATTCTAGACTTCCATATATCATAATTCTATGCCTTCAATTTAATCATGTATGCAAAATTTTTATCCATTTTAATCAATACAAATTAAACACTACACAACCTGGATAGTTTTGATACCACTTGTAGGAAAATATCACAAAATACTACATAGCGAAAATATTCTTTTTCCTACTTTGTATTATTAAAATGGGCAGTGTATCACCATAATTAGCAAAATATCACAACCATAAATTATAGGCCACAATCAATCACAATGAATACCAAACTTTTACGTGAAAAATTCAATTTGGGAAAAATCGCAGGACCGTAGTCTGATATCAACACTTTCTCTATGTAATAATAATGGGGTTATAGCAATAATAATGGGCTTACTACAACATCAAGAATATTAATCTTGGCTCAACAATAATAAATCTAACAAATTCTTCTCAAATGTAAGTTTGTTAGATTCTACAAAATGAAAGGCTAAATCGAAAAGCAAATTTAATAGAATTGTAGAGCAAGATGTTGAGAACTCACCTTTAAAATTTGAACAAAAACAGAGCTTAAATCACCATCCAATCATCAAGGACAAGATTGAAACCCTAATCATTTTTTCTCTTCTCACTGTTTTGTCTCTCTCATTTCGTTTTTGCATTCTACCCAATTGCTTCTTCTCAGCCAAAATGAATTAAACATGAATGGTGGTACCGTGCACTTATAGCAAATTTTATTCAACTTCTTTAATGGCTAATTTTATACAAATCTATAATTTTATAAAATTATAAATTAGTCCCTAAACTCACATAAGTTAGACCCCACCAACACAAATGACTTCCATTAATAAATGATTTCCATGTATAAGAAGGATCCGTGAAACTCAAGTCAAAGAATTCACTAGATTGTACCCTTTTTTGAAAAAGAACAGAAGAATATCAGAATTGAGTGGAACCATCATTTCCTTCGAACTGAGATAAAATTTCATTAAAATCACCAATAACCAACAGAAGGAGAGAATTCTATCTTCTAAAGCATTAGAGTAACTTCCAACTAATTTTTTATTTGCTATATAAGGATTACTATGAAACCAATTAATCTCTAATAAAGAGCAGAAACTAAGGGCTTTGATTCTGATTTTTTTATTTTTTTGAAACAATATTAATATCAATGTGCCAGCTAGAGTAACCATTAATAATGATCTACTAATTTTATTTCCAAAGCATAATAAGATAGCCACTCTGCCTAATACAGTAGTCTGTAAACATAAAAAAACAAAGAGAACCCAAGTTTGAAACACACTCGATCAACATAAGAACTATTTAACTTAGTTTCCAAAATGAAAACTAAAGATGGGGAGGTTTTATAAAATAAGTCTTAGTAAATTATTAAGGCTTATTTAGTTTGAGATTTCAAATAGAACTTTTGAAAATAGAGTTTTAGATAGTATGGCTTTTAGAAGTATAGCTTTTAAGATAAAGTCATTAACCTTTTGGTTGTCAATTTAAAAAACTCTTTTGAAGTAGTAAATCGTTTGGTTATACATTGTTAAAAGTGCTTACCTATTATTAAATTACAAAAAAAAAAAAAAAAACACTTAATAAAACTTACATTCAAATTCTATACAATTCAATCTTTTTTACATAAAATAAAATTTACAATTTAATCTTTAAAATTTATTAATGCACTTTTATTAGTACCAAAGAGCTTGTTGCAATTGGTTGCAATGGGGTAATTTCAATTCAAATTTTTTTCATAATCGAACTTTTAGTCGTAGAGCTTGTAATGAAATCTATAATTCATTTTCTTGTTCTGGTGACTGGTTTGAATCATGGGATCAGATCTCTAATATTGTTGCTGCTTATTTTTCTAAGTTATTTTCTTCTCCTTCTTATACCTCTTTACAGTTCCAAGCTTTAATTGGTTTTTCTACCTCATATCTCTTCATTTATGTAGGAGTTTCTTGATGTTCCTTTTACAAGTTCTAAGAATAAGCCCCTATAAAACCACTAGGCCTATATAGTTTTCATGCAGTGTTCTTTCAACAAAATTGGAACATTATTAGTTATAATATTACGAAATTTTGTTTAAATGTTCTTAATGATGGACTCTCTCTAGCCTCTATTAATCATATGTATGTAGACTTTATTCCTAAACTTTAACATCCATATTATATTTGTGATTTTCAACTGGTTAGCCTTTTGTAATGTGATTTATAATATTTTTATAACAACTTTGACTAATGGGTTAAAATCGGTTCTTCCAAATATTATATTTTTAGAAAACTAAAGAGAATAAAAAACATTGCATTGTATTCTCATTAATAAATTTTTGAGTATAAATAGAGTTTGGCATAAACTATAAAAAAGAAAAAAGATAAACCTAAATGAGAAGTAAATCTAGTAAAACTTAAAAAGTCAAATACTACTAGGATACAAATTTATCTAAAAAAGGAAATAAATTAATTTAAACTAAATAACTAAATTGGAACAAGTCAATTTAAACTAAATAACTAAATTGAAATCTTGATTCTTAATTATGCCCCTGCAAGATGGAACTCTAGGAGGAGAGTCCAATCTTGTCGGCCAAGAGGAGTAAGTCTGGAGGGAGAGTTCAATCTTATTCTACAAAGGAAAAAATAATTAAGTGCGTAGAAGAGGTTTAGTGAGGGTGCCACAATAGTTGGAGCGGGCAGTGATGCAAAAAAAGGGCGTTATGTTATCATATGCATTAACTGTAATAAAGACTGCTAAGAAAGATCGAAACAGTTGCTACTAGACAAAAGCAGACAACTATTATTGATTTGACCCTGTGGACAATAAATTATTAAAAGATAAATAAGAATTTTATATCATTAGTGATTTTCCTTCATTGGAAGGAGTATCAAAAGCAAAAAAATCAAATAAATACAAAAGGGGAAATATATAAAAAAAAGAAACTGAAGATAGGAAAGAAAGTCGAATGTTGAGCTTAAAGAATTTTGGAATTAGAAGAAGAAGGAAGTAATATAGAGGAAAATAAAATTTTTTAGAATTGAAGGGGGAACCTTAAAATAAAAACCTATTTGGTGATGGAAGGGAGTTAACCCTTAAAATAAAATAAAAAATTAAAAGTTTCATTTGAAAATGAAAGGAGGTTAATCCTTAAATAAATAAAATAAAATAAAAAAATCTGTTTGGGGAATGGGAAGGAGTTAACTCTTAAACTAAAAAAGAAAATTTTTAAAAAAATTTTTATTTAGGAATAGAAAAAGGAGTGATAGTTTGTAGAAGTTTAATCTCATAATAAAAGTAGAGACAGAAAGAGAAGATTTTTTTTTTTGAAAAAATTGTTGGTGTTAAAGATGATAAAGGGTTGATTGAGTTACTGTGCATTGTGTAAAATAATTTAGCTATTTGTGATCGCCGTGGTTGAAGAAAGAATGAGATAATAATAATTGACCAAGGCAGCAGTATTATTCATAGGAGTACTGTTTACAAGAGGTATTGTTCATGTATACTATGTCACGCACACTGTTTATAAAAAGAAAAAAATACATTAATAAAGGAGAATTGAATAATGGTGTTAAAAAATTGGCTAGTACTTAAAAATTTAAAAGAAAAGATAAAAAAAATAAAGATTTGATTATGAACTTATTTCGATTGTTACACAATAGCGTGACTTTGCGTGGCCACTATTGTAGCAGCTTATTGAAAGCAAAAATAAAATTGACTTAAGAGAAGATTTAATACTATGTAGAGATTTAAAAAGAAGAAAAAATATTGCATTATATTCTCATAAATATTTGAATATATATAGAATTTATAATAAAATATAAATAGAAAAAGAGAAATTTAAAAAAAAAATATTTAATAAAATTTAAGAAGTCAAATACGATACAAATTTATTTAAAAAATAATAATTTAAATTAAATTAAATAACTAAATTAAAATTTTAATTTATTTATTTCCTTTATCAATATTTCCGATCGTAATTCATTTACCAATATTTCCGCCTCAATGAGCTTTTGTTCCTGGAAGACAGATTTAAAATAATATTATTGTTAGGTTTGAATTATTACATTCTCTAAATTGGTGACCTAGTGGTAAGTCGGGTTTTCTGAGCATGATATATTTAAAACAGGTGGAATGAAATTTTTTAATATTTATAATACAGAAATAAGATTCAGTTCCAATGGTAAAATATTATTTTTTTCATGTATATCTACTGCATCTCTCTCTTTTCTGATTAATGATTTACCTGCTGGATTTGTGATTCCTTCCGAAGGTCCTCATCCAGGGTGTCCAATCTCTCCTTATCTCTTTCTTACTTGTGCTGAAGGGCTGTCGTCCTTGTTACAGTAAGTAAAAGTCAATTAATCTCTGGGGGCTTTCAGTTACTCATTTATTTTTAAAATTTTATTAATTACATATATGTCACGTTAATTATTTTACATTTATTTTAATTTTAATAATTTTTTTATTTTTTTTATAAATTATTTAATTAATTAAATTTTTATTTTTTATAAATTAATTAAAAATAAGTTAAAAAATAAAATTTTTAAAAATAACTTAAAAATAAAAATAATTAAAAATAATAAAGTGTTGGGCGCATGCGTGAAGTGAACACCCCATGCATGCACTTAACGCAGCAAAATTGTTTTGGGGAACTAAGTTTTGGTTGTTTTATTTATTTATTTAAAATTTTATTTTTATTTTATATATAAATTAATTATTTTTCAATTAATGTATTAAAAAAAGAAATTAATTAATTTGAATATTTAATTTATTTTACAAAATAAAAAAATTAAAAACTTTGGGCACATGCGTTAGGCGCGTGCCCAACGCATATGCCCAACAAAGCTTGGCAAAGCTAAGCTTTACTTGTTTTATTTTTAATTTATTTTAAAATTTTATTTTTAATTTATATAAAAAATTAATAAATAAAAAATTAATTAAAATATTTAATTTAATTTATTAAATTAAAAAAGGCTATAGGCGCATGAGGCGTGCGCCCCATGCATGCGCCTAACAAAACTTGGCTTTTGCCAAGCTTTTCTTGTTTTATTTTTTTATTTTAAATTTATTTTAAATTTATATTTAAATTATTATTTTTTAATTAATGTATTGAAAAATAAAAAATTAATTAATTTTATTAAATTAAAAAAAAGCATTGGACACATGCATTAGGCGCGCGCTCCACGCATGCGCCAAGCAAAGCTTGACATTTTATTTTTTATTTTAAAAGTTTTATTTTTAATTTATATTTGTTAATTAATGTATTAAAAAAGAAAAAAATAAATAAATTAATTAATTAAAATATTTGATTTATTTTATTAAATTAAAAAAATTGGGCGCATTCCACGCATGCGCCAAGCAAAGTTTGGCATTTTATTTTTTAATTTTAAATTTGTTTTAAAATTTATATTTAAATTATTATTATTTAATTAATATATTAAAAAACTTAATTGAAATATTTGATTTATTTTATTAAATTAAAAAAAAAGCATTAGGTGCATGCATGCGCCAAGCAAAGTTTGATATTTTATTTTAAATTTATTTTAAAATTTTTATTTTTAATTTATATTTAAATTAATTATTTTTAATTAATGTATCATAAAAATAATTAATTAATTAAAATATTTAATTTATTTTATTAAATAAAAACATTTGGGCGCATGCATGAGACACCCACCCCACGCATGTGTCCCGCAAGGTATGCTGGACGCATGCTACGCCTAGCAACTCCCCAAGCGTTGGGCGCATGGTGCATGCAACACCCAAACAAAGCTTGGCACTTTGCCTTTATATTTTTTAAATTTAAATTTTTTTATTTATATTTAAATTAATGTATTAAAAAAGTAATTAATTAATTGAAATAATTTATTTATTTTAATTAATTTATAAAAAATAAAAAGTTATTCAATTAAATAATTTATATTATGTAATTAAAATATAATTTTTTCATTAATTTAATAAAAAAGTTATTAATTTTATTTTAAATTTATTTTTTACTAATTATTTTATTTTATTTTTAAAAAATTTATTAAAAAAAAAATAAAGCTTAGGGCGTAGACATGCACCTTAACTTGACTTCACTGCGTTAGGCGCATGTGTCGAGCGCGCGCCTCACGCATGCGCCCAAGGTTTTGCTTTTTCTTTAAATTATTTTTATTTTTAAGTTGTTTTTAAAATTTTACTTTTTAATTTATTTTTAATTAATTTATAAAAAATAAAAACTTAATTAATTAAATAATTTATAGAAAAAAAATATGAAAAAAAGAAAAATTATTAAAATTAAAATAAGGGTAAAATGGTCAACGTGACATATATCTGGTTAATAAAACTTAAAAATTTTAACTTCAATCAAATAAAATTTTTATCCTAAATTATTAGTCAACTACAAAAATTTCTCTTTATTTTTTTTCGATGACAATTTACCGTTTTGCAAAGCCAGGAATTCGTATTGTTCCATTATAAAAGCCATTTTGGGGACTTATGAGAATTGTACGGGGTAGTAGAAATTTTTTTGGAAAAATGTTATTTTTGGAAAAATGTTATTTTTGTCTTGGGTTTATAGATATATATTAATTTAATTTTTTATATTTTAATAAATACTATATTAATTTTTGTCTTTAAAAATTTTTTGTTAAATAATTATTGTTCAAGGGTAAAATAATATTTTTGATATTTTTCATTAAATCTGTCAAAATGTCAGTTTAAAAAATTAAAAAGATAAATTTATTAATTACATAATGAATAAAAAAATATAATAAAATAATTTTTTTAAAAATATAATAATTACATGTATGATAATATGATAAGTTAATACTAACACGTGCCATTATATAATTGATTTATATTTTTAATAAATATATATTTTTAAAAATAAATATTTTTAAAAATAAATTAATAAATATATTTTTAATTAATATTTTTAATAAAAGAACATATGTTATAATATGATTAATTACAAATGACACATGTCATTATGTAATTGATTTATATTTTTAATAAATATACTTTTTGAAGGAATAAATATTTTTAACAATAAATTAATAAATATATATTTTTAATAAAATGATACGTGTCATAATATGATTATTTACCAATGGCAAGTGTCATCATGTATTTAGTTTATATTTTTAATAAATATTTTTAAAATATAATAAATAATTCAAACATTTACTGGTTTTATTCGACAATGGTAGGCACTAATAAATTTTAAATTTTACATCATTCGACTATATTATTCCTGATCTACGTAATGATGTGGTCATTTTTATAAACAAAAAGTAAAAAATGGACAAAAATGGTGGGGAGGCCACCGCCTACTGTCAAATGGAGGGGCGGTGATGGACAAATAGGCTCCCGATCTATCCATAGCAAATTCTCCTTCTCTCCACATTTGACGGTGAGCAGTTTTTGGCTGTTGCCGCTCTCCATTATTTGTTTTTCTATAATTTAGTAATTTTTAGAGCAAAACATGGCCATATTATTGTGTAAATCAGAAAAAATAGTGTCTAATGATGTAGAATTTGATAATTTTTACAAAGTGTTACTTAAATATGACAGTCGGCGACTAACTGATTGCCATTTTTGACTATAGTGGCAATTCTATTTTAATTTTTTTAATTTTATTTATTTTTAAAAATATTTAGTAAAAATATAAATCAATTATATGATAACACATGTAACGATGATTGGTGGGCATTTAACTCAAAAATGTTATTGTAAAAGTAACAAAAAAACAACCATTTAAAAGAATTTTTTTGACGTTAAAGATTAACGTGATATTTATTAAAATACGAGAGATTAAATTAATATATACCCATAAATTCAAAGACTAAAATGTTATTTTTCTTAAAATTTAACAAATCAGTAATTGTCTTTAATCATAATGTTCTTAGCAACTCAAGTAGCAATTCGTAATTTATTTGAATCGAATAACTCACATAAATTTGATCGTTATTTGGGTCTCCCTATATTTGTAGGTAAAAAAAAGAAGGCTACTTGTCCTTTATTGTTGACAGTGTGGAAGATGTTAAATTTGTGGTGCAGAAATTTTGTTTCGACTGACGAAAAGTTGTTTTGATCAAAGCTGTTTTTCTAGCTATATCGACTTTTGTTAAGAATATTTTCAAGCTCTTGAGGTCTGTTATTTCAGCTTTCTCTTGGCTTATTCAGCAATTTTGGTAGGGCTTTAATGCCAATTCTAAAAGGCTCACGCAGTTGCCATGGTCTTCAGTCTGTAAATCGAAATCCTTGATTGCCAAAAACAGTTAGCGTTTTTTTACCAATTCACTTTCTTTAGCTGGTTGAATCTTAAAAGGAAGTTTTTCCCCTTATTCTTCCTGGATTGTAAAAGAGGCAATTATTTTCTTTGGAATTGTATTATTTGGGGGAGTAGTGTTCTTAAGGCAGGAGTTAGATGGAGTTTAGGAGATGGTTTGTCAATCTCAGTTTTCTCTGACCCTAAATTCCAAGACCAACTTCTTTCAAACTTATTACTCCTTGTTTTGGTCGAGCTACATGTTTTAGACCTGCTAGATGATTTAGGCTGCTGGAATTTTGGCCTGTCTGGTATATATTTCTATCCTTTGATGTGGATTATATATTATCTATTCCAGTGGCCTTTACTTCTCTTTAAGACTCTCCAATTTGGCATTGTAATACGAGTGGTCGTAACACTAAAATTAGGATATCAAGTTGCTTCTCAAATTTAGCGGGCAAGTTGTTCCGACTTTCATCATTAATCTTAGATTGGTGGAAACTTTTATGGTCGCTTATTTAAGGTGTAAGATGCTATCTCTGACGAAAGTGGCCAACAACCACTTTTGACAATGATACCAAAAGAGAGCTATCAACCCGGTTTTGCCACCATTGTTAAAAAGTGGCAGCAACCACTTTTGACAATTAAGCATTTTACAAAAGTGGCCAGCAGATACTTTTGATAATAATAGCAAATTTGTCTTGTTACCGTTGAGTTTACAATGTATAAATATTTGTTGTATATCTTATATGCATAATAGACCAATAACCAAAAATAAAAATTTGTTTTCATTTTTTGTTTCTCTACCATTTTACAAAGTTCTCTATTCTACCTGTACCAACATTTAAGAGCAGTGTGACTTTTTCTTTTACAAATTTGACATTTTTCTCTTACCATCTCATCTTCTTGGTTTGTTGATGTTTGGTGCATTTTCTGTGTTCCATTTTTTATGCTTGAATTACTTGATTTTTTGTGGTATTATTGATGTCTGAAATTTTCTCTACCTGTTGGGGCATGGCTCCAACCTCCACCACGACCTCTACTCCTTTCTTTTTGGCTTAGAAAAGCTTGTGTTTGACTGACCAGATTTTGGTTGACTTCTTTTAAACTGAGTAGATTTTGTTCATAGTTTTCTAAAGCTATGATAAATTGTTTCAAGGTAGGATATGGAGGTTTGGATAACATAGCTAAGCGGAAGTCAAGGTATATTTGTCCAAGCCCACGAGCAAAACTGAAAACTTTGTCCAGGTCTCCAAGGGGCTTGTTTATGACTGGTGGAGAGTCACACAACTGTTTAAATTTTCGTGTGTACTCTTCTAGTGACATATTATTTTTCTTCAAAGAGTGCAATCGATCCATGAGATGAAGTCCTTTTTCTTTGGTTGCAGGAAGTAATTGATTTTCTAGTGAGCTCCAGACTTGACTTGCTGTTTCAACTCCTATTGTGGTGGTGAGAATGTCCTCTGTCATGAGGCCAAGAAGCCAAGATGTCAGCAATCCAACATTAGCAATCCATCTGTCAGCAATCCATCATTGTTTCGTCTTTATTTTCAATTTCTTCGGCTGGCTTTTTGGAGTCAATTAAGTGATACAGTAGATCAAGTCTTCTCACAAGGGGAAGAATTTGAGACCGCCATACAAGAAAGTTGCTTGAGTTGAGACGTGTTGAGACTAAGTTTATATAATGATAGAAGGTTGAAACATTTAGGGTTGGTTCATTTGGACTGGAGGAAGAAGAGCTTGCACCAAGATTCATGATTTGCTCTGATACTATAAAGAATTTTGTAAAATGATGGAGAACAAAGAATTAAAACAGTTTTTTTTTTATTGGTCTATTATGCATGTAACATATACAACAAATATTTATATATTGTAAACTCCAACGGTAATAAGGCAAATTTGCTACCATTGTCAAAAATAATTGTTGGCCACTTGTGTAAAAGGCTTCTTGTCAAAAGTGGTTGCTGCCACTCTTGACAATGGTGGCAAAACTGTGTTGACAATTCTCTTTTGCTGTTTGACAATTAAAAGTGATTGTTGGCTACTTTTGTCAAAGATAGTATCTTACACAAAGTGGCTAACAACCATTTTTGACAATGATAACAAAAGAGAGTTGTCAACACGGTTTTGCCACCATTGTTAAAAGTTGCAGCAACCACTTTTAACAATGAAGTCTTTTACAAAAGTGGCCAGCAGGTACTTCGACAATGGTAACAAATTTGTCTTGTTACCGTTGGAGTTTACAATCTATAAATATTTGTTGTATATCTTACATGCATAATAGACCAATAACCAAAAATAAAATTCTGTTTTCATTCTTTGTTTCTCTACCATAAAATTCTTCATGGTATAGAACAAATCATGAATCCTAGTGCAAGCTCTTCTTCCTCCAGTCCCAATGAACCAACCCAAAATGTTTGAACCTTCCATCATTATACAAGTTTAGTCTCAACACGTCTCAACTCAAGCAACTTTCTTGTATGGAGGTCTCAAGTTCTTCCCCTTGTGAAAAGTCTTGGTCTAATGCATCATTTACTTACTTCAAAAAGCCACTCGAAGAAATTGAAAATAAAGACGGAACAATGTCTGCAAACATCGACGCATTATAGAAATTGCATTAACACTTATGTTTCATGCAAACATACCTATATGTTACTAGGTTGAGGCATTTCTTACATCTGTCTATATAATAAATCATTTACTCTTACTTGTGTTAAAATTAGATTCACAAATTTATAAATTATTCAAAATTTATCCTAGCTAACTACACAAGATTACGTAGTTTTGATTGCAGGTGTTATCCTTACTTGAAAGATCATGGAAAAAATAAGTTTTCCAGAAAAACTTATCCATGTGTATTTTTGGAATACAGCCCTATGCACAAGAGCTATCGTTGTCTCCATCCTTCCTCCAAACGAGTTTATATTTCAAGACATGTAATATTTGATGAAAATATTTTTCCTTACAAAAATAACGACTTTACAAGTACACATGTGCCGGAATGTCATGAATGGATCACCTTTCTAGAGTTAGAATCTTTGTCAAAGAAGACAGAACAAAAGGAATCACTCATGGAAGAAAATAGTCAACAATGCCAATGTCCACCAAGTTGTGACAACGACAAATCTAATCAATATCAAGAAATTGACTCACTTTCAGAATCTTCCAATCAAAACAAAATTCAAAACACAAGCAACTCCCCTCACTCAGAACTTTCTCCACATATAAACTTTAAGCCTCCATGCACTACAAAGTACAGAGGAACAAAAAAATAACTCAAACTCTACTCACTCAACATTTCATATAAATGTGACAAATCCTAAAGGCATCAATATTTTTGTGGATCTCAAGGTTCCTACTAGCTGTGAATCTTCTCCTCAGCGCCAAAATACTATAGAAACTTATTCATCTCATCATATGATCACAAGGCACAAGCATTGACAGAATCCTATTCTGATTAATGATATTGCTTTTATTACTCACAAGGAACCGAGATCATGGAAAACTGCCTTAAAACAACCTGAATGGCTTGCTGCAATGAAATAAAAATTGCAAGCTATAAATACCAATTACACATGGTACTCGGCTCCACGACCCACTAATCAAATATAGTTGGATCAAAGTGGATTTTTGGGCTTAAATTTAAAGAAGATGGCTTAATAGATAGCTGCAAAGCTCAATTAGTCGCTCAAGGGTTTCCTCAAATACCAGGTTTGGGTTTTAAGAAACTTTTAGTCTAGTGGTAAAACTAATGACTATACAATTAATTTTATCAATTGCCATATCCTCAAATTGGTGTATGCGTCAATTTGATGTCAAAAATGCTTTTTGGTATGAATTTCTCAAGGAAACAATCTTAATGGAACAACCCCCCATATTTGCTCATCCAAAGTTTCCTAATCATGTATACAAGTTAAATAGATCTCTTTATGATTTGACACAAACACCCCGAGCTTGGTTTGAAAGATTATCTCAATATCTCATTCGACTTGGCTTCCAATGCAATAAAGTTGATCCTTCTCTTTTTATTTTACGAAGCCATTCATCTTTAACCTTAATGCTTGTCTATATTGATGATTTTGTGATTATAGGAAACAATATACAGGTTATAAAACAACTAATCAAACAACCCTAACTTAAAAATTTCTCTCAAAGGTTTAGGCATATTACATTACTTTCTTGGAGTCAAAATTCAATATTTCAGTAGTGGCATGATTCTCTCTCAATCCAAATATACAAGAGATCTATTAGACAAAACAAAAATGTTGGACAGCACGTCATCATCTATACATATGGTACTCAAAACTCAATCTCAACAAAATGATATGCAACTCATGGATCCTACATTGTATTGACGCATTGTTGGCTCATTACAGTATTTAACCTTCACCAGAACAGATATTGTTCATGCTATGGACAAAGTTTCTAAAAAATTTCAAACACCACAAGAAGTTAATTTATGATCTGTTAAGAGAATACTTATATATCTCAAGGGAACAATTAATTATGGTGTTAAATACACTTCTAAGAGTCCATTAACAATATTATCTTTTTGTGATGCAGATTGGGCTGGTTGCACACACATAAGATAAAGCACTACATAGTACTGTATTTTCATTGGCCATAACAGTGTCTCATGGGCTTCAAAGAAACAACCTACAGTCTCTTAATCAAGCGTAGAAACATAACATTGACCATTAGCTTTTACTGCAGTCGAAGTTACATGGATTACGCGCTTATTTAAAGAACTTGGCATTCCTCTCTCCAAACCACCACATCGTTTCAGTGATAATATTAGTGCTCTCCACATGGCAACATTCATGCTCGCTTCAAGCACATTGAATTAGATTATTATTTTATTCATGAAAAGGTTGCTGATGGCTCATTAGTAACTTTATTTGTACCGTCGAAAGATCAAATAGCAGATGTTCTTATAAAGCCTCCACCTAAAGTCAACTTTTGCCACTTTTGAAACAAGCGGAGTTCATGAAACCACCACATCTTTTTTGTACAAAAAGAGATGGATTTTGTAAATAAAGAGAAAACAGAGGAAATGTAAATGGCTACCTTTTTGTATTTTTGAATACTGCAAATGTATTACAATACTATTCTATTTATACAGGAAATGAAAGAATCAAATGTACGAATATTTTCTACACAATTTTGATCATTTGTATAACAAATTCTTTTATTGTAATCCTTATATTCTCGAGTTGAGCCTCTATTGGTCTAGGTGTCCAGTACTTGATTCACTCTCATTGGCTATGACAACTGTACACACACACCTTGTAATTTTGTCATCTTCTTTATTTCAGGATGTGTTTCCAATTCACTAAATTGCTAACACACCAGTTTGCAATTTTCCCTCCAAAGAACAACCATTTGGTTGGATAGAATTTCTGAGATCAATTTAACTCCCCCCCCTTAAAGCTCAAGGTTCTAGTAGCACCTTGAGCTTGTTCTTCAAATAGTTAAATCTCTCAAATGGTAAGGGCTTTGTCATTATGTCTGCTATTTGATCTTTGGAAGATATGTACTTAATTTCAAGCACATTGTTGACAACTTGATCTTGAATGCAATGTACATTGATCTCAATATGTTTGGTTCTTGCGTGATATACTGGATTGCTAGCCAATGCAACTGCTCATTGGTTATCACACCACACTATTGGTTTTGCTAAGAGTTTGATGTGTAATTCAGATAATAAGGAGTTAATCTAAGCTATCTCTGCCCATGTTTGTGCTAATGACCTGTACTCAGATTCAATGCTTGATATTGCTACCACCTTTTATTTTCTTGAGCTCCATAACACCAGTGCTGATTTCAATTTTTTAAACCAAGCCCTTGGTGCTTGTTTAAGCCTATAAAGAGCTTTCTTGAGTTTGCACACACTGCTAGGCCTTTGTCTATCTTCAAAACCTTTAGGTTGAGTCACAAAAACCTCATCAGCCAAGTCTCCATTTAGGAAAGCATTGTTGATATCAACTTGCTTAATATCTCAATCAAAGTATACTGCAAGACTAATCACAATCTTGATGGTTGCTGGCTTTACTACAGGACTGAAAGTCTCTGTATAGTCCACACTTTCAGTTTGATGGAACCCCTTGGCAACAAGCCTTGCTTTGAATCTTGCCACTTCACCATTTGGCTTGTATTTAATTTTGTAAACTCATTTGTTTCCTAGAACTTTCATACCGGGTTTGTAATTTATTAGTGACCAAGTATCATTTTTTAATAAGGCTTGATATTCATCTATCATAGTTGCTCTCTACTTTAAGTGTTTCATTGCTTCTTTTGCACTTACTGAAACATCTATATGGGTGTTACTCACTAGTTTTGTTAGGTAGATTTTGGGCTTAAATATCCCAGACTTTAATCTGGCGACCGTGGGGTGTGTAGGCATTACTGGTAGCTGTTGTATTCTCTCACCAGGTTCTGTTTGAGGAATTGGTTCTTGTGTTTTTTGATGACTGCTAGAATGTGTGTCAGGTGTTTAAGTGGATGTAACTGAGGTTAGTGATGACTGCATGTGATTAATGACATAATCATTAGCTGTTTCTCTTGGGTCTGAACTTGACTGTTCTATATCAATGATTGTGGCACCTTTGTTCATCTTCTGAAAAGGTAGATACATAAACTGTCTATGCATGCTATTATCAGATAATTGAATTTGGTTACTCTTGTAGGATTCATCACTTTCAAAGGGAAAATCATTTTCATTGAATGTTATATGTCTAAAGATTAAAACCTTTCCTATGGGAAGCAAAAATTTGTAACCTTTGTGTTTCTGACTGTAACCTATAAAGGCATACTTTTGGGTATGAAAATCTAATTTATGGTTGTTAAGTGGTCTTAGATGTGGGAAGCATACATAGCCAAAAACCTTAAGTTTGCTATAATCAGGTGTTTTTTCAATGAGTTTTTCGTATCGAGTATAGTGGTTCAAAATTGGTGTTGGCAACATGTTTATTAAGTGAATGGCTGTCTCAAAAGCTTGCCACCAAAAATTATGTGGCAGTTTTGCTTGTGATAAAAGTGTCAATCCTACTTCTACTATTTTCCTGTGCCTTCTTTCAACTCTTTTATTTTATTCTGATGTATAGGGACATGTATGCCTCATGTGTATGCCACATTTTCTTAGGTGAGATTCTAATGGTTTGAACGCACTACCCATATCAATTTAAAGAGTCTTTATTTGTGTTTCAAGTTATTTTTCTATGTAATCTTTAAAGGACAATATAGTGTGAGTGGTTTGTGATTTAGTTTGTAATGAAAAAATCCAAATGAACCTTGAGTAATCATTAACAATACCAATGTTATATCTGAACCCATTTCTTAAGATGGTGGGTGCTAGACCCCAGAGGTCAGTATACAAAATTTCAAGTGGTTTTGTGGTATAGCTTTCAGAGTTTCTGAAGCTTAGTTTGTGGTTCTTTCCTATTTCACAAGCATCACAGAAGAGTAATTTTATATTTTTATTCAAGGTGACTGACTTGTTACATGACATCAAAGCTCTTCTTAAGACTTGATCACTAGGATGACCAATTTGTCTATGAAATATTGACAATTTGTTTAACAAGTCAAGATTATGCTCTCTGGATACTGAGAGATGAACTAAACCTTTTTTTTGACTCTTTTTCTGAAAATGAAGCAAATAATGAAACAACAGACTTAGGAGAATTAACATCTGTAAAGTTAAAGAAGCTTCCTGCCATAACCATCTGATATAGACCACCCTTAGCCATTTTTCGAAGAAGCACCCTCTACATCTTGTCCTTCACAACACATAAATCATGAAAAAACTGTATTGTAACTTCATTGTCTTGTACTAATTTTGATATACTTATTAGATTTTTGGTCATTTTAGGCACAAAGAGGACATGTTTGAGTATTAAGGGTTCATTAGTGTGTGGTAGATGCAGATTACAGGTTCCAACATGAGAGATATTCAGTTTATTGCCATTACCTACTACCAGAGTTTGATTACCTTTATATTCAGCCCTTGAGGTCATGTTGTTGAGATTATTGGTGATGTGATTTATTGCTCCACTGTCAAAGTACCACCCTTTATCTTCCTCATCCTCCTGAGCAGTAACATATGCTGAGTTTTGTTGATTGGTTGATCTTAGTATGAATTCTTGCTCAAATCTATGCCAGCAGTCCATTGCTTTATGTCCTAGTTTTCAGCAAATTTGACAAGTGACTTTTGGCTTTTCCTTGTTCACTTGTTGCTTCATCTTTCCTTTGGAGTTTTTGTTGTAGTTATACTTGTTATTATTGTGGTTAGTGTAGGGGATCTATGATAAGGGCAAATTTGTCATATATTTTCTCATGTTTTTATTATTGATATTTTATGCTTTTATGAGAATAGATGGCTATTTATGTGCATTATTGTTATTTATAAGGACTTGAATAAAATTTAAAGAAAGAACGCAAAAGGAGCAAAAACAGGGACTAAAATGCAAAGTTTTCAAATTATGAGTCCAGCGACCCCGCGCCACAAGTATTGTAGCCCCAGCGCTGAAATAGTGATCGAAATAAAAAAAAACGACCTGCTTAAGTCGCGTCTAGCGCCCCAGCGCCGAAAAGTCACCGCGCCAGCGATGCTCCATCGCCCCAGCGCTATCAACATACCGCGCCAGCGGTGAAGCCGTTTTCATGCAGCGCCCCAGCGCCAAGATCCCACCGCTCCAGTGGTAATAGCTTTTTCACGCGTCGCCCCAGCTACAGATGCATAGCGCGCCAGCGGTAGTGCGAGTCCTAATCCGATGAGAATTGAGATTTTCAAGCTCATATCAATCCCTATAAAAAACCACTCGTTCCCAACCTTCAAGGATGAATCCAAGACGACCCAAGAGCACCAAGAATACAGAGCACAAGTCTTGGAGAGCAATAGGAGCTTAATTGAAGCAACTTTAGAGAGAGATACAAGACGTTCTTCGGCATCAAGAGTTCCTAGGCAGCGCAATTAAGAGCAATTCGACGTCTATATCAGTTTGCTAATAATTGTATCATGATTTATAATTATTTTTACTGCTGTTCTCTTGTAGCCATGAGCTAAACTTATTTTCTAGGGTTAATACTTGAACTCAATATGTGTGCTTAATTGCCATATCTTTCGAATATTTAATAAACTTAGTCATTTATTATTTAAATTACTTGTGTTTAATGCTTCAATATATCTGGCCAATATATGGTGAATGAGTTGGTAATATTATTGATAAACTCAGAAGAGGAATCATAATATTTAGACCTAGGTAATTTGATGCATGATTGTAGAGTAACATTCAATGTTGCATATGCAAGTTTCAATTTAGGATAGGAATATACCTAATTGGCATGTATGATCAATAAGACCTAATCTTAATGAATCTTAATTTATTACAAGTACCATAGGAATATAGGTATTTGGTAAATTAGGGTATACTTGCATGACCTTGGAAGAGGCTTGTGAATACATTAGTGTCTTGATCAATAATAAAGACTAAGTGAGTTAAATATTAGAGGATTAATCATTAAAAAGCATATTGAGGGATAATATTAATCCTAGGTTTTCTCTACGTTGTTATCTTTAAATCTCATTGCATTGTGTTTTTACTTTTATATTTTCTACATTCATTCTTGAATTTTTATTTTTCTGAATAATTATTAGGAAGACATAATTTTAGTAATTGGTTAATAAGAAGAAATTATCCCTGTGGGTTCGACATCCGACTAATTAGTCTCTTTATTACTTGCATACGATAGTGTATACTTGCACTTAATTTATGATATAGAAATATCGCATCAATCTACTGTGTACAGGTGTATGATGTGGTAGTATGTTAATTGAAATACGCATCTAATACATATTTTAACGCAGCGGAATTTAAAACATACAATTAACACATTAATTAAATTAATATATAAATGATAACATTGGAAAATTATCAGTATGTGTAACGTTTTATACATATTCTTCCAGAGTCCGCCTGTAGTTCTCCTCGTTCTCAGTTATAGTTATCAACTTTGTTGGGCTTGATAATCTAGAACAGTAGCTTCAATACCCAACATAGGATTAACTCTTAATCCAAATGGCCAGTTCAAAATCTATTGCTCTTGTCTCTCACGGTGAAGTAGATGAAAATGAAAGCAACTCTTGCTTTTTTTTTCCCGAGAGCATGAAACGGAAATGGTAAAGAAATAACCCTTTATTTCTTTTCTTTCTTTTCCTTTTTTTCCGTTTCAATTGAATTATTCTCTTAATTTCCATTTACAATTCATACATATATATCTCTTAGCATTAAAAAAACAATATCACAATATATTATTAATGAAATAGCCATAGGTGGCAAAAAATAATAATATAAAACTATAATAATAAATTATATATATAATGCATGACAACTATCATGCATTATATATATATTATATTATTATAAATAAAATATAATATAATATTAGAGATATTTGATTATTTAATATTTAAATAATTAATGTGTGAAATGATCATTTTACCTCTCATGAATAGTTACAAAGTATACTTTTTAGCGGTTTCACCAAATCTCACACTTGGGTAAACTCAACCGATGGTCCATAATACGTTACATGTCACTTTACAATTAGTGAATAATAATTATTGACTAATTTTTATATTTAATACTTAAATACACACATGTACGCATTTTCGTGGTAACGTTAGATATTACCGAATTAAATAATTTAATCCAGTACTCTGCCCCAGTGCACAACGAGTACACTCTATATCGCGGGACTCCCTAGGTCCACGTCCGATTCGTCAAATGAAACTATTTCATAAGTCCGTGAGCCATGCCCCACGTACATGACACGAATATACAAATCGACGCGTTGAACCATACAAGTTGAGATTACAACGCATACGTTTAGTCATTCCATCAAATATATCTTGGATATACAGGGACATAGATCCACACCGTCAAATCCCCATGCTCATCCATAAACCTATCTCCAAAATGGTATCTTAATTGAATAATATGAGCAATAACTTTTTGCCATATTATTTAACCCATGGAAACACATTTTCGAGTTAACTGCTTACGGCCATAAGACTTTCTTGAGAAACTATCTTGGAGCATCTAGATATATCTCTCCCTATGAGAGCTGATGGATCCTATATCTGTACGCATTGGACTCCGTGAGCATCGGACCATACCCAGTGACATCCAGCAGTCAGACTATGAAAGGTCTTTGACATGCGTAGAACCAAAGCATAGTGGATCACTCACAAGCCCATCGTAGTGCTCAGGTCAGAGGACCAAGTGTACTACTCAACTCGAGAGGACCTTCCATTGACAACAATATAGGATGTCTATTGGGGTCCTCATAAGTCTGTTCAGTACTCAGTCCTAACTGAATACCTGTATGCCTATACAATCTCTAAAATCCTGGTCAGCTTAGAACAACCAACTATACTCTACAGATATAGACATACACTGATCTATGTAATTAATAGGATCTACTAACAGACATGCGTTAGTAGAAATAGATCAAGAACTATGTATTTAAGAACATGCTTGCATAATGACATATCTTTGCAACCTATTGCAACTCTTGCAACTATATCATTATTAGCATATTCTGAGGTCTTTTTTCCGTTACAGACAATGCTCCAACTCTTGGAATATTTGCTTTTTCTTAGCACCAGTCTAAACTCCTTCAGACCGTTTCCGAACTCTTTTAGATAAAACAAAGTCTGTAGTGTAACAAGCATTAAACCATATAATTAAAAGGTAATTAGCGATATAACAAAATATACTATGTATAGATATCAAATATTCATACAAAACTGGGATGGCACATAGGTACAACCCTAACAGTTAGAACCTCTACCATTTCCTCTACCATAGAATGGAGTTCCTCTGCCACCAGCACCTCTACCAAACTGATCCCTTATCTGATTTATTCTATTATAAGTCATATTGGCTTCAAGGTCAGTGTTTTCAGTGGCATTCCTTTCCAATCTTCCTTCGAAGTTCAGCAAAGATGCATAAGCATCTTTTAAGGTAGTATGGTTCAGATTATATGTTATGATCACTACAACAGGATCATATTCTGACCCTAGTCCCCCTAAGATGAATTGAATGAGTTCTATGTCTGAAATAGGTTTTCCAGATGTTGCTACTATTCCAACAATTTTCTTCATCTTAGTGAAGTAGTCATTCATGCTCATTGAGCCTTTCCTTGTGACATTGAGTTGTCTTTTCACTTTAATCATGTGTGTCATTGATTGAGAATAATACATCCTCTCTAAGGAAAATCATAGATCCATGGATGTGCTACAATCAGTGACTTAGCTAAGTATGTTTTCACTCAGTGAGGATAGTAACCAGCTGAGCAATAACTGATCTTGTTTTCTCTACAGTCTATACAAGGGATTTGAAATAGTTTTGGGAGCTTAGTTCTCATCCAATGTTGTGATGAAACATTTTGGGATGTGTTTGCTTGCATCTATGTAATCATCAAGTTCATTTCTCCTAATAAATTGTAGAACTTGTGTTTTTCATATGATGTAATTGTTCCTATCAAGTTTGATTGGGACTGCAAATGTGAGATTATTTGTGGTTTTACTTGGAATGAGTCTTTGCATATTGTTTGCAGGAGTGTTAGCTGGTATTCCAGTGACCAAGCTTAGATTAGCCATTATTATTGGCTGCCTTGCTCTGATACCAAGATAGATTTTGTAAATGAAGAGAAAACAGAGGAAATGTAAATGGCTGCCCTTTAGTATTTCTAAATACTACAAATGTATTACAATATTGTTCTATTTATACAAGAAATGAAAGAATCAAATGTACGAATATTTTTTGCACAATTCTGATCATTTGTATAACAAATTTTTTTATTGTAATCCCTATATTCTCGGGTTGAGCCTCTACTGGTCCAGGTGTCCAGTACTTGATTCACTCTCATTGGCTATGACAACTGTACACACATACCTTGAAATTTTGTCATTTTTTTATTCCAGGATGCATTTCTAGTTCACTAAATTGCTACCACACCAGTTTGTAATTTTCCCTCCAAAGAATAACTATTCGCTTGGATGGAATTTCTGAGATCAATTTAACTAAAAGAGTTGTCAACACAGTTTTGCCATCGTTGTCAAGAGTGGCAGCAACCACTTTTAACAATAAAGCCTTTTTACAAAAGTGGCTAACAGCTACTTTTGACAATGGTAGCAAATTTTTCTTTGTTACCGTTGGAGTTTATAATGTATAAATATTTGTTGTATATCTTACATACATAATAGATTAATAACCAAAAATAAAAATCTGTTTTCATTCTTTGTTTCTCTATCATTTTACAAAATTCTTCACCTTAATATCCCTTCAAAAATTAAGATTTTCACTTGGAGAACATTTTCTTGGCATTTTCCCTTCATATTTAAACATTTGAAAGCACCATATTAATGTGCCATTATATTACAAGTGATGTGAGATGCTATGGAATCCTCTTTTCATGCCATTTTTTAATGTTCATTAATTTCGGAGGTATGGTTGTCGAGTAAAATTTCTTCTTTGATTTCATCTTTTATATATCCTTATTTAAAGATGTTAGAAAGAAAGAAACTCTTAGATACACGAGGATATCACTAAATCAGCCATTAGAATTATTTTGGATGCAGCGTAACTTATTTGTGAGTTTCGAGAACTTCAAGAAGATTAAAAGTTATTCCCCCTTTGGCTCCACCTCTTCTAGATATTTGAATACCCCTTTTTGCATGGTTCTCTTGATGTGGTTGTCAAAATTAATAATTCTTATTTTGGAATACGCATTGTAATTTGGGATGAGTTTGGTTTTGTTATCCTAGCATTTACAAAGACAATCTATGGCTCTCTTTTTTCCTTTTTTAATGTCGATGCTTTGTTATTTTATAAGGGTCTTCATTTAGTTAGATGTTAGTTGCTGCCTATTTTGAAAGTGAAAACAGACTTCAAGAATATCATTACAGCTCTTCGCTCAAATTCTTTTAATTCTATTGAAAGACCCATTCTTATAGGTATTTCATCTGAATTATTCTTGCTTGAAATTTCCTGCAATCTTGTTAGACTCAGAGCTAATTTGGTTGCCCTTATTTTGCAAAATATGTTTTTCTCAATTTTGTTATTTTAGAATAGGTGGATTATTTACTTTTATTTATTTCATCAACTGTAAATATTCATATTCCTCATTAATAATTTCTTATGTAAAAGAAAAAAAAATCAATCTAAAAGAAAGCAATAGGGTATTTGACAAACTATATTGTCAGAAGTGCTGTGAGTTTTATATATATGTATTTGATAAAATTATATTGTTAGAATTTGTTGTGGATATCAAGCCATGCTCTTCAACTTGACACCCCTATAGCATCAACTAAACTACAGCCTTGATACCATTTTTACTCTATACATAGCGAAAAACCATAACTCACACCATAAGTAAGAACACATAAGATCAATACACCAATAAAGATAAAGAAAACAAATTAATCAACAAGACACAAGATATAGGTGGTTCGGCCCAAAATTACCTACGTCCATGGAGGATTTATGATCCAGCTTTTTATTATTGATATAGATAACTAAGTATTTTCTTACATCATCAATGATTCTATAAGACCCCTTAGTATTTCCCATAGAGACCTCTAAGTATTTATCCTTGATCACCATGACTCTTTAAGACCTCTTAATATCTCCTATAGAGACCTCTAAGTATCTACTCTTGATCACCATGACTCTCCAAGACCTCTTAGTATCTCCTCATAAAAGATTTTTACAAGGAATACAAGAATAGTCTAAGCATCTAAACCAAAAGGATCTATGGTGTTTCTTTTGTTCACTTAAAAACTAAAATAAAACACTCTCCAAAGGTTACACCTTAGTGCACCACGTACTTAGTGCCTACCTAACTCCTCTATTTTTTCTTATGGTTACATCTTGAAACCTTAGATACTTGTTTTTCTTTTATGTTTAGAAGGGTTTATATAGTGAATAAAATACTCTTAGAAACTTTAAACCTAGTTGGAATAAGAGTTCTATTTATAAGAATTCTAATCTCATTTAAAGAAGTCAATTGAATCAAAACAAAAAATATCCTAAAATAACCGTATAAATAGTAATTGTGTGAATCATAATCTATTGAATTATGATTACAGATATTAGTTATGATAATTCATTGGAGGCTTCTCCAGATATGATACTGCTGTAACAGAATCATTTGGACATGATCTCTTTGTCTAAGATCTTACTGGAAAGTTATAGAATAGATTTCATTCATTTTCTTTCTTTAAGTTTCCCCATTATGTTCCTTTATGTTCATTTAAATTGTCGAATGAAACATATGCATAGTTGGCTGTGTCCAACATCAGAAGAAGTTATTATGCATTGTTTTTCTAGTCTCCAACTCGATCATCTAGTGCAGTGGTTCAATTGCAAGTCAAGTCCCTTTATACTTATGCATTAATTGTTCACAGCAATTAAATTGTAAGTGTAAAATTAGGCATTTCTTAGTGACATGACCTTGACTGAAGTGACTGCTTGTTAACTTTATCTTCAGTTCACCGATGTGCGGTTGTTGAAAATTGCCACTGTTGGATAGTTTATGTAAATATAGAGCAAGTTGCACTCATAAGATTTTCATTGTAAAGATTTCCGTGCCCCCCTATTTTTTTTTATAGTTGGTAGACATAAATGATTTTAGACTCATCTTTATGTGATGCTGTGTTTTGTCTTTATGAAGTATAGTATATGCCAGTTTAAGTTCCTATTTGCCGAAAAATAAGGTTTATTAGTCCTATGCAGAATCGGCTTTCTAATTTAGTACATTAAACTAATTAGAATTACTTATACATATTAGGATTTTCTATTTGTTAAAGATTTGTTTTCTTTTCCTTTTTAGGTTATATTTGTAGCCTATAAATACTTGTAAAACTAGTGAGAAAATATATCAAGAAAGGTTTACTTCTCAAGTTTGTGCTCGCTATTGCAGGGTCTTTGCTGCATGCAATAAAATATGTTCTTACTTTTTTGGTATATTTCTTCTCTTTCTCTTATTTTGACATTTCAGATCAAGGAAATCCTGCCTCTTCAGAAAAAGTTTGTGGACCTTAAAGCGCAGTTAGAACTTAAATTGTATGACCTTTCATTATTCCAAGGCAGGGCTGACCAAAATGAGCATCATAAGGTTTGCATCTACGTCTATCTCATTCACAGTTAACCCATGTACTTCAGTCATAATGTTGCTACTTTTATTCTTGTAAAATTGTATTTTATTATATTTTTTGTTTCTGTTTTATAATCTTGTTTCCTTGAAATGTAGCTCAGTGAGGTGATAAAGAGGATTGAGCTAGAGCTTGAAGAAGCAAAATCTTTTGCCAAAGAGAAGCAACTTTTGTATGAAAATTGTGTCAGTACCGTGTCAGTACTTGAGAAATCAATTAAAGAGCATGACAACAATCGAGAGGGTAGGATCAAGGATTTAGAGAAAAAGATCAAGGCCTTTAAAGTTCAGATGCAGTCAGCTTCAAAGGATCTCAAGGTAGGTTTAGATACAGCTGGGCTTACAATTAGATTTCCCACATATCACGATAATTTTTGTCAGCTCAGCTGTACTTTTCTTGATCTGTTTAGATAATTTTCAATAATTTGCTATCTTTGTACTAGAAATCATAATTCCCTAGACCTTTGAAATGGGGTTTGTGCCCATAAAGTTCCTTTGAAATGATCCCATGTATTAGATATTATCATAATCAATCTAGCACAAATGAATGTTCTAGTCACTTGGAATTTAAATACAAGGTTGCAATATTTCATATTTACATTTGATATGTTATTAAGTATAAAGAATTAGTCAATATAGGTACTTGCCTTTTTAACGTTTTTGTGTTTCTTTTAATATAGGTTCCTTTTTTCTCTGCTCTAGCACTTTACCTCACTTTGAAAATTTTGACAATTGAGGTAGTCAAGGATCCCTTATATATATAGCATACTACTAGGTAGTGAAATTATGCCAGAACTGAGCATTGTCGAATAGGGGTTTTCTGACTCTAAAATTCAAATGCCTGATTTGGGTAAGCACTGAAATTTAGGTTTCTGTATTTGACATTCACTGCCAAAATTTGAGGTCAGCTTAGACCTCGTTATTTACATCTTTGTTAATTTTGTCTACAAGTTTCTCTTTTATTTTTGCTTTTTACTTGTATAACATGGTGGTGGTTAGAAACGTGCCATTTCAATATAACTCTTGAATTTGTTGTCGCATGGTTTTCGATGCTACTAGGGGCATCAAAATGAAAGAGAGAGACTTATTATGGAGAAAGAAGCAATCATGAAAGAACATGCATATTTGGAGAATCAATTAGCTTCACTGAGAATGCAGATTAATGGTCTCACTTTAGAAGTAGAAGAACAATAGGCCAAGGTAAGCACGGATATTTGAATGGTCAAGCTCTATAGTGGAAAAATATTACAATTTCCCTTTCTGTTGTAGGTTGCTTTCACGCAGAATGGTCACGCAGGCACAATCTGAACTCAATGCAATTCGATTAAAGATGAAGGAATGTGATTCCCAAATTAGTGGCATTGTCAAGGAGCAACAAAACCTTCAACATAAACTCAGTGATGCAAAGCTTGAGAGAAAGAGGTTGGAAAATGAGGTAATTTGCATTATTATAACTTGAGGCACTAAAATATTATAAGAGAGAGAAAGAGGTTGCAAAGCTTGGTATGTTATAAAGTATAAAGAATTAGTCAAAATGATCATGATCAGGGACTATCATAACTTTACGCACTAAAATATTAACTTTTCGATTTTCTGTAATAGGTTAAAAGGATGGAGATGGAGCAGAAGAATTGCTCTACAAAGGTTGACAAGTTGATTGAGAAGCATGCCTGGATTGCATCTGAGAAACAGCTTTTTGGAAGAGGAGGTACAGATTATGATTTTGCATCCCGTGATTCTCATAAAGCAAGGGAGGAACTTGAGAAACTTCAAGCTGAGCAATCAGGGTGTGTGACCTGGAAAGTTTCATATATTTTCTATTGGTCCTTTTAAAACAAGATGTGTTTCTAATACTTCTATTTTCAGTGTTTAATTTTCAAGAGAATTTGCATATTACTATTGCTTTTCTTTTGTTCTTTCTTTCCCTCCTATGAAGCCTCGAGAAAAGAGTGAATAAGAAAGTCATGGCAATGTTTGAGAAAGCAGAAGATGAATACAATGATTTGATGTCGAAGAAAAGCATTATTGAGGTTTGTACTCTCAGTTTTTCTGGACGATCATTTTACCTTCTTCCTACTTATGCTTGTTTTATCTTTGCTTAGAATGACGAGTCTAAAATCAAGAAGGTAATTGAAGAGCTGGATGAGAAGAAGGAAACACTAAAAGTTACTTGGGTCAAAGTTAACAAGTGAGTTTGTTTCATGCTAGTCTCCCTTTTATTCTGATTGATCTTTATTTGACAGTTACTGACAAATTAATCATGCCCTTGAATATTTGCTTCCTTTAGGGACTTTGGATCCATTTTTTCTACTCTATTACCTGACACGATGGCAAAGCTAGAACCTCCTGAAAGTTGTAGCTTCCTAGACGGTCTTGAAGTTCGTGTTGCATTTGGAGGTGTTTGGAAACAGTCGTTGTCAGAACTGAGTGGTGGTCAACGATCTCTACTTGCCCTATCTTTAATTTTGGCATTGCTTCTCTTCAAACCAGCTCCTCTTTATATACTGGATGAGATATTTGTAAATAAGTTTTTTCTACGTGATTTGCCTACTCCTTGATGATTATGCTTCTGCTGGTGTAGTTGAATCTAAATATCTCTGACATTTTTTAAACTTGTGCTGTTTTTTGGACTAAGCTTATGAAGGTACATAAGTCAGCAAGTTGGGGTTTCCTAAAATTAACATCACTTATTACACAGACCCCAGAAATTTGTTTATTTTGTTATCTTGCTGCATAGCATAATAATACCACATCAGGATGATTCAGTTTAAGATAGGAGGTGACAAATTGAGTTGACTTCTAGAATATTAGTTCTATGATTCTGTAAATTTTTTAGAAGCTAAACTCCATCTAAACTCATGTAAAACTCACAAGTAAATGAAGATATTAAACTAGCCAAACAATTTGTGAAGTTTTGATGCATGTTCTTTTATGTGGCTTCCTTATGGGAACATAGAATGGTAATTAAACATTTGGTAATAATTTTAAAATTTCCATCATTGCTGAAACACATCTTTGTTAGTTAAATATTGAGGAAATATGGAACGGGACCATTTATTTGATGGCTGAGTTTTAAAAATGTAAAAGAGTTGTCTCTGGCATCCAAGTTTCTCATATTCATAGCTGCAGAATCAAGTAAGCAAGACAATCATCAGGAGAATATCAAATTTGAATCTATTGGTTTTAAAAGATTGAACACATGATATTTTCATGCCAGCATTTACTTTTGAGCTATTAATTATTTGCCTCCGCTTGTCCTCCATTTTGAGTATTAAATTATTATGAGATGGATCTTCAACTAATTAAATTCTTGAGGTGGTTGACAGGTTGATGCAGCTCTTGATTTAAGCCACACACAGAACATAGGGAGAATGATCAAGACTCACTTTCCACACTCCCAGGTCTGTCTGATGATTCTCTTTTTGGTCTCTTCTCCAATCTGGTTTAAATTATATATTTTGTATTTATTTCAGTAATCAAAGAAATAAAATTCCCGTTAAAAGACTATTGCTGAATCAAGTAGTTGGAGTGTTAAGTGTTGTAGAATAAGACTAACCTGCTTCTTCAAGTAGCCTAGTTTTCGTTATCGATAAAGAAAGATAGGATGAATGGCTGAATTTTGAACAATTTCAAATGTACGAGAAACCAGAGGATAAAAAGATTTTACATGAGATTTCGCCTAAAAATTATTGACTTCTTTTGGTTTCAATGCTTTGCAGTTTATCGTGGTTTCACTGAAAGAAGGAATGTTCAATAATGCCAAAGTTCTTTTCCGGACAAAATTTGTGGATGGTGTTTCTACTGTTCAGAGGACTGTTGCTGCTAAGCAAATTAAGTGAAAGCTTTTATCTTGCAGTCAGTTGCCGTTGGTATTATATCTCTCAATTGCTATTTTTTTTCCCCTTATTTCTTGGAATGGCTTGCATTTTTTGTCTGTAATAGGTCAGAATATCCATTTGGTGTACTTCTGTTGTCTTAAACTATTATCACCTTCTCTAAAGGAGACTAACTGTTAGATGAAATAGCATTTTAGAGCATTTGTTCTCGACTTGTCTTCTGCAGGATATTAGTATTGTTAATAAAACTTGTATTTGCTTCTTTTTCTAATTTTCATTTGTTTTAGCATTGGCAATATTCTGATTTTTCAAAACCCATGTTTGTTCAGATGGTTTTTTTTCATGTCTAGCATATCAGAAACGTTGAAGTTACCTCTGCTGTGAAACTGGAGGCAATTGAAGCTGATGATTAATTTAATAAAGAACTGATGGTGCATAGTTTCTCTGTTCACATATTGCTAATATTGTAACATAGTGTCTTTTTTATTTTTCTTCTCTTGTATAATGCTACTAGTCATTCTGCAGAAATCTCTGACTTTGATCTGTTGTGCGCATTTTGCCCACCTGTTTTTAGTTTCAGCACTGAAACAGTGTAATTTATAAACCAATCTATGGTTTTGTGAATATGAGAGTACTATATTGAACAAGTCCTAGTCAGCTTGTTGAGTTCGAAGTTTCAATCTCAATGAACAGAATAGAGTTTAGCAAATTGATAAAATTTGTAATTGGTAAATATCAGCAGGCTAACTGGATGACTGACTTGGAACAAAAGGAGTGGTTCAAATCCTTGAAAGCTCTCATAATTGGAGACTTGAAAATGGTTGCATATTTCTGAACCGAGTTTCCGGGTAATATATTGTTCTAAGAACAGATTTTGCATGCTATATTATTAAAATATGCTTATGAAAAACGGAGTAATTTTTCTTTGTTTCTTATTGAAATTTGATCTAAAATTACTGAATCAGTTTAAAATTGATACCAGCAAATTTTTAAATATTAAAAGCTTGACGAATTTAATGTAGAATTGCCAAGTCAAAGATGACTGCTCTCTATGTATTTAAGATATTTATTTCAGCAACAAATTGCAAAACTCATGGATTTTATTTTTAAGTCCTGGCATTAATTGGTTAGAAATTTATGGACATTTGTTTAAATCAAATTTTATAGTTCAATTTTATTGAATATAATATGGTTGGTTCGATTTAATTCGGTTTAATTTAACTTTTAAATATAGTTGGTTTTATTTAACTTTTAAATGTTTAAGTTAAGCTGAAATTAGATAGTTTAGATAAGTACATTTGAATTTCAAAATGTAAATCGAAATACATGTATTATATATTAGACTAAATATTTTGATTTAAAATAACATTAAATCCTGTTTTAATAATCTTTCATGCAAAGAGTCAAATTTCTTTGTTCAAGTAACAAAATTAGAATATATTTCATGATTATATATATGTGTGTATGAAATTATATATTTTGTCCTTTGATTCAGTTCGTTCAACTTTTTAAATTAAAATCGAACCAAACATATTTATTTTTAGATAAAAAAAAGAGTAATTTTACACTTTAAAATCGAACTAAACCAATGAATTTAGTCCGATTCAATCAAATTTTTTGGTTTAGTAATTATTGACCTAGAGAAGTGGTTCTTCTAACCAACGAATTTTAAATTTGTTAAAAGGAGAATCAAACTTTAAGCTTCATTTGGATTAGATCAGTGGATACAGGTTTGAATTCCCTATTTCCTATGAACTGTAGAGGAGAGGCCTGCAATAACAACACACAAACAAGTTCAAAGACAGTCTCGCTGAAATAGATTTCGACAAAGACGCTTCGATGCTTAAGTCAAAAAAAAGAATTTTTTTTTCTCGATATATGAAATATCACAAGTTAAGGAGTGAAATCTTCTCTTTCTCTTTTTAAAAAATTTTTCATCATCTTTCGCCGTGTTTCATCTTTTTCCTTATATAGTGATAGCATTTTAGGGACTTTTTTAGACTTTCCTCTATAGTATTTTTGTCTTGCGCCAGATATTTCCTACTGTACTTTTGACATACGCCAGATACTTTCGTACTGCCCCCCTGACATATGTTGAATATCTTTCCACAGATTTTATCTCTGTTCATACCCCATGTCAGATGTCACTTCTAATGTGTTAAACATATTCTTAGGGTTTGTCTCCATCGGTGTTTTTAGTTCAAGTGAAGCTTATGTTGGTTGGCCCGGGTCGGTACCAGCTCGGCTGTAGTCGTAGTAGAGTCAACATATGCCGAACAGGTTTTATTATTTAGCCCACCTAATTCTTCGTATCCGAACCGGTTCTATTGCTGTAGGGTTTAGGCTCATTGACCATTGTTCTTGTGTCTGCCTTGATTTTGCTACTCGGGCCCCCCACTATTTCTGTGGTCATCTTCTCCATCTGTGCCGACCCACTTTATTCGTTCTGAACAGCTTCGTGATTATGTCCGAATTTTAACAAAGTTAAAAAGAGGGTGAGATTATGGTGGTGTCATCATGGCGACTTGAAAAGTCGTTGCCACATAGTGGTGGTTTCTCCCAAGATTTTTGAATTTTAATGGCCGGTCTCTTCAAACGTCACGTCCTTCCTTTTTCTGAGTGACGTTATCTGATTGGAGTCCCCCGAACCGTCTGATCTGTTTGAATCCAACGGCTTGGGTTGCAACTATTTGAAGAGGCATACCTTTATTGCACCTGAGTATCCGAGGCGTTGCATCTCTGGTGCCAGACGCCTTTTCACTTTTCCTGTCAATCTTATTCGTTCATTGTCTTCTATTTTGAACGGCCTAGATCACTTCATTACTGCTTATAAATAATCACCCTCTCATGCGTTTTGTTCCTCTCATTACGCACTTTTGATTTCTTGCTCCCTTCTTACCATGTTTCTGTTGCTTTCTTTGTTGAACATGCGTTCTTAATTGGACTCTTTTCTTGCTTCTGTTTGCTTGTATTTTTCTCTATCCAGGTTTTCTTTCTCTTTTTGTGTTTTTTGGTCTTGTCGATCATCGCCTGTTTTGCCATTTCTAGGCGTGGTTGAGGATGGAGAAATACCTTCTATCAGTTGGTGGCCTCCAGTGTAAATTTGGACTTCCCAGTCGTGGACATGACGGTTGAGGACGAGGAATAGTCCCCAGACCTCCTCTTGGTTAGGCGGGTTAGGGGAGTTGGGGCTAATGAGGGAGCATCCACCTTTGCGGGTGAAGTTCCCTCGTCTGATGCATCCTTTCACGCGGCCGAATCGGTTCCGAGCTCTGGAGAGGATGAAGGCAGCGACACCGAGGACACTGTAGAGGGGGAAGGCGTGGAGTACGAAATGAATACCCGATACCGCGCCTCTTGCCTTAGCGAGGACGACCTGACCTTGATCAAGCATTCCTACAATATTCCTGAGTCGGTCACCCTTAAGCTGCCATCTAAGTAGGATTATCCGAGCAGCCCTCCTGATGGCGAAATTGCCATTCATGTTGAATTCTTGAGGCTGGGACTCAGGCTTCTCATGCAATGATAGTTTGCCAAGATGTTGGCCCAACTCAGGATAGCCCCTTCCCAATTAGGCCTGAACTCCTAGAGAGTGCTTGCGGGCCTGTATGTTTTGTGGTCAAAGGTAGAGTAGTCCCCCCCCCCCCCCCCCCTCCCCCCCAATTTTTGAGAGCTGTGCTACTTGTACCATTTCAGGAGCAATGCTAGAAGCTAGAGGGATTTCTATTACCTCTCATTTCACGGCATTCGGAATCTGATCTTGGGTCGGCTGACCTCCGTAAAGGATTGGAAGGGGAAATTATTTTTTGCTGGTAGAGAGTAGGGTCAAAGGGTCCTCTAGAGGGATGGGGGAGAGTGGATCGTCTCCGCTGTCTTTTCTGCAGATGCAGGTATTGATTCTTATATTAATAAGTTGGGCTTAAGTGATTGGCTCAGCTCGGCTGATTTTTCTTTGCTTGCCCCTTGTTTGCAGTTACCTGGGCGACCGACGTGGAAGTTTCCGAATAGATTCTCACTCAGATCAATGCTGCACTCTAACAAATTTGCCCGGTTCAGGAGCTGCTATCCCCGTCCAGCATTGTTGAATCGGGACTAGTACCATTCGTTCCGTCTCTGCCTCGAATCTGAAGTAAGTTTCAATTTCCCTTTACTCTCTCCTCTCGTTCCTCCCTTTTGCGATTCTTACGTTACTGCAAATTTTAAGAATGTCTGAACAAGGAGGTGGCGAAAGGAGGAAAAAGAGCCGAACCGAAGGCTCTTCTTCTGGTGGACCGAGGCCTTTAAACCTCGATAGTATTATGGGAATGCTGTTCAGTTTCGGGAGATGCGGGGGGAAGGGGCCTTATCGGGAGAGGTCGTCTTCACCGTCTGCTGGTGATTGAGCCCGTGAGGATAAGCTTTCCTGGGGTCTGACTGTCTGAGATAGGGGTCCTGCTAAAACTTTGCCACAGGACACTTCTTCCGTCCAAATGCCCAGCAGAGGGCAGGGCTCATCGGCTCATTCGCCAACTCAGGTTACACTAGTTGGACTGGCAGCATCTTTATCGAGCTCTCTGAGGCCGGAGGGGTGGTCCTCTTGCAAGGAGCCCTCTCGAGTGTTCTCATCTGCGCTGGCCCCATAGGCCAGGGAGGACTTGGACTTCTTGGTCCCAGTTACGAGGGAGATTGAGAGGTATGTGACCCCTACCTGGGTAGGTCAAGTGTCTTCCCTGGATCCCGCCACAAGGTTCAATGTTGCACTGGGATCGGCTCTTGATGTAAGTTACCTAACAACTGGATTGTTTCTCTTTTGTGTTTTGCTTTCTTTTGACTTCGTTTTTTTTGGCAGTCCGTTTTTCTCCTTTCTCGATTCTGAGCTGAGATCTTGGGTTTCGCGACCCGTTCTTAGAAAGCGGAGGATGACCTTGCTCAGTCTTGGGCAGAGAGTCAGCGTGTGAGGAGGATCGCAGGAGAGGAAGATGGTCGATGAGGCGGGGGCCAAACTTGAGGAGACGATGATCGCTAGGGCCAAGACGGAGAACAAGTTGTCTAAGCTTGAGCACTAGAAACGGTTGGTCGAGCAGACGATGACGAACAACTTGGTGGTGGCGGGGGTCAGAATTGGTGAATTGACACGCCAAAATGAAGAACTTGAAGCACAGCTCGGTGCCGTCCAAAGGGAGAAGGAGTTGGTTGAGCAGAACCGGTCCTCTCTAGTGACCCGGCTTGAGCAGCAGCGCAACTAGTGGTAGGCTGGTCATGAGGAGGGCTTTCGTCAAGGCGTGATGAAAGGGTTTCAGAGGTCCATTGCCCTTTTTTAGGAGCATTACCCAAAAATTGACCTCCAATGGCTGTGGTCCTTAGCGACTGAAGGCTCTAACCATGGTGGGGAGATTTTTAGGGCCTATGATGACGACTCACTGGTACCTGATGATGCTGGCGGTGACGAACCCCCTTTGCCTGGCGTGCCAACCCTTTTTCGGGAGTGCTGTTGTGAGCGGTGGTGAGGTTACCCTTTTTGCTGACCAAGGATAAATCAGTGGCATTGCCACCGCTGAGTCACAAGGAATTACAGATGTCTCGGCCGACCCGCCCGCTACTGTAGCTCCTCTGATCGGCAACATTGCTGAGGCGGGTACCATCATGGGCCTGGATAGGCACGATTCTGCTCTTACTACATAAGTGGATTAAGTCTTCCACAACCGCTTCTCTACAGTTGTCTCTCAACAGTTGTTTCTCCACAGTTTTTTTTTTTCATTTGTTCGTCTTGTTTTTTTTTTTTGATTGACTGATGTACTTGAATCTTCAATGAATGGACTGATTGCTTTTCTTTCAATGTGTGCTCATTCTCCTTTACCTGCTCAGAGTAGATTCTTCTCTTCATAGTGTGGTTCGCTGAGATAGCCGAACCGCTTATAAAACATACTTTCAAATTTGAACCTTTAGTGGTAATTATCGTTTGTAGCTAATATTTCATGAATGAGAATAAACTTATAATAATAAAAATGGACTGCTCGGTCTTTCGAATGGCTTTAGTCAGGACTGACTAGCAGTCAATCGTTTTCAACTCATGGACCAAAAAATAATGGCCGAACAGCTTTTCATGGTCGGCACGGTTGAGTCGCCTTTCTTGAACTGCAATTTAGGAGTTGTTTAATGTAGAAGCTACTTGGGACGTCTTGGGGCCGTGGCATATTCAATTGAGTAGCTGGTGTCACGGACTATTTTTGAGACCGTGCGGCCTTAGATGCGTTGCGTGCTAAGTAGCCTAGAAAACCACACAAAGAGAAGAGAAAAGAAGCACACCAAGTGTTTGCACAAATGCTCTCTATATTGCTGAAGAGAAAACAAGCTATGAGATGAAAAATACAAGTGAGGGTCTCCCCCTTTTATAGTTGCAGCCCTATACAATCAATGGCTGAGATCTATTTGATCTAACGGTGTATATACAAGATGGGATAATATTCCTTAGAATATTCCTAGATGCTCTCCTACCTATTATGGAAGTCTAACTAGGGTTAACTTCCTTAATAAGTTGTGGGCCAAGCCCGGTTCTCCATCCTAACCAGCGGGCCTTCTAGAAGCTCCGGTCCACGTAGCGCTCCATGGTCCAAGAGGCCTCCAGCAGGCCTAGTCGCGCACCAAGTGCTTGAGAGCACTTGGGGCAAGACATTCTCCCCCACCAAATTCACGCGACGCCCTCGTCGTGTCCTTGTTGGAACTCGAGCACCTTGTTCTCAAACTGCCACAGTACGGTCTCGGGTTTTCAACTTGCTTCGCTGTCGGGAAGTCCTTTCCACTTGACGAGATACTCACGACTTGGATGGCAGTTCTTCTTCTGCACTGTCCTTACATCAAGGATAAGTTCAGCCTCCTTGTCGTAAGATGTGGAAACTCCTAATGGTGCCCTGGTCTGTGGCCCACGTTCTGTGTCCTCCGCATCACTATGGTATGGCTTTAGGCAGCTTGCGTGAAACACTTGATGTAGCCGAAGTCTCGAAGGCAGCTCCACCTTGTACGAGACATTGCCAATCCTCTTGGCAATAGGAAATGGCCCCTCATATTTTCGAACAAGACCCTTGTGTAGTGGGCGCGTAAACTTGTGCTGCGTCGAAAGAATTTTCACCATCACTAAATCTCCTACGCTGTACTCAACATGTCTTCGCTTACCGTCAGCCCATTTCTTCATCCGTTTTGTAGCCTTGTCCAGACACACCCGCGCCTTGTCCGATTGTTCCTGCCAGGACTTCGCAGCTTTGTAGGTTGCTGGACTCTTCCCAGTATCGCTGGACACGAGTGCATGCGGCGTGAGAGGCTACTGGCCAGTAGCTAACTCGAATGGGCTCTGGTTCGTCGATTCACTCCTCTGCAAGTTATACGAGAACTGTGCCACATCGAGTACTTGACCCAATCCTACTGATTTGTGCCCACAAAGTACCGCAAATACAGCTTCAGTAATGCGTTCACCCTCTCGGTCTGCCCTTCCGTTTGTGGGTGAAAGCTGGTGGAAAAGCGAAGCTCCGATCCCATGAGATTGAACAATCCAGTCCAGAATCTCCCCGTAAACCTTGTATCACGATCGCTGACTATCACTCTCGGCAACCCCCAGTACTTGACTACGTGCTTGAAGAAACGTTTGGCTGTCTCTTCCGCATTACACTCTTTGGGCGCCGGTATGAAAGTTGCATACTTGGAAAATCGATCTACCACCACAATGATAGTTCCACACCCCTCGGACTTTGGTAAGGCTACAATGAAATCCATAGAGATGCTTTCCCAAGGTCTCTCCGGTATGGACAGTGGCTCCAATAGCCCTGCAGGACTCCGCTGCTCAATCTTGTCCTGTTGGCACACAAGACAAGTCTTGACAAACTGTTCTATCTCCTCCCGCATGTGTGGCCAGTAGTAAACTGTCTCCAATAGGGCGCGTGTGCGCCGCTGGCCTGGATGTCCTGCCCATTTTGTATCGTGACACTCCCTAATGAGGTTACGCCGCAGGTTCTCCCACTTTGGCACATAAACACGGTGTCCCTTGGTGTAGAGAAGCCCATCTTCTACCTAAAATCGCTGAGTCTTTCCCTCTTGTGCTTGAGTGGCGAGCTGTGTGGCTGCGGGATCATGCTTCATTCCCTCATAAAATAGGCTGAGCAAATCACCTTCCAGCTTGCTGATAGCTGCTAACTCGGCCTTTCGGCTTAAGGCATCCGCCACCACGTTCACCTTTCCCGGTTTGTACTCGAGCTCGTAATCGAACTCTGCCAGAAAGTCCTGCCATCTAGCTTGTTTCGGGCTGAGTTTCTTCTAACTTTGGAAGTAACTCGTTGCTATATTGTCCGTCATCACTACGAACCTTGACCCAAGCAGATAATGTCGCCAAGTGCGCAGACAATGGATGACCCCCGTCATCTCCTTTTCCTGCACCGTATAGCGCCTCTCCGTCTCATTGAGCTTCCGGCTCTCATATGCGATCGGATGGTCCTGCTGCATTAATACACCACCAATAGCAAAATCAGATGCATCAGTATGTACCTCATACGGTAACAGGTGATTCGGTAATGCTAAGACTGGTTCTTCGATCACTGCTGACTTTAGTCGATCAAAAGCCCCTTGGCACTCCTTACACCACTCCCACGCCTTAGTCTTCTTTAGCAGGTCGGTAAGGGGTGCTGTAGTGGTGGAGTAGCTCTTGATAAACCTGCGATAATAGTTAACCAACCCAAGGAAAGACCGCAGCTCGGTAACTTTCGTGGGTGCCTCCCAGTCCACGATGGCGCGAATCTTCGCCCTGTCCATCATCAACCTGCCCTCTTTGATCTTGTGACGCAAAAAGTCTACATCCGGCTTGGCAAATGAGCACTTCTCCCTCTTCACATACAGCTCATTCTCGTGGAGCACCTTCAAGATAGATTTCAAGTGTTCCACGTGCTCTTCGAGAGTGTTGCTGTAGATGATAATGTCGTCTAAGTACACGACGACGAACTTGTCAAGAAAGGGCTGGAGTATGTTGTTCATCAGTGTGCAGAAAGTGGCTGGCGCGTTGGTGAGGCCAAACGGCATGACAAGAAACTCAAAGGCCCCATAACGCGTCACACAGGTGGTTTTCGGTTCATCACCCTCGGCTATCCGCACCTGATGGTAACCTGACCGCAAATCCAGCTTCAAGAAATACTTTGCCTGCCCCAATTGATCAAACAAGTCAGCAATTAAAGGAATGGGATACCTATTTTTGACAGTGACCTTGTTCAGCGCCCGGTAGTCTATGCATAACCGTAATGATCCGTCGTGCTTGTGCTGGAAAAGCACGGGCACGCCGTAAAGCGCCTTCGATGGCTGGATAAACCCTGCATCTAGCAACTCCTTGAGCTGCTTTCGCAACTCTGCTAGCTCTGGTGGAGACATTCTGTATGGGGCTTTGGCTGGAGGTTTCGCCCCTGGTTCCAGCTCAATCTCGTGATCAATTGCCCGTCTTGGTGGTAATTTCTGTGGTAGCGCTGCTGACATCACGTCCTGGTGCTGCTTGAGCACTTTCGTGATCTCTACTGGCAGCTCCTCTTCGCCCCCGTACGCCTCATCATCTGCCTCCCATATTGTGGCGAGGTATGTCTCTTCTCCCCGCTTAGGTCCTTTCTTCAGTTGCATGGCGGACAGGAGAGTAGTGTGGGCGTTGGGCTCGGATCGCCCACCTGTCGGCTTGTTTACTGTCGGCACCATGCATAGTCCTCCCTCCAGGATGCATACATAGTTGTGTCGGGGGAGTGGCACCACATTAAACTGCCGCAGAAAATCCATACCAAGAATAGCATCAAAATCATCGAGAGGGGCTACCGAAAAGTTTACCTTACCGCTCCATTTTCCGAGGCTCATTTCAACTCCACGAATGACCCCGTCCAGTGGCTTGATTGCGGCATTCACGGTCTTGAGGTAGCCAATCCCCTTCTCCACCTTGAGGCCCAAGCGTACTGTTTCCGCATACTTCATAAAGTTGTGCGTAGCTCCAGTATCTACTAGTGCTTGAGTTTTTTTCCCGTTAATGTAGGCTTCAACGTACATCAGCGCCTTTCCTGCTGGCGTGCGGGCTGCCCGCTTGGCATTAAGGGCATTGAGTAACTGGAGACATCCCAATTATCCCTGTTCACCCGCTAGCTGAGTCTTCAACATTGCGTTGATAGCCTTCTTCTTTGGACAGTCATTCACCCAATGATCCCCGTCGCAAAGGAAGCAGCTAGATCTCGGCTTTCTCCCGCCGTTGTGCTTCTGCTCTTTCCCTGTGGGCGGTTTATCTTTCCCCTCCTTATCCTGCGGAGGATGAGACTCCCTGGTTCCCCCACCTTTGCTGTGATTGGGCTTTGAATTCTTAGACTTCCCCGCATCACCCTTGTGGTAATCAGTGAGCGTTTCCGCCAATGTGAAAGCGTCGGATATGTTTTGCACTCCACGCCGCCTCAGCTCATTGGACGCCCATGTCTGTAACCCATCAAGGAAGTTGAACAGCAAGTCTTCTTCACTCATATTGGGGATCTGCAGCATCAGCAGAGAGTACTCCTCAACGTACTCGCCAATCGACTTGTTCTGTCTCAACTCCTTTAGACGCTTCCTAGCGTCGTGCGCCACATTCTCCAGATAGAATTGGTGTTTCAGCTCCTGCTGTAATTCTATCCAGGTATTGATGGTGCAGGTACCCTTGCGAATCTCCTCGCTCTTCCTACGCCACCACAGAATTGCATGATCAGAGAGATATAGGGTCGCGGTGTTTACCTTATCCTCGTCCCGTACGCCTAGGGCGTCGAAGTATCTCTCCATCTGCCAGAAGTAATCATCGAGCTCCTTGGCGTTCCGCTTCCCGCTGAACTCCTTGGGCTTAGGAGCATCGACTCTCGGTGTAGACACCGTCACTTGAGCGGCGACAGACCCATTCGCCACCGCCCGCTTGCACAGCACCACATCCTCTTTGACAGATTCGAGCCCACGGTGTAGCTCCCCTACTTGGGCCTGAATACTGTCCATAGTGGTTAGGACGCTCTCCTGAAAAGCTTTAATCCAGTCCCGCTGCTTATCGACACAAGCCTCGATGGATGTGCTGATGAGGGTGCGCAGCTCGTCTCCTTGAGCGTCGAGGCCCCCCTCGATCTTTTCTACTTGCTGCTCCAGCTCTCCAAGGCGATCTGCTGCCTTCCCGACAGCGCCGCTGAGTGCTCTCACCATACCCCCCCACATCCTGACCTAGATCTGCTAATTTCTCGCGAGACGCCACGCCGTGCTTCTTAGCTTTGGGGTTCCGACCCCTCTCTTTAGTCAAATCTGATGGTACGCCGTCTTTCTCCATCTCTGAACTGAACCTGCTCTGATACCAACTGTCACGGACTGTTTTCGATACCGTGCGGCCTTAGACGCGTTACGTACTAAGCAGCCTAGAAAACCACACAAAGAGAAGAGAAAAGAAGCACACCAAGTGTTTGCACAAATACTCTCTATATTGCTGAAGAGAAAACAAGCTATGAGATGAAAAATACAAGTGAGGGTCTCCCCCTTTTATAGTTGCAGCCCTATACAATCAATGGCTGAGATCTATTTGATCTAACGGTGTATATACAAGATGGGATAATATTCCTTAGAATATTTCTAGATGCTCTCCTACCTATTATGGAAGTCTAACTAGGGTTAACTTCCTTAATAAGTTGCGGGCCAAGCCCGGTTCTCTATCCTAACCAGCGGGACTTCTAGAAGCTCCGGTCCACGTAGCGCTCCATGGTCCAAGAGGCCTCCAGCAGGTTTAGTCGCGCACCAAGTGTTTGAGAAAATGCTTGAGAGCACTTGGGGCGTGACACTGGGTTGCCCCTAGTATACATCGGTCGTTAGCACAGTCCAAAGCAGGTAGCGCGAACTGTGTTGGATGGGGACCCTACAATACTCTTAGGGGATCGTCTCGGTGTAATAACACTGAACATCATATCATGGGTACTATGGAATGGCTACAGTGATATCGTGGAAAAGTCACGGCCCAACCCTCTTCAATGGGCGCCACAGCCCAACCCTCTTCAATGGGCACCATGGTGTACCTCGTTGTAATGCTGTGGAAGAGCCACAACCCTTGCCCCACCGAGCCGTCCTGATTTTCAATATTCTCGATGGATTATCTCGGTGTAATAACGTTGAACAACATATTATGAGTGCTGTAGAAAGGCCACAATAATACCGTGGAAATGCCATGGCCCAACCCTCGTCAATGGGTGCCATGGTGTAACCCGTGGTAATGCTGTGGAAGAGCCATAGCCCTCGCCCCACCAAAGCCGTCCTGATCTTCAATATTCTGGATGGATTATCTCAGTGTAATAACGTTGAACATCGTGTCATAGGTGCTGTGGAAAGGCCACAATGATACCGTGGAAAAGCCACGGTCTAACCCTTTTCAATGGACACCACGGTGTAACTCGTGGTAATGCTGTGGAAGAACCACAGTCCTCGCCCCATCGAGCCGTCTAGGTGTGATGCTATAAAAAGAAAGTCGAACCGATTAAGGCGAATAGCTCCGTGAGCTTCGAGCCGGTGATGGTGAACATAGAAAGAGAGTCAAATCGATCACGGTGAATCACTCCGTGAGTGTCGAGCCAATGATGGTAAAAATAGAGTAAAGGTTGAACCGATCACGGTGAATTACTCCGCGAGCGTCAAGCCGGTGATGGTGAAAATAGAGCAAAGGTCAAACTGATCATAATGAATCACTCTACGAGCGTTGAGCCGATGATAGCGAAAATAAAGCGAAGGTCCTACCGATCAAGAAGAATCACTCCGCGAGCATCGAGCCGGTGACGGTGAAAACATTCCTTGAGACACGGTGATGCCTTGTCAAAAAAATGAGGATGTCTTTGCGATGATGCCATCACGCGGATCCTGATATGGAATGCAGCATGCTATTTCAAGTGGTTCGATGCAAAACCTTTTGTCAAATAATCCGAGTGCGCCGTCTTTGGCGGCTCATTCCATGTTCTGGTCAATTTGCTCCTCGCAAAAGTTCATGCAACAACAAGAAAAGAAATGAGTTTTCATTTAAATACGATGTTCATACAGGGAGTGTTTACAAATAAAAGCTTTAGAGATAGTATTTTCTTAGCTGTTCGGCATTTCATGGTTTCCTGACTACTCGCCCCTCTATTCCTTCAAGTTTGTACGGCCCTCCTACACATATGAGGATCTTATACGGCCCTTCTCAGGTGGGGCCCAGGCTTTCGTTTATGGAGTTCTTCTGGTAGCTCTTCTACCCATACTCCCTTTCTGTGGAGTTCTCAGGTGGGGCCCAAGGAGAACGGCCTCTCTCCGGTGGCTGTCTTACTAGTCGTTCGAGGCGCCTATAGTACTTTTGGTAGCTCTTCTACCCATACTCCCTTTCTTTTCGGTAGCTTCTTATTGAGCAGCTTTTTGATTAACTTATTAGAGGATTCGACCTGCCTGTTAGTTTTAGGGTGTGCTGGGGAGGTAAACACCAATCTTACTCCCAGTTACTCATAGAATTGCTTAAAGCTGTTATTGTCGAACTATTTCCCATGGTCGGTAATGATGGCGTGGGGGATGCCATACTGACATATCATATTTTTCCATACAAAAGCACAGATATTCTTCTCCATGATCTTAGATAGTGGCTCAGCCTCGATCTACTTTATGAAATAGTCGACCGCTACGACTATGTACTTGCATGACCTTTTGCCTTGGGGGGAGTGGCCCCATCAAGTCGAGCCCCCCACTGGGAATGGCCACGGCCCGCTCATTGTCGTTAGCTCTCTTGCGGGTGCTTTAATCTTATCTGTAAATTTCTGACACGCGTTGCAGCACTGAACAAGATGTTTAGCATCATGAAGGACCATGGGTCAATAATAACCAGTTCAGAAGACTTTATGGGCCAAAGCTTCCTTCCCCAAATGATTGTTGCATACGCCTTTGTGGATTTCCATTAAGACCCGCTCTGCCTCCGAGGGGTTCAGGCACCTCATGTAGAGGTAAGAGAAATCCCTCTAGTATAATACCCTATCGATCATCAAGTATCTTGCGGCTTGGTATTTAATTCTTCGGCTTCCTTGTTGTCACCCGGAACCGTTCCGTTCAAGATGTAGTTCTTGATGGGGTCCATCAAGCTCGGCGTTGATTCTATTTGCGCGATCTCATCTTCCTGGGTGCTTGTCTCGACAAGAATTCCATAGGTACCGTACTGGGGATACTGACGTCTTCTGCTGAGGCCATTCGAGCAATGACATCCGCTTGATGGTTCTCGTTTCTTGGGATCAACTCCTTTTTATCTCCCTAAACTATCCGATCAACTTTCTTACCTTCGCGAGGTAGGCGGCCATATTTTTCTCTCTTGCTTCAAACTCGCCATTGACTTAGTTTACCACCAGTTGAGAATCGCTCTTGACCAGCATTACCTTAGCGGCTAACGTTTGAGCCACTCTTAACCCAGCTAGGAGAGCTTTGTATTCTGCCTCATTGTTTAAAACTTTGAAATCGAAGCGAACAATATACCTGATCTCGTCTCCCTCGGGGTTGATGAGGACAATCCCCGCCCCGCTTCCCTGCAAGTTGGACGCTCTGTCAATGTAAAGTACCCATAGTTCTGAGTTTGTCTCGAGGACTTTCTAACTGATGGCTGTCTCATAGGTACTTTCAATCACAAAATCAGTCAGGGCCCGCCTTTTAATGGCAGTTCGGGGCTGGTAGTGAATGGCAAATTTGCTCAACTTCATGACCATTTGACTAATCGGCTCGAGAGGTTCAGCTTGTGCAAGATTTGTCTAAGTGGTTGGTTGGTTATCACCACGATGGTATGTGCTTGGAAATAGGGTCGCAGCTTCCTCCCAGTCATGATTACCGCAAAAGCCAATTTTTCGGGGGGAAGGTATCGGGTTTCTACCCCTGTGAGGGCCTTGCTTGTATAGTACACTGGTCGTTGTACCCTCTATTTTTCTTTGGCAAGGACTGAACTGACAGCCATTCTAAGACTCCTAGGTATACTACCAACGGTTCTCCTTGTATTGGTATTGCTAAGTGTACTGGTTCAGAGAGGTAAGTCTTCAGCTGTTGGAAGGCTTGGTCGCATTCTCTAGTCCACCGATCCTTCCCCTTTTTCTTGATGGCTTGAAGAAAGGTGAAGCATTTGTCAATGGCTTTGGAGATGAATCTGTTTAGTACCATGATCCTGCTAGTTAACCGCTGAATCTCCTTTACTGTACTTGGAGATTTTATTTCTAAGATAGCTCAGACTTTATCTGAATTGACTCACCATAAAGCCCAGGCATTTTCCAAATTTTACTACGAAGACGCACTTCTCAGGGTTTAGCTTCATTCTGTTCTCTTTTAGTACCATGAAGGCTTCCCAGAGGTTGGCCGCTTTTACTGACTTGGCTATCATGTCATCCACGTATACTTCTATATTTCTACCAATCAGTCCTTTAAAAAGCCTGTTTACTAACCTTTGATAGGTGGCTCCTGCATTTTTCAATCCGAATGACATCACCTGGTAGCAATAGATCCCTTGATGGGTGATGAAGGTTATTGTTTCTTGGTCCGGGGGGAATATCGGGATCTGATTATAGCCAGAAAAGGTGTCCATAAAACTCAACAGCTCGTGTCTTACCGTTGCATCCACTAGTTGGTCGATCTTGAGGAGTGGGAAGCTGTCTTGGGGCACGCCTTATTCAGATCAGTGACGTCAACACACATATTCCATTTTGCACTTGTCTTCTTTACTATTACCATGTTGGACAACCATTCCGGGTAGTAGACCTCTCTAATGAATTGGGCTGCCAGCAGTTTTTCCACATCTTTTGCTACAGCTCTATTCTGCTCCTGATTGAAGATTCTTCTTTTTTACTTGACTGGTCAAGACGTGGGGCAGAAAGTCAACTTATGGGCGGCCAGTGTTGGGTCAATTCCAGGCATCTCTCAGTGAGACCAGGCAAAGATGTCTGAGAACTCCTGAATCAAGCGGGTCAGCGCTTGCTCGACTTCTGGCCTTAACTGGGTCCTCATCCTGACCGCCTTCCCTGATTCCCCGACCCTGACCTGAAGTTCTTTCATCTTCTCCGCTGGCTCTGGAGATTCAAGGATTCCCTCTCTTGGATTGATGGTGGAAATACAAAATGCCCTTTTTGCCGTGACTGCGTAACAATTCCTTGCCCATTTCTGAACTTCTGATGCTATCCCGATTCCTTCTCCCATAAAGAATTTTAGCTTCAGGTAATGGATGGACAGGGCTGCATTAGTATTCACCATGAACGGTCGCCGGATGAGGACTCTATACGGGAATGGGCGGTTTACTATACTAAACTTGGTTATCAATGCCTTTTCATAGGGCCTTCATCCGATGGCGAGGGGGAGGGTTACCACTCCGACTGGCATCACACAATTTTCACTGAATCCTTGTAGGGCTGTTTGGGTTTCCCCTATGTGGAGGTTCATGATTTTTAGATCATCCAGGGTTTTCTTAAAAATTATGTTAACCGAGCTGCCCGGGTCGACGAACACCCTGTTTATTCTCTCTCCAACTACCATTACTTTGATTACGAGCGCGTCGTGGTAGGGGTAATTGACCCTTTGAGCATCTTCCTCTATGAACTTGATTGACACTTTTTATGGTAGCCTCGGCTTCTTGGCTAAATGGGTGTTGCATATGACTTGATGTGCCACCATTGAGTACTTGGAGTAGTTCTTCCGTTGCTTATTCGAGTCTCCCACTAGCATGGGTTCCCCTTAAATAATTGCCATAGAGTTAGGGTTCAACGTACTGATCGGACTGGTGGCTATTGTCTTTCAGTTTGCTCCGAATTCTTCCAAGTACCCATTCCTTATCAAGTGGTCGACCTGTCTTCTTAGCTTGGTGCACTCTCTGGTTGTGTGCTTAGGACCCTTATGCATGTCGCACCATTTCTTAAGATCAGTTCGCCGTTCTGCTCTATTCCCTTTGAAATTTTTCTACAACAATCCCCTATCCCCGATAACCTCGTAGACATTTTCGAGTGGCACGGCCAGAGGGACAAAATCCTTAACCCGTGCCACTCTTTTTCCTATACCCGATGGTTCGTTGTTTCTCAGATTCAGGGGCGCCCGTGAGGGGCCACCTATTCAAAAATGGTTTGACCCTTTCCTCTATTCCCGGGGTCCGTTGTTTGGCATGTTGTTTCTTCTATCATCTGGCACATAGCGCCAGCTTGCAAAATTTATTCCCTGCGCGGGGGGGAGGGCGAGTGAAGCGGGGCCCTCTCCCTCCTCCTGTTTCTCGCTCCCCTATGTGGTCGTGTCTTTCCTTGAGGTGGTTCGGCCAATGATCTCTTAGCTTTCTCACTTTCTTCTATAGACATGTATTTTGGAGCTTTATTGTATGCTGTCGCATAGCTTGTGGTACAACTTTCTGCCAAGTGGTACCAAAATCGATTCAGTCATAGCCCCGCCTTTAGAGCGTCCAGGGCGATGGGCTGGTCGAACACATCCAGTGCTATCATTTCTGTGTGGAACCTCTGAACATAGTCCCTTAGGCTTTCCTCCTGACCCTGCCTAATTTGCTTCAGCTGTTCTGGGTCCCTGGCTACTTCGCATGAGCCCCGAAAATATTGGGCAAATTTTTCAGTCAGCTCATTATAAGAGGAAATGTTGCGCTATTTTAGCCCTATGTACTAGAGTAAAGCCGATCCTTCCAAGTTCATGTGGAAGAGCCAGTACATTTGGTCTTGCCTCAGTCCTGCTATGAATAGTAGGTCGGTAACCTAATCTACATAATGGTTTGAGTCAGTGACCTCCTTGTAGGTGGACAAATTTAGGAGTCTAAACCCGCCCGGGAGCTCCATATCTCTCACCTCGTTCGTTAGTTGTGACCTTCTCTCCCTTTTCGTCCTCTTCTCAAGAGGCTGGTCCTTTTCCATCATTTCAGCCAAGAGGCTTTCCAACTTTCCTTCTAAACTGTGGACCTTGCTCTCAAGGCCTAGTTCTCTTCGTTGATGCTGTCCCGGCTTTGTTGGCAACTCTCTCTCTGTCAATGGCTCCAGCTCTGGCTCTTCTGGCTCTATCTCTCATTTTTCGGAGGTTGCCTGACTTGGCTTATTTGTCCCAGTCTAATTGTGCGGAGTCTCCAGTCCTTCCCTTTGCTCCATTTATTTTCAAATCTCCTACTGAGATTCCCTCCCACGATTTCTTGCTCTCTGTTGTTTGTTCCTAATTAACTTAGTCATAAGTTGCCTTAGTTTCTCAATTTCCTTCCTCATTGTTCTCAACTCTGCCCTTATTTCAGGGTGCAGAGAGTTCTCTGTTCGAGGGAGAGGTAAGTTTAGGTTTCACTCTCCGACAATGTGATTTCTGCTGGAGGATGATCGTTCAGCCATTCCGAAATGTCGCTTCTCCTGACAAAGCTTTTCGTTTGATTCTTACAGACGGTGCCAAAAACTATTGACCTGAAAAAGTGGTTTCTCTGACTAACGAGCCTTAAATTTGTTGAAAGGGGAATCGAACTTTGGGCCTCATCTGGATTGAATCAGTGGATACAGGCTTAGATTCCCTATTTTTCGGGAACTGTAGAGGAGAGGCCTGCAATAACAACGCATACACAAGCTCAAAGATGGTCTCGCCGAGGTGGGTTTCGACAAAGACGCTCCGATGCTTAAGTCAGAAAAAAGGAAATTTTTTTTCTCTCGATATATGAAATATGACAAGTTAAGGAGTGAAATATTCTCTCTTTCTTTCCCGAAAATTTTTCATCATCATGTGCTGTGTTTCCTCTTTTTTCTTATATAGTGATGGCCTTTTAGGGACTCTTTTGGGCTTTCTTCTGCAGTATTTTTATCTTACCCTAGATATTTTCTACTGTACTTTTGACACACGCCAGATACTTTCATACTGTCCCTTGACACACGCCGAATATCTTTTCACAGATTTTCTGTCTCCGTTCATATTCCATGTTAGATGTCACTTCTGATATGTCAAGCATATTCCTCGGGTTCATCTCCACCAGTGTTTTTGATTCAAGTGAGGCTTGTGTTGATCAGCCCGAGTCAGTACCAAGTCGGCCATAGTCGTAATAGAATCAATATATGTCAAACAAATTTTATTATTTAACTGATTAAATTCTTCGCATTCGAATTGATTTTGTTACTATTGAGTTTAAACGCATTGGTCATTGTTTCTGGGTTTATTTTGAATTTTGCCTTTTAAGCCTTTGGGCCTGTTGGGGGGGTGGGGTTTTGCCCACCCTATTTTTGAGTATCTATTTTTGTAGAAAACAAATTTTACTCACATGTAGAGATTTGAAACTTTAGTTTCAATGTTTAGGTGACAACCGACAACATTATATTAGCAGTAGTTGAAAGCGTATAACCAATACTTTCTTGGTTGAAATCTTGACCGAAAATTTCATTTGTTTGGTTGAAAGTAGAATCGTATATACAATAAACAACAATAAGGCCTGCTTGACAATGGTTTCATGAGAAGTTCTTTTTTATATTATAATTTTTGTTTGTGGAAGAACGGCGCCCGCATTATTTACCATCATCACTATGGAGGACGGAGTCCAGCTGCTCCAAGACAGACTCTCATTGAACATGTGATCTGATTTTTTTTTTTTCTTTAAATAAAGACACCGTTGCAAAACACAACTTTAAATTATTTGCATGAACATTCACCGAGCAATTCATTAAAGGAAAAATATTATTTTAGTCTTCATTTTATAAATATATACTAATTTAGTTTCTATTTTCTTAATTCTTGTAGAGACAAAAATAATAATTGCTCAAAAATAAAAAATAATAATAAAGTACTATCAAAAACGTTTCTAAGAGAACTAACATATTATGTATTAAAAAAGTGAAAACTAAATTAGTATATATCTGTAAAATTAGAGAGCAAAATGACATTCCTCTCAATTAAATAACACTTGGCTGCCTTGAAGACATTAGCTTCTGGTACTATATTTTTTTTCCGCCCTTTTGTTTGAATTACCAGCCAGCTGCCTGTACATCTTCTTAATCTTTCTTTTTACCTTTTAAGAAAGATTTGTTATAAAGTGTTAACGTTTGATTGCATGAAGGAATTTGCCATCTATTGCCATTTTTCGGATAGTTCTGAAAGTGATCCAGATGGATTGCCTCTGTAATCAAACATATGAGACATGATCTCATGTATTCTTCTGCTTCGAAGGCTTTATTAAATTGTTTCTAATCTATTTTATGTCATAATACACGTACTTCAAGCTAATTGCCAAGCTGAGATCGAATATGATCTAACTCTTCCCATTTTCAGAATAAGTTTTCTGAATTTCTTTCATTTTATTAAGTTGATAACAGGAAGTGAAGGAAAGAAAAGGTAAAATCGTTAAATAAATATTATAATATTTAAAAGTTAAAATTTGATCATAATAATTATAAGCTAAACTTTACTTTTGTTAAAAATTATTTACATTCTGTTATAAACTAAACTTTACTTTTGTTCAAAGTTATTTAAATTTTCTTTTATACCTTAAGCACAGTCTAATTTTTTTCCTCTACATGAAATAATAATGTGCTTTCAGTGAAACAAACATAAGGTTATTCATTAAAAAATTGAATTACGATACAATCAATTTCCAAATATTATCGTTCTATGCCTTTTTTATCCTAACGTATTGTTCATTGCATATAATACATTGTTTCTTCATTAATTAAATTTTATTTTTCAGAAAAGTGTTTGTTTGTTAGAAAAATTGTGTATAAAATAATCATTTTGCATTTCAAAAGAAAAATTGTAAAAAGAAATTTTAAAAAGAAACTAATACTATAGAAGTTAATATATTTATGTTTTACTTTTAAATATAAAGAGGCTGTATTTAAATTGTTTGACTAAGATTTAAACCATGAGCTGCCTTGGTTCTATTTATTATTAAAAGAACTACTTCATTAGTTAGGTAATGAACCACATTCCTTTAATTGTAAGGAAGGGGTTTCAATTTCCTCAAAGTGCAATATAGAATTGATTTTTTTTTTCTCCAGATATTTAAGAGTAGACTGTAGACCTCGCTGCTACCGAATTTAGATTTTATACCGTATTTCATTAGATACAATTAGTGACGGTTTTGATATATTTTTAATCCGATTCCGATGTGGAAGTTAAAAAAGAAAATATATTTGTTAATAAGTTATTTTATCATTTTGAGGGGTGCAAATTAATATTGACCATGCATTGCATATGTGACTTGTTTGATGGATACCATTTTTGCAGAGGCACCACAAAGGCAAAGGAAAATCATTGACAAAGGAAGAGTTCCAAAATAGTTTTTTCTTTTTCTAAAATGATGATATTATATCACCGATAAAGTATAACTAATATTATATTAGAGGATTACTGATATTATAATTAGATAATTATTAAAATATAATATATATTTATACATTAATGTTTGTTAGAATCTCTACTTTTTTAAAAAAAAGAAGCAACTAAATTTTAAATTGAGAATTATCCTGAAGACAAAGGACCATAACTTCTTTCGAAGAAGAAAAATCTTACTCTCACAACAAAAGAATAATTCAAAAAATTACTACCACACAAAATTAACCCCTAATAATTACGGAAAAACTCAATTAATCATCAACATTATTTTTGCAGAGAATAAGCTCAAGCAGAGGCAAAAAAAAAAAATTCAAATTTGAATCACAGGTTGATGACATTGGATTAACAGGTTCTGGTGCAAAGGAAATAATTTTTTACATGTTCCGAGTTCCAGCAACTGCTTTGTTTATAAGGCAGCGAGTACCACCCAAAGCATTTTCCCGTTGTCACATCTGCCAGTCTTCTTTCTTTCTAATCTTAATAAGATCTGAAGTACATATGCATTGATTGATACCATTGATATTAGTTCTTCACAAGTCATTCAATTGTACAAGATTTGGATACAAAACACATTTCTCCTCTCTTGTATTTGTTGAAAAAATAGTTAATATTTGACTATAATAAATTTGCAACCATTTCGAATAAAATTTTGCGGCAGTTATAAAAATAAATAAATTATTTATTCATTTGACTGTTATTTTCATTACATTTTTTAGTTTAATGAAAATTTAATAGTGTATTAATGATGCTATTTTTTTTACTATACAAAGGGGAGACCACATAAAAAAGGTGGAGAGAGAATTTATCTCAATATTTTCTTTAAATTATTATTATTAGAGACAAATTATACCATAATCGTTATAGAGTTTTATACTTGAAAGCGCATCTATAAAACTAAAATAATTGTATCTTAGAGGCTAAACCGCAATGTGACGTGACTTGTATTACACCAAGACATTATCTTAGAAGGGTGGAATGTATCTTTTAAGGACAATAATTTAGCAAGTCTTGGCTTGTCGATTTAAGAGTATATTTTTATATTTTAAAATTTAAGCACTCATCAAAATCTCAAATTTTCAACAATATTAAGGATAGTTATGGATAAAGATATGTTAGAAGTTTGGTGATTAAAAATAAAGATAAATTTAATTTTAAGTTAAAAATTAAGGATGAGTCAATGCATAGTAAAAAATGTAATGATTGGACAAAACAGATACAAAACTTAAATGTAAGAGAGGGTGTAGAAACATAAGTGAGAACATTATTAGATGTGAATGCTGCAACGACAATTTCAAAAAGCTTAACGTTGTAGATGGTGCTTACATGCTATTATATTTTGTATGAATATTTTGATATTTATACAACATACACTTTGATAAATTGTTAATTTTTTTATATGGTAATAATCTTATTACTTTTTAGACATAATAGATCTAAAGAAGTTTAGATTTAATCTAAAAGTGTTTAGATTAGTACTAAGAGTTAGTAATTCTAAGAGTTAGAACATTGTCTTGAAGGGACAAATATTTGAGAATATTTATTGTAATGACATAGCTGTAAGGAGTTGCAAATAGTGCTAACAAATGTCAATATACATTATGTTCTAAAAAATATAATTTCTGATTAATGTTTACAGACACAGATCGATTAGTAAACCTTCTAGATCAGTATATGTCTATATATGAATTGTTCAGATAGTTAGTCTTAGTAGACCGCGAGCTTAAGTGAAAGCTCATATAAGTATATAAGTATTCAATAAGGACTAGATACTGAAAAGGCTCACGAGAACTTTCAATAGACATCTTATAAAATCATCAATGGATGATCTTCTCAAGCTGACTAGTATTTGTAGTCTTTTCACCTGAGCGCCGCTGTGAGATTGTGAGTGATCCACTATGTCAGTGACCTTTCATAGTCTAATCTTTGGGTATTGTTGAGTATGATTTGATATTTATAGAGTCCAAGATTATATTTCAAAAAGTCTTTTGACAAAAAACGTTACCTTAGAAAAGCGTTTCCATAGGGTAAAATAATATCGCAAATGTGTTTGTGAATATTGCTTATTGAAATATAAATTTGAGAGATAAATTCATGGTCAAACAAATAGAGATTTGACAGTGAAGATCTATATTCCCGTTCTTTCGAGATTAGGTGATAAAGAGATTATACGAATATAATTAACCTCAATTGATATGGTTTAATGTACCGTTTTGTTATATTTATAATATGTGTGTGGAGCGGTATCTACAAACTTATGAAAAAGTTTTATAAGACAAATAAGTATGAATTTAAAGAGTCTCACAATATAAAATATACTCATTGAATACTAAGCTAATAATTAAGATCGAAGAGTTTAATTTAAAAAAATTTCGAATAAACAAGATTTATTTTTGGCACCTCTTTAAAAGGGCAAGAGTCAAATTTAAAATGTTAAAATTTTGACACTTGTTAAAGCATTGTTTGGCCACTTACAGCTTAATTGTAATTGTTAAGCTTTTATTTTGACAAGTGTCATGTAACGAGACTCTTGTCATTCGGTGGCAAACATCCATAATACACTTGTCAATGTGATAAAATGAATGATGGACAATTGTCCATTTTAAAGGACAAATATCCTTTAAGGCAAAAGTCAAATTTCATGCAAAAGGTTTGCAATTGGCTTTTCATTATTCGGCCATTTTGGGGTGATGGGCAGTGAAATGATTTCGGTTTTTTTTGAGAGAATGGTTCTTTTAAGGAAGAAACCTAGAAGGAAAAATTGTTTTTCATTCTTATTCTTAGAAGAAAGAAAAGGCTGAGAGGTTGAGAGAGGAAAGCTTAAGTGTTAAGCTCCACAAAATAAATTTTGCAAATTATTAAGCTGTCATTTTAGAGTTTTGAGCCCACCGAAGTCATGGTGTAGAATTGTTCAGGGAATTGCTTTAAGGTAAAATTGATTGTGTCTCTCGTCTAACTATACTGATGGTCTTTGAAGGTATAAATTCTATTACTGTAATAGAATTATAACTGAAGATTGTGATTGTTGAAATGTATTTTACTTTTTTGCTGTTTGTTGTGTGTGACACACATTTGCATTTTACGAACCACACACTCTCTCACACACGTATTTATAAATTGATATCAAAGCATACTGTGTGCTAAGTGTGGAATACAAAATTTGTGTTTTGTTGGACAATGGAGTGGATTTGTGATGTTTGATATCAAGGCTCAAAATAATGGACGCCGTAGCTTCAATTATTGACGCTGCAGTGTCAGGTCTTTGTTTGGGGAATGTTAAGGCGATAGCTGTGTGGCGTTGAGGTGTCCAAGATGCTGGAGTTTCTGCTAAGGCAATGGTTGTGTAGTGCTAGGGCATTTAAGAGAATGTTGGGGCGTTGCATATCTGCCGCTAGAGCGTTGTAGACGCAGGAATTACTATTAGGGCAGTGGAATTCCTGGCGCTGGAATGTTCATGGCTTTCACTCTTTTTCAATTTTAAATGCATGTGTTCTTTATGTCATGCAATTATATATTATTATTTTATATTGTGATAATTTATTTACGTTATTAACCACAATATTGGACTTATCTGGTAATGATATTTTAGAAACTGTGCCCAAGTGCCTCAGCAATTTAAATGCAACAGCTAAAAAAAGATAGTTCAATTACAATATTAACTTATGTAAATCCTATTGCTATGTACAATGATTCAATTGGTTTCACCACGGAATATGTTAGACTAGTTATTGGTTTAGAAAAGAGCAGATTATGAGTATAAGAAAATCTTGGGACTTGTGAAGATAATTGATCTTTTTTTTAAAAAAAAATTTACACGGGGAAACTCCTCAAGAAAACAAGTCTTGTGGGATTAATTTCATTAATCTTAGTTATGATTTTTAACTAAAAGGCAATGAAATTTCTTGAGAGCTGAGAAAAATGAATTTTGGCTATTGTTTTATTGAATATTTTTTGGTTCACCAAGCTATGCTAAGAAAACACAACAATATATATACATGTAATGTTTAAAGAGACATAAGTTTCTGAAAAGATAAAGTCTTTAAAGAAACAAAGTCTTTAAAGAAACAAAGTCTTTAAAAAGACAAGTCTCTAAAGAGACACAAGTCTATAAAGAGATAAAAGTTTCTAAAAAGACAAAAGTATTAGAATAGACATTAGCCTCAAAAGAGGCAAAAGAATTTCAAAACGAGGAAAATAGTATAAATTATGCTTACATAGAAGAAATATGAAAATGTGATGAATTAATTATTAGTAATGTGTCCTCATTTGTAATAGCTATTGAAATTATGAATGATGATTTTGAGCCACATATTATTGATCAATGCACAGAAAGACGTAATTAGCTCTAATAGAAAGAAGCAATTCAAGTAGAATTGACTTTTCTATCCAAGCGTGAAGTATTTAGACCTTCAATTCAAACATTGGAAGATGTCAAACCTATAGGATATAAATGAGTTTTTTTTTTTTCTTTTATAGAGATGTAAGAAAAGCAACGAGGTCACTAGATACAAAATAAGACTCAGTGATCAAGGTTTTTCACAGAAACTTAATATTAATTATGGCAAAACTTATTTTTTTTGTGATGGATACTATTATATTTTAATTTTTAATAAGCTTGGCAGTCCTAAAAACTCTTAATATGTATCTTATGGATGTAGTAATTGAAAGTGTACCATTTTACTGGGGGTGCGTGCATGTATTATGTGTTTATTACAACAAAATCTATGCATCTCATACATAAATTAAACACAACGAAAGCAAGAAATCCAATTTTCTAAAGTAACAAACACATTAAATTAAGTCTCATACTCATGAAATTAAAGATTGAGATTCACTTTATCAAGCCTTTGGAATTAGTTCAAAGTTTGAGTCCGTATTGAACCGTACTTGTTGATAATTCTAGTACTCAATAATGGTGAGTTTGAGTGCCTAGTATGACAGCTCCAATTCTAGCACACTTAAAACATAAAAATTTGGTTAATACTTATCCACTTGCCTGAACTCTTTAAGCTTATTTTGTTTTATTTTGTTCAACTTTTTGAACAACAAAAATAAACCCTTTACGTTAAAGTGGATAGCTCTTTAAGAGCAAGATGAAGAAGAAGCTTTTGTTTTCAACTCTTTGAAAAACTATTTCTTCTTCTCTAAGCTTGAAGTGGCAAAACCAAAAATCATCTTTGAAAATGAAAATTTTTATTTCCTTTATAGTCACTTATTCCCTCTCTTTTGGCAAGTCAAGCCACGACCACACCAAGCATAGATGACCATTGTTTGCCTGTTATACATGTTTACCATTTGTTAACTTAAGTTAATCAACAAAGAAATAAAACATGTGCAATTTGTTACTTTGCAGAGCCAACATTTGTACACACAAATGAAATCAATTCATTTACTTATTTATTTATCAATTTTCCTTCATTATTTGGCTAAGAGTAAGACCTCACTAAGCATACTTAAGACCAATGCCTAAATGTCTCTTTGTTCCCTTTTTAATTTAAAAATTGTTTGACTAATGAAAATTAATTAAAAATAAAATATTTTTGCATTTAATTAATTAACTTGTCATACAAGTAAGGTTATTTTGGTCATTTCTAAGTCAAAAATCAAAGGGTCCAAATTATACGACTTGTCATCATCCTATTGGTCAAAAACTCTTATTAACCAATTAATGTACTTAACTATTAAGTCTTGACAAGTGCACATCTTAAGGGAATCTGAAACAAATAACTCGTTTGCTAAAATTTACTAAATTGAACTATTCAATCGGGTCGCTGCCCTAATGCATAATGAGTACACTTTATAATACATTATAATGTAGGACTCTCTAGGTCTATGCTTAGTTTGTCAAATGAAACTTTTTCATAAGTCAATGAACGACGCCCTACGCATACGACATAGATATTACAAATCAATGTATAAGACCGTACAAGCTGAGGTTATAATGTATACTATAATCATTCTGTCACTTATATCCTAGAAGAGTAACAATATAGATCACTACGGTCAAATATCTATTTGCTTATCCTTAAACTTATCTCCAGATTCGTATCTCAATTAACAATATATGCAAACACTTTTAGGATATTATTTAACACTAAGAAAAATTCTTTTTTCGAGTTTACTGCTTATGGCCATCAAACTTTCTAAGATACAATCTTGGAGCATCCAAATATACAACTCACCCATGTAAGCTGACGGATTCTCTATCTATGCATATCGGATTATATGAACATCAAACTATACTTATCGACATATAGCAGTCAGATTATAAAAGGTCTCTAACATTTGTAGAACCAAAGTATGATGGATCATTAATAAGCCCACTATGACGCTCAGGTTAAAGGACCACGAATATTACTTAACTCGAGAGGACTTACCATTGATAGCTTCATGTGATGTCTATTGGAGGTATTCGTGAGTCTGTTCAGTATCCAATCGTTATTGAATATTCGTATGCCTATATGAGTTTGCACTAAGTTCATGGTCTGCTAAAACTAACCATCTGAACTATTTAAATATAAGCATACATTGATATATATGATAGGGCTTCATCGATAGACCAGTATCAGTAAAATAGATTAGGAATATAATGTTTAAGAATAGACTAGATAATGACATTTTTAGCACCATTTGCAACTCTTTACAACCATGTTATTACAAATATATCTCAGGTCTTTATCTTATTTCAGATAAGGCTCAATCTCCTTAGATTTTGCTGACTCTTATAACCTACTAGCTCTTAGCACTTATAATTCTCAGCGTAGGTAACTCTTAGTACTGATGTACGATTCTTTAGACCAGATTTAAACTCTTTCAGATTATACAATATCTAATATGTTACAAGCATGTTACTATTTATTATAATATTAACGATATTATTCAAAATATATATTGTATAAATATTAACAATTAATATTTATACAATATTGGAATGACACGTAAGCACAATTTCAACAGTGATAGCTTACATACATGGGTTATTTAACACAAATATTTATATAAAAATCCTGAAGGATTTAACATAGCTAAAACATGTAATCAAAATTTGTATTCAATCAAAATAAAGAGATTTTTGCATGGATTAAAATAATTTGATATGGTATAATCGCCTAAGAAAATACTTAATAAAGGAATGATATATTATTATATGTCTATATTTATTATAAAGAAGTCAGACTTTGGGTTTGCTATTGTTAGTTATATATGTGGAGAACATGAATCTGATTGAGACTCTTAAATCGCACTTAAAGATTGTAAAAATACTTAAAAGATAATTAAAATGATTGTCTTGGGGAAAATTAAATATTTTTTGGCTTGCAAATCGAGCATAAATCAAAAGAAATCTTTATTCATCAATCTACCTATACTAAAAAGATTTTAAGAAGATTCAATATGGATAAAGCCTAATATTAAGTATCCTTATAGTTGTTAGGTCTCTTGATCCTAAAAAAATTCATTTTGTCCTAAGAAAGATGATGAGAAAATGATAGGTCTAGTACTATATCTAAATGTAATTAGTGCTTTATTATATCTAGTTCAGTACACTAGACTAGGCATAGTTTTTGTAGCAAGCTTATTAACAAGATTTGATTTTGTAATAACACGACGTCATTGGAATGTTGTCAAATATATATTTCTTTATCTTTGTGGAACGATAGATATAAGTTGTTTTTATTCCAAAAGATTCAGGTTTAGCTGGTTATACAAATGTTGGGTATGTATCTGATCACTATAATGCTTGCTTGCAACAAGATATATTTTTTCTTACAATAATATAACAATCTCATGATGATCCATAAATCAAACTTTTTGGGTTGCTACCTCCTCTAATCAATATGAGATTCTTGCACTATATGAAGTAAGCAGTGAATGTATATAATTGCGATCCATCACTCGTCACATCTAGAGTATATGAAGCTTATTGTCTGCAATAGATATTTCAACTATAATATATTAAGATAATAATGTTTGTATTGCTCAAGTTAAAAGTTGATACATCAAAGAGTATATGATCCTTAAATCAAACTTTTTGGGTTGCTACCTCCTCTAATCAATCTGAGATTTTTGCACTATATGAAGTAAGCAGTGAATGTATATAACTGCGATCCATCACTCGTCACATCTAGAGTATATGAAGCTTATTGTCTGCAATAGATATTCCAACTATAATATATTAAGATAATAATGTTTGTATTGCTCAAGTTAAAAGTTGATACATCAAAGAATAAAGAATGAAATATATTTCTATAGAATTCTTCTACACTTATGAGCTACTACAAAGCAATAAATTGATGTCAAACAGCTCTATTGATAATTTTACAGATTTGCTCACTAAATATCTGCTAATGTTAACTTTTGAGAAAGTGATTTACAAGATTGGGATGTGCCGGCTCAATAAATTGACAAGCCGATGGCTGTTACTATGAAGGGAAGCTCATTCTTCTAAAAGAATAATTACATCAATTACAAACATGCACTTTATTATTTTTTTTCTTCAGATTTATTTCATGAGGTTTTATTGGTAAGGTTTTTAAAGAGACAATTTTGAGCATGTTTACTACTAGTGTATATTATAGAGTTGTATTTATTTTTTCTTAGATTTTTTTTACACATGATTTTTTTTTAGTAATGTAAAATACAACAAAAGTGGTAGAATATAAGATAGAGTGTTGTAAGACGGTGGATTCCACCCCCTCTCACCTATAAATATGTGAAGCCACCCTATAATGTATTCATATCTTTCAATAATTTTCAGAGATGCCTTAATACTTTCTAGAAGTGTTCTAGTGTTGAGTTATCGTTTTTATTTATTTATAACAAATTGAACTAATTTTGCCTATCCCTAAAGTATAGATATCTATATTAATATGAGATTCATATTTTTGGCCAAGAGTAAATCTCCAATGGATTTTTAGCCTTGCGATACAGGCAGATTGCTAATCTAAGTTTTAAGTTGTTAACATAAGTTTCATCTTAAGAGAGTTATCTTCATGTTTCATAATAACTTTATATTTCAGTTGAAAAGTTCAAATGGAGCGGAATCAACTTTGTTTTTGATATATTATATTCCTTATCACTCTAATAAAAAATTTGCAAAACAAGGGTTTACTATGAATTCAACCAACAGAAGAACGGTTGATTTGAAAACTCTCTGAAAGTGATTGTTTGAGGAAATAACTCTTTCAAATTGGAGTCAATTGTTTTTTTTTTCGTTCAACGAAATTGAATATATCAAATTACTTTCTTATTAATTATTTTTATAGCAGTTAAAATTTGACCTAACGATTGAAAAAGTCAATCACACCGATACAGTTGGTTAAAAAAATAAATTTCAGAAAACGAAAATAGTACCCTTGGAATCTATATATATGACCTTCGTCCCAGACATGCTGCTTCATGAAAAGAGCGATGGCGTCCAAGATCTGTTTAATTTGTTGGGTGTTTCTCCTCGTAGTAGTGCTTCTCCTAATCTCAGAAGTGTCAGCAAGGGAACTTGGACGGACTTTTCAGCCTTGTGACATCACTTGTAAGTCTACCTAGCTTTTTGGTTTTTCACATACTCAGTTCTATGAAAAATGTAGATATTAATTGATTTAACTGATGAAAATTTTCGATATAGTATAAGAGAGATTTGTATATATCTGAATTATGCTGATATACAAAATTTTCGGATATGAAAAATTCAGATATTAATTGATTTAACTGAAATTTTTTCAGATATTTGTCATCATTGCATAGTGGTTATAATACTTTTTTTTTATATAATATTATTATTTAAGAGTTTTATATATTAAATTATTATAAGAGTATGTATTAAATTAGTCTTATTAATATATAAAATACCTACTACTATATAAAGGTGTTTGTCCTTTCTTATTAGATGTTAGAGTGAGTGAGAGTATAGAAGAAAAACTAAGAAAAATAAGAAGTGCTTTAATACTACTTTAAATGTTTACTCTTTATATTGTGTTGTTGAGCAACTATAATAATGAAAAATTGATATTATTTTTTGGTGATCGTACTTATTAAAAAGAGATGTTGCAAATATATGATTGAATTTTAAAATTATATAAATTCATCATTATTCGTACGAAAAGAGAATTTTTTAACTTTAAGATAATTATTCTCTAGCATACTCTATTATGCTTAAGACTAGATTTTTTTATTATATATAAAATTTAAAATTTATATTATACTGTTAATAATTTTAATCTTACAAATATTTGACAATATATATTTAATATATAATTGAATAATTTTTAAAAAAAATATATGCTACAATTTTCAATCACACCCCATTAAAAACTCTACAAAATATTAAAAGTCAACATATATTTTGGTTAAATATTAACTATTTTTTTATTTACGTCATGAAAGAAAGTGATAATAGCCAAACCCTTAAAAAATAAAAGCATTTTATGAGAGATTCTCCAACAGATCCTAAATTTACTGTACACTGTTTAAGAGGGGCTATTGTGGGAAGGGTTATTGTTCTTGGTAAAATTTAAATAAGCAGTATTATTATAATTATATAATTAGAATATAAAATTTCTATCCTAACTAATATAGTGTTCGATGTGTCTATTGTTAATTATTATTATATAACTATTAGATTAATAAAAAGTAAAAAAAGTCATAAAAGGCGAACGTGGTGCAAGAAGACCTGGTGCAAGCAGAATTTGAATTAATTAACAAGAACATACAGCTTTGAATTCAAGGATCAAGCATTGAAGGAAACACGCTTCTTCTATATTATATATGTACTTCATGTCCAACACATGTTGCTCCATCGAAATGAGAATAATGAGGGCTTCCATGAGTTTCTAATTGCTGCAATGGCTCTCCTTGTTATGTTTGTCCTTATTATAAGCTTAGGAGTGACTGCAAGGGAACTTGTAAAGACCTCCGAGCCTTGTAATACGACTGGTAAATCTGCCTTGCTTCTTGGTTTTACACATTGGTATTATCAGTTTATAGTCCTTTCTCTATTTTTTTTAAAAATTTTATTTTGAGCAGTATCTTGTGATTCTTTTCTGGATTTTTTCTGGTCTCTACTCTCTAGATTATGTTAGTGATTACATTGAAAGAATTATGAACTGTGTGAACGAGCAATTTATGCAGTGGCAGACTTATATTGAGGCCTTGGGGTCCTGACCCCCGATCCATAAATTCTTTAATCAATAATTAAGTATTTATGAATTATTTGTTAAAATATTCTTTCTTTTTATGTTTCACCTATTTTTCAATTTTAATATTGTAGCCTTTTATGTTATAAATTTCACCTTTTCAATTTTTTACTTTGCATTTTGACTTTTCACAAGGTTAACTCCGATTCAAACCCTAATCCTATGTACAGAGGTTTGCTAAAAGACAATGTTCTACCTTTAAAGATTTAAACAAAACTTTTTTTTTTTTATAGTATAGTTGTATATCATATTTGTTGAAGATTTGGTGATTTAATAATTTTATTTAAATAAAAATTGAGATAAATATCAAAGAGTTAGTAAGTATAAAATAACTCCTATATAAACACTTATAAATTGTTGAAGCGGAAATATACAAACAAGTAATTCACCTAAGTAAATAATAATGCAGAATAAATATTTAAGGAATAAAAAGAGAAAGGGTAGAAAAAGAACACACAAAATTTACGTGGTTCGGTAACTTGCCTACGTCCATGGTGGATCAAGATCACACACTCTTATTATTGAATCACTAGGCACCCACAAGTATGCATTTTACAAGAAAGATAACAAAGAAAACTCTCTTTTAAATTCTAAGAATTTTCTCTCACAAAGAACGACAAAGATTTCTTACTTGATCACTTAGATCTATATTGGGTTATCACAAATATGTGTTTACAAGCCATTAAGAGCTTTTATATAGGTTTTTGGACGTCATAAGTTTACTCTAAATGTGTGGGAGTGGTATTGGGTTCTTTTGTCATAGATTTATGAAAGAAGGACAACTCAAAACGGGAAACGGATTCCCGTGCCCAGCGCCGCGGCGCTCAGCGGTCACCGCCGCAGTGCTCATTGCCTGACGTAGCGGTACTCACGCTTTGGACTGGGCGTCGCGGCACTGGCGCCTGGTGCGCCCTTCTTCGTTTTTCGTCTCTTTTCGTGTTCGTCTTTGATCCTCGCGTACCCTACGTACTTAGCTTGATCTTCAAATCATATTCCGATGATTTTCAATCAATATTCTCACAATTCCCCTATTTGATTCAAAATCATCTACAAAGTAACTCGATCTTTCATTTTTGCATCTTCGGTCACCTTCATAAAGTAGTGACTCCGGTTAAGTCCTTGTATAGGATGAACTTAACCGAGGGCAGTGGCTTGGTCAACATGTCATCAGGGTTTTCAGATGATGCTATCTTTATTAGACTAACTTCACCACTTTGGACAATCTCTCGAATATAATGCAGCTGCACATTAATATGTTTTAACCTCTTTTGGAACACTTGATGCTTACTTAGGTGTATTGCACTCTGGCTGTCACAATATACACTTGTGTTCACATCTTTATCAGCCAATATCTCTGCGCATATGCCTTTCAACCACACAGCCTCCTTAATAGCTTTACCAACAGCTATGTACTCTGCCTCTGTGGTAGATAGTGCAACCATATGTTGTAGAACTGATCTTTAACACACACTACAACCAAACATTGTCAATACGTAGCCCATCAATGATATTGTCTTGTCTAGATCACCTGCATAATCTGAGTCTATGTATCTTCTTACCATTTCATTGCTATCCTTATCCCTCTTATACATTAACCCGTGATTCGATGTCCCCTTGAGATATCTCAGAATTCACTTCATTGCAAGCTAGTGATCCTTACCCAGATTTGCCATGTATCTACTTACCACACTCACAGCCTGTGTTGTGTTTGGTCTTGTACAAACCATTGCATATATGATGCTCCCTATAGTGCTTGCATACGGTACTTTGCTCATCTGTAGTTTCTCTTCTTCGGATGTCGATGACTGTGCTGTTGAAAGTCTGAAATGCGTGGCCAAAGAAGTAAAGACAACTTTTGCTTTGGACATACCAAACTTCTCTAAAATTTTGAGTATATATCACTGTTGGGTCAAGAAGATAACATCTCTTCTTTCTCTGATAATATCTATACCCAATATTCTCTTTGCTGCTCTAAAATCCTTCATCTTAAACTCGCAACTTAACTGCTTCTTAAGCTTCTGTATTTCTTCAATATTCTTACAGGCGATTAACGTATCATTGACGTATAAAAGTAAATACATCATCCCACAACTTATGTTCTTGAAGTACATGCATTCGTCATACTTGCTCCTACTAAAGCCACAAGCCATCATAAACTCATCAAATCTCCTATATCACTGTCTAGGTGATTGCTTTAACCCGTATAATGATTTCTTTAGTAAACAAGCCTGATCTTCTTTTCCAGGCTCCTTCAACCCCTGCAGCTTGCACACATGGCTAACAAAATCCTAATGGATGTGTGCTTGACGACTAGAGAGAAAATCTCATGAAAGTCAACTCCTCCCCTCTGAGTAAAATCTTGTGCAACTAACTTAGCCTTGAATCTCGTAAGATCTATCCTCGGTATCCCCTCCTTTACCTTGTACACCCACTTGCACCCGACTAGTTTCTTTTAAGGCCTCTCTACCAACTTTCATGTGTTGTTCCTTTTAAGAGAACTAATTTCTTCTTCCATAGTCTGCTATCATTCTTTCTTTTTTTCACTCTTCATAGCCTCACCATATATCCTAGGCTTATCATACTCAAGAGTGTATGCAAATTAAAAGTATGAGCAACTAAATCCGCTTGTGCATATCTGACTAGTGGGTTATCGTTCTCCTTAACCTATTTCGAGCTAGCTGGTACTCTTCAAGTTCTATTTCAAGAGTCCTAGTCTTTCCTTGGGTGGACTTAGAGGAACTCGTCGGTGTTCTTGGTTTATCTTCAAGGATCTTCTCGTTAAAGTACTGATCTGAAGGTATATCAAATCTAGTTTCAGGCTATACTTCAACTTCTCTTGACTCGGGTGCTGAGTCATCCTTGAGCACAGGTCTTTCTTTCTCATCTTCTTGGGAGGCTTTCAACATCGTCTCTCATCGAACGTCACGTCACGACTTATGATACTTCTTGGTGGTGTCAAGTTTTTACACCACACCTTGTATCATTTCACTCATTCGGGATATCCTATGAATACTCCTTTGATAGCTCCAGGTTCCAACTTCCCCTCCTTAACATGTACAAAGGTAGGGCAACTAAATATTTTAAGGTGCTCATACTTTAGAGGATTGCCAGACTATTTCTCTTCTGGCGTTTTGAAGTCAATTGTTGAGGAGGGACTTCTATTAATCAAATAAGCTGAAAGTCACTACAACTTCTCCCCAAAGTACCTTGGATATAATTGTATTGGTAAGCATGCATCCAACCTTTTCAAGTAGGATCCTATTCATTCTCTCAGTTATGCCATTCTGCTGTTGTGTTGATCTTACCGTTCTATGCCTTGCAATCCCATGCTTGGCACAAAACGCATCAAACTCTCTATTACAAAATTCAAAGATGTTGTCAGTCCTCAGCCTCTTCACTCTTTTGCCAATTTAATTTTCAACAAGAGCCTTCCAAGTCTTGAATACATCAAATGCTTGATCCTTGCTCTTTAACATATAGACCCATAGCTTCCTCGAATATTAATCAATCAAGCTGAGAAAATACCTAGCACTACCACGAGTAACTGTCTGAGCTAGTCCCCAGAGATTCGAGTGTATGTAATCAAGAGTATTCTTAGTCTTGTGCTCGCTGGTACTGAACCTCACCCTATGTGCTTTTCTAAGCACACAATGCTCACAAAACTCTAAGGGCTGGAACTTATCCTCACCAAACACCTTTTGACTAAACAACTCCTTCAGATTTCTCTCGTCTAGGTGTGCCAGTCTAAGATACCATAACTTGGTTTGCATACTCTCATCATCTATAGAGAATAATGCAGAACCACTCACAACTTCACCCTTAAGCATATAAACGCCTTTGCGCTTCTATCTTCTCATTACCACAATGGAACCCTTTAATACTCTCAAAACCCCTCCGTTGATCTTGATGAAACACCCATTCTAGTCTAAAGTCCCTAATAAGATTAAGTTTCTTTTCAAGTCAAGAACATACCTAGCATCTCTTTCACTCGTCCATCATGCAGCCTAAGTTTAATACTACCAATTCCCATCATCTAACATGCAATGTCATTACACATTAACATCTTACCACTACTAATGGGTTAAAAATTTTCAAACCAAGACTTGTGTGGGCACATGTAAAAAGTATAACTAGAATCTAAAATTCATTGTTCAAAATTCATACCATCAGTAGCGACGGGTGTCTCTGTGCTGTCATAGCTATCATCATAGGCAAGTGCAGAATTCGCTTTCTTCTTGTCTTGTGCTCTATTCTCAGGACAATCATTTATGAAGTGCCTCTCTTTCTTACAGTAATAGCACTTCCTCGGTGTCCTAGACTTCGACCTTGAGCCATTTTTTTCTTCAATCTCTATATGAGGGCCTTCCTCTTACAGATAAACTTTCAGCATTATCCTCGAATTGTTTCCCTAATAACTTTGAGTTTAATAATGATTTCATATCACTCATCATTAAACTCTCTCTACCATAGAGTAGCAAATAACAAAGCTCTCATAACTCTTGGGGAGTGAACTCAGCAGGATGATTGCTGTATCTTTATCTTCTATCTTGATGTTGATAGACTTAAGATCAAGGATGATCTTATTGAAGTCGTCTATATGAGTTTTCATTAGAGTCCCCTCTGGCATGGACAGCTAATATAGCTTCTTCTTTATATGCAATCTGTTGGCCAACGATTTCTATATATAAAGGGAGCCAAGCTTCTTCCAAAGACCTATCGCTGTCATCTCACCTGATACTTTTTTTAGTACTTCATCGCTCAATGACAGAACAATTATGCTATGAACTCTCTATTGAATGTCTCTTTTTTTCTGCTTCAACCTTATATGACTCTGGCGTCTTCTCTTCATCACTAGATGGAGCTGTAGTCTCCTCTAATGCCGAGTCTAGCCTTTGGCTCACCAATAACACCTTAACTTTCATCTTTCATAGATTGAAGTCATTCGTACTGTTGAATTTCTCTACCTCACACTTAGGTGTGGCCATGTCTGCTTAGAACCAAGCTTTGATATCAATTTATTAAAGCGGAAGCACGCAAACAAGCAATTCACCCAAGCAAATAATAATGCAGAATAAGTATTTAAGGAATAAAAAGAGAAAGGGTAGAAGAAATATACACAAAATTTATATGGTTTGGTAACTTGCCTACGTCTACAGCGGATCAAGATTACACACTCTTATTATTCAATCACTAGGCATTCACAAAGTAAGCCTTTTACAAGAAAGATCACAAAGAAAACTCTCTCTTAAACTCTAGAGATTTTCTCTCACAAAGAGCCACAAAGATTTCTTAGTTGATCACTTAGATCTATATTGGGTTATTACAAAGGTGTGTTTACAAGTCAATTGAGAGCCTTTATATAGGCTTTTGGACATCTTAGGTTTACCCTAAACATGTGGGAGTTGTATCAGGGAGTCCTGAAGCAAGTGGGAGATGAAATAAGGACAACTCAAAACGGGAAATGGATTCCTGTGCCCAGCACTGCGGCGCTCAGTGCTCACCGCCACGGCACTGGTGGATCTTGTGTGGGCGCTGCAGCGCTCACGCTCTAGACTAGACACCATGGCGCTGGTGCCTGGTTGCCGCTGCGCTGGCGCCTAGTGTGCCCCTCTTTATTTTCTGCCTCCTTTCATGTCCATCTTCAATCCTCGTTTACCCTACGTACTTAGCTTGATCTGCAAATTATATCCTAGTGATTTTCAATCAATATTCTTACATAAACCTTTTAGTTGAGATTAAACATTAAAGAGAAACTCTAAGAGAAAGGAAGAAGTGAGTAGACATTAAGTGCTTGTGTGCATTGGGGTGGAACCATCGTTTGGGTGTTCATTATTCGTGGTAGAATAAGGGTACACTAAACACCAGATCCTTTTGAGGGTTCTTCCTTGTAAAATCTCTAAAGAGTTAATAAAAGAGGTTAAGATCATTGGATCCATCGTGAACGTAGGCAATTGACCGAACCACATAAAATTATGTTGTGCCCTTTTATTTTGATTGATATACAAATTATCCCGCTATGTACAGATGTTAGGGTTTAAGGTTAAACTTTGAATTTTTCGCTTTAACCTAATCTCAAGAGGGAGAAGGACGATTTCTCCCTCAATAATGTCTACATTTTATAATACAAATGTCTACACAATTATATTTTTATTTTTCAGAGACTATTAATGTTAAACATGGAACTGATATATGTACTTGGGAGACTTAATCATAAGTAATATTTGGTTTTCCAGGTGGTCGGGTGAGGGAGGTTAGGCAGCTTGCGGCTGGGCGTCATCCAGATAATCCGTGGGGTTACAATGGATAATTTGTTGGCAGGCCTGAACTCTGTTGTTAGTCGTCATTCTGCTGAATAAATGAAGTTTGTTGATTTAAAGTTCCAATATGCTGCACATATGTACTGTATGAATGAAAATAACCGTGAGGAATCCTTGCTCCATAATCGACTTTTATGCGATTCATATCTGCTGCCAGCTTCGTGCTCAATCTTATCCACCATTTAGAATACTATGTAATCAGTGTATTAATGTTAATTTAAATCATATACAAAACTTATGTTCCTGAATGAACGACTGTTTGTGACGTGCTCTTTGAATGCTAATCTTTTATGTAACTATAAAATCCCACACTATCTCATAAGTGAATTAACGATCGAATTGAATGAATTATTTTCTCCTATGAGAACTTAAAAGCATTTTAACTATATGTAACTATATGTAACTATAGTTTTCAAATCCCGGCCAGCCATTCATCTAGAAAAAAAAGAAAAAAGAATTTCATTTTAATTTTTCGCCAATCTATGAAAAATAATATACATTTGTTATTTTTAGGTGGTAACTTGTAAATTCAATCGCTTTAATTCGTCGTTGCATATGTATAAGGTGTCTGTATGTAGCCGTACTGCCCTCAAGTTTTTATAGGAAATGACTGAAATCTGAGAGTTTTATAAATGGAATTTTTATGAGTTACAATGTATTAAATTATTATTATTAATATTAAAATTAATACATACACTACTTACCACTATATAAAGGGTATTAAAAGTTAAGAGTAAGTGAGAGTGAAGTAGAAAAATAAAAAAAATAAGAAGTGTTCTATGTATATATTATTTTAAATATATACTCTTCATATTATGTTTTTAAACAACTATGACAATGAAGAATTGTTATTATCTTCTGGTGATCATGCTCATTAAGGAGAGCGACTGTAAGCATATGATTAAATCTTAATGTCATATAAATCTGTCACTCCCCATATAAGGAGAGGACTTTTGGCTTTGAGACAATGCTATCTAACATGCTTTTACTATGCTTAAAGCTAAATTTTCTTATTATAAGCATTTAAATTTAATATTATGCTATTGATGATTTCAATCTTACAAATATTTAACAATATACACAACCATAAATTAGATTCATACCTATATAAATATAACTTAAGATCTATCATGTCAAATTATTATGATAGGATGTTGAGAAAAACGTATTTGAGGAATTCGTGATTAAAACTTAAAATTTAGCAGCTTTGAATAAGAATCAATAGTATAATAGCCTTCCACAATCAAATCTATGTAGGCTTAATGGAGTTCTCTTTTTGTTTTGAAAAAAAGAAGAGAGAGCTCTATGTATATTAATTTGACTTAGGGATCACAACTCTAAATGAAGTCTTTATAAACTAGGTTAAATTATAATACTATCACTCATAATTTAACTAGTATTGAGTTTTTACACATAACAATCCCATATCAAATTAGATGTCTCTATAGCCCAAATATTGAATTTAATTTAAGATAGCGTGTAATGTATAATTATTGTTAATTTGTGAGGACATATAAGAAAATAATAGAACTTAACAAACTCTCACTTGGGACACATATGTCATCTGAAAATAACCTTAGTGTTTACAACAAATGCTATCTTTTCTTGAAACATCTCCTTAAATACAATTTAGTATATTAACTATATCAATATGAGATCAAGGTAATATTCGCTGCATATATTCACAACTAAACTCGTCATTGGTCACTATACCAACATAATTAATGACATAGATCAAATATAAATATGTAGCATGAAATTACATGGAATGTGATCTCAAACATTTTTATTTCTAACTGGTTCTATTTTATAACTCCAACGAGTTAAATACTTTCTAAATTTTATGCAGAATCGCAATAAAAAGTACTAAACACTTTTTAAACTTTATGCAAAACTGTAGTAAAACGTGCAACCTTATTTCAAAGTTTTAACAAGTAATCCATCAAACTTTATTCTATAGAAGATAAACCATATATGTGTCTTTAACCAAATGACCATCAAATGACAAACTCTCACTATTTATGCACATCATCAAATAATATAATACCCATACAAGCAACATGCACATGAAACACCTTAGATGCTAATCCTTTAGTAAGTTGATTCACAATCATAGAGTTTGTACCAATATGTTCCATTGATAATTGATGACTCTGCACTCTTACTTTAACAATTAAAAATTTAAAGTTAGTGTGTTTAGACTTTAACGAGCTTCTGTTGTTATGAGAATATATCATTGTAACTTTATTATCACAAGAAATTTTTAATGGTCTTGCAAAACCGTTGATAATACGCAACGCTGTGATAAAGTTTTACAACTATATCTCATGATTTGATGCCTCAAAATAAGCAATGGAATTGGCCACTATAATGGAAGAAGCTATGAATATTTGCATAACACTCTTTTAGAAAATAGCTCCTTAGGCCAAAGTATATTTATATAACTTGATGTGGATCTTTTACTATCTAGGTATCTAGCAAAATTTGAGTTGGAATACCCCATAATTTTTAATCTTTTGATCTCTTATATGTGAGCATATAGTCTTTTGTTCTTTGTAAATACTGCATAATCAATTTGGCTGCTTTCTAATGATCCACCGTAGGGTTACTTAAATATTTGCCTACCATGTTAATAATACACGCAATATCTGAACACGTATACTTTTGAACATATATGAGACTCCTTATTGCTGATGTATAAGCAAATTTCTATATCTCTTTCTGTTTAATCTCATTCTTGGAGCACTGACTGAGACTAAACTTATCACCCTTAGCAATGGGTGTATCTCCTGAAGCACAGTCCTTTATACTATACCTGATAGGCACCTTATCGATATAGTTCTTTTGTGATAAACTCAGGATACCTCAAGTGTGATCCCAATGTATCTGAATTCTTAATACAAAAGATGTATCCCTAAGATCTGTCATCTCAAAATTCGTTTATAGAAATCTCTTAGTTTTATGTAATAAACCACTATCACTACTTGCTAGCAGTATATTATTGACATATAAAATCATAAAGATAAACTTATTCCTATTGAACTTGTGATATACATTCATCAACTGCATTTTTCTTAAAATCAAATGAGGAAATTATTTAATGAAACTTATGATACCATTGATTGGATACTTATTTAAGACTGTAGATGGACTTCTTTAATTTGCAGAAAACATTCTTTTGGTCTCTATACAGAGTTTTCTCACTGCAGCATATATATCATTTCCTCAATATCACCATTGAAAAATATAGTATTTACATCTATTTGATGTAGCTCTAAATCAAAATGAGCTATAAGTGCCATGATAATTCTAAAGAGTCTTTTGTTGATATTAGAGAGAAAGTCTCTTTATAATCAATGAATTCCTTTTGAGTGAAACCCTTGATAATGAGATGCGTTTTATATCTTTTAATGTTACCTTTTAAACCTCTCTTGGTCATAAATATCTATTTGCAACTAATGAGTTTTGCATCTTTAGAAAACTCGACAAGATTTTAAATATCGTTGTCTCTTATGGATTTCATCTAATCTTTTATGGCTTCAATCTACTTATAAGAACTAGAACTTTGTTTAGCATAACTGAAATTGATTGGATCATATTTTAGTCTTATATAAAACTCATGTTCTTTGAGATAGATGCCAAAATCATCCAAAATTACACTTCTATTTTTTCTAGTGAATTTTCTCAATGACACTTGTTCTTAAGGTTGTTGAGACTACTTTTGATGAATAGAAGTAAATTTTTTATTTTGGATTAGGAGCCCCTATATATTGTCTTGTATTCATGGATCTGCTTATTAAATAATGTTAGAAAAGAAGTGTGATCATTTTCAATAACAGTTGTAGGAAGAGAAATAAATTGATCTTCAAAGACAATATCCATAATATATTTTATCTCTCCCCAAACTCAATATCCTTAAGAAATTTAGCATTTCTGTCTAAAAAAAGGATTTGCTTAAGGGATAATAAAACTTTAAAATCTTCTAGAGTATCCAACAAAATAATAGTTGATTGTTCTTAAGTCCAGTTTCTTTTCATTAGGCTTGTATGGCCTAACCTTAACTGGATAATCTCTTGCATGCAAGTGCCTAATATTAGGCTTTCTCTAGTTTACAACTCATACAAGATTTTATATATTACTTTACTTGGAACTCTATTAAGGATATAAACTACAATATTTAATGCTTCTACTCAATGTGATTTAGGTAAAGAAAAAATGACTAATTATATGGGATGATGCCACACTTTACTAGGAATTTAGCAAAAAACAGAAATGGATAGTGTTCACTTGATCCCTCGTATCATCTATAATATTCATCTCGACGATCAGATTTGGCAGCTTTAATTTTCTTGTCAAGTTAATTTTCAACTTTAGTTTTAAAAATATTAAACACATCCAGAGATTGACACTTTTCATAAATCAATTAAAGATACCAAAAAAAAAATAATAGCCATAAATGAATGTAATAAAATACTACTGCCTATTCTAAAAAGCCGTAGGAAATAGTCTATAAATATTAGTATTTATTAGTTTAAAGACGTTATTGCTCTTTTTGGCACATACTTTTCTATTGTTTGTCTGTTTTCCCCTTAATATATTCAATACAGACTTAAAATATGTTAAATTAAGAGAATTAAGAATTTCTTTTGACACAAGTTTTTCTATTCTCTATTTAGAGATATGCCCTAAATGTTTGTACCATGACATAAACAAAATTCTCATCAGTTAATTTTCACTTTGTACCACATTTATCAACATACAAGGATTCATTAAAAAGATTACTACAACATTTTTATTTATTTATTTGTCTTATTTATAGTACGACAAAACTTTTTGAATTTCTGTTAAAAATGGATTTTGCTAATGAAAAAGATTTCAATGCTACAGAGGCATGAATATCTAATTTGTAAAGATTATCAATTAGAGAATCAGTACTAATAAGATTTGAATTTTGATATAGACTAAACTTATTGTTTCGAAATGAATAAGAATATCCCGATTTATCCAAACTAGAAATAGAACATATGTTTTGTCTAAATGACGGTACATAATACGTTTTATTTAAATTCAAATAATATTTGGTCTCTAATTGTATTCCAAACAATCCTATGGCATCTACAAAAGTTACATTATCATTTTCCACTTAGATTCATCTTTCAGCATCAATTGAAAATTAGCTCCTAAGAAAATCTTGCACAGATACACTTAAGTGAATAGTTACACCTATCTATCTACCAAGTTTGTTTAGGTATAGAAGATAAATTAACTTCTAAATATACCCCACTAAGTTTGTTTAGGTATAGCAGATAATTTAACTTCTAAACAAATAAAGTTGAGAAGTGTACATTTTTTAACACGCCATTTGACGTACTTGAGATAATCTTTCTTCTTCTAACCAGCCTTTTTACAGAAGAAACAAGTAATGACCAAATCTTATTTCTTTTACACCTTATTATGCAATGTCTCTATTGTAGTTTTCTTTTCTTTACATATTTTTCTTTTATATTCGGTAACCTTACTTGAGAAGTACTTGCTAAGTGAGCACTTTTAGTCTTTTCTCGCTTCAATTTGTCTTCTTATTGCACACAATGTAAAATGAGCTCATTAAGAATCCATTTAACCTTTTGAGGTTGTGGCTTACTTTAAATTAACTATAGTGTGCAAGAAGAGTTATCAAAACCAGATGCACTAGCAAGTCATTAAACAACTCTAACTTTAGTGCCGTTAGTTTTAAAACAAGATTAGACATCTTTATGGTGGACTCCTTTATATTTCTTTAGCCATTTTACCTTAATTAAACAAGGTTAACTAGTAGCGTACTTGTTTCAGCCTTTTCAAATTTTTAGCAAAGTGTCGTTTAATTTCCTCAAGGAATTTGGTGGCATTTGCTTTCTTATAAATAGTGCCTTAAACGTAGGAATAAAATTTATATTGATAGGTATAGTAGAAGCAGATAAAACTTACAAAAAACACATAATAAAACAAAAAGCTCACAATTATGTCATTATTTAAGCATATACAAAGATGTGCCCCATCACGAGATATCTAGCACAACATTGATAATTAATCTTTAGACAGAAATATCAACTATAAATAGTACTCTCAATGTAGTAATCAAATATTACTAATAAATCCTACCAACAATAAGTCTTTCTTTAGACTGACTTGTTGCATGCATAAAAACTTGACAATTATCACACATTTATTACTACAAGTATGTCGATTGTTTGGCAAAAAAATATCTTCCTTTGGGCCGATTATTTTTCGCATAAACAATAAAGATATTTATCTTAATATCCCAAAATAAAGAAATCTACATAACAGAGGTTACTTTTGCAATATGTTATTTCAGTCAATTTATCTTGAAATAGAAGAAAAGTAGTGTAAAGAAAAACAACTAAAAGCCTATATATAGAAAAATTAAGTTTTTCTTATGGACTGGAGTGACGTGTGGAGCCAAGGCTGCTGTGGTTACAACGTTACTAATGGTTTAAAATAGGGTCAATGATTATCAGGTCAAAGTCAAATGGGTTAAATTTTGGGTCGGATCTCTATGAATTGGGTCAAGTAAACCCAATTCTCCAAACAATAACAAAAAATACTAAATTTAAACTATAATTTTGTTAACTTTGAATTTGTAAATATCTAAAAATAGACCACAAATAAAATTGGGTCAAAATTAGAACTTATTTATAAATTCTTTAAATTTTTTTTTGCCAAATTCTAATTGCTTAAAGTTGGAGGGGTTGAATGAGAAAACTCAATTATATGTGTAAGAGTGGGCAAACTTGATTCAGTTTGATTTTCGGTGTGAACTAAAAATCGAACCGTGCCAGTCATTTTTGAAAAAAAATTCGAAAATAAAATCGAACTTATAGTGAATCGAATTGAACCAGTTCGGTTTGGTTCAGTTTATAGGTTTGGTTTGATTTTTCAGTTTGACTCAAATGGACTTAATTTAGACTTATTTTCGAATCCGTTCAGTTTTTTAAAAAAAATTTAATTATTTTTTAAAAATTCAACTTTTTAGTTTGGTTCTCAGTTTGGCCTTTTGAACCCAGAACCGAATCAAAATTTTGAGTTTTTGAATTAAAAAATCAAGAACCAAATTGACCAAGGAAAAAATCTAACTGAACCAGTCGGTTCGGTTCAATTTTTTGAATCCAGTTTGGTTCACCAGTTTTTGCCTACCCCTATATGGGACCTATTTGAAAACATAAAAACTTTTATGGCTAAAATGTAGTTTATCAAAAACTTTAGGGGGCTGTACAAAAATAACCACTACTATTAGGGCTTTATAAAATTTTTATGGATAAAATATAATTAAGTAAAATAAAAGGGTTTAAATGATATTTATCAAATAAATCCTCCTTTTTTTCTTTTTATAAATTATTAAATACAAATTAAAAAAAATGAAATTTCATATTGTAAATAAAAAACAAATTTAGACCAAATTTTGATATTTTTCATCCTTATTTCTTGAAATCAATAACCATGAGTCATATTTGAAGATCAAATTACAATGAAAACTATAAGTTTAATATTTTTCTTCAACAAAATCATAAAATATTCATATATATAATATCTTTGTCCTAAATAAATATATAGGAAAAGAGTTTTCAAAATTAATTTAACAAGATTTCTAACAAAACCCCACTTGACCCCTTATTGGAAGTTGAGGCAGAACTTATGAAAAACTATAGAATATTAAACTTTTTACTCGTTGCATCTGATACAACGAGGCTACACGCCTCAACACAAATGTACACCTGTCCACAAATTAAAAAACATAATAACTTATCCAATTATACTTGTCGTGGGCCAACTTCAAAATATAAAGACCATATTACATTACATGAATGCTTGCGATAGCCTGAAAAAATAAGAAAAAGAGTAAGCTTACGGCTCAGTGAGTGGACATAATCTAAAACTATTTTACAATTTATATATATTATAAATAATAGTTTCTTAATAATAATATAGTAGTAAATAATACTATATGTAATGTACATGTATAAATCAATAAAATAAAATAATTATCAAATTGTGTACTAAATAATCAATAAATTTATACTAAAAGTATAAACTTTCATAAAATCTATGCCAAAATTGAAAATCACAACATAATACTAGAAATCTTTAAATTTGGAAGAGTAAATTATCATAAAATCTATTATAAAGCTAAATATATATAATGTAGCTCTGGAAACACGTGTTATATACATATTGAAAATTACACCAAATTTGTACCTTGGGAAAAGCTGATCTATCCTGGTAGAGTAACTCACGCACAGGCAGAACGGGGGATTTGAGTTAGTCTAACCTAGCGAAATGCTGCATTACTTGGGCAAAGCAAACTAAACTGGTCTAACACATACACAGAGCAAACTACACCAAATTTTTTTTTGGCTTTATTTCCTTTTCTTTCTTTCTATTTGTTCTTGCCTTTTTTTCTCTTTCTTTTTCTCTCGTTTCTCTTTTTTTTTTTTTCTTTTTCTTTTCTTCTTCATTGAATTTTCTTTCTTTCCCTTCTATTTCAATTTCCCTTCTTTTTTCTCCTCAACTTAACAAATGACAAATGAAGCAATTCATTGCTTCTATATATACTAAAGTTCATCGCCCACTTAGCCAATAAAATAGAGCCACTGACACTTATCTTTTTTTTTTTCCCCTTACAATGCCAGCATATACTTAGGGGTGACAATTCATATAAATGAATCGTATTCGTGTCGTGTTAATATAAGGTATTAACAAATATTTTTTAGACACGAATACGATTCGTTTACTAAATGAATCAGATACTCAAATCCATATTTGATTTGTTTAATAAATGAATAATATGACAAGACACTGTTAGATACATTTAATTTGTTACTATTTAATTCGTTTACAATTCAATTCATTTATGATTCGTTTATAATTTGATACTATTCAATTCGTTTAACTAAATAATATTACAAACCTAATTCAGTTTCGTTTACATGAAATATTTAATTCATTTAAAACACAATTAAGTCACAATTAATAAAATTTACATAAAAACTCAAATATTTAATGCATCTAATAATAAATTTATTCTAATACAATTAAAAGAAAATTAAAATTCATCCAACATAATTGAAGAAATAATTCATCATACATCAAATGATTCAAATCCACTAAAAATAAAACCAAACTAATATGAAAAAATAAACACATGAAAAAATAGGTGATGAATAATCTGTAATCAAATAAACAAAGCAAACTAGTCTAGTCATTAGGAAAACAATTTTTCAAGTCCTAACTTAGAGCGATGAATTTGTAAAATAAATTAAAGAAGTAATTAGTCATACGCTAAATCTTCTTAATCTTCATCCAACAAATTTTGTATATATATGTATATATATATTATTTTAGTATGGACTAAAATTAATGTATGATGATAAATTTTTTAATTTTTCACTCAACACAAAATATGACTACAAAAATGAAAATAAAAGAAATTAATCCACATTAAAAAAGTATCGAATAAAAGCTTAAAATTTTGCAAGATAAGTAAACTGATTGATCCAATTTTAAGAAACAATGGTTACTTAAATTTTTGTAATACAAGTACTAGGTATCAAAGCATTAACCAAAGATTAAAGTAGGAAATATTGTATTAAGGAGAATTAGCAATTTTCAACTCTTACACTAAGCTTGAATAAATGAGGCTCTTTCATACCTTTAGCCTTTAGAAGATTTTTAGCTTAAAAGCTTTCACAAAGCTCTTAAACATGATTCGAGCAAATTGAAGAAATTCAACAACTCAGTTGTATGGTGTGTGTGCATAGTGCACTGGTGGCTTGAAACCCTAAGGAACGAATGAATGATGTATATGGAATTGTGCGATGTATGGAGTGGTGGTGGGGTGAAATGATTAAAGTTGTACAAAAAAAGAAAGAGAAAAAAGATAAAAAAAGGTGGAAAAGAGAAAAAGGATAAATAAGTGGTAGGACTGTGAAGTGGAAATAATGATAAGTTTACTTTTTAAAATAAAAAAATTAAACAAATATTAAAATATAAAAGTAAATAGCATTAGACAATAACACGTCTTATATGAATTGATGAATCATAAGACTCAAACACATCTTTGACACGATTGATAAATGGATAACACGAATTCTACCAATTTATTAATCATGTTAATTCATCTCTACCCATATTTACTTAAAACGTATCGATTAATCGTGTCGCGACCCATTTTATCACCTCTACACATATCGCACGTGTTACTGTATCTTTCCAACATTCTAATTACCATACATCTAGCTCATTATTTATTAATTTATTCATCAAATGCCAACTAACTTAAATACAAAAGCCACTTGTTTCCTTCAAAAAAATGTAAACCCCACTCATCCCTTTTAATATTATTATATTACTTCTCTTGCCACTTAAACAAAAGGCAAGTAATCCAAATGGCACGTGTGTTATAATTCCCTCCCTTATAAGAATTTCATCTTCAAAATTCACATGACTATCTGAAATAAATGAGGATATTAAACTCTCATCTAATTCTCACTCCTATGTAACCTCTTTCACTTCATAAGACTTTAATTAAGGAATAGTCACCTAATCAAGTATTTGAACATACTTCTCATCATAGGTCAAATATGGTATATATAGGACTTTATAAGTATCTACAACATGAAAAGAGTCAGATATATACTTCTACAATGTAGAAACCTAAAACACATAATGAATGTGTGATAATTCAAATGGTAACACTTAACGATAAGTAATCACACCAACCTTTTTAATAATCTCATTTGGCCTAATTTATAGAAGACTTAGTTTTCCTATCTGCACAAATGAAGTACACCATTCTAAGAATAAATTCATAAGAAGACTTTATCACTCACTGCAAACTCAAGTTGTCACCGATGTACATCTTTATAACTCTTTTGTTTGTCTTGAGCCTATCTTTGATAATTTTGATTTCTCACTAGTGGTTTGGATAATCTCTGATCCCAACAGTTTCCTCTCTTTAATCTCATCCTAGAAAATTAGAGTTTTATATTTTCTTTCATATAAAGCCTTATACGACACAATATGGCTACTAGATTGATAATTTTTATTCTATGAAAGCTACATTAATGGTAAATAATCATTTCAGTTACCCTTAAGTTGCAACATACAAGCTCTGAGCATGTCCTCTAATATCTCTATTGTTCTCTCTGTTTACCTATCTGTCTGAGGATGAAAATTTGTACTAAAATTTAACTTGATACACATAACTTTCTGTAAACTAAGCTAAAACTTGGAAGTGAATTGAGGATCTCTGTCTAATACAATGGATACTGAAATGCCATACAACCACACAATCCTACCCATATGCAAATAAGTCAACTTGTTTAGAATATGAAACTTTATAAGGTAGGAAATTAGTAAACTTCATAAGTCAATCAATAATCATCCAAAATACTATCAAAATCATTTCGAGTACGAGAAAGTCCAACAATAAAATTCATGGTGATATGTTTGAAGTTTGGTCCCACATCTCTTGAACTTAATTAATCAACATAGGCTTAACTTGAAAATGTACTAGAAGTATTCCAAATTCATTTATTAACAAATTAACCCTATAGATCTCAATCCAATAAATAGTGAAAGAGAAGTCACTCTTAAATAAGATAAAGTGCTAGAAGACTTCCTATTGAATGCAATTATTACCATTTTATCCTTACTTGTATGATAATCAATAGTATAATCATAATCTTTAATTAGCTCTAAAAATCTTTGTTGTCTTAAATTTATGTTTTTATGTGTGAAAACATACTGTAAACTCTTGTGATCAGTGAAAATCTAACATGTAACACCATATAAATAATGTCTTTAAGTCTTTAATGCAATACTATTGTTGTTAATTCCAAATTAAAGGTTGGGTAATTCAAATCATGTTTCTTAAGCTGCTTAGAAGCTATCACCTTCTCATGCTGCGTCAACACATAACCCAATCCATGCTTAGAAACATTGCTATAATTTATAAATCATTCAGTGCCAGATGAAAGTGTAAGAATAGAAGTTGAAGTCAATCTCTTCTTAAGTTCTTAGAAATTATCTTCATATTCATAAGTCTACTCAAACTTTACATTATTTCTTGTCAACTTTATAAGTGGTGCAACAATTTTAGAAAAGTTTTTAATAAATCTTCAATAAGAATCTACCAACCTAGGGAAACTTCTAATTTCTGTCACACTTGGTGGTCTGTCTTAATTTACCATGGCTTCTATCTTTTCAAGTATGTAAATTAGTTCTATTAGTTGAAATCATATGGTCTAAAAATACAACTCTATCTAGTCAAAAATAACATTTGCTAAACTTAGAATATAATTATTTATTCCTTAAAATCTGCAATACTACCCTAAAATGTTCTGCATGCTCTTTTATACTCTGTGAATAAACAAGGATGTTATCAATAAATACTATAACAAATTGATCTAGATAAGGACAAAACAATATATTCATAAGATCCATGAATGCAATTAGAACACTAGTTAACCCAAATGGTATTACCAGGAACTCATAATGCCCATATCAAATTTTGAAGGTGGTCTTAGACATGTCAACATCTCTGATTTTCAATTAATAATACCCTGACCATAGATTAATCTTTGAGAACACTTTTGCATTTTGTAACTAACAAAAAAACAAAAAAATCATAAATACAAGAAAGTGGGTACTTGTTGTAAATAGTGACCTTATTAAGCTCTCTATAATCAATGCAAAATCTTAAAGTTTCATTCTACAAATAATATGGTGCTGTTAATACACTAAGTCTGATGAAACATTTATTTATTAATTCTTGTAATTGAATCTTCAATTCTTTTAACTCTGAGTGGGCCATTCTGTATGGTGCTTTGAAGATAGGAGTTGTGCCTAGAATTAAATCAATACCAAAATTAATAACTCTATCTAGGGGCAAATATGGAAGGTCTTTAGAAAATACATCTGAAAAATCTTTGATTAGGTATTACCTTCTAATTTAATTGTACCGACTTTGTATCAATAACATGAACTAAATAAGTTGAACATCATTTCCTAAGTAATTGTCTAGTAGTCATAGAAGATATAACACAACATGGAAGAACTCATCACTCTTCACAAAAAATAATATTAGGCTTTCTATATCTTTTAAATGTTACTTCATTCTGGAAACAATATACTATAACATAGTGAATAGCTAACTAGTCTATCTAAAGTATGACATCAAAGTCATAAATATCAAAAGGAATTAAATCTGTTATCATATCATTACTATCCACTCTAATAACACAACCCTGAGAAGTTGCACTCTACACTGACCTGTTACTCTGAAATAGAAGAGAACAGGCTCTCCTAAAGTGTCCAATTTATCTGTAATAATAATAACATCCTCTAAAATCTCTCAAGCATTGTCTCTTATAACATATGTTGTAAATGATACTATAGAGGGACCTTTTCATACTAGCACTACTACTTTTCTAGCTATCACCTTAGGGCCTCTGACTCCTTTTACTACTTTTAACAGATGGAGGCATAAAACTTTGACTAGAGCTTTGTCTCTACCTTTTTGATAACATAGGGCATTGATTATATTGCTAACCACTTAAATATCCTATATAGATTGTCTCTCTTCTAGGTTCTCTACTACCATTGAATTCACAAGCTGAGAAACATGGCCTTATTTCTGTTTTAATGATTGAGATCTATCTGTCTTTACCAAGCTATTCTTAACCCTTATTGCAGCTCTTATTAACTCATTGAAATCATTATGCCCCCTGTCTATGATTGCTGTCCTGATATTTTCTCTAAGGCCTTATTTAAATCTTTTATATTTATCCCTCTCATTCTTCACTACACACGGGGTGAATCTTAATAACTCTATAATTCTATTCTTATACTCCTCTACTGCCATTGATCTCTATTCTAGCTCAAAGATGTTATTAGCTTGGATATCTTGGTAAAACATAGGAAAGAATTTAGCGTGATATTTTTTACAAAGATTAGCCCAACTAATCACTCATTCATATCTACGTGAAATTGATATCCATCAATAACATGCTCTACCCTTAAGTAAAAATGTGACAAAATAAAACTCTTTCATCATTAGTACATCTCATAATATCAAATATTTGCTCCACTTTGGTTAGCTATGACTTTACATTAGTTGGTTTATAGTGCTTGAAAAATTCTCTGCCCTCAAACTGCGAATTTGCTCTATCATATTCTCTCTTTTGGGTTGCTCATATGTATATCTCTTTATTGTAGCTGTGACTATCTGAGCAAGTTCATCTATAGACTGCTTTAAAGTGGGTCTATTAAGTTATCCATGTGTATGTTGTATCTTATGTTGTATCACTAATTAAGGGTGCATTAGATCTTAATAGGGTTAGGTTGATTTTGAGGTCTAGGATAAGGGAGACTAACTCAACTATCTTCTCTCTAATAAGTTCCTCCCTTCTATATGGTATTAAAAGGGATCCTAATTCTACCATAAGTTTTGTGTGAAGTTGGCCACGTGAAAGCATGATGAAAATTTATAAAATGTTTTAAAATGTCTCTAATATGCATGTATAATGTCATGATTTACATAATCTAAAACCTTGCTCTTATACTAAGCTTATAGGACCCGACCCTCCTTAGAAATCGAGGTGATGTGAAAAACTGTGGACTATTAAACTTTTTACTCATTTCATTTGATACAATGAGGTTGCATGCCTTAACAAAATATATACGTGTATACAAATTACAAAACATAATAATTTATGCATTTATGCATGTCGTGCGCCAACCTCAAAATGTGAAGATTATATCATATTGCATGAATTCTTACGAGAACCTGAGAAAAATAGGAAAAATAAAAAAAATAGTGAGCTTGTGGCTCGTGGACATAATCTAAAAATATTATATAATATATATTGTATAAATATGCTTATTAATAATAATTTAATAATAAATAATATTATATGTAATGTACATGTATAAATCTGTAAATATAAAATAATTATAAAATTGTGTACTAAGTAATTAATAAATTTGCACTGAACGTATAAGTTCTCATAAAATATGTGCTAAAATTGAAAATTATAACATAATACTAAAAATTCTTAAATCTGGAAGCATAAACTATTAGGAAATCTTTATGAAGCTAAATATACGTAACGTAGTTCTAAAAACATGTATTATATACATATTGAAAACTACACCAAACTTATACTCGAGGAAAAATTGGTTTAACCTAACAGAATAACTCACGCGCAGAGCAAACTAAACTAAAAGAGAGGGTATGTATATGATGATTCAAAAACTACTACTATATAATATTATAGAAATATAATTATTCTAAAATAAATATTTTTGTACTGAACGTATAAGCTATACTATAATAAATTCTAAAAATATTTTTAAATGTATTAAATAGCATAAATATTTATGTCTAAAATAATGCATGAATAAAATAAATATAATAACGTGTAATTAAATAATAAGTTATTGTATTAAAAATATATAAAATATATATAATTATCTACTCACAAAAATACGTTAATCTCGAATTGGATCGAGAATTTATACTATATCAACTATCGGTGTTCTTCCTATATCATACAGTATAAAAATGTATCGTTAGTATCAATATGTATTATAAAAATTAAAATATTAATATTTTAACATAGTAAAATTATTATCTACTAAATCACTAAGTATTAATGTACCTATCCAAACTAATTTTTTTAAATTTCCCTTTTTATTCTTTTTTTTAAAATTTATTTCTCTCGTTTCTCTCTCTTGTTTTTCTTTCTTTTCTTCTCCATCGAATTTTCTTTCTTACCCGTCTGTTTCCATTTCCCTTCTTTATTTCTCCTGACAAATGAAGCAATTCATGGCTTCTATATATACTAGAGTCCACCGCCCACTTAATCAATAAAATGGAGCCACCTGCACTTACTTCATTTATTTATTTATTTTTTTCCCTCACAATGCCAACACATACCCCACGTCTTACTGTAAGTTTCCAACATTCTATTTACCCTACATGTAGCTCATTATTTATTAATTTATTCATCAAATGCCAATTAACTCAAATACAACATTCACTTGTTTCCTTCGAAAAAATATAAAGCCCACCCATCCCTTTTAATATTATTATATTACTTTTTTTTGGCCATTTAAACAAAAGGCAAACAATCTAAATGGCATGTGTGTTACAATTTTTATTATGATATAATTTATTAGACATAATCATAAATTAGACATAATCATATAATTTATTAGAGATAATCATAAATTATATTCATATTTATATATATAATTTAAGATTTATTATGTCAAATTATCAAAATAAGATATTGAAAAAAATATATTTGAGAAATCTATGATGATTAAAATTTAAAGATTAACAACCTTGAATAAAAATTAAGACTATAATAATTTTTTGTGTTCAAATTTATGTAGGGTCAATGAAATTTTTTCAAATTTATGTAGGTTCAATGAAGTTTTCTCTCTATGCTAAAAAAAGAGAAGAGAACTTTACATATATTGATTTTACTTAGAGACCACAACCCTAAAAAAGTTATTTATATACTCTATTAAATTATGATCCATCACTCATAATTTAACTATTATTAGATTTTTATATATAACAAGTTTATATTAAATTAGACGTCTTTAAAGCCCAATAAATATAACTCAAATAGATCACTTAAATTAATTCTGATTTAAAATAACTCTTAAAACATAATTATTATTAATATATGAGCTCATATAAAAAAATAATGAAACCTAACATATTAAACTATTTTTTCTTTATGTCATGGATGAAAGTTATAATAACAAAGCCTTAAAAACTAAAAGCATTTTATGAGAGATATTCTCAAACACATCCTAATTTTACTGTACTTTGTATTTAAGAGGGGTCTATTACAAGAATGGTTACTGTTCATGGTAAAATTTAAAATAATTGTTAAAAGAGAAAATAAATTAAATAATTTTTTTAATTATTTTTTAGGTTAATATAGTTTCAATTACTTTTTATGTGTATTTTTCTTTTATATGTAATTACCTAGTTTAATTTTTCCTTCCTTTTTCAATACAAGAATAGCCCTATAAATGAAGTGCTTACATGTTATATTTTAGTGTGCAACAATGCAAAATTGTTGCAAAATTCTTTCTTCTTCTTTTCTCAATATTTCATAAGAAGTAATATTATATTTATTTAATGGAAATATAAAATTTGTATCCTAACTAATATAGTATTTGATGTGTTTATTATTGATTATTTGTATATAACTATTATATTAATAAAAAGTAAAACAAATAGGTAACTACTTAATAAGTAGTAGGAAAACTATAAATTACCCCATCCTCGTTTGAGCATTACCTACCTATCCCTTGATGTTTCATGTTATCTGAAGACCCCTGCTATTTCAAAGATTTTGTTGAATCTTAACTCTTATTATCTTTTTACCAATCTATCCTTACATTATTATTTTTCATAAATTATTAATGTAATTTTTTTATAAAAATAAAACTAAAATAGTAAAAATCATAACATATTTATGTTATGATGGAATGATAAATATTTGGTTATTTTTATTTATTTTATTTTATAATTTTAATAATATTTAATGCTCCTTAGAAAGAATAAATACGTTATAGTCTTTTTTAATAATTTTTTAAACACAATTATTATAAGAAAATAATAAAAATAATAAAACTATAATATATTTATTCTTTCTCAAAAAGTATTAAATACTAATGTATTAAAAAATTAATTAATAAATAAAAATTAAAATATAAAACAAAGAAAAATAAAAATAAAATAACTAAAAGATTTATCCTTCCATCATAACATAAATATATTATGGTTTTTATTATTTTAGTATTATTGTTTTTTCAAAAAAATACATTAATAATTTATAAAAAAATAATAATGTAAGGATAAATTAATAAAAAATCAATAAGAGTTAAGATTTAACAAAACTTATGTAATAAGAGAGTAATATGAAACATTAAAAAGGTAAATAAGTAATGATAAAATAGAAAGGGATAATTTATAGTTTGGCTGAGTTGTAATCACTAGCTTATAAACATCAATTAAAATATAGAGAGAGATCGATATAAAACTATACCATCACGAGATCTTTAAAGTCGAACCTGCCGCAAGAAGACTTTGAATTAATTAACAAGAACAAAAAAAAAAAGAAAATAACGACGGTCGTACAGGGCTTTGAATTCAAGGATCAAACATCGAAGGAAACACGGCTTCTTCTATATTATATATGTACTTCATGTCCAACGCATGTTGCTCCACCGAAAAGAGAATAATGAGGGCCTCCATGAATTTTCTAATTGCTTCAATGGCTCTCCTTGTTATGTTTTTCCTTGTTATTAGCTCGGGAGTAACTGCAAGGGAACTTGGAAAGACGTCCAAGCCTTGTAATACGACTGGTAAATCTGCCTTGCTTCTTGGTTTTACACACATTGGTATTATTAGTTTATAGTCCTTTTTCTAATTCTTTTTTTTTAAATTTTGAGGAATATCGTGTGATTCTTTTCTCAGATGTTTTCTGGTCTCTACACTCTATATTATGTTAGTGATTACATTGAAGGAATTATAAATTGTGAACGAGCAATTTATGCAGCGGCAGGCCTATACTGAGACCTTGGGGCCCTGACCCCCAATCCATAAATTCTTTAATCGAAAATTAAGTTTTTATGAATTATTTGTTAAAATATACTTCCCTTTTATGTTTCATCTCTTGTATTTTAAAATTTGGTATTGTAGTTTTTTACTTTGCATTTTGAGTTATCACAAGATTAACTCTAGTTCAATCCCTAATCCTATGTGTAGAAGTTTGCTAGAAAACAGTTTTCTATCTTTAAAGAGTTGAACAAAACTTTTTCTTCCAACAAATAGTTGCATATATTTCATAAAAGTTCAAGCGTCTACACTAACGAAGGATTATATTTTTATTTTGCAGAGTCTATTAATGTTAAACTTGGGACTGATATATACTTGGGAGAGTTAATCATAAGTAATAGTTTTGGTTTTCCAGGTGGTCAGGTGAGGGTGGTTAGGAAGCTTGCGGGTAGTAATCCAAAACCATATGATGCTCCCTGGGGTTACAATGGATAATTTGTTGGCAGGCCTGAACTCTGTTATCAGTAGTCACTCTGCTGAACAAATGATGTTTGTTGATTGCAAGTTCTAATATGCTGCACATATGTACTATATGAATGAAAATAAGCGTGAGGAATCTTAGCTCCTTAATCCACTTTTATGAGATTCAAATCTGCTGCCAACTTCTTGCTCAATCTTGTCCATCATTTAGAAATGTAATCAGTGTATTAATGTTAATTTAAATTAAATATTAAGAAAATATGTTCCCGAATGAATGATTGTTTGTGACGTGCTCTTTGAATGATAATCTTTTACAGGTAATTGTTGAGATTTTTTAGTGTGCATTCTAAAAAATATTTTAAATATTTTATAAAAAACTTTGATTACAAGTAATTAAAAATAAAAAAAGATCAAATAAAGAATAAATAATCACATAATCACATAAAAAGTTATATGGTTTAATAACAAATGCCTATGTCTGTAATGGAATATAAGATTCTATTTTCTTTTATTCATTTACAAAGAACTCATGTATCACCAAGATCTTTTATAAGATAATAATTAAGAAATACAATAATAGACGAGCTCTTAAAAGATATATTAATACTTTCCTGTTTACATAGAACTCTAGTACTCTTATGATACTCTCTTTGTGCTTCAGCATTTTAGAGCTCTATAGCTCTTTATTTTTTTTAAAGTTATCTTTCTAATGCTTAGTAATTTAAAAAGATTATAAGGATTTATATATATTTTTAAAACATCCACAGAAATTTTATTTTTAGTTGAAATAAAAGTTCAAGCATATAAAGTTAAAATTCTACTCAAAGACGTCAAATCTCAAAAAAAAAAAAATACAACTTTTTCAAAAAATGGTGCCGTGGCGCTGGTGCTATTCTATGGTGGCGTCGTAGTGTCACCTAGGCTGAGCTGCAATGCGTAGTCTTTGCCAAGGCACCTAGGCTGAGCTTCAATGCGTAGTCTTTGCCAAGGCTAGTGCTGCAGCCTAGCCACTTTAGGTCCACGACCCCACGACTTAAAGATGCCCTCTTATGCTCCAAGCTCTTATCATTTTTGGATTTGTTTTTGGATTTTTTTTATTTGTCTAATATATCCTTAATCTTGTATTAACTTTTTATTAGTCTCTATCTCAAAATTAAGCACAAATACAATTTTAAATCATCAAATTTAAGTAGTAACTACAGTTATCAAATCCCATACTATCTCATAAGTGAATTAACGATCGAATTGAATGAATTGTTTTCTCCTACGAAAACTTAAAGCATTTTAACGATGTGTAACTATATGAATTAACTATATGTAACTAAAGTTATAAAATCCCTGCCATTCATCTAGAAAAAAGAAAAGATTTCAGTTTAATTTTTCACCAAATGAAGAAAAAAAAATACATTTGTTATTTTTAATTCGTCTGTACATGTGTAAGGTGTCACGTATGTCGCAGTGAAATATTACCCTCAAATTTTTGTAAGAAATGGCTGGGATTTGAGATTTTTTTTTTCATTTTTTTCAACGAGGGCTAGAGCCCCCTGAGCACAGGTGGCTCCAACCATCAACATATTGACTTACGTCCCCTTTGCTTTAAAGGGTGAATCTTGCCATACAATGCAGCCCTTTAAAATTTTAAAAATCTTATTTGCATTTTGTCAAATAATATATTTTGTCAAGTTTAACAAGAAAAAAAATAAAAATTTATTTTGTTTTAACTGAAAAAAGTAAAATTTCGTTAAACATCAAGATAAAAATCACATATTTTAACTAACTAAATTATTCTAATTTTATATTTATATATGGATTTAAACCTCAAGGTAAAAACCACATACTTTAACTAGTTAATTTATTCTAACTTTATGTTAATGTATGGATTTAAACCTCAAGATAAAAACCACACACTTAAATCAACTAAATTATTCAAACTTTATTTTTATGTATGGATCTAAAATTTATATTAACATATTGTTCTCAATACTACATAGAAATAATTTAAAAAATGTCATTGAGAGAGTTTTAACCCTAGTCATCTAAGTGACGAGTAAGAGTATTCACAATTGAACTACACCAAATTTTATGACATAATAGCATAACAAAAAATACAAAAGATAAGACAATAGAACCCTAGCCGCGTTTATGCTACCATCTGCCACCAAGTAATGGTCATTGGTATGGTGACTGTCGATAAACACTAATTAGCGAGTGATCAACACTAGTCAATGATGGTCAACATCTAGTTAATAGCTGGTCAACATGGTCAACAATGATTAATCCAATCAATGACCCATCAATGTTGGGTGATCAAGCCCTCTTTAATGAATAGTTTAGATGATGATAATATGTGAATAGATTTACAAACCCATACATAATCAAAAAGTTAAAATAGTTTAGTTGATTTAAGTGTTGACTTTTAACAATTAGGTCAAAGGTTTAGAACCTCTATTTGCACTTAATTGAATTTAGATTTTTTTTCCTTTTAACAAGCTATAATCATACTTTTATTAGATTTAGGAGATTTATCGTACATGTTTCGTTATCTAATAAGGGTGTAAACAAAATTTTTAAAAATTTAGGAGTCTGCATGTTCTTTTTCTGAAACCTTAATAAAAGTATAATTGTACTTTTACTAGATTTAGTAGGTTTTTCGTTAATTTTAATGGATTCAGGTACCAAACATGAGTGTAAAGGAAAATTTTAAAATTTTAAGAGTCCTTTTTCTGAAGCTTTAAGGGTTAAAATATCTTTTTTTTCCTCCCCTTTTATTATAGGGCAGTGAGCCTTTGCTTCTTGTAATGGGGTATATCACTTTTAATGTAAGATACATATTTTTCGTGATGAGTAAATCTCCTATGGATTTGTAGCCTTGCGATACATGCAGGTTGCTAATCTAAATTTTAAGTTGTTAACATGGTGAGTATAAGAAAAGAATTTGTTCCATTATTTTTCCTCTTTAAACGATCATGTAACATAAGTTTCATCTTAAGAGATTTGTCTTCATGTTTCATAATAACTTGCAATTTCAGTTGAAAAAGTTCCAACGGAGCGGAATCAACTTGTTTTTGATATTATATTCCTTAACTCTAATAATAGTTTTGCAATGCAAGTGTTTACTATGATTTAACCCAACAGAAGAACGGTTGATTTGAAAACTCTCTGAAAGTGATTGTTTGAGGGAAAGAACCCTTTCAAATTGCAGGAGTCAATGTTGTTTTCGTTCAACTCAATTGAATACGTCAAATTACTTTCTTATTTATTATTTTTTTAGCTATTAAAATTTGACCAAACAATTGAAAAAGTCAATCACACCTATACAGTTGGTTGAAAAATGAAATTTCAAAAAACGAAAAAAAAGTCTGTTTAATTTGTTGGGTGGTTCTCCACGTAGTAGTGCTTCTCCTAATCTTTGAAGTGTCAGCAAGGGAACTTGGAGGGACTTTTAAGCCTTGTGACATCACTTGTAACTCTACATACCTAGCTTTCTGATTTTTCACATACTCAGTATTATGAAAATGCAGCTATTAGTTGATTTAACTAATAAAAGTTTTCGGATACAGTATAAGAGAGATTTGTATTTGAATTCCGCTGATGTTAGAGACGGTGAGCGCCAAGAGAATCGGAAAAGATTAGTTTACGTTTCAAGTAATAATAAAAGAAAAGGGATTTAGTGAAAAAAATGGGAAAATGACCTACAGACTTTCGTCATGACAAAAATCTCATGCACAACTGTTTTAAAAGATCCATTTAGGCTCCTATCAAATAATGGATTCCGTTTGAATTAACAATAAAAAAAAAAGGACATACAACTTCTTAAGTTATGACAAAAGTCATATCTAAACTCGTTTTAAAAGGACAATTCAGATTCTTGTTAAAGAATGGATTCTGTTTGAATTAACAGTCAATGGGTCAAAATTAATAAAAATATCAAAATGCCCCAATACGCACGTATATAAAAGAAAAAGGATTTAAGTAAAAAATAAAAAAGGACATATAGGTCCCCTAGGTTATAGTAAAAGTTCTATGCAAACCCCTACTATTTTAAAAGAGCTATTCAGACTTTTGTCAAACGATGGATTTCATTTGAATTAATGATCAACTAGTTAAAATTCAGGCTTCTATCAAAAAATGGATTCCATTTGAATTAACAGTAAAAAAATAAAAAGACATACAAACCCCTAGGTTATGGCAAAAGTCTCATACAAACTAGTTTTAAAAGAGCCATTTAGACTCTTGTCAAAGGACAGACTTCATCTAAATTAAAGGTCAATTGATCAAAATTAATGAAAATACTAAAATGCCCTTGTATGTATGTATGAAAAGAAAAGTAATTTAATAAAAAAATGAAGAAAGGACCAAAGACCCCCAGGCTATGGTAAAAATCCTATGCAAACCCCTACCGTCTTAAAAGGGCTATAAAAACTCCTGTCAAAAAATAAATTCCGTCTGAATTAACGATCAACTAGTTAAAAATGATGAAAATATCAAAATCCACCTATATGTATTTTTACAATGTAATGTTAAAATTATGCACTTGGTGAGGTTTAAACCTAAAACCTTTGGCTCAAAACTACGCACCTTAACAATTAGATTACAAGCATTTGTTTTGACTTGAGACTATCTATTTTTTATATATATAATAAAGGGACCCTATACCATAGGCTACAAGCATTTTATTGACTCAAGACTATCTATTTTTTACATATACAATAAAGGGACCTTGTATATATTTTTTTTATTTTTGACTATCTATTTTTATATATACATTAAAAGGACCTTGTATGTGTCTTATCGATTTTTCATATATACAAAAAGGGACCTTGTAAATGTTTTTAGACTAGAAGGAAAAAAATTGCACTTGGTGGGACTTGAACTTAAGATCTCAAAATTAAGTACTTTAACAATAGGCTATAAGCACTTCATTGATCTAAGACTATCATTTTTTTATTTATATTTTTTATGTATACAATAAATGACCCTACATGTATTTTCAAAATGGAACGATAAAACTATGCGCTTAATGGGACTTAAACCCAAGATATTTAAGCAAAAATCTAATACCTTAACCATTAGGCTAAAAGTAATTAATTAATTAACTTTATTTTAAAATTAATTTTTAATTAATTTTAAATTTAATGTGTTTAATTAATGTAAAAAAATTAATATATTAAATTCATTTAAATTTTCTAATTAAACTCATTTTAAAATTAATTAATTTAATTCATTATAATTTTAATTTATTTAATTTAATTCACTTTAAATTAATATATTAATTTTATTTTCTATTCATTTTAAATTTCACTTATTTTATTTATTGTCCAAATGTCTTTGTAGTATATATAAAAGGTGCCTATACTTGTTGTCAACAAATTGTTTGCACCTTAATGGTTAAGGTGTTAGATTTTCGCTCAAATGTCTTAAGTTCAAGTCGTACCAAGTGCATATTTGTATCCTATATATAATTGTATCTATAAAAAATAAATAGTCTTAGTGACAGGACCCGACCCGAGACCCTGTACTATAGATCCCAGCGGCCATGCCGGGCACCTCGACGGAAGTTCCTCCGAACCTAACTGGGTAAGTTAAGAAATTCTGCGAGGCGAACCCCTTTTTAATTCTTGTTACTACTAAGAAGATTTAGTAATATACATGAAAACGACATCTTAATTTTAAACACAAACGGACAGAGTTTTCCCTGTTTTTCGGAAAATCCATATAAACCTGCAAAAACATTTCACTTCTAATTCCAACACATCTCAATTCTACCAATTCGGACCTCCGGTCCTTTTCAAATCAAATCCAACACAACTCAATTATTTCGTGTAAATCACAAAATAAGAATAATCATAAAAAGTAAAAACGATCATCATAAACTGGAAATCTCTTCTTCTTGATTCAACACATACTTACAAATATACATGCCTACAACTATTATGCATAAAGTAAAGAGTGCTATTAGCACATTTACATGTACAAAAATTATCTTTGGATTCGGCCCACTACTCGGCGATAGGAGAATCAACAGCTTGCGTTCCGAGACCTGCACCTGGGAAAGGGGTTTAAAACATAAAACATAAAATGAGTGAGCTAAAGGAGCTCAGTGAGTGTAAATGAGAATTCAATTACAAGAATATTATACAAAGATAGCAATTTCTAAAGTACATGCAGAAGTTATGCTTCTAAAACGGATGTAAAATTGTAAAACGGTTTTTTTTTATATCATATGCTAATGAAATCTTGTCGAGCGGGTTTTATCTACATCTTTGGAAAACTATATTCAGAATCTATATAACATAATAATTGCTATGTGCATATAAATACATAAATGCTATCGGTAAATCGAAAACTAGTAAAATCCTTGCTCGGCCATTTTCTTTCTAAACTGTACCAATGGTAACCCTAAAGCTCTATACCCACGCAGCGACTCAACTAGCACCGCATAAATGAGTAGGTCACGGGGCACCTCAACTACCAACACCCACAGTGACATCTCAAGACATCTCACTGGCTACGCAGCGGAATCCTACATCGCATGCATATAGCGAGACAATATCCCATACACATAGAGCGACTCACATAACTCGACATCCCGACTTCCCGGAGTTAGTGACACACCCCCAAGACCTGCCCATGTGCACGGGATATACCGGCCAGGTCTAATACAATCATCACCACTATAATCTAAGGGTACCAATGGCCTTAAAACAAATGTAGAAATTTTAAAACTGTTTCACAAATCGATCATGTAAAAGCATGTCTATGAATATATCAAGATCATAAATCATGTTTATGCATCGAAAGCTCATAAAACATACATAGTCATTGTGCGAAAACATAATAATCGAAAAGTAAAAGAAATGGCAGATTTCCACTCACAACCGCTCCGCGCTCAATTTCGCTCCAGATTCCTGCTCCCGTTAACGCTCTCGGTTATCCTCACCTACGCGCCATAAATGACATTTAGAACCAAATCGAACACTAGAATCTTGTTTAACTACTAAATGCCCTAATCGGCATACAAAGCCCGGATGTAAACTACTTCCCGATTTTAGTTACGGAGCCATAATCGAAACTAACTCACCATCCGGCTCCCTGAAAATTATTGAACACCTTATAATTTGATTGGACATACTTGCCCTTTACCTTTCCAACATGGACAATTATGTCTCATTTTCTTCATTTTTGGGTTTTTCCATCAACCATATACATTCAATTCACAATATGCATCATTTACACACAACAATTCAATCAAAACACCACTTAATTCCTAACTTCCCTAAAGTGGCAGAATTTCACCTTAGGTTCCAACACATTCCTTTTCTCAATTTCTTGTTCCAATTACAACAAAATCATGCCAATTTCATTCTAAAGCCCTAATTATAATCAATTGAAATCTCTACAACAAAATCACCAAAACCCTAATTCTCACCTTGCCAATTTCTTCAAATTGATGACTCTCTCAAGCTCCAAACTAGAATTCAACTCAATCTAAGCCAAGAATACACATAAGAACATCAATTAAAACATTCTTGAAATCTCACTTATCAAACTCATAAAAGATGCTTTTCTTACCTCTTTTTCTTGAATTTCCACTAATAAAGACTTCAATTGAACTTAGGGATGGGTTTGTAACCTTAATTTGGCTTGATTACACATGAAAAATCATGAAAAAAAACTTGAATAGTCACTGTAGTAGCACCCCCTTTGAAGCTCGAATTTCTCTCTTTTTTTTTGGCTAAGTGTTAGTTTTTATTTCTCTTCAAATTTCTACACACTTCTAACATATATATAGTGCTCCCTCAATTTACCATTTTGCCCTTCAACTTACTTAAAACTTCTAATTTGTCATTAATTAAAAACTAATTATGTAATTAGTTCATTTGTAACTATCTAGTTAGAATAGTTCAAAGAACTAACTAGAACTTCCAACTTGGCAATCCATGAGATTTCTTCTAATTGGTCCATTCTCTAATATATGGATTATGTTTCTCAACAAAGTCTTGTTCCATTCATAACCCTTAAATAGAAATTCATGTAGTAAATTAGAATTTTCTTTTCCAAGCCAATAGAGAAAAATTCTAAAAATATTCTAGGGTCATCCGGCGCACCGATCGAGTGTGAAATTACCAAATTAGGTCTAATATCTCTCACGTGCACTATAAAGAAAATATTTCTAATAGGGTTAAAATCGAGTAACCCTACGGTGTCTTATTTATTCTATACCGAAATGTAGGCGCCAATACTACTAATAGGGATTGGATATTACAATTTCACCCCTCCTTAAAAAAATTTCGTCCTCGAAATTTAAATCATACCTGTCTCAAAGAGGTGAGGATGTTGGACTCGCATCTGATCTTCACCTTCCCACGTGGCTTCTTCTACCACATGGTTCATCCATAACACCTTAACTAAAGGAATGCTTTTGTTACGAAGGACTTGCTCTTTCCGGTCTAGGATTTGCACAGGCTTATCTTTGTAGGTCAAGTTTTCGTTCAATTCTACCAGTTGTTCCCTTAGGATGTGTGAAAGATCTGCTATATACTTGCAAAGCATAGAAACATGAAACACATCATGGATTCTAGCCAGATCTTTGGGTAACCGTAGACGATATGCTACCTTTCCAACTCTTTCAACTATCTCGTACGGTCCAATATATCAGGGACTCAGTTTTCCTCGCTTCCTGAATCTTAGTACTCCTCTCCATGGTGATATCTTCAGAAAGACCTTATCACCAATCTCAAACTCCAAGTCTCTTCTTCTGTTATCTGCGTAACTTTTCTGTCTATCATTAGCTATTTTCAATCTCTACCTGATAAGTTGAATCTTTTTCGAAGTAATCTGGACAATTTCTAGGCCAATCAGCTTCCTTTCACCTACCTTATCCCAACAAACTGGAGTTCTGCACTTTATTCCGTACAATGCTTCATATGGTGCCATTCCGATGCTAGCCTGGTAGTTATTATTGTAGGCGAACTCCATTAGCGGTAGATGAGTATCCCAACTTCCCTTAAACTCCATAACACACGCTCTAAGCATATCTTTAAGTGTCTGAATTGTCCGTTCTGACTGACCATCCGTCTAAGGATGAAAGGCCGTACTGAAACTCAATTTTGTACCTAGAGCTTTCTGTAAACTGGGCCAAAATCGAGAAGTGAACCATGGATCCCTGTTTGACACAATGGACACGGGAACTCCATGGAGTCGTACCACCTCATCTACGTATAACTGGGCTAATTTATCTAAAGAACAACTGCTTCTAATGGGTAGGAAGTGAGCAGATTTCGTCAGTCTATCAACAATCACCCATATTGCGTCATTGCCTCTCTGGCTACGCAGAAGTCCTACCACGAAGTCCATCGTTATTCTTTCCCATTTCCACTCCGGAATCGGAAGGGGTTGCAAGAGCCCTGCAGGTTTCTGATGCTCCACTTTTACTTGTTGGCAAGTTAGGCATCTCGAGACAAATTCAGCTATATCTTTCTTTATGACCTTCCACTAGTAGTGCTCTTTTAGGGTACGGTACATCTTTGTGCTCCCGGGATGCATAGCATACGCAGAAGAATGAGCTTCTTCCATAATCTCTCTTCTTAACTCATTTACATCCGGAACACACAACCTCCGACCCAAGTTACTACACCATCCTCGGTCACTGAAAGATCCTTCCACTGTCTGGACTCGATTTCCCCATTTAATTTAACTACTTGTGGATCTTGAGTCTGTAGTTCTTTGATCCGATCAACCAGTATTGGACGGACCTGAAATGTGGCTAATAATGCTCCTGAATCTGATAATTCTAATTTTACACCCAAAGACCTCAATTCTATCAACATCGATAGATATGCGACCTTCAAGTGAGCTATTGAACTGACAGGCTTCCTGCTGAGAGCATCTGCTACCACGTTAGCTTTTCCTGGATGGTACTCCAAGGTGCACTCATAATCTTTAATAAGCTTCAACCACCTTCTCTGCCTCATATTCAATTCTTTCTGAGTGAACAAGTACTGCATGCTCTTATGATCTGTAAAGATCTTGCAAGGAACCCCATACAAATAATGCCTCCAAATTCTTAAAGCAAAAACTACTGCAGCTAGTTCTAGGTCATGTGTAGGATAATTCTGTTCATGCTTCTTTAATTGTCTGGAAGCATAGGCTATTACTTTCTCCTTCTGCATTAGCACACAACCTAGACCTTGCCTGGAAGCATCACAATATATGGTAAAACCGTCATTCCCTGACGGAAGTGTAAGCACAGGGGCCGACGTCAACCTTCTCTTTAGCTCTTCGAAGCTCTGCTGGCATGCTTTCGACCATACAAACTTCTCTTCTTTCCGGGTTAACTTAGTCAGAGGAGCGGCTATCCTTGAGAATCCTTCTACAAACTTCCTATAATATCCGGCCAAACCTAAGAAACTACGGATCTCCGTCACGTTCGTAGGCTATCTCCAATTCACTATTGCTTCGATCTTCTGGGGATCTACTGCTACCCCTTCTGCAGAGATTACATGCCCCAAAAATGCAACTCTATCTAGCCAAAATTGACATTTACTAAGTTTGGCATACAGCCGATGCTCCCTTAAGGTCTGCAAAACTATCCTCAAATGTTCTGTATGCTCTTTCTCACTGCTTGAATAAACCAATATATCATCAATAAATACTATCACAAACCGATCTAAATAGGATCTAAAAACTCTGTTTATAAGATCCATAAAAGCAGCTGGGGCATTAGTCAGCCCAAAAGGCATAATCAAAAATTCATAATGCCCATATCGGGTCCTAAAGGCCGTCTTAGGAACATCTTCCTCCCGGATCTTCAGTTGATGATAGCCGGACCTCAGATCTATCTTAGAAAATACTCTGGCTCCTTGCAGCTGATCAAACAAATCATCAATTCTCGGAAGTGGATATTGATTACGTACCGTTACTTTATTCAGCTCTCGGTAATCAATGCAGAATCTCATGCTTCCGTCTTTCTTCTTTACAAACAAAATCGGTGCACCACAAGGAGAAGTACTTGGTCTAACGAAACCCTTATTCACCAACTCTTCCAACTGAACCTTCAGTTCTTTCAATTCTGAAGGAACCATTCTGTAGGGTGCTTTAGAAATTGGTTGTGTTCCAGGGGCTACTTCTATTTTAAACTCTATCTCTCTATCCGGAGGCAATCCCGGAAGATCCTCGAGGAATATATCCGGAAACTCTCTCACCACCGGAATATCCTCCAATTTCGTTCCACCATCTCTTATGTCTATGGCATAGACTAAGTAACCCTGACATGACTTTCGAAGCATCTTTCTTGCCTTCATTACCGACACCATGCTGGCGGAAAGTGATTTTCGCACCCCGCGGAAAATAACTTCCGTTCCGCTAGGGCTACATAATCTAACTTCTTTCGGGAAGCAATCCACTGAGGCTCGATATTTAGACAACCAATCCATCCCTAAAATCACATCAAACTCACTGATGGCCAACACAATCAAATTCACCATAAACTCTTGGCTTTCAATACTAATTTTACTACTCCTATACACCGTTTCTGCTACAATGGAGTCTCCGGTAGGAAGAGACACTACTACCGCGCCATCTAATAACTGGGGCGCTATACTAGCATTTGCAGCAAACTTCACGGAAATAAAAGAATGGGTCGCTCCAGGATCTATCAGTACATAAGCATTTCGATCAAAAACTGACATGGTACCTGTCACAACTTCTGGGGCCGCATCCGCCTCCTGTTGGGTCACCGCAAATACCCTAGCCTGGGAATGTTGTTTCACTTGCGATCCATCGGATGATCCTCCCCCACCCGCGCCCCTACTAGGCTGGCTCGCGCCGCTCGATCTTCTAAATCAGGGACCTCCTCGAATCTGCCCTCGACCGCCGCTGGTTTGTCCTGGAGCTGGTGGTCTATCTTTTGGCTTGCTGCTAGCTCCATCATTCGGGCAATCTCTCATGTAGTGACCCTCTTGCCCGCACTTATAACACCCAGTAGTTCCCTTCCTACAATCCCCCGGATGGGCCTTGCCACATCTATTACACACTGGGAAATTCTTCCAACTCTCCTTAGTGCTTCGGAATCCGACGGATGGTTGCCGAACGGAAGCTTGGCTGGATTGAGCTCTTTGGCTTGGCTTTCGACTGCTGGATCATGACGATCTCTCCTCTGTTCAGGGGAATTTACTCGGTCCTCCTCGAGAACTACCTGACCAGCCTCTTTTCTGACCCTGCTGTTTCGGTTTAGGGATGACCGCCATGCTTCTTTCAACCCGTGTTGCAGCTTCCACCAATGATCCATACTGAGTGTGGGCTGCCGATACTACGTACGCCCTGATTCGTGGATTGAGACCCACTGCAAAATGGTTAGCCTTCTGCTCTTCATTATCGGCTATAAATGGAACGGCACGAAGGAGCTCCGAAAACTTCTTCTCGTACTCAGCCACCGAGAGGGAACCCTGTTCGAGCTTGAAGAATTCTTCTATCTTCGCATCTTTATAACTTTTGGGGTAGAACTTATTCAGAAATTCCTCTTTGAAAAGCGCCCAAGACACCCTATCGGCGTTTCTCCTTTGCAAGGCCTTCCACCAATCCTTCGCTCCTTCTTTCAATAGAAATGCAGAGTATACCACCATTTGCTCTTCCGTACATCCCATAACCTGAAAAATTTCTTCATTGTTCTCTAACCAAGATAGAGCTCTCTCGGGATCTCCGGTTCCATCATAAGCCTTAGAGCCCAATTTCTTGGCCTGTTCAATGGACACTCCGGTCTCTCGCGGCTGTTGGATCGCCGCTGCTAGTATCTGGGCCATTTGAGCTATATTCACATTTCCACCCTCTGGCTTAGCGGGTTGAGATGATTCAGGAGGGGTCTGAGGCGTAGGAACATTTACTGACTCATTTCCCTGCTCCTCTTTAGGTGCAAGAGCCTCCGCAGCTGCTCTCCTAGTACGTGGGCCTCCACGACGATGCATATTTTCTGAAAATTTAGTGATGCAAGTGATTATCAAATGCAAAGAATTCAACTTTCTAAACTTAGAAAAATATGCAAGCAATTTCAATAATCTCATTCTAAAAATGAACTTTTTAACTAAAACTTCAAAAACCGTGCTCTGATACCACTCTGACAGGACCCGACCCGAGACCCTCTACTATAGATCCCAGCGGCCTTGCTGGGCACCCCGACGGAAGTTCCTCCGAACCTAACTGGGTAAGTTAAGAAATTCCGCGAGGCGAACCCCTTTTTAATTCTTGTTACTACTAAGAAGATCTAGTAATATACATGAAAACGACATCTTAGTTTTAAACACAAACGGACAGAGTTTTCCCTGTTTTTCGGAAAATCCATATAAACCTGCAAAAAAATTTTACTTCTAATTCCAACACATCTCAATTCTACCAATTCGGAACTCCGGTCCTTTTCAAATCAAATCCAACACAACTCAATTATTTCGTGTAAATCACAAAATAAGCATAATCATAAAAAGTAAAAACGATCATCATAAACTGGAAATCTCTTCTTCTTGATTCAACACATACTTACAAATATACATGCCTACAACTATTATGCATAAAGTAAAGAGTGCTATTAGCACATTTACATGTACAAAAATTATCTTTGGATTCGGCCCACTACTCAGCGATAGGAGAATCAACAGCTTGCGTTCCGAGACCTGCACCTAGGAAAGGGGTTTAAAACATAAAACATAAAATGAGTGAGCTAAAGGAGCTCAGTGAGTGTAAATGAGAATTCAATTACAAGAATATTATACAAAGATAGCAATTTCTAAAGTACATGCAGAAGTTATGCTTCTAAAACGGATGTAAAATTGTAAAACGGTTTTTTTTTATATCATATGCTAATGAAATCTTGCCGAGCGGGTTTTATCTACATCTTTGGAAAACTATATTCAGAATCTGTATAACATAATAACTGCTGTGTGCATATAAATGCATAAATGCTATCGGTAAATCGAAAACTAGTAAAATCCTCACTCGGCCATTTTCTTTCTAAACTGTACCAATGGTAACCCTAAAGCTCTATACCCACGCAGCGACTCAACTAGCACCGCATACGTGAGTAGGTCACGGGGCACCTCAACTACCAACACCCACAGTGACATCTCAAGACATCTCACTGGCTACGCAGCGGAATCCTACATCGCATGCATATAGCGAGACAATATCCCGTACACATAGAGCGACTCACATGACTCGACATCCCGACTTTCCGGAGTTAGTGACACACCCCCAAGACCTGCCCATGTGCACGGGATATACCGGCCGGGTCTAATACAATCATCACTACTATAATCTGAGGGTACCAATGGCCTTAAAACAAATGTAGAAATTTTAAAACTGCTTCACAAATCGATCATGTAAAAGCATGTCTATGAATATATCAAGATCATAAATCATGTTTATGCATCGAAAGCTCATAAAACATACATATTCATTGTGCGAAAACATAATAACCGAAAAGTAAAAGAAATGACTGATTTCCACTCACAACCGCTCCGCGCTCAATTTCGCTCCCGATTCCTGCTCCCATTAACGCTCTCGGTTATGCTCACCTATGCGCCATAAATGACATTTAGAACCAAATCGAACACTAGAATCTTGTTTAACTACTAAATGCCCTAATCGGCATACAAAGCCCGGATGTAAACTACTTCCCGATTTTAGTTACGGAGCCATAATCGAAACTAACTCACCATCCGGCGCCCTGAAAATTATTGAACACCTTATAATTTGATTGGACATACTTGCCCTTTACCTTTCCAACATGGACAATTATGTCTCATTTTCTTCATTTTTGGGTTTTTCCATCAACCATATACATTCAATTCACAATATGCATCATTTACACACAACAATTCAATCAAAACACCACTCAATTCCTAACTTCCCTAAAGTGGCAGAATTTCACCTTAGGTTCCAACACATTCCTTTTCTCAATTTCTTGTTCCAATTACAACAAAATCATGCCAATTTCATTCTAAAGCCCTAATTATAATCAATTGAAATCTCTACAACAAAATCACCAAAACCCTAATTCTCACATTGCCAATTTCTTCAAATTGATGACTCTCTCAAGCTCCAAACTAGAATTCAACTCAATATAAGCCAAGAATACACATAAGAACATCAATTAAAACATTCTTGAAATCTCACTTATCAAACTCATAAAAGATGCTTTTCTTACCTCTTTTTCTTGAATTTCCACTAATAAAGACTTCAATTGAACTTAGGGATGGGTTTGTAACCTTAATTTGGCTTGATTACACATGAAAAATCATGAAAAAAAACTTGAATAGTCACTGTAGTAGCACCCCCTTTAAAGCTCGAATTTCTCTCTTTTTTTTTGGCTAAGTGTTAGTTTTTATTTCTCTTCAAATTTCTACACACTTCTAACATATATATAGTGCTCCCTCAATTTACCATTTTGCCCTTCAACTTACTTAAAACTTCTAATTTGTCATTAATTAAAAACTAATTATGTAATTAGTTCATTTGTAACTATCTAGTTAGAATAGTTCAAAGAACTAACTAGAACTTCCAACTTGGCTATCCATGAGATTTCTTCTAATTGGTCCATTCTCTAATATATGGATTATGTTTCTCAACAAAGTCTTGTTCCATTCATAACCCTTAAATGGAAATTCATGTAGTAAATTAGAATTTTCTTTTCCAAGCCAATAGAGAAAAATTCTAAAAATATTCTAGGGTCATCCGGCGCACCGATCGAGTGTGAAATTACCAAATTAGGTCTAATATCTCTCACGTGCACTATAAAGAAAATATTTCTAATAGGGTTAAAATCGAGTAACCCTACGGTGTCTTATTTATTCTATACCGAAATGTAGGCGCCAATACTACTAATAGGGATTGGGTATTACAATTTACTAGCTCAAGTGGTACTAGAGGTGCTCCCCAGTGGTCTTAGAACCCCATATGGTCCTGGGTTCGAGCCTCGAAAAGGCGAAAGAAAGGAGGGGGGACTCCGATATTCCTTTGAGTAGGCCCACCGAGTAGAGGTGGACCCCACCCTGCTAGTAGAGGGGTGGGGGCCTACAATAAAAAAGGTGCCTTTTTATTATGGGCCCCACCCCTCTACTAGCAGGGTGGGGTCCACCTCTGCTCGGTGGGCCTACTCAAAGGAATATCGGAGTCCCCCCTCATTTCTTTCGCCTTTTCGAGGCTAGAACCCAGGACCATATGGGGTTCTAAGAGCACTGGGGAGCACCTCTGGTCTTAGAACCCCATATAGTCCTGGGTTCGAGCCTCGAAAAGGTGAAAGAAAAGAGGGGGTACTCCGATATTCCTTTGAGTGGGCCCACTGAATAGGGGTGAACCCCACCCTGTTAGTAGAGGGGTGGGAGCCCACAATTAGATTAATAAAATGCTTAACTAAATAGTCTTAGATTAATAAAATGCTTAGTTAAAGTGTTTAGTTAAAAAAATAAAGTCTCAGGTCACTAAAGTTCTTGTAACCTAAGAGTTAAGGTTATTAGAGAAAAGATCTTAAGTTCTAATTCCATCGAGTGCATATATTTATTTTTTTATTTAAAAATATATATAAGGGTATTTGGTATTTTAACTCATTTGATAGTCAAATAATAATTTTGTTATTTTTTTGTTAATTCAAACATAATGATTCTTCTTTTATTTTAGCTCAGACATAATTTTTCTTCTTTCATTTAAAATCATATACAAGGGTATTTTGATATTTTAACCCATTTGATAGTTAAAAGATAATTTTACCATTTTTTCTATTAATTCAAATAGATTCCATCATTTGCCAAGGTTAAATGGCTATTTTAAAATGTTACGGGTTGCATGTTACTTTTGTCATAACCTAGAGGTTTGTATAGGTATTTTGATACTTTTAACTAATTTGATAATCAAAAAATAATTTTTTCATTTTTTTTGTTAATTCAGTCACATCATTTGACAAGAATCTTAGTTGCTCTTTTAAAACGGTATGGGTATGTATGAGACTTTTGTGATAACCTAGTAGTTTGTATGTCATTTTCTTTAAAATAATTTAAAACAGTAACAGTAAAAGTGCTATCCGAAAAACCAAAAAAGCTTTTATATTTATTTGAAGTTTTTATCTTTATTTTAAAAAATAAAAAATAAAAAAGCACCTTTGTTTTGATCAAAAAAATACTTGGACTACTTTCTAAAGAAACACACCTGATTATATTACTATCGTAGAATATGTTTCCAAGTATTTTTATAACTTTACTTGAAAAATATTTTTTATAAAATGAAACTACAATTCCGGCGTATTACTGTAGAATAGTACTTTTAACATGATCTTGTTTGCATGTTTTAGATATAATATTCTTAGATACCATGTGCCAAGCTTGATTCCTTATAATTCTTATATATCATATAATATATGTTAGCTTGAGCTTTAAAGGAGGTTAAATCAATCCACTCTTACTTGCTTTAATTGGCATGGCGCGGTGGATCTTAATCAAAATTCGTACTGGCCTTTCAGGTAGCCAGCGGCGTCTGAATGCTCCACCCCGGGATAACCATTTTTTATGATATCTTGGCATGAGGTCACTTGTGTTATTTGTGATCTTCTACGAACAGAATAAGCATCATCATCATCACGTTAATTTGTTTATTGAAAATTCTGATATGTTGTACTCCTTAAAATAAAAGTTTACAGTTGGGATTTAGTTCAGTCTTGCTACCATGATATCATATGGAGCATTAAGATGTTATGTCCTTGGTGTGTTCAAATTAACGTTTATGAACTTGTAATATCTAATGGATAAAAGGAATATTTGGAAGTGCTCTTTAATATGTTTATTTCCATATAACTTAGGGAAATTTTTACAATAGCCGAAATTTGGGGTTCTTTAACTATTTTAGCCACCATTTCGATATTCTAACTTATTTAGCCAAACAAATGATTTATGAACATATTTACCCCCAAAGCTAATTTCTCTCAAAACTCTCTCAAGTGAAGTAACTAACTTGACCTCAATCGGAGAGGCTTGACAGTGACGGTAGAGGCTTGATGGTGGCAACAAAATAAGGTAATAACCATTCCAATCTTTGTAAGTGAAAGAAAATTTAAGTTTGTTTTGTGTGAAATTTATGGTTTTAGATATAGGCTTGTTGTGGGTAACCTATTATGTGATTTGTAATGTTGTTGTGGTTAGAAATAAGGTAATATGTACAACTATTGTGTGATTATTTATTGTTGTTGGTGTGAGGGTTATGGTGGTAGCGACTAAGAAATAAAACGATGAATGACAATTCTTATCATGTTGGACAAAGGCGATACCATCGTGATAAGACTTACTGCTCTAGTTAACCTAGCGAGATAAGACTTATCACGCCAATTAACCTAACGCAATAAGACTTATCACGCCCTATTCCAGTAACTCATCTTTGTTTGAGAAACTTTCCCTCATAATACCCTTAAAAATTGAAGATTGTAGCTAAAGATCATTTCTTTGCCACCATTTTGTGTTATTCTAAGCTATGGGGTCTTAATACTATAAGAGACAAGTTGATGGATCATCAAAATAAAATATGAAATGACACGTGTGTGAGCCATTTCTTGGAGTTGTAACAAATTAATTTTTAGGGCATTTCGGTTCACCATATGAAGGGAGAAACACTAGCACATGTGATGAGAGATATGATGGGTATTTCAATAATGACTATTACATTGTTAGAAGTGATTTACAGTAGTTTAAATTGCTAGCAACAGCCCATGTCGTGAGAAGCTTCTGGGAGCCTGCAACAATATTTATGATAGTAGATGCAAAGTTTGACCTTGTGTTTAAAATAAAGCCTCAGTTATTGGTAGCAATTGTGGATCAGATATTGATATCTTGCAATAATTGTAGACTCTAGCTGTCAATACAAGACTTACAAGCCTGATGTGTTAAATTAATATAGATTTGGTTTAAAATTTGCAATATTAGTTGTATTTCTAGATTTAGTTTTACTACAGCTTTAGACTATAAGTTCAAGCTAGCAACCTTTTAGAATTAGTTGCTGTGTGTTTTTTTTCTTAAATTTTACTTGTTTTTAATTTTCTTGTACCCACTTTCAAATTTGTAACTTAATCCTAATGTATCTATATAAACCATAGGATTGAGAGTTAGGTAAATTATTTGATCAAGTTATTGTTTCAGTATTCAAAGAAATAAACATAGAATTTTTTTTTCCCAAAAAACTTATTTTTGAGTAAGTTTTTAGATATCTCAATTTCGTATTGTTGAACGATATAAACAAATTACATATTTGCGAACAAAATTGCGAGCCTATCAGTACTTGTCATGCGTCAGATGGTATCAAAGCCTCATCTTAAGATGGCAAGTTACAGTAACTTGAATGGAGTTCGTATGGATGTTTTGAGTGAATGTATAAGAGATATGATGAAAAGTGTGGTAGCATTGACTGAACTGCTTATAGTTTAAGGAACTAAAGATCCACTGTAACAAGAATAAAGGGTAATAAGAAGAAGATTGAGCAAGCAGCCAAATTCTGAACCCTTTAATTTCAATTTGCAGGAGAAAATCAAAGATGAAGTTGAGGCTAGTCAGCAAGCAAGTGGAACAACCATGACTACTAGAAGTTGGCCTTACCAGTTTGCCTCTCCAATAAATGATTTAAGGTAAGAGGATAAAGATCCAGATGATGCTAAACCTAAGGGAAATGATCATTTTGAAATTGAGATAGATGAAAAAGTGAAAGAGCCAGTGGTCAGTGTGTTGCAAAGTTTGATGAACATAACTACTCCACCCGAGAAGGCGACACCTATAGTAGAGGAGAAGACATTATTTTCAGAGCTCCATAAAGAGAATAAGTTTATGAAAGAGATAAAGGAGGAGCACACGTACCAACTTGGTATTGAAGGGAGAAAACATTTCTAGACAATTAGTACCGAATGAAGTCTAAGGATTGGTGACCGAATTTTCAGATTACATAACTGAACATATTACACTAAAATCAAAGTAGGATATTCAAAACCATATTGATTTCATTTTGGCAACTTATCAAATCTGCCACATTATCAAAGCAACTTACCAAATCTGCCAGATTATTAAATTTGACCTCACAAAAATGATGTTTTAAGAGAAAAGGTAGGAGAGGTATTTAGGAAGGGACACATCATGGAGAGTATCAATTGTTATGTTGTTTTTGCTCTACTTACACCAAAGAAAGATGAGAGTTGACAGATATATATAAACATTCATACCATCAATAAGTTTAACCATGAAATGCATTCAAATAAATTCAGTGGCCATGTGGAGCGTGATAGGACCATTAAAAATTTGAAGATAACTTGTACGCTCACTCAAGGATGAATTCTCTATAAGTGGAAGAGAATGATGAAGTCACACCAACATATGTGATGGGGACATGATGAACATTTCATTAATGGCCATTACATTGTTAGAAGCAATTTATAGCAGTTCAAATTGATAGCAATATCCAATGTGGTGAGAAGTTTTTGGAAGCCTGCAACAACATTTATGATAGTAGTTGCAAATTTTGACAGTGTTTTTGAAATAAAGCCTCAGTTATTGATAGTAGTTGGTGGATCAAATATTGATATCTTGTAGTAATTGAAGACTTTAGTTGACAGGACTCGACCCGAGACCCTCTACTATAGATCCTAGCGGCCCTACTGGGCACCCCAATGGAAGTTCCTCCGAACCTAATTGGGTATGTTGAGAAATTCCGCGAGGCGAACCCCTTTTTAATTCTTGTTACTACTAAGAAGGTCTAGTAACATACACGAAAATGACATCTTAATTTTAAAAACAAACGGACAGAGTTTCACTTGTTTTTCGGAAAATCCATATAAAACCTGCAAAGAAATTTCACTTCTATTTCCAATACATCTAAATTCTACCAATTTGGACCTCCAGTACTTTCCAAATCAAATCCAACACAACTTAATTATTCATTTGAATCACAAATAAGCATAATCATAGAAGTAAAAAGAACGATCTTCATAAAATTGAAATCTCTTCTTCTCGGTTCAAAACATACATCTAAATATACATGCCTACAACTATTATGCATAAAGTACAGGGTGCTATTTAGCACATTTACATGTACAAAAAATGATCTTCAGATTCGGCCCACTACTCGGCAATAGAAGAATCAGCAGCTTGCGTATCGAGACCTGCATCTGGGAAAGGGGTTCAGAAAACATAAAACACAAAACGGGTGAACTAAAAGAGCTCAGTGAGTGCAATTAAAATTTCAATAAAATAACATCATGTATAGATAGCAAATTCTAAAGTTCACGCAGAAATCATGCTTCTAAAACTGATGTAAAACTGTAAAATGGTTTTTAACATCATATGCTATTGAAATCTTGCCAAGCGGGCTTTATCTACATCTTTGAAAAACTATGTTCAGAATCTGTATAACATAATAACTGCTGTGTGCATATAAATGCATAAATGCTATCGGTAAATCGAAAACTAGTAAAATTCTCGCTTGGCCATTTTCTTTCTAAACTGTACCAATGGTAACCCTAAAGCTCTATACCCACGCAGCGACTCAACTAGCACCGCACACGTGAGTAGGTCACAGGGCACCTCAACTAGCAGCACCCACAGTGACATCTCAAGACATCTCACTGGCTATGCAGCAGAATCCTACATCATATTCATATAGCGAGACAATACCCCATACACATAGAGCGACTCACATGACTCGACTTCTCGGAGTTAGTGACACACCCCCAAGACCTGCCCATGTGCACGGGATATACCGGCTGGGTCTAATACAATCATCACCACTATAATCTGAAGGTACCAATGGCCTTAAAAACGAATGCAGAAATTTTAAAACTGTTTCTCAATTCGAACATGTAACGGCATGTCTATGAATATATATCAAGATCATAAATCATGGTTATGCATCGAAAGCTCATAAAACATGCATATTCATTATGCGAAAACATAAATGAAAAGTAAAAGAAATGGCAGATTTCCACTCATAACCGCTCCGCGCTCAATTTCGCTCCCGATTTCTGCTCCAGTTAATGCTCTCAGTTATCTTCACCTACGCGCCACAAATGACATTTAGAACTAAATCGAATGCTAGAATCTCATTTAACTACTAAACGCCCTAATCAGTATATAAAACCCGGATGCATACTACTTCCCGATTTTAGTTACGGAGCCATAATCGAAACTAACTCACCATCCGGCGCCCTGAAAATTATTGAACACCTTATAATTTGATTGGACATACTTGCCCTTTACCTTTCCAACATGGACAATTATGTCTCATTTTCTTCATTTTTGGGTTTTTCCATCAACCGTATACATTCAATTCACAATATGCATCATTTACACACAACAATTCAATCAAAACACCACTCAATTCCTAACTTCCCTAAAGTGGCAGAATTTCACCCTAGGTTCCAACACATTCTTTTTCTCAATTTCTTGTTCCAATTACAACAAAATCATGCCAATTTCATTCTAAAGCCCTAATTACAATCAATTGAAATCTCTACAACAAAATCACCAAAAACCCTAATGTTCACCTTGCCAATTTCTTCAAATTGATGACTCCCTCAAGCTCCAAACTAGAATTCAACTCAATCTAAGCCAAGAATACACATAAGAATGTCAATTGGAGCATTCTTGAAAGTTCACTTATCAAACTCATAAAATAATTATTTTCTTACCTCTTTTTCTTGAATTTTCACTAATTGAGACTTCAATTGAGTTTAAGGATTCATATGTAACCTTATTTTAGCTTGATTACACATGAAAAATCATGAAAACAAAACTGAAATTTCACTATGGCAGCACCTCTTCACCTTGCCCGAATTTGCTCTCCTTTTTGCTCTAAGTGTTTGCTTTTTGATCACTTGAAAATTCTACACACTTCTAACATATATATAGTGCTCCCTCAATTGACCATTTTGCCCTTCAACTTACTCAAAATTACTAATTTGCCATTAGTTAAAAACTAATTATGTAATTAGTTCATTTGTAACTATCTAGTTAGAATAGTTCAAAGAACTAACCAGAACTTCCAACTTGGCAATCCATGAGATTTCTTCTAATTGGTCCATTCTCTAATATATGGATTATGTTTCTAAAAAAAGTCTTGTTCCATTCATAACCCTTAAATGGAAATTCATGTAGTAAATTAGGATTTTCTTTTCTAAGCCAATAGAGAAAAATTTTAAAAATATTCTAGGGTCGTCCGGCGCACCGATCGAGTGTGAAATTACCAAATTAGGTCTAATATCTCTCACATGCACTATAAAATCGAGTAACCCTACGGTGTCTTATTTGCTCTATACCGAAATCTAGGCGCCAATCCTACTAATAGAGATTAGATATTACAATAGTTGTCAATACAAGACTTTGAGCTTGATGTGTTGAATTAGTGTAGATTAGATTTGAAATTTACAATATTAGTTGTGTTTCTAGATTTTGTTATGCTGTAACTTTAGACTCTGAGTTTTAGCCAGTAGCACTTTTAGACTTAGTTGCTGCGTTTTTTAAATTTTACTTGTTTTTGAAATTTTTGTACTCATTTTACATTTTTAACTGCAAGGAGTCCATAAACCACACATATCTCTACATTGGTATGATATTGTCTACTTTGGGCCTAAGCCCACATGGTTTTACTCTTGGGCTCTACCCAAAAGGCCTCATACTAATAAAGATATAGTTCTTATATACCCATGATCTTTCTCATTTATTTTCAATATTGGACTTTGTTTGCTTCCTTAACAATTCTCCCCTTGAAAAAATGACTACTAAGCTTCCCTTCAAATGATATTCAATCTGTCTATCTTTTACATAGGAAGATCTTGCTCTTCTTTTGGGTACTCATCTTTTACTTATTTTCACTTCATTGTGGAAGCACGCCTTACGTGAAGCTCAGAGTACCCTCTACCTTGAGAGTTCGTTGTATCAGGTCAACTCCTTATCATTGCGTTGAGAGGACATACCTTACGTGATGCCAGGGAGTATAGCACCATATGTTCATAGAGCTTACTACAGATTTCATCACAAACCGAGGTTTACTAAGCTTACCACCTTTTTTGTTTGGCATCGAGGATTCTTCCACATTGTTAACCTTGGGGCATGGCTCTGATACCACTTGTAAGGAGTCTATAAACCATACATATCTCCATATTGGTATGATATTATTCACTTTAGGCCTAAACCTTCATGGTTTTGCTCTTGGACTCTACCCAAAAGGCCTCATACCAATAGAGATATAGTTTACTCTTTATATACCCATGATCTTTCCCATTTATTTTCAATGCGAGACTTTGTTTACTTTTTTAATAGTAACTTTATCCTAATGGTATCTATATAACCATAGGATTGAGAGTTAGGTAAAGTAATTGATCAAGTCATTGTTTCAGTATTCAGAGAAATATAAACACATAATGTTTTTTTCTTCAAAAAACTTGTTTTTGAGTTGGTGCCTAGCGAATCTGAATTTTATATTGTTTAACAATATCAACAAAATTATGCCTTCATGAACGAAATTGCGAGCCCATCAGCGCTTGTTCTATATCACTATATGTTACTCCACGAGGTCAAAACTATAGGAAAGGATGATGAGTTTTGATTTCTTGTGAACAATAAGTGCATCCATTTTAGTATGCAGGAGTTTGCAGTTATATCTTGCCTAAAAATGAGAGAATATCCAACATTGAAGCATTGTCAAAGAAATTGAGCCATCGTTTATAAAGAGAGTACTTACCTGAAAAAAATGTCTCATTATAAGAGTTTGATAAGATATTCAGGGAGTATGATTTTAGCGAGATAGATGATGAAGATGTAGTTAAATTATCATTGATGTATTTTATCACTCTGTGTTATTGGGGTAGAGAGAGAAAAGTTATTTAGATCTATTTTCACTCTAGATAATGGATAATTTAGAGAAATTCAATAAATATTTGTAAGGTAATGTATCATGGGAAGCCAGTCTTAAATATCTTTGAGATTAAGCATTGAATGGAAAGGCAAAGAGATTTAAGAAATTGAAGAAGGAAAAACCAAAACATAAAGTGAAAAAATATAATTTGCAAAGTTTTCCTTATGTTTTTCCAGTACATAACTAATTTTTTAATTTATGTCATTTGTCATTTTAAATGTTTATTTTTTATTAACTATTTTATGCTATGACAATTTTTGTTACAGGTATAAAGTTTTTAGGTAATCTTATTGTCTGGGAAATATATGCACAATAAACTCCACTGAGGGTCTTTCGTATGCTGAAGTGGAGGTATATTAGGATCATAACGCCAAACAATTTGTACAATAATTTTTTTAATGAAAAATAGTAATTTTTATGAATATAATAAAAATGTAACAATAAAAGATGTCAATTACTTATTCAGTTGGGTATTTATTTGTAGAAGTTAGATGTGATATGACAATTGTCTCCTTACGTGCATGAGATGGTAGTAGATTTTATCCAGGCGTTGATGCAATTCAGGGACCCTTGGTAATTATGGTGGACATCTTGATCAAGAAGATGAGCAGAGGGATGAAGATGTTATCTATAAAGATAAACTCAGGCACATGAAGGTGAGGTACATTCTTTGTTTTAGATTATCTAGATGTAATTATATACATTAAGTATTTTACTATTTAAGGTATATTTTTTAAATTTATTAGGCCTAATTTGAACAACACATGACACCACCTACATATCCAAATGAGCCTGCAGTGGTCTCAGGTGATTGTAATAAAGAGGTTTATTTAGTTGGAGAACATGTATAATATTTGGTATATTATAATTTTGTAAACATATGTCAACCAAATTTATAGTTAGAGATCACCATAATTTAATTTTTCTTCAAATTTAGTCTGCCCAATTCCAACAACACATATCATTGCCTATTTCTAATGAATACTATCGATAACAAGTTGATGTATTATTAGTGAGGTTAACGAGTTGAGGAAGGCGATACGAGAAGGGTATGACAACTTTTGAGAGAAACAAAGAAATGATAAGGAAAAGATGATGGAGAAAAGGTGAGAGGTGCATGCCAACTTGTAAGAGAAGCAATAAAAGGATAAGGAAGATACGATGAAGGAGATTAAAATGATTAGACAATTATTGTAAGATTTTCTTTTATGTATGGGCGCATTTAAAAATAAGGTAAATTATCTATGAATTTATAATTTATAATTTGATGATAGCTTTTGATTTTCTTATAATTGATATGTGTTGTCGAGGTTCCCTTTATTGAAAATCAGCCAAATGTACATGTTACTAATTACTAAATAAAGGCTGACTATTAGCTAGAGGTTTAGTAGGCTTGTCAACAAATGGGCAGTGTTCAGGTGGTACTCGGTGCGAATAAGGGGGCAAGCATGTATAGATAGCAATACAAACCAGTGCGGGTGACATCTACGCCCTATACGAATCTTGTTTTCAAGAAGTCGAAGTGGTTAAGACCAAAGGGCAAGCAGATTTGTGAGCAGATAGTTGATGTGGATCCTATGCACCCAGTTGACTCGACACTTCGTAGGAGATTTAGGTAGTGGATTGATGAGGGTATCGAAAAAGTGAATTTGGCAAGTGTTAATGCACCTACCTCATGGTATCAGACACTCCGAAAACACTGGTTGGAAGAAGTAAGTATTTTTAATTAAAACTCATTAATTATTTTTTTCACAGTGGAACAGTAATAATTTAGAGGCGTGTTTTGAGGTGATGACACATCAATGAGTATTTTTGATTGATTAATCTCTAATAATGCAAATACCCCCAGTAGTTACCCAACTATATACAACAACAGACTTATATTTATTTGCAAGTTTTTCTAATTACCCTAACAAAATGCTATTTTTACACATTAATGTATCTTATTTTTTATAACACATATTAATAGATTTGGTTGTCTTTAGAAGTTCTTTATGGGAATATACACATAGCACTTGTTATACTTATTATCGATTAGTTGGGACCCTGAACTAATATAGTATACAAGTAGGGATAAAGAACACTTGCATGGTTATAAGCCTTGGGTCGATGTTGATAAGGTGTGTTCATTTTTACACATTCATACATTTATGTCAAGTCATTTAAAAGTTAAAGTTATGTATATTTATCTATTTAATCAGGTGTATAGTCCTGTCAATTACCGAGATAGCACTAGGTTGTTGTTGAAGTTAATTTCCTACGACGACAGGTTACTATATACAACTCTAGCATTAGAGGACACGCTAATGGACAGATTGAGGGACATGTAGTATGCTTGAGCAAGATGATACATATATATCTCTATCAGACCTATTTTTTTTAATTATGATGAGTGACATGGCACAAGAGTTTTTGCCTTACGGTGTTGTGCGGTTAAAGAATAGAGTGCCTCAAAAAACGGTTAACAGTAGTGATTATGGGGTCTATACTTGTAAGTTTGTAGAAATTTTAATGTTAAAGTGTAGTTTGGACTTTGGGCCAGAGGCCGGATCACTTTTCAGGGAGAAATTACTATTGATTTGTGGTGTAATAAGATGCAATACTGCATTTACAATTGGCTTTCTATAGTGTCACTTTAATTTGTGATGTTGATGATATTGTGATGTTAGTTTTCTTAAATTGATTTATGATGTTGATATTTCTTTTGATAGTGTAATGTTCTCATTGTAGTTTTAAAAAATGTCCAAAATATATAGAAAATACTGCCAAAATTTTGTACAACTTGCGGCTGTATCTGAAAATTTCGCACCTCTTTTGAAACAATCAAACTCGATGGATGGTCAACATAATTTATTAAATTGCCATATACATTCAATAAAGTCTCAACCGTGTAATAGTGTGTTCAAAGATTGAGATATTATAACCTCGTATGTATACACACGGCCATTGTATGGACATATAACAGTTGGCGAAAGTTAATTTTTTTATAACTACATGTTTTTCTGGCTACGTCGACTATCCCGTTCCTACTGCTATCCTTCATAACAAACTTGTAGTCGTCGACTAAATTGATTGCCATTCTTAAATGTTGATCCTTGTGCTTCTATACTTTACGTGGGCCCATATAGTTAAGTCAATGGTCATTTTTTGTAGCCTCTCTCTTATCTTAAAACCAATTCTGCGTTAATGAAAACAAGCGGAGATTTTTCCACTACATTGGCACTCTCTGTAATATTGGTGGTTATAATATTATACCTTTTAAATGCACCCATTGATCTAGCTCACTTGCTGCAACAAGCTTCCTCTTCCAAATAATGCACTGGATCAGGTCTCATACCTTGCATATTATTCAATTGGATTTGAAAATAGAATCGACAATGCCCCATGCCATTGGATAAATTTGATTATTTCCATTCTTACAAAAAGCTATAAATATACAACCAAGATAAAGGTCTTTCAAGAATATACCATCTATAACAATCATCGGTCTGATAGATGTGTGAAAACTTCGAATACAAGGATCCCATACCATAAAAAAGTTTAAGAAGTGTCCACTGTCATCAATTTTCAAATAACTGACAGTACTTGGATTCTCATTTTCAACTACATAGCATTTAGACAGAAGTTTTCTGAATGAGTCCTCAGTAGAACCAATCATCAACCTCTTTGCAAGCTCCTTAGCTCGATAACTAGTCATATATGTTAAATTCACACCATATTTTTTCCATACATCGGCCACAATATCTTTTGGTCTATAAAGTCTATTGACATCTGCAAATTTATTATTGGTCATTTAAGCAATTATTCGACTCCTTAATTCTTTACATGATGAAATATTTTCAAGCATTTGTAGACACGGTAGAACTGGCCATATACATATTTCATCACCCAATTTTTCCTTAAACCAATATTTCATAGATCTGAATATTTTAAAGCTCCAATTACCGTTTAATACATATATACTGAGAGCATCGTATATTGCTTATTGTTAGGAAATAACTTTCTAACCACTATATCCCTAATTTCTGAGCACGATGCCTCATCTGATATTTGAAGTCAAAAGGTGGTATCAAAGGGATAAACTAAAATTGGTTTTGTGATTGAACAATATTGTCATGTTTAATTACTGGTGTTAGCCATAAATCATAAAGTTCTTCTCTCTAATAATCTGGCATCACCTTCGTCTCCTTCTTATATATCATTTAAACTATCTTGATGATCATCTGAAAAGTGATCTTCGTCATCATCAACATTACTTCCACTTTCATCGACATTACTTCTATCATTAGCATAAATAAACTAATCTATTGTCATAATAAGCATGAGGTGGTCATCATTGTATCTTAGTTTAAAAAAAATTATTGTCGCATAATGTGGTGGTTGGGATGTCGACATATGGTAATGTTAGGGTCGTACTACTAACATGGTTACTACCACTTGTAGTCCTGAAGTAGTTATGCAGAGGTTGGATCTCAAAAGAAACTTGCAAAATCTTATTAGAATTAAGTGGTCTAAGATTCGCATTAACACATAATGGTATAAAATCTCTTCTATTAACTCTAAATAAAAATTACACTTCTTAATCACTTTGATTGTCAATGGTATAATACACAGTCCCATCATAGGCACCAAACTTTTTATAGTGACATTATACTGCTCAGAATTCACTTTAATTCTACAACCCACTAAGTTATGAAGTTATTTATAAGTCTCATCATTAGAAATCGTCATAGCAACACTTTGGTACCCAACATATTTCTCTTTGCTATCACTGGAACTCTTTCATCTTTCTAAAAAATATACCAAATCAGTCTCTATAGTACCTATATTAAAAAAAAGAAAAATTAAAAATTATTAATAAATAGCAAAAATGTTATCCTTTGGCGCAATAGGATTATGCTTATCACACGAAAAGATAGAAAACCTATTGTGCCATGGCATGATTAGACTTATCGTGCCATGTAATGGGTGAGATAAAAACTTATCGCCCCTTGTAATGGGCACGGTAAGTCCTATCACGCCATGGCGCGATATGTTTCTATCACGCCTATTACAAGGCACGATAAGTTTCATATTAATAAGTGCGATGCTTTTTTGGGTTTTTAAAACATCTCGTTCACATGAATAACACAATGTATCTTATTTACACACATTTTTTCACATGAATAACACAATGTATCTTATTTACACACATTTTTGTTTATAACAAGTAAAAGGATATTTGATCTAAATATTCAGAATCTATTTTCAATTTAATAACTACAAACATGTCTCATGATTAAATTACAACAACATAAATTATAAATACATTTCAATCTTACTTTTTGTTTGTTTAGACAAATGATTCTCGGTGAATGCTGATTGATTTTTGTTCAATTAAAGATTTGTATTTTTTTGGGACAAATAAGAATGTAAAAGCTAGATTGTGTTTTTTGACTAGTGAACTACTATAAATGAAGAGGGTATTTTCGTCCAAAAAATATTTTGTTTGACTAAATAAGTTAAAAATTTATGGCTAAAATAGTTAAAGAACCCCAAATTTTGGTTATTTACGAAAATTTCCCTATAACTTGTTATAAGTATCAGTTATTAATACTTTTCTGATGTCTTTTAACCGGAGAAAGGATTCAGTTCCTTCACTTGAAAAAGACTCGGTGGAACTATTACTCTTCCATTGATTCATTTTGATAAGCAATACAAAGAATGGTTTATACAGAGGTTATGCATTTCCCCAATAAGTGCCTATTTACATAAAGCTTAGAAATAAAGAGTGAGATTCAATATTAGTCTTTGGATTGGTTCAGTCATACTGTCCTTGATGAGCTGCCTCTCTTTGTCCTGGTTATTAGAGCCGATGTCCTGAATTTTCTTGTATTCACTAGCTGCTGTGTACGTGCTGCGTGAAGATGTCTCAGTTTTTGTTTTGTAGCTGCCGCAGACTTTGTTGAGCCACTGCTGAGAGCCTTGTTGTGGGCCTTGAGTATTTCCAACACCTTCTGATTATATGGAATAGAATTTTCTATTATTTGTTCTCCAGAGCCAATATTCGGGCCAAAGCAGTTTTTTATGTTCTTATTTTTGGCATAAAAGTTGAAAAAAAAATAGTTTCTTAAGAAAAAAAAAAGAGAAAAAAAAAGCGCTTTGAGGCTCTCTGCTTTGCACTAACATTTTGTAATTATGTAAATAATTTCTCACTTTACCTATTTCAAGTCTAAGGCAAATTTAGCATACGGTATATTGAAAAAATTATTCATGAATTAGGTTAGTCCAAATTTATTTTCTCTTATACAAAGAAAAGTGTCCTAATTTGTTTTTACTGTGCAAAAAGATAATATAAGGCTTTATATAAGAATGTGTATAAATGAGAGGCACGAAAGTAAAGCTCCGAGTCTTGTAATCATTCACAGCGGCAAAGTGGATATAAACTGCTATAAATTTGTGTGCGCTTCTGTTTTGATTTTGTTTTTACTTTATTTTATTACTTTCGGTATCAACGAATTAGTATTTAACCCACAACATATATAGCGTGTGTCTAACTTGAAACCATCAGGCTGCATAAAAAAAAAAAAGATGGCAAACGTTATATTGAGAAAATCCATTGTTGTGCCTCTCCTGACCTCGCAATGACAAAAAGCTTGAACGGACTTAATTCCAAGCCTTATATGTCTAGTATGTGTTCTTTGCTTCTGGGTTGATCATATAACTGATATAATTGAATGGCTCCTTAGTTTAGATTCTCTCTATATGGTCTTTTGTTAAGGAAAAAAAAAGGTAAATATTGTAGTCGCGCTCGGATCTGTTACCCTATCATCAAATAGTGTTTGTTAGCGTCAAATTACAACTAGGTTTATTTTGCATGTACATGGATTTCAAACAAACTATTCGATCAAATGCAATACTTTATGGCTACACAAAGTGTTAAGACCTAAAACAGATGTATTCAACTCAAAAGATTATATTATGGATCTACTACTGAATGTGAAAAATTCAGTAAATCTTCTCTCGATAAAACCTTTGTTGTTGGAAAGCCAACACCAGCCATTCCATGCAAACCACTTGATCACACCACATTCAAACACACTTAGTATATTGAGAGGTGACTAGAGCAAAATCTATGTGTCTATAGCTTCTTGATAATAAATTGGTGAGCTATAGTTATCCCTTCCATCAGTACTTCATATTTAGCTTTATTGTTGAACATTGCTAATAGAAGTCTAAATGCATATTAAAGGATAAGATCTTTCAGACTTTTGCTCCCGATTTTAAGTCATGCTCCCTTCTATTTGGAGGACCTATCTATGTGCATCTTTCATGATTCTACAACTTCTGCAAGTTTTAAAATACAAAGAAGAATTATTTGAGATAATAAAATGTTGAGATGCAAGGATTATTGAATTTAATTGGAAACGGATTAGAAAAGAAACAAAGAGGTAGAAGGAGAATGAGTACTATCCCGTGTGGCATGATTAACTATAACTATAGAAAGTTGGTTAGTTTTCCTTGAAAGAGGTACTTGAGACTATTTTCCTTTGTTAGGATAGTCCTTGTCATAATGACCTAATCCAATCTTGTAACAAATTCTACATTTGCACATTGTACAATTGAGAACTAGATGACCATGTAGATGAAAATATCAACACATCTTGAGAGGAACAATATCAATCTACTTCTTTTCATTGAACTGTAGAATAGAAAGCATTATATATGTACATTGTGGCTAGAAATTGGCAAATAGAATTTCTTTTGGAAGATTATCAATAGCATGACCTATAGTAGGCAATGGCTTTCGGTAATGCAAAGAGACATGGATAGGCTTAAACTTATTCTTTAATGCCATAAGATGAATCAAATGTTACTAATCTTTGTAGCTAGTAAAGGCTTGAGAAAACCAGCTTTTAGAAGGCCAACAGATGAGCATAATAAAATACATATTTTTTAAGAGATTCAGTTACCATTTAATGTCACTAATTTTAGCATTTTTGTATTTTTAAACTTGAAATAAAGTGTTGTCCTTAAATTGTGACTAATGAATGTTATTTGTACAGGTTTAGTAAAATAGACGTAACTCTCAATGTAGAAATTAAAATGAAGAAAGTTTTGAACAATGTAACATTATCCAATCTCACACAAACTTGAAGAACAATTGAAAAACTAAATTCAACATTTTATGGGCCAAAGTTAGGATATAACAAAACTGGATTATAACTTTTGCTCAGCTTAACCCACCTCACGTACTTGGACCTTATTTCACAAAATACATACCCAATCAATATTATTCTTGAAGCTGAGAAAACTAACTCAATTATCAATAACTCTTGTGTTGATAACAAGTTTAAAGGATTTGTTATTATAGATCATATTGTATTACAAATTGGTAAAAGGGTTGTTGGCTAAAATCTGACGTATCTTTCGTATTTTATCCATATCTTATTACTCATCCAAATTGAATGAACATTGTGGCTATAGAAAGAAGAGACAAAATACTACAACTTTCATGAGCTAGAGCTTGTTGAGAAAGTAGCTTTAAAGATGAGCACCATTTCTTTCCCTATGGTAAGTAGGGAAGTTTAAAGCAATAACCACGGCCGTAAAAGATAGGATCTCTTTCTGCATCTACTAATGCTAATTCGGATGTTTTTGAAACAGTGCTTGGTTTGGCGTCTGTGGCTCCTTTGATTGATTGGTAAATCGGGTGCTTGGCTACATCGATCATTTATATTGTTAAAAAGGTACAACAATTAGGTGGATTAGTGGATGGCCTAAATTATTTAAGATTGAAGTCACACTAAATATGTTTTCATTTATTGTCTATATAAGGATACCTTTTGAAGGCTAATGGACATTTTTCAATGATTTACAATTCTCTCATATACTTTCTCTTTGCCATGCATTGTCAGCTAGAATAGAATTCTTGGCGAGGCTAGAGATGAACATTTATGTGTAATAAATTTACTTCTAGACTTTGATTCATTGTCTAGAGCGACAAAGGTTGTAAGTTTATTTGTGTTTAAACTCTTATCTATTATTTTTCTATAATTTAGAGGTTATAATTCTCATATTTCATATATTTTCAGTCATGCTTTCTTTATGTGATTCTTGTTAAATTATAGTTGTTACTAGTTACATTGTTTTATAAGTTAATATTTTACTGCAATAATATCAATGATATATTGTCAATCTTAGATAACATATAAAGATAATAATTTTTTGATATTCAAGTTTATCTTTTATAGCAATATTGTCAAAATAATATATTATCGATTTTAGATAACTTGTATAGATGAACATTTATGATAATGTTTACAAAGAGTTTAGTCATATCAAATACATTTATTATTAAATGTACCATATCTTACATATCTTCTAATTGATTGTTTGGGATGTGAAAATTTCAATTGAGTTATAAACATTGAATCACAATATATAATAAATTTACGAAGCATAATTGTAATTCTCAAAGCCTTACTTGCATCATTATAAGACTTCCGCTTTCATTCATATACAATTCTATCTCATTCACATAAACCAATTAGTTAATTTTCTCATTTATTACTATTTTACCATTTTTACTTCACTAACCTATTTTTCTAAAATCTTCCTCGTGGGATAGACACTTCAAACCATACTGCGATATTCACATTACATTTTGAGTATAAACAAAATTTGACGCCGTTGCCATTGAGGTACACTATACGAAAGTAGGTTGCGTTTATTAATACTAAAGCGGTAACTTTGTACATTCACTTTTCTTTGTAAAATTTTAGTTTATTAAATTTATTTCTTTTGTTGTAATTCATTTTATTATTCATGGTTGATTCTACCACTTAACTTATTTTGTTATTTTCTTATATTTGTATTTAATTTTGCATGGTTGGTTTAACAACCTAACTTAGTTTATTTTCTTTTATTTATTTGTTGTACTTTACAGTTTATCTCTTTTTATTAATTTGTAGTATTTTGTTTCCTTCCTTTATTTATTATGGTTGATTCTACCATATAATTCAATTTATTCTTTTTATTTACTTATTGTATTTTACAGTTCATTATCTTTTGTTCATTTATTGTATTTTAATTTTTTTTAGCTGGGTCTACGACCTAACTCTTTTAATTTCTTGTTGTATTTTATTTCACTTCTTATATTTTATTATGCAACCTTATTTGTTTTATTTTATTTATTTATCTATTATGGTTTATTCTATCACCTAGCTCTTTTAATTTCTTGTTGTATTTTTATTTTATGTTTTGTATTTTATCTCATTTTTATTGTTGGTTTTACCACCTAACTCAATTCTTTTTTTATTTTGTTCACTTTTTAAATTTTTCTTGAGAATTTCCTTCATTAAAAAAAATAGTTAAAAAAAAGTAAAAAAATTATTAGGATGTATATATCGACTTAGAGACAAACAAGGAAGATTTGTGAGAGAAGGGAAACTAGAACCACCACCCTAATTTGTAAATAAAGAGAATTCACCATCTAATTCATCTTGTAATTCTAACACATTGAATTAACACGATGATAACCCCTTTAAGACTCTAAATGATTACTTGTATCCTACTTACATAGTTACACCATCATGCATTATATTTCCACCTAAACATTACATTTGGATTTTAAACCTGGAATGATATAACTTATGCCCATTTTTCATGGTTTAAATAGTAAAAATCCTTATGTATATATTAGAAAATTTGAAGAGGTAGTTGCCACCTTCCATGGCCAACTCAAAGCCATAGATACTGTTAGGCTTAAATATTTTCTTTTTTCTTTGAAAGACAAATCAAAGAGTTGGCTGTACTTTTTGAGACCGAGGTTTATAGGAACTTAGGCAGAAATGATCCAAGCATTTTTTAATAAATATTTTCCACAATACAAACTAATGGTCTTAAAGACAAATTTCTTCTTTCTCCCAAGAAGATTGTGAATCCTCGTATCAAGCTTAGGAAAGGTTTAAAGACTTGTTAAATTTGTGCCTTCGCCATGGGAATGAAAATTGACACTTAATTAGCTATTTTTTTTAGGGACTCACAATCAAACCATTAATGACAAGAAGGGTGTTGAAAATATCGTTGTTGATAATTTATTTTGCCTTGAGTTCAATGACTCCACTGATGTTTCACTCATTCGAGATGATTTTCTTAATGAACATTTTTTCTCTATAAGCCAAGTACCATATCATAAATTATTTTGTTTGTGAAGAAGTCCTATCTAACTGGAGTGCACAAGATAACCATAAGTTCTTGGTTGAGGTAAGTAATTTTTATTGGGATAATCCTTACCTTTTCAAATACTGACATAACCAAATTATGAGACATTACATTCTTGAAAGTAGAGTTTCTATTGTCTAAAATTTTCACTATAGTGCTGCTTGTGGCAGTCATTTTTATATGAAAAAGACAGCCGTAAACATTTTATAGTGTGGTCTTCACTAGCACATTTTGTTCAAAGACACTAATAATTTTTGTCGTTCTTGTGAAAGATGTCAAAATTTAGGTATTATGTCTCGAAGACTTATGATGCCTCTTAACCATATTCTTGTGATTTAGATGTTTGATTGTTGGGGTATTAATTTTATGGGTCATTTTCCCTCATCTTTTGGCTATCTTTACATCCTTATAGCTGTTGACTATTTATCAAAATAGGTGGAGACTATAGCTTATCATACTAATGGTAACATAACTGTGGTAAAATTCTTAAAAGAAAATGTGTTATATAGGTATAGTACACCACATGTCATCATTAGTGACTAAGGAACATATTTATATAACCATTCTTTTAAAGATTTTATGCACAAGTATGGTGTTCTTTATAAAGTTTCCATTGCATATCATCCTCAGATAAATGGACAAGCTGAGCTAGCAAATAGAGAGTTTAAATAGATTTTAGAAAATAAGGTTAACTTGAATACCAAATATTGGTCTCTACACATTTCTAATGCATTATGGGCATATCGCACTGCATATAAACCATCTTACGAATGTCTCTATACTGACTTATCTATAGAAAGCTTTCCATTTACCTGTTGAGCTAGAGCATAAAGCTTACTGGGTTATCCAAGCCCTTAACTTTGATTTGAGTGCTGCAGATCTTTGGAGAAAGTTACAATTTTTTGAAATAGAAGAGCTATAAAATGATCTATATAACAACTCCAAGATTTACAAAGCTAAAATGAAAGTGACTTATGACAAATAGATCTTTAGGAAACACTTCAAGCCAAATCAGTGTGTTTATCTTTATGATTCTCAATTGCATTTACACCCTGATAAGGGCAAATTTGTCATATATTTTCTCATGTTTTTATTATTGATATTTTATGGTTTTATGAGAATAGATGGCTATTTATGTGCATTATTGTTATTTATAGGGACTTGAACGAAATTTAAAGAAAGAACGCAAAAGGAGCGAAAACAGGGACTAAAATGTAAAGTTTTCAAATTATGAGTCCAGAGCCCCCGCGCCACAAGTATTTTCGCCCCAGCGTTGGAATAGTGATCGAAATTAGAAAAACGACCTGTTTAAGTCGCGTCTGGCGCTCCAGCGCCGAAGAGTCACCGCGCCAGCGACGTTTCAGCGCCCCAGCGCCAATATCCCACCGCTCCAGCGATAATAGCTTTTTCACGCGTCGCCCCAGCGACAACTTCATAGCGCGCCAGCGGTAGTGCGAGTCCTAGTCCGACGAGAATTGAGATTTTCAAGCTCATATCAATCCCTATATAAAGCCACTCGTTCCCAGCCTTCAAGAATCAATCCAAGACGACCCAAGAGCACCAAGAATACAGAGTACGAGTCTTGGAGAGCAATAGGAGCTTAATTGAAGCAACTTTAGAGAGAGATACAAGACGTTCTTCGGCATCAAGAGTTCCTAGGCAGCGCAATTAAGAGCAATTCGACGTCTATATCGGTTTGCTAATAATTGTATCATGATTTATAATTATTTCTACTGCTGTTCTCTTGTAGCCATGAGCTAACTTGTTTTCTAGGGTTAATATTTGAACTCAATATGTGTGCTTAAATTGCCATATCTTTTTAGTATTTAATAAACTTAGTCATTTATTATTTAAGTTATTTGTGTTTAATGCTTCAATATATCTGGCCAATATATGGTGAATGAGTTGGTAATATTATTGATAAACTCGGAAGAGGAATCATAATATTTAGACCTAGGTAATTTGATGCATGATTGTAGAGTAACATTCAATGTTGCATATGCAAGTTTCAATTTAGGATAGGAATATACCTAATTGGCATGTATGATCAATAAGACCTAATCTTAATGAATCTTAATTTATTACAAGTACCATAGGAATATAGGTATTTGGTAAATTAAGGTATACTTGCATGACCTTGGAAGAGGCTTGTGAATACATTAGTGTCTTGATCAATAATAAAGACTAAGTGAGTTAAATATTAGAGGATTAATTATTAGAAACATATTGAGGGATAATATTAATCCTAGGTTCTCTCTACGTTGCTATATCTTTAAATCTCATTGCATTGTGTTTTTGTTTTATATTTCTAACATTCATTCTTAGATTTTTATTTTTCTGAATAATTATTAGGAAGATATAATTTTAGTAATTGGTTAAAAAGAAAACATTATCCCTGTGGGTTCGACATCCGACTTATTTAGTCTCTTTATTACTTGCATACGATAGTGTATACTTGTACTTAATTTATGATATAGAAATATCGCATCAAGTTTTTGGCGCCGTTGCCGGGGATAATTAACTACTTTTTCGCCAATATTAATAACAATCTTTCTAGTTTTTACTTCAGAATTTTTTTATTTTATTTTATTTTATTTTCATTAATTTAGTTTTACTTTCTTTCTTACGAGGTACATGCGAAGATCAAAAAGTGAAGACTTGATTGCTTTTGATCCAGAGATTGAAAGAACTTTAAGAAGAATTAGAAGATAGCAAAATCAAGTCAACACCATGGAAGATCAAGTACCAATTGCACCCAATAATGAAAGAAGACCACTAAGGGAGTATGCTGTTCCCTTAGTCAATGGAATCCATTCAAGCATCCAAAGACCAACTGTTCAAGCTAACAACTTTGAGATCAAGCCAAGCACGATTCAAATGCTCAAGGATTTGGTACAATTTAGTGGACTACCTAATGACGATCCAAACATGCACATCATCAACTTCTTGGAGATATGTGATACATTCAAGTACAATGGGGTGTCTGATGATGCAATCCGTCTAAGATTATTTCCCTTTTCCTTGAGAGACAAGGCAAAGAGCTGGTTGTTATCACTTCCATCTCGATCTATAGCTACATGGGATGATCTTGCACAAAAGTTCCTCGCCAAATTCTTTCCACCTGCTAAAACTGCCAAGATGAGGAACGACATCACATCATTCCTACAACTAGATGGAGAATCTCTTTATGAGGCATGGGAGAGATACAAAGATATGCAAAGAAAATGTCCTCATCATGGAGTTCCGAAGTGGTTACTTGTACAAACATTCTACAATGGATTAGCCGGTCAATTCAGAACGATAGTAGATGCTGCAGCTGGAGGAGCACTCATGAACAAATCAACTGATGAAGCATATGATCTACTAGATGAGATGGCGTCCAATGCCTATCAATGGCCCACCGAAAGGTCTACCACAAGAAAGATCGCTGGATTACATGAAGTAGACACTTTGACCACATTATCTGCCCAAGTCAACCTTTTGACCAAACAATTAAGCAACTTGGGAGTTAATGCTATCAAGAGTCAACCCTTCACTTGCGATTTCTGTGGAAGCAATCATGCCAATGGACAATGCATGGAGACTGCTCAATATGTAGGGGACTTCAACCGCAACAATCCTAATTCAAATTTTTACAATCCTGGATGGAGAAATCACCCCAACTTCTCATGGAGCAACAATAATCAAGGACAGTATTCCAAAGCTCCTCCTGGCTTCCAAACACAAATTCAGCAAGAGAAGAAACCAGACATTGAAGACATGCTCCTGCAATACATGAAGAAAACAGATGCACTCTTTCAAAGTCAAGCAGCTTCACTTAGAGCCTTGGAAAATCAAGTAGGGCAGCTCGCAACAGCAATAAACAATCGCCCTCAAGGAACTCTACCAAGCAACACCGAAGTCAATCCAAAAGGAAGCGTAGAACAATGCCAAGCCATCTCTCTAAGAAGTGGTAAAGTCTTACATGACAACACTCCTCAACCACAGCTTTCAGAGATGATTGAGAAGGAAAAAGAACCAGTGGTCCAGCAAGATGACGTGCAACCATATAGACCACCTATACCATTTCCTCAAAGATTACAGCAGTTCATAAACCAAGAGAAAAGTGCTGAAACGCAGAAAAGCATAGAAAATGGTATTCAAGTGCAAGAACAGAAAAGAGAAAATGCAGCAGAAGATACCAATAGCAACCCACAGAAGCAATCTACGCAGTCATTCACTCCACCACCTCCATTTCCTCAGAGACTGCAAAAGAAGAAACTAGATAAGCAATTTTCTAAATTTCTTGATATTTTTAAGAAATTACATATTAATCTTCCTTTTGCAGATGCACTGGAGCAAATGCCGAGCTATGTGAAATTTATGAAGGAAATCCTATCAAAGAAGAGAAAAATAGATGACTTCGAGACTGTGGCCCTAACAGAAGAGTGTAGCGCCATCCTTCTAAAGAAGCTACCTCCAAAGCTCAAAGATCCTGGGAGCTTTACCATACCATGCTCAATTGGAAATTATGATTTTGGGAAGGCACTTTGTGATCTGGGAGCTAGCATCAATCTTATGCCATTGTCTGTGTATAAAAAGTTGGGACTGAAAGAAGCCAAACCAACAAATATCACACTTCAGTTAGCAGATCGTTCTCTCACCTATCCTAAGGGATTAATTGAAGATGTGTTGGTTAAGGTCGATAAATTCATCTTCCCTGCCGATTTCATTGTTTTGGATATGGAAGAAGACAAGGAGATCCCAATCATCCTTGGAAGACCCTTCCTAGCCACTGGAAGAACAATTATTGATGTGCAAAAAGGGGAGTTGACCATGAGAGTACAAGAGGACACAGTCACTTTTAAGGTCTTCAAGGAGATCAAATTACCAGCTGAAAATGAAGACTGTTTCTGCATTAATGTGGTGCATCCAAGCGTTAAGCAAATTAAAGATATGGAGACATTGGATCCTCACATCCGAAAAAGAGTATTAAAGCATAGGAAGGCAAGAGAGAAGAAGAAAAAGCAGCATCACGACGAAGCGAGCAAAGGGAAAGAAAAGGAAGAACCATCTCCTCGGTCTAAAGATTAAAGTCTTTCCGGAGAAACATAAGGAGAATGCAGCAAAAGATACTACCCGAGGTTTAATTACAAGAATATGGAAGCCGAAAAAGAAGAAAGCCAGCAAGATCACTCACACAAATGCTTCCACCTGCATCTTTGATCCACCATAAGAGAATATGAAGCCTCGTCAAGCCGATGACGTTAAATCAAGCGCTACTTGGGAGGCAACCCAAGGAAAGTATTATTATTATTATTATCAATTTTTTTATTTTTTTTTAGCATCTAAAAAAAAAAAAAAAGGGGTTCAGCGCTCCAGCGGAATAACATGGCGCGGCAGCGACAGAAAAATCGAGACACCACCGCCCCCGCGGTACACACAGAATCGCGCCAGCGCAAATTCCAGTATCTGTCCCAAAAATTGCCTTCAGCGCTGCAGCGACAGAAGATTATCGCGGCAGCGCCAGAACATCGCCCCAGCGACGGAGAGTCAGCGCGGCAGCGAAAATTGACCAGGGAAGTCTCTTACTTTCACTTTTTTATTTTTTGACATTGGGGACAATGTGTAAATTAAGTTTGGGGGTGGGAAACACTTTCTTGTGTTCATTTTTCTGCATGATTTGAGTGGTCATTCTTGTGGATTAAAACTTAATTTTTTTTTTTAGTTACTTAGTTTTTTTTAGTTAATTCATTTTTATTAGGTTTTGATTAAGATGATCATTAGTCTATGATAAGAAAAAGAATACATGGTTGAATTTATTTTTACACATCCATAGGGAATGATAGATACTTGAGACAATTTTAATTATTTAAGTTTAGGAACAAATTTGACCTTATTCATAATCACCAATTTTTTTGAGCACTTATTAAAGCATGAATAGTTATAACTATTACTTAGAGATACTTATGCTTTAGGGAGTACACCACAATCTCGAAGACCGACACTCTAGAACTTGTCTTTAGTTACTACTTGAGGCGAAATTCTAGAAAACACATGAATAGGGAAATGACATTAGGCCATCTTTGGACCGATTGAGCCTTTCTAGCCTACCTTTTATTGTATATTTATCCCTAGTACCCTATTTTGAGCCTAATTACCCATTCTTTGGTTTAACCACATTACAAGCCCAAGACTTAAAGTTTACTTATCTAAAACATTGCCCGTAACACCATAAACCTTACGTTTGCTTAGAAATACTCTTGAAAGGAAAAGGTTGTGGTGATATGAGAAAAATAAAGTTTGGGTGATATTTATCAATCTAAGTTTGGGGGTATTCAAAAAAAAAAAAAGAAAGAAAGAAAAAGAGAAAATAAAATACCCCCAACTTAAAAAAAAAAAAAGAAGAAATTCTTTGAAAAATAAAAGGTTGAAAAGAAGGATGGGAACACAATAAGTTTAGGGAAAGAGATAATACAAGGAAAAGAAGATCAAGAGGTTTCTAGGTAAAATCTAAGTGTTTCTGGTGTGAATTGAACTTCATATATTTATCCTTTTATCCCACCTTGACCTTAGCCTTACATTACAAGCTAAGTAAAGTCCTAAATAGATCCCTAGACATGTGATTTTCTACATTAGTGGAGAGTGGTAATAAAGACAAGCTTATGGAAGTGTCATTATACAAATAAAATGCCGAGACATCATCTTTTCTATACAAACTAAAGTATAAAGTAAATCAAAGTATGGTTTTCGCTATTTGCTTGCTGCTTGCACACACACACATGGTGATTATTTATGAGGAAGAATGAGGGACTAAATAAAGATAGTTGAGAATTGTTAATAGCTATTTATCGATCTTAAGGATTTGTACCATTTCGTCAGCCTTTTGAGACAATGATTTTGATCATCTTACTAGTATTAGTATATTTTGTTTTGTTAAATGAGTCAAGTATAACCCTTTATTTTTCTCTTAGTTTTATTTTATTGCTTGAGGACAAGCAAGTATTTAAGTTTGGGGGAATTTGATAAGGGCAAATTTGTCATATATTTTCTCATGTTTTTATTATTGATATTTTATGGTTTTATGAGAATAGATGGCTATTTATGTGCATTATTGTTATTTATAGGGACTTCAATGAAATTTAAAGAATGTAAAGTTTTCAAATTATGAGTCCAGAGCCCCCGCGCCACAAGTATTTTCGCCCCAGCGTTGGAATAGTGATCGAAATTAGAAAAACGACTTGTTTAAGTCGCGTCTGGCGCTCCAGCGCCGAAGAGTCACCGCGCCAGCGACGTTTCAGCGCCCCAGCGCCAATATCCCACCGCTCCAGCGATAATAGCTTTTTCACGCGTCGCCCCAGCGACAACTTCATAGCGCGCCAGCGGTAGTGCGAGTCCTAGTCCGACGAGAATTGAGATTTTCAAGCTCATATCAATCCCTATATAAAGCCACTCGTTCCCAGCCTTCAAGAATCAATCCAAGACGACCCAAGAGCACCAAGAATACAGAGTACGAGTCTTGGAGAGCAATAGGAGCTTAATTGAAGCAACTTTAGAGAGAGATACAAGACGTTCTTCGGCATCAAGAGTTCCTAGGCAGCGCAATTAAGAGCAATTCGACGTCTATATCGGTTTGCTAATAATTGTATCATGATTTATAATTATTTCTACTGCTGTTCTCTTGTAGCCATGAGCTAACTTGTTTTCTAGGGTTAATATTTGAACTCAATATGTGTGCTTAAATTGCCATATCTTTTTAGTATTTAATAAACTTAGTCATTTATTATTTAAGTTATTTGTGTTTAATGCTTCAATATATCTGGCCAATATATGGTGAATGAGTTGGTAATATTATTGATAAACTCGGAAGAGGAATCATAATATTTAGACCTAGGTAATTTGATGCATGATTGTAGAGTAACATTCAATGTTGCATATGCAAGTTTCAATTTAGGATAGGAATATACCTAATTGGCATGTATGATCAATAAGACCTAATCTTAATAAATCTTAATTTATTACAAGTACCATAGGAATATAGGTATTTGGTAAATTAAGGTATACTTGCATGACCTTGGAAGAGGCTTGTGAATACATTAGTGTCTTGATCAATAATAAAGACTAAGTGAGTTAAATATTAGAGGATTAATTATTAGAAACATATTGAGGGATAATATTAATCCTAGGTTCTCTCTACGTTGCTATATCTTTAAATCTCATTGCATTGTGTTTTTGTTTTATATTTCTAACATTCATTCTTAGATTTTTATTTTTCTGAATAATTATTAGGAAGATATAATTTTAGTAATTGGTTAAAAAGAAAACATTATCCCTGTGGGTTCGACATCCGACTTATTTAGTCTCTTTATTACTTGCATACGATAGTGTATACTTGCACTTAATTTATGATATAGAAATATCGCATCACACCCTTGAAAGTTGAGATTTCGATGGACTGGTCCATTTATCGTAAGGCACATTTTTCCTAATGATGCTGTCAAAATCAAGGACCTTACTGATGGAAATTTTTTTAAAGTGAATGGACAATGGTTGAAAAGCTATGTAAAGAAGGTAGATTGCTCTATGTACTTAGATGAGATCCCTTATGTGGATTATGTCTATTATGCTTGATTAGGTTTAATCGATTTATACTATATTTTATATTTTGACTTTTTATTTTTGCTTTTATTTTTTTTGTATTTTATTTTCTTCGTTTTTTTTCATTTGGTGTGATTTTATTTTCCGGTCAAATTGCAGATATAGTACTCTATGACTATTAAAGTCAATTTCTTAGTTCCCTAAAAACTATCCCTAAAATTGTGCATTCGTCCCTTCTTTTTTTTCATTTCGTTCAAAATGGATTGCTTTTGTGCCAATTTTCAAAAATGCTTTCCTTCATTATCTCAAAATGCTATACTTAAGATTTACAAAGTACGGTGTGAAAGACTAAGGTTATTAATATTGTAAAATATCCCTACAGATATTCATTGGTTGATCAAAGCCAAGGTTTGATTATTTGATGAGTTTGCAAATGATTTTATTTCTTTTGTGTCTGGTCTTTGAAGAAGCTCTTATGCCAAAAGGCAAAGAGCAAAAAGGTTATAAGTCTGTCATAAATGTACTTGATGGAATTGTAATCGAAGTTGTCATTCTTTAGAATTTGCATCTAGAAATTGAGAAGATAAAATTCAATTTATTAAGGATGGACTGAGTATAAAGTCATTAGATGATATCCTATTAACTCTTGATACGCATCTTTGTGGACTTGTGCAAAGTGAACTTCTCAATTGATGGAATCAATTCAAAAGTGTACCTTAACGATATAGTCTCGGAAATTTGAATCTAAAAGACCATGTTTGCTAATTTATAAGAAAATTGGATGGGAAGCTTATCCCTGATCCATAGATTGCGTTTAAGCCATTACTAGATATAAAACCAAAGGAAGATATAAACAGTAGGGCTACTCATATCGATGTCTTAAATTCTAATCTTTTGATTAAATAATGTATATGGGTTATTATCTTTGAATTTTTGTGTTCTATTTTCAAATCTCTTCTGAAAAACTATCGGGTTACCAAAATCAATGTTATCATTTAGTACTCTATAATACAACACTCATTTTTTTTATTTTCATATATTGAGATAAAGATGAGTATATATATTGCGGAAACCTGAATTCGACGATTTTGAAATATATATGTATTTTATAGATCTAATCTTGAGAAAAATAAAGTATTTGTAAAGGCAGCAAACAATTTAAGAAAAATATTAGCTGTAAGAAAAACCCATTTAATATATGGAGGGGGTAGCCATAGGTTAATGGGGGTATATGTCAACAGTTGCACATTTAGGGTAAAGTCAAGTTTTAGGTATTGTTCCTGCAACTTTAGTTATGAGAAACCTGATTGAAAAAATAATAAGAAAAGAATTATAAGTCTCATCCATGCATGAACGTATAGCTAGAACGCTTTACTTTGCAGATGCCTTTACTACTTTACCAGGTGGTTTTGGTACTTTGAATTTATTTTTTCAAATTGTCTCTTTGTCCCAGCTAAATATCCACTAGAAACCCATATATTTATTGAATGTAAATAACTATTTTGATTGCTTACTCTATTTTCTTGATCAAGTTATAGAACAAAATTTTATTTCACATTTGGCATGACAGATTCTTGTTTTTGCTACCAATGCGGATGAATTGATTGAAAAATTATCAGCAATTACCTACAAACCTGACATAGAAATAACTCTGATAGATTGGTTAGTGGGCTCTAACAAGCAAAAAATGAATCTAACACTTTGTTTGTAAATTTTCTTATTTATTAGCATAATTATTTTAGTTTATATTTTGCTTAAGTGTCTCTCAGATTTTTTTTTTAATAACTGGCGATTCAGGTAATATCTTTTATACTTTATTTCTTTCTATTTAAACATTGAAAACAATGTTTTAATCTGGTTTGAGAAGAGGATAGTAAACATAAGTTATATTTTTCATTCAAAAAAAATTAAAAAAAGATGATGAGGTCCGACATACCTATGTGATTAAAATGACAAAGTAAAGAGTTAAATTTTGAACTCTTGAGATGCATTTTAAGTAAAATTAGATTAAGAATGATAGAGTGAGGATTTTTTTTTAACTTTTGAAATGCATTTTAAGTAACTTGTTATTATTTTGTTTTCTATTTTATGCATTATTATTTATTACATATGGTCATGGTAATTCTTGTATAAGGAAATTTACTTTTCTACCTAGGTATGATTTCGAAATTGTTTGGTTTGAGTCACTATTTCTATTTAAGTTACTAAAAAATGACTTTCGAAATATTTTTGAGTACAATGTTAAGCGTTGTAGTAAAATGGATGATTCAACGTATATAGCCAAAAGGATTCCCATGTTTAAGTATATATTTTTCTAATCTCACACAGCTTTTGTAAGTAAGTGGAAAGGTTGAGAAAACAGTTTGTCAACTTTTTACTGATCTTTTAAATTGGTTAATTTTTGTTTAGAATGATGTTATTCGAATTAAAGAATAAGTTGGTTGCTGATAAGGGCATATTTATCATATATTTTATCATATTTTTATTTTGATATTTTATTATTTTATTAGAATAAATGGCTATTTATGTTTATTATTATTTTTTATAGGGACTTGAACAAAATTTAAAAAAATGATGCAAAATGAGCAAAAACAAGGACTAAAATATATAGATAACCATATTACTATTTCTTAATATCATAAAAACTTATGATTCATTACTTTATATTATTACTTTATATGATTTATTTTAAAAATCATCCAAAAATCCAAGAACACCCAAGAGCAATCCAAGAACACTAAGAATACAGAGCACAAGTCTTAGAGAGTAATAGAAGTTTAATTGAAGCAACCTTAAAGAGAGATTCAAAGCATTCTTTAGCATCAAGAGTATCTTAGATAGCGCAATTAAGAGCAATTCAACGTCTATATTGGTTTGGTATTGATTGTATCATGATTTATTATTATTTTTATTTTTGTTCTCTTATAGCCATAAGCTAAGTTTATTTTCTATGGTTAATACTTGAACTCAATATGTGTGCTTAATTGTCATATCTTTTTAATATTTAATAAACTTAGTGCTTTGTTATTTAAATTGCTTGTTCTTAATGCTTCAATATATCTAGCTAATATATGATGAATGAGTTGGTAATATTTTGATAAACTCAGAAGACGAATCATTATATTTAGACCTAGAAAATTTGATGCATGATTGTACAATAACATTCAATGTTACATATGCAAGTTTTGAATTAGAATAGGAATATACCTAATTGTCATGTATGATCAATAAAATATAATTTTAATGAATCTTAATTTATTACAAGTACCATAGGAATATAGGTATTTGGTAAATTAAGCTATGCGTGCATGACCTTGGAAGAGGCTTGTGAATACATTAGTGTCTTGATCAATAATAAAGACTAAGCGAGTTAAATATTAGAGGATTAAACATTAGAAAGCATATTGAGAAATAGTATTAATCCTAGGTTTTCTCTATATTGCTATCACTTAATTCTCTTTATATTGTGTCATTGATTTTATATTTTCTACATTCATTCTTAGATTTTTATTTTTATGAATAATTATTAGAGAGACATAATTTTAGTACTTGCTTAAAAAGTAGAAATTATCCCTGTGGGTTTGACATCCGACTATTTAATCATTTTATTATTTGCATACGATAGTGTATACTTGCACTCAATTTAAAATATAGAAATCTCTCATCAGTTGCACAACTGATGGACGATTTAAAGTGAATTCCAAATTATGTGTAATATGTTTTGATGAGAAATTATCTTTTTTATGCTTCCTGTATTCTTTAAAAAAATAATAGTTAAAAAAATGAAAAGGAAAACATAACAGAAAAGAAAAAAAAAAAAGAATCAATTTAGTTTGATAAAGCCTTCATTCAATATTAGAAGACAAATATTTTATAAGGCAGTTTTCTCACCAATATTTGCATTATTTTCACAAGACAATCGAAGTTATAAAGCTAGTACGTTTCAAGAATGATTAATTTCTAAATGATTGATTTTTCTATCTTTGGATCAATGTTAGTTTGCATGTCTGTTCTTAAAACTAACTTTTTCTTGAGTGCTTATTTATTTTTCAACTCTATGAGAGAATTCTTAACCCTTTAAACAGTCATACACTTGTGAGGATATGGAGTTGAAGCTTTTACTTGAAAACATTCTCAAAGCTATATATGTTGTAGTTTTATAATAAGAAGGTAACGGCTTAGTACATACACACATAATTTTAGAAGTTGTGAAAACAAAATCATAATAGTAATACTGATCTTAAACTGACTTTTTGTTTGAAATGCTTAGGTAGTTTTGCATATTTTATTTACGCCTGAATTGCTAGAGACTAGTAATAAGGTGATTGAGGGCCATGATGAGCACAATAAAATGTATATTTGTTAAGAGATTCAATCATCATTTAATGTTACTAATTTTAGCATTTTTTGTATTTTTAAACTTGAAATAAAATGTTGTCCTTAAATTATGATTAATTAATGGCAATTGACCAGGTTTAGTAAAATGAATGTAACTCTTAATGTAGAAATCAAAATCCAACATTTATATGACTCAGTCTTACATAAACTTAAAGAATAGTTCAAAAGCAAAATCCAACATTTATATGTCAAATTTGGGATACAATGGAACTAGATTACAACTTCCGCTCAGCTTAACCCACCTCATGTATTTGGACCGTATTTCACAAAATACATACCCAATCAAAATTATTCTTGAAGTTGAGAAATAGAACTCAATTATCAATAACTTTTATGTTTATAGCAAAGTCCAAAGCATCTGTTATCATAGATCAAATTGTATTACAAATTGGTAAAAGGGTTGTTGGCCAAAATCTAACGTATTTTTAGTATTTTGTCAATATCGCATAGGATATTTATCCAAATTGAATTAACGTTGTGGTTATGGAAAGAAGAGACAGAATAATACAACTTACATGTTGACAAAAAAGGCTACATTGATCATTTATATTATGAAAAAGGTGTAGCAATTAGATGAAGGAGAGGATGGCCTAAATTATTTAAGATTGACGTTACACTAAACATGTTTCCATTAATTGCTTATATAAGGACACCCTTAGGAGGCTAATGGATATTTTTTAATGATTTACAATTCTCTCATATACTTTATCTTTCCTATGCATTGTAAGCTAGAATAGAGTTCTTGGCAAGGCTAGAGATGAACGTTTATGTATAATAAATTTACCTCTAGACTTTGATTCATTGTCTAGAGCGACAAAGGTTGTAAGTTTACTTATGTCTAAACTTTTATCTATTATTTTTCTATAATTCAGAGGTTATAATTCTCATGTTTCATATATTTTTACTCATGCTTTCTTTATGTGATTCTTGTTAAATTATAGTTGTTACTAATTACATTGTTTTACAAGTTAATCTTTTACTGTAATATTTGTAGGGGATCAACTGTGTATGGGTGTATGCATGTGATAATGTGTTTATTATAAAATATGTATCTAATACATATTTTAAGGCAGTGGAATTTTAAAACATACAATAAACACATAATCATATATTAATCAAATTAATATATAAATGATAAAATTGAGAAATTACCAGTACGTGTAACATTTTACATGTATTCCTTCAAAGTCCACCTGGAGTTTTACTCATTGTCAGTTCTAGTTATCAACTTAGTGGGCTTGATAAGTTAGAACAGTAGCTCATGAATCCAACGTGAGATTAACCCTTAACCCCAAATGACCGGTTCTTAACTTTTTCTCTTGTCTCTCACGGTAATTGAGAAGAGAAAATGGAAGCAACAATTGCTTCTCTTGCAATAAAACAAAAAAGGGAAGTAGAAAAGTGAAATAACCCTTATTTCACTTTCTCTCAATTTTCCTCTCTCATTTCTGTTTGCAATTTTCACACAAATATATCTCTTTGGCATTAAAAAAAATAATAATATAATATTAATAAAATTGCCATAATTGGCAAAAACTAAAATAATAATATTTTGAATATATAATGCATGACAACTATCATGCATTATATATATTATATTATTATTATTAAAATATTATAAAATAATATATTTTATTAGAGATATTATGATTATTTAATAATTAAATAATCATAGTCTGAAATGATCATTTTACCCCTCATAAATAAATATCAAGTATACCCCTTAGCGGGTTCTACCAAATCTCACACTTAGTAAACTCAACCAAGGGTCTACAATGTGTCACGTGTCATTTTACAATTAGTGAATAACAATTATTGACTAATTGTTGTATGTAACACTTAAATACAGACACGCATGTATTTCTATAGTATCATTGGATATTACTAGATTAAATAATTTAATCCAGTACTTTGTCCCAATGCATAACGAGTACACTCTATATCGCAGGACTCCCTAGGTTTATGGCCGATTCGTCAAATGAAACTATTTCATAAGTCTGTGAACTATACCCCATGCACACGTCACGAATATTACAAATCAACGCGTTGAACCATACAAGTTAAGGTTACAACGCATACGTATAATCTTTCTATCATATATATCTTGGATGTGCGGGGACATAGATCCACACCATCAAATCCCAATATGCTCATCCATAAACGTATCTCCAAAATTGTATCTCAATAGTACAATATGAGCAAACTCCTTGCCATATTGTTTAACCCTAAGGAAACACTTTTTCGGGTTAACTATTTGTGGCCATAAGGCTTTCTTAAGATACTATCTTGGAGCATCTAGATATATCACTCCGTATGAGAGTTGATGGATTCCATATCTATACCACCAGACTCCATAAGCATCGGACCATACCCAGCGACACCCAGCAGTCAGACCATAAAAGGTCTCTGACATGCATGGAACCAAAGCATGGTGGATCACTCTTAAGCCCACCGTAGTGCTCAGGTCAGAGGACCGCGTATACTACTTAACTCGAGAGGACATTCTAATGATGGCAATATAGGATATCTATTGGGGTCCTCATGAGTCTGTTCAGTACTCAGTCCTAACTGATTACTAGTATGCCTATACAATCTCCAAGATCCTGGTCAATTAGGAACAACCAATTGTACCCTATACATATAGACATACATTGATCTATGTAAATTAATAAGATCTACTAACAGACATACGTTAGTAGAAATAGATCAAGAACTATGTATTTGAGAACATGTTTGCATAATGCCATATCCTAACAACCCATTGCAACTCTTGTAACTATATCATTATAAGCATATTCTGAGGTCTTTATCCTATTATAAATAATGTTCTAACTCTTAGAATATTTGCTAACTTTTAACACTGGTCTAAACTCTTTTAGACATTATCTGAACTTCTTCAGATAGTGTAGAGTTTGTAGCGTAACAAGCATTAAACCATATTATTAAAAGGTAATTAGCGATATAACAAAAGTATTCTATATAGATATCAAATATTTATATAAAACTGGGATGGCACGTAGGCACAACCTTAACAATATTATCAATTGATATATTGTCAACCTTAGATAGCATTTAAAGATAATACTTTTTTGATATTCAAGTTGATCTTTTATAGCAATATTGTCAAAATAATATATTGTTGATCTTAGATAACTTGTATAAATAAACATTTATGATAATGTTTACAAAGATTTTAGTCATATCAAATACATGTATTATCAAATGTGCCATATTTTACATATCATCCAATTGATTGTTTGGGATATAAAACTTTCAATTGAGTTATTATATACATTGAATCAAAGTATAAAAAGATTTATGAAGCATAATGTGATTCTCGAAGCCTTACTTACATCATTATAAGACTTCTTCCTTAATCCATATACAATTCTATCTCATCCACATAATTCTATTAGTTAATTTTATTCTTTGTTACTGTTTTAATATTTTTACTTCACTTACCCTTTTTTCCAAAAGCTTCCTCGTGGAATCTACACCTCAAATCTATATTAAGATAGTTGCATTACATTTTCATCGTAAACACCAACTAATCTCGAATAAACTGTATCAAAGAGTGAAAACTACTAATGAATTGCCTGGGTTTTTAACCAAGCTAATGTAACTTATGCAGTAATTATACTAATAAGAGAGATTGGTGGCATGATTATGAAAAGTAAACAAGTCTTAGAGTGATTAAGTAGTACTTTAAAAGTGAAGATTGATGGATACTATAGAGGTATCGTGAAATCATATAATGAGTTGGTTATTTTACTATCCTTATAATCTAAACATCCAATAAATTTCTCCTTATATTATCTTTCTTTTTGGATAGAGTGACATCACTGCACATATAATGCAAAAGGTTTTTGCATTTAAGAAAACTACACATAGTATATGCTTACAAGATATAATGTTATGAATTCACCCTCAATATTAGGTTATAAATCAATCAAGATACTCAATGATCAAGATCAAAACGAAGAATTAATCAGGCAACACATCTCAAAAGAAATTAACACAAAGAATGCAGGATTACATGGTTTAGGCAAGCCCTACATCCATGGGAAAACACACTCAGAGGACTTTTATTCAATAGATTCTAATAATAGATACAGAGATTACAAATCAGAGAACAAGTTTCTCTTTCAACTCTCTCTAATTCTCAATGTATCACTCAAATTGGCCCTCAATTTTAGTAGTTCACCAGCTGCATACAAGAGTTTTTGGGCTTTACAACAGACTTAACCACCTGTCATGTACTCCCTATGTGAATACTTGAATCCAGTCTTTCAAGAGCCACACACTCTCCCCTTCAACAAACTTAACAACTTTTCAACTAATTTTAAAGCCACTCAAACTAACTTGCACTAGTCTAATAATAACTAGCTGTAATTTATTAAAGATTATTCACACATAGTTATACACATTAAAAATAATATGAATATGTTAAATTACATTAGACTTAACCATGACAGGAAATCATAAGTTGTAAACAATAATTTGTTTTTTAAAAAAAAGGTGCAAACAAGTACTAGAGAATGATTTGATATTGATTATAATATTACTATATGATCTTGAACTTTATGAATAGAATATCACCTATAGCTTTAAGGAATTTTAATATAACCTCCAAATTTTAGTAAATCACAATTTAATCCTTAAATTTTTTTTAAATTCAATTTAACTCTAATAATTCTGAATTATTGCAAAAAAGACTCTTTTAAAAAAGCATCGGCAGAACAAGATACAATGGGATTTAGATGGTGTGTGAGGACTAACTACATATCTAATTAATGAAACGTCTTTCGTTGAATTTGCCAAAAAATTCTAAACAAATTGATGTCAACATTATTATTCATGGTTATCTGAGACAAGGACGATAAATAGCATTCCAACGAGAAACTTGTAGTGATTTGATCCAAGAAAGTGTTGACAATGTATTACATGGATGAACTGAGGCTAAGACAAATTTAGATGAAACCGAGTGAGATTCTAGTGGACTTCCAGCAAGACTTTAATGAGATAGAGATATAGTAAAATTATATATATCCAGTGAAATTTATTTATTTCACTATATTGAATATATGCAAACTAAAAATTTAAATAGGCTTTACATAAAACTAAATATGGCAGGAAAATAAATTGTAATAGCATAAAACTATACATGATAAGCAAGGTGTCTGTAGTTGTTAACATGAGTAGTGAAATCCTTAATACTAACAATCAAAATTCCTTCAGGTGTCTATAATCAAGACCTTATACAAAACACATTCTTGAAAGAGGAGTATGACTTAATATTAAGTATCTTGTGCTTACTACCTTGGAGACATCAGAGCGACCCAGGTATGTAGCACTTTGATAACAGTTCCCTGTCAATAATGGTTATTGGTGATTTTATATTACTGATCATGCTTCCTCTAGTAACAGTAGTACTTATTCCTAAACTTGGTGGCAGTATTTGTCGAGTTTACAGCTTCTTCTAAGATCAAACATTTTGTTTAAAGACTTATATATGGTTGGATCATAATATTTTCTAGCCTCAAGCAACACCATGCATCAGTTGATGAATCATGCATTCGTTGTGCCAAAGGTGTGGAAAATTCTATACATGTGTTATAGTTATGTGATGCATTGAGAAAAATATGCCAAATATATTTTTTTAGGCAAAGAATCCATATCTATCATGATACACCTATATTGGATTTCCTTATTAATTGTAAAGAAAGCTTATTCGCCAATGATTTTGAGGTGTTGTTGATTCTATTCTAGAGATTATGGTTATGCAAAAACAAATATGTTATGGAGAAAATGTGATGGTATTATCAGATAGGCTGAGTTGGGCCAAACCTTACTATAGTGAGCTCAAGACTACACATGCAATTACTAATGGAACTTTTGAAATTTCATGCAAAATATGGATGGCTCCAAAAATCGGATTGATAAAACTAAATACTAATACAAGACTTTCAATAATGTATTTCAAGGTTAGTTTAGGAGTTGTTTTATGTGACCATTCAGGGACTGTCTTGGTTTCTTCATCTACCCAAATGGCTGCTAAATGTTCAGTAGATATTCTTGATGCTTTGGCACTACTACGGAGTTAAAATCTAGCTAGAGTGATGGGTATTTTAGTTATAGAGGTGATTTTAGATGCTGATGATATTATTCGAGCCATCAACAACAAAATTCAGTCAACCTTTGAACTTGGTCTATTTCTTCAAGATATTGCTTCCATCTCTTCAAAATTTTCTTAGTAATCATTTAGCCACTCTCACTAATCCGCTAATAGAGTTTCCTATGAATTAAGGATATTTGGTTTGGAAAAGTTCCTTCTTAATTTAAACGATTTGTAATTAAGGATTATTCATTCCCTATGATTTAATCTAAATTTCACTTATTCTAAAAACAATATCAAAATTCCTCAATCCCTAAAGAAAATTTGTTTAATAGCTTTTACATCAAAACTCATTTTAATTAAATTTGGGGGAAAAATATACTTATAATATTCTCTTCATATTTTACTGTGTGTTAAATTTTACACACTAGTATCAAAACTTGTTATTGGCTGTCTAAGTTTGTTTTTGTTGAACATAACACCACATAAATATGATGTAGAGAAATTTACAGGGCATAATGATTTCAACTTATAAAAGCTTAAGATGTGTGGCTTTGTTTGAGAGGTAGGGACTAGAATATACCCTTGAGGAACTGTCTAGTATTAGTGATAAGCCTACAATATTTAAATATGACATAGATGACGAAACCATGTAAAAAGGCACGGAGTGAAATTATTTTGAGTTTGGGTGATAAAATTTTAAGGGAAGTAGGTAAAGAGAAAACAGCATTAGGTTTATAGAAAATACTTAATTAGTTGTATATAACTAAAGCACTTGTAAACTAATTGTATCTCAAGAAATATTTTTTTTAGTTGTCTTTGGTTGAGGGTGGTTCACTCAATGAGCACATTGATTTCTTCAACAAGGTTGTCATTGATTTAGATACAATTGATGCCAAAATTAGTGTTGATGACAAGGTAATTTTGTTATTAAGTTCACTTTCTAAAAGTTATGAATATTTTGTTGATCCTATTTTATATGAAAGGGAGTTACTGACAATGAAAGATGTTAGAACAGCCCTTAACTCAAAATGATTTATTCAAAAAATCAGAACAACAACAAAATTATAGAGTTGTTCTTATTGTGAGGGCAAAAGCTAAGAGTAGAGAAACTAAAGCAAGAAATTTATCAAGATCAAAATCAAGGGATAGATCCAAGAAGTGTTACTTCTACATTTTCTGTAATTCATTGATAATTATTCAAGAAAGTTGTGGGTTTATATGTTGAAGAGCAAAAATAAGTGTTTGAAACATTCCAGTAATGGAAAGCACTTGTAGAGAATCAAATTGGAAGAGAAAATCAAAAGACTTAGGACTAATATTGGTCTTGAGTTTTGTAACACTCAGCTTGATTAGTTTTGTGCTAAGTATGGAATTACAAGGTATACACAACAATAGAATGAGCTTGCAGAAAGGATGAACTGAACCTTACTAAAAAAAGTAATATGTATGCTAATCAGTGTCAAATTGTTTAAAGTATTTTGGGCAGAAGCAATTGTAAGATCTGCTTATTTAATAAACTAAAGTCATTCCTTAGCTATTAACTTGATGACACTAGAACATATATGGTCTGGGAGCACTCCCAAATATTATCACTGAGAGTATTTGGATTCCCTGTATTTATACATATCAAGCAAGGAAAACTAGAACCAAGAGCCTTGACTGAGACATTCATTGGATATTTAGAAGACGTTAAAGGATACAAGGTGTAGTGTATTGATCTTAAGCCATATAGGAGTATCATTAGTATGGATGTGACATTCAACTAATCTATATTGTTGAAAACCAATCCAAATTCAGTTTTAAAGAAGCCCAAAGATGTGCCAAGTTCTGTTTTTGAATCTAAAAACATGAAGTGGAATATGATTTGAGACTTGACACTCGCATGGGGCAATGCTTCAATGATGAAGCACATGAAGAACAAGAACCTGAAAGTTCTTTTGAAATAGCACAACTGTAATCAAGTACACTTGAAGCTGAACTTAAAGAGTACTAACTGGCTAGAGATTAGTAAAGAAGAGTTATTCGACCATTGAGCAGGTATACATATGTAGTTTTGATAGCCTATGAATTTAACACTACTTACTCTTTGGAATATGATGAACCAAGATTATATCATGAAGCTATAGAGAGTGTAAATTGTGTTAAATGGTAGTAAGCTATAGAAAAAGAGATCACTTTTCTTATGAAAATTAGATCTGGAAATCATTTGTGAAACCAAAAAAAAAAAAAAAAGAGATGAGTTGGCTATAAATTCGTTTACAAGGTTAAGGAGAAGGTTTCGGGTGTTGAACTTACAAGTTCAAGGCTAGACTTTTTGTATAAGGTTTTACACAAAAAGATAGGCTGATTTTCATAGAATCTTTTTTCTTATTGTAAAATACTTATCCATTCGTATTTTATTATCCATGTGTGTAAATATGAATTTACATCTTGAATAGATAAATATAAAGACGTCTTTCCTTTATAGTAAGCTTATGGAAGAAATATACATGGCACAACTGAAAGGTTTTAAAGAACCAGGCAAAGAAGATTTTACTTATTTACTGAAGAAGTCTTTATATGGGCTGAACAAATCTCCTAGACAATGGTATAAAAGTTTTGATGATTATTGTAGCTTCACAAAGAGCATGTATGATAGATGTGTGTACTTCAAAGTATTGAATAACAGTAAGCATATGTATCTCCTTCTATATGTTAATGATATATTGATTGCTTGTGAGGATATAGAAGAGATACATAAGTTAAAACTTTAGTTGGATAGTGAGTTTGAAATAAAAGATTTGAGGTCAACTAAAAGAATTTTGGGTTGAGGAGCAGTGATGATTTATTCTTGTCTCAACAATGGTTTATACTCAAAGTTCGTAACAGGTTCAGAATGAGAGATGCCAAAACTATGTGAACTCTATTGGCAATACATTTCACTCTATTGGCATCTCAGTCACCACTAACTGACGAAGACAAATTGCAAATGATTACGGTACTGTATGCTAATACTGTGGGTTCTATCATGTATGTTATAATTTACATAAGGCCTAATATAGCACAAGCAGTGAGTGTTATAAGTAGATACATGACTAATCCTATAAAGAAGCATTGGATAGTTGTGAAATGGATACTGAGGTATCTAAATGGGATGTCACATTGTGGTTTGCTATTTAAAAGGATTAGCATGGGTGATGAAATAGTGAAGGGCTATGTAGACTCAAATTATGCAAGTAACCTAATAATAGAAGGTCTTTATCTGTGTATATTTTCATGGTGTTTGGATATGTTATAAATCAATATTGTAGCATGTTATAGCATTGTCAACTATAAAAACCAAGTATATAGCCTTAGAAAAATCAACCAATGAGGCTATATGGTTGAAAGGTATTGTGTTGAACATTTGACTATGGATAAAGTTAATACTTTTGTGCTTTGTGATAGCCAAAGTGTCATATATCTAAGCAAACATTAGATGTTTCATGATAGATCAAAAGATCATTAGGATGTAAAATTTTGACGTCGGAGAATCCTGCTGATATGTTGATTAAGTTGCTGCCTGCAATTAAGTTCAGGTTGTGTTGAACTTAATTGGAATCACAACTTACAATTAATTTTGTGATGTGGATAGAATGGATCTTTGGGTGCTCTCATGTAGCTGTTGGAGTGATTTTGTATCAAGGAGAGGATTTGTAGAATTTGATATCCAAAATCATAATTAATGTGATGGTTATATTTGGGACAAATTTAGGAATAAGTCAAAATCAAATTGGAGTCAGAATCAAGCGCGAAAGTGGCTGAAATGCAATGAAACAGTGTTGGACTTGTAGTGCTACGATGTTGTGACATAAACGGCAATGCCCAAATGTTCCCCTCTATAATGCTAGGGCATTCGACCATTTGTATAAATACTCCTTTTTGTGACTAAGGTTTGAGAGTTCGAAAAATATATACTCTAAACACTGTACAACAAACCCTTGAGCTCCAAATTGCTATTGTATCATTCTTTGATCTTTCAAGACCGATTCTCTTATAATCAAACATCAATAAGAGAGGCTCGAATCTTTGATCTACTATAGATATAAGTACATTACTGAACCACGTAATTTTGTGTTTTGGTATGCTATATTTCTACATTTTCACTACTATCATTACTTAGCTCTTATTAGACGACATTGTTGTTCTTGGTTGGCTTATTGTACTATACTTCATTGTTTGTTTATATTTCTCTAGGTGTTCCACTATGCGTTAACTCCATACTTGTCCAAGTCACAACTTATGTAAATAATAATTATAATGTTTACTTAAATATCATATCTCCAAAATAATAATGTTTACTTAATCTCACCTCTCAAACTGACATATAAGCTTATTTACAAAATATTAATATATTTAATTACTAAAGTATTATTGAATAATGAAAATAATAAATGTATTATAAAAAATCAATCCAGTTGGTTGTTTTTTACTATATACCTAAACATGTAAAGGTATTTAATAAACGATAAATTATAAAAAAGAATAAATCTTAACATATTGCATATTATTAATACGATATAATATGTATAAAAAAAATAATTTAAAATTTAAATAATTAAAACTAAGAGTGGATATGTTAATTCATGTGTCAAGATTTTAAACACGTGCTTCGTTGCAGTTAAACTTCAGAATGTATAATGTATCGCAAAATGCACGAACGAAGCAGTTAAAAAGAAAGAGATGGAAAACAAAAAAACAAAAACGTATCCGCTCTTCAAATAAAAACATTAGTTAAAGCATCAACTCGTGGGAATTTCTTAAATGCATCTACATGACTCATTCGAAAGACCATCTGAAATAGTTTTATAAAAACAACTAGATTATGAGTCCGAGTCTCAATGAATTGATCGTGGGTTCTGTGTAAAGCATTTTGTCGATGAGTGTCGTTGCCCCTTGTAATAACTTCAGCCAATTACCATGAATGGAAGGTTGCACCATGCACCACCAATCTTTTCTTCGTTTGCTCAAATCTCTAACTCTTTTTTTTTTCAGAATTTTAATAATAAAATTAGTTTACTATTTACGGGTTTGCATCTCTTAACTTTAAATTTTAATTTATAATAAGAACATTAATATTTTTTTGTAATTGAACTTAAAGATTCTAAGTAAAAAAAGTGAATAAAAATTTATATCGCAATTTTATATTAGTTTAAAGAATTTTACCTATTAATATTTTCAGATATCATTGTTGACAATGGTTTTACAAAATAATATTTTATATTATTATATTTAGAAATTCTCTTATCTTATATAAAAACAAAAGTTTGGGGTTTGAGAAAATAGACTTTTTGTTACACTAGTCAAATTTAAGAAGCTTATAGAAGAATTTCTTTTTGATCATTAGATAGTTACGATAATTACTTACGTTTACAGTAGATCAAAATCTTAGCCTCATTTATTAAATTATAAAAAATAATAATCTCTTTCAAAGATTTCTCTCTTGGGATTATAATGGATACTCTCTTATTTTGATTATGTCTCTTAAACCAAAATGTTGACTTATTTATAGCTTTTCTTGGCCTATACTTACCTTAATAATCTAACTTTTACAAAGGAAAGAAGTTTAAACCAACTAAAACATGAAATCCAAAATAAGGAAGCCACATTGGCATTGTTACATTGGCTTTTCCAAGTGCGAGTACCACGGTGCTAGTACCAAGACACTAGTGGTTCTAACTTGGGTGCCACGATGCTCAGTTTTAGATTCAAAATCTAGTTTTACACCTTTAACTTGCATCATACTTTCGTCCTTTTGCCTTAATCTCGACTTTGTGCCATTTTCATTTCTATGGCTCAACTATAAATTATTTTCTACATGGTTTTTAATTAATATTTTTTACAATCTTCTCATTGATTCAAAAGCTTTCTTGGATCCATCCTCTCCATAAAACACGCCTGACTACACAGCAGTGGTTCTAATTGAGTTCTTGTACAAATTGAATTTAACTGAGGGCAAATACTTAGTCAACATATTTATAAAAAATTTTGATGTCAATATCTTCATTAGACTAACTTCACCACTCTATATGATATTATGATGAAATGTAACCTTATATTAATATATTTCGATCTTTCACGAAATATTTGATGTTTGCTTAGGTGTATGACACTCTGACTATCACAATATACATAAGCTTTTAATTCTATCATTTCTACTAACTTTAAACATATGCCTTTCAACCATATAACCTCCTTAATAGTTTCTCTAATGGCTACATACTCAGCCTCTATCATTGATAATGCTATTACATACTGTAAAAATAGATTCTAGCATATACTACATTCAAATACTATGAATATAAACCCGGTCAATGACCTTTTTTTGTTAAGGTCACCTGCATAATTAGAGTCTGTACATTTCGTTACTATCTCATCATTCTCACTCACCTTTTAGTACAATAAGCCATGTTCTGACATTTCCTTTAATTACCTCATAATCCACTTAACGTTAATCCAATGCTCCTTGCCTGGATTGGCTATATATTTACTCACCATGATGACTGCTTGAGTTATATGAGACCTTGCGTATACTATTGCATATATGATGCACCCTACAACATTTTTTATACTGTACGTTCAGCATTTCTAGTTCTCTTCCTCAGTTTTCGATGACTGTGCTACTAACAATTTTAAATGCATAGCCAATGGAGTCTATATACCTTTCGCATTAGATATAGCCTTGTCTTTAATGATATCCATACCTAAGATCCTCTTGGTTAACTTCAAGTATTTCATTTTAAACCCATCATTTGGTGTGCTGTTGAAGGCAACCAAAAATAAACCTTATACTCCTAAAAACACATGTATTGGTGCAAGTAAGGATCGTTCCTACGAAGAATACCTAGCCTAGTTTTATGCTACGTGAACAAGGATGAAGGGTTTAAGTATAACCAAAATAATTATAAGAAAAAAAACTAAGGAACAATTCAAATTAAAGTATCAAAATTAATCAAAAGAACAAAGCTTGGCCTAGGCCGGGTATAAGTCGATTGTAAAAAAACTACCAGATTGGGGGATTATTCTGTCATCAAAGAAATGTTCTAGTTCCTTGTAAAGAGAATGACAAGAGTTATAATTGATACTAACAAAGTAGTAGAATAGGTGACCGTACTTTCATAAAAGCACCATTAGGCGATAGTTCCTTTATTTTCTTTTCTCTTAAACCTTGAACAAAAAATCAATCTCATGGCGTATCAACCAGGACAAACTCTAAAGTGAGACTAGAGGCAACCAAACGGTCTTATATAAAGTAGGCGCATAAATAGAAAAAATGATCCCTGCATCCTCTCAGGTTAGCCATATAGCACGAATTGTGTTCAGCTCCAAGAAGAGAAGTAGTAGCTGTGAGTGCATAGTTGGTCCTTAACCAGAGTTAAAGTAAGGTCATCGCTTACCTTCCTGACCACGGTAGGCTACAGGGCTTACACTTCGCGGCCCCTGAGAGTACTATTCAAGGTGACAGGATTTAAACTGCTTTTATAGGCTTGACGAAGTTAACTGGAGGGAATCATTTTTTCTCAATCAATCATGCCTAAACTAGATAAATTCACTTATTTAACATAATTTTTCTAGTCATGCGCTCTTTTCCCCGCTATAGACTCACTATGTAGGTTTGCTTTCTTTGGTTTATTGGGGGACTAGGGAAGGCCGACGACTACATAAAGGGGAAGCTATCATAGAAGCTTTGCCCCTTACTTTACAGAGTAAGGGTGGTGTTTCCCAAGAGGCAAAAGGCCAAAAGCTCCAATCCAACAAAATTAAGCCAAGTTACATGAAATGGTATGACAGATTGAAGAAGGGTGATCTTATTATCCGGGTAGGCAACCTCCGATTTAGGTGCTCGTTCATCGCTTGTGGTTGTTATATGGAGCGGTATACCCGAGCTTGCATTAACTTTTCAATTACTGCTTTTGATTTGTTGGATCTGCCGGTAGAGAAATTCAAAGTTACGAATGACTTCAATCTGTGGAAGATGAAGGTTAAGGCGTTGTTGGTGAGCCAAAGGCTTGGTTTAGCATTAGAGTAAACTGCAGCTCCATCTAGTGATGAAGAAACAATGCCAGAGTCATCTAAAGCTGAAGCAGAAAGAATGGAAATTCAAGGGAAGTAGCAGGTGAGACGATGGCGATAGGTCTTTGGAAGAAGCTTGACTCTCTTTATATGAGAAAATCGTTGGCCAATATATTACATATAAAGAAGAAACTATATCAGTTGTCCATGTCAGAGGGGACGCCGATGAAAGATCATATAGACGCCTGCAATAAGATCATCCTTGATCTTGAGTCTATCAACATTAAGATAGAAGATGAAGATAGAGCAATTATCTTGCTGAGTTCATTCCCCAAGAGCTATGAGAGCTTTGTTGATACGCTACTCTACGGCAGAGAAAGTTTAACGATAAGTGATGTAAAATCATCATTAAACTCAAAGTTATTAGGGAAGTAAGTTGAGGGTAATACATAAAGTTTATCTGTAAAAGGAAGACCCTTATATAGAGATGAAAAGAAAAATGGCTCAAGGTCGAAGTCTAGGACACATAGGAAGTGCTATTGCTACAAAAAAGATGGGTACTTCATAAAGGACTGTCCTGAGAAGAGAGCACAAGACAAGAAGAAAACGGATGCTGTGGTTGCTTATGATGATAGTTATAACAGCGCAGAGACACTCGTCGTTACTGATGGTAAGAACTCTAAACAATGGGTTCTTGATTCTGGTTGCACTTTTCACATGTGTCCGCACAAGTCTTGGTTTACAAATGTTCAGCCCATTAGTGGTAGTAAGGTCTTAATGGGTAATGATATTGCATGTTAGATGATGGAAATTGATAGTGTTAAGCTTATGGTGTATGATGGGCGAGTGAAAGAGTTAACAGACGTTAAGTATGTTTCTGACTTAAAGAGAAACTTGATCTTACTAGGGACTCTAGACCAGAATGGGTGTTCCATCAGGATCAATGGAGGGATTTTAAGAGTTTTGAAGGGTTCCATAGTGGTGATGAGAGGAGAGAAGCGCAAAGGTGTTTATATGCTTAAAGGTCAAGTCATGAGTGATTATGCACTATTCTTTGTAGATGATGAGAGTATGCAAACCAAGTTGTGGCATCTTAAACTGGCACATCTAGGTAAGAGATACCTAAAAGAGTTATTTAGTCAAAAGTTGTTTGATGAGGATAAGTTCCAGCCTTTAGAGTTTTGTAAGCATTGTATGCTTGGGAAAGCACATAGAGTGAGGTTTAGTATTGGAGAGTACAAGAGTAAGGGGACTCTCAACTACATATACGTGGACCTTTGGGGACCAGCTCAGACAACTACTCGTGGTGGTGCCAAGTATTTTCTTAGCTTGATTGATGACTATTCAAGGAAGCTGTGGGTTTATGTGTTGAAGAGTAAGGATCAAGCGCTTGAAGTATTCAAGACTTGAAATGCTCTTGTTGAAAATCAAATTTGCAAAAGGTTGAAGAGGCTAAGGATTGACAATGACCTCGAATTTGGCAACAGAAAGTTTGATGAGTTTTGTACCAAGCATGGAATTGTAAGGCATAGAACAGTGAGATCAACACCACAGCAGAATGGCATAGCTGAGAAGATGAACAGGACACTACTTGAAAGGGTGAGATGCATGCTTACCAATGCAAATATATCCAAGGCCTTTTGGAGAGAAGTTGTAGTGACGGTAGCTTACTTGATTAATAGAAGTCCCTCCTTAGTAATTGATGTCAAAACGCCAGGAGAAAAATGGTCTGCCAACCCTCCAAAGTATGACCACCTCAAAATATTTGGCTGCCCTGCCATTGTATATGTTAAGGAGGAGAAGTGGAAACCTAGAGCTATCAAATGGGTATTCATAGGATATCTCAAAGGAGTGAAAGGATACAAGATATGGTGTAAAGACTTGACACCACCAAGAAGTATCATAAGTCGTGATGTGACGTTCGATGAGATGACAATGCTGAAAGCCTCCCAAGAATATGAGAAAGAAAGACTTGTGCCCAAGGATAACTCAGCACCTGAGTCAAAAAAAGTTGAAGTGGAGCCTGAAAATAGATTTGATATGCCCCCAGATCAACACTTTAACGAGGAGATACTTAAAGATGAACCAAAAACACCGGTGAGTTCCTCAAAGTTCACCCAAAGAAAGACTAGAACTCCTGAGATGAAACTTGAAGAGTACCAACAATCTAGAGACAGACTAAAGAGAACGATTAACCTACCAATGAGGTATGCACAAGCAGACTTAGTTGCTCATGCCTTTAATTATGCTTACACTCTTGAGTATGATAAGCCTAGGACATATAATGAGGCAATGAAGAGTGAAAACAAGAAAGAATGGCAGCAAGCCATGGAAGAAGAGATTAGTTCTCTTAGGAAGAACAATACCTGAAAGTTGGTGGAGAGACCTCAAAAGAAGTTAGTCAAGTGCAAGTGGGTGTATAAGGTGAAGGAGGAGATACCGGGGATAGAGCCTACAAGATTCAAGGCTAGGATAGTTACACAAGGTTTTACTCAGAGAGAAAGAGTTGATTTTTATGAGATATTCTCTCTATTCGTCAAGCACACATCTATTAGGATTTTGTGAACCATATGTGCAAACTTTGATTTACATCTAGAGAAAATGGATGTAAAGACAGCTTTTCTACATGGAGAGCTTGAAAACACGATATACATGGCACAGCCGCAGGGGTTCGAGGAGCCCCAAAAAGAAGATCGTGCTTGTCTGCTAAAAAGGTCATTATACGGGTTAAAGCAATCACCTAGACAGTGGTATAGGAGATTTAATGAGTTTATGATGGCTTGTGATTTTAGTTGGAGCAAGTATGACGGATGCGTGTACTTCAAGAACATAAGTTGTGGGATGATGTATTTGCTTCTATATGTCGATGATATGTTGATCGCATGTAGAATATGAAAGAAATACAAAAGCTTAAGAAGCAGTTGAGTGTCGAGTTTGAAATGAAGGATTTAAGAGCAATCAAAAGAATTTTGGTTATGCATATTGTGAGGGAAATAAGAGATATTATCTTCTTGTCCCAACAACGATATATACTCAAAATTCTACAGAAGTTTGGTATGTCCAACGCAAAGGCTGTCTCTACTCCTTTGGCCATGCATTTCAGACTTTCAGCAGCATAATTGCCGACATCCGAAGAAGAGAAACTGCAAATGAGTAAAGTATCGTATGCAAGCTGTGGGGAGCATTATGTATACGATGGTTTGCACAAGACCAGACATAGCACAAGCTGTGAGTGTGGTGAGTAGATACATGGCAAATCTAGGTAAAGATCATTGGCTTGCAGTGAAGTAGATTATAAGATATCTCAAGGGAATGTCAAATCATGAGTTAATTTATAAGAGGGATGAAGACAGCAATGAAATGGTAAGAGGGTACGTAGACTTAGATTATGCAGGTGATCTTAACAAGAGATGATCGTTGATAGGCTATGTATTCATAGTTTTTGGGTATAGTGTATGTTGGAGATCAGTTCTACAACATATGGTTGCACTATCTACCATAGAGGCGAAGTACATAGCTATTAGTGAAACTATTAAGAAGGTTGTGTGGTTTAAAGGCATATACACGAAGGTATAGGCTAGTAAAGGTATAGGCATATTATGATAGTCAGAACGTCATACACCTAAGCAAGTATCAAGTGTTTCACGAGAGGTCGAAACACATTGATGTGAGGCTCCATTACATTCAAGAGATTGTCCAAAGTGGTGAAGTGAGTCTAACAAAGATTGCGTTGTCTAAAAATCTTGTTGATATGTTGACTAAGCCACTGCCCTCGGTTAAGTTCATCCTATGCAAGGACTTAATCGAAGTCACTACTTTGTGAGGATGACCGAACATGCGAAAATGAGAGATTGAGTTGCTTTTGTGGATGATTTTGAATCAAGGAGGGGATTTGTAAAAATATTAATTAAAAATTATTGAAATATGATTTAGAGATCAAGCTAAGTGCGTAGGGTACGCAAGGATCGAAGACGAATGCAAAAGAAGGTGAAAACCAAAAAGGGATGCACCAGGCGCCAGCGTCGCGGTGACCAGGCGAGCACACCAACGCCGCGGCGTTGGGCACGAGAATCCATTTCTCATTTTGAGTTTTCCTTATTTCGTCTCCCACTTGTTTCAGGACTCCCTAATACGACTCCCACACATATAGGGTAAACCTAGGATGTCCCAAAGCCTATATAAAGGCTCTCAATTCACTTGTAAATATATCTTAGTGATCAAACACATCTTTGTGATATGTTGAGAAATGTTTTTAGTTTTTTGTGAGAGAAAATTTTTAGAGTGCCAAAGAGAGTTTTCTTTGTGATATTTCTTATAAAATACATATTTTGTGAGTGTCTTGTGATTCATAATAAGCGAAGAGTGTGATCTTGATCTACCGTGGACATAAACAAGTTACTAAATCACGTAATTCTTTGTGTATTTTTCTTCTACTTTTTCTCTCTTTATTCTTTAATTATTTATTCTACTTATATTATTTGGGTGATTTTATTTATTTGTGTACTTCCACTTTAACATACCTATTTTTAAACGACTATGTAACATAAGTTTCATCTTAAGAGAGTTGTCTTCAAGTTTCATAATAACTTGAAATTTCTGTTGAAAGGTTCAAATAGAGCGGAATCAACTTTGTTTTTGAGATATTATATTTCTTATCACTCTAATAACAAATTTGCAAAGCAAGCTTTTCCAACAGAAGAACAGTTGATTTGAAACCTCTCTGAAAATGGTTGTTTGAGGGGAAAAAATTAACAGTAAAAGTGCTCTCAAAAAATCAAAAAGCTTTTATATATATTTGAAGTTTTTATCTTTATTTAAAAAAACACAAAATTAAAAGCACCTTTGTTCGGATCAAAAAAGTACTCGGGAGCACTTTCTAAAGAAACACCTGATTATATTATTATTATTATTGTAGAATATGTTTCCAAGTATTTTCTAGGAAGAACATTACTTGAAAATTATTTTTGTAAAATAAAACTACTATAATTATTTAGAAAAATTATAAATTGCTCCCCCTCATTTTAAGCAATACCCACTTACCCCCCTTAATGTTTCATATTATTCAAAAATACCCTCTATTATTACAAAGATTTGATTAAATCTGAACTATTATTGTCTTTTTATTAATCTACCTTCACATTACTATTTTTTATAAACTATTAATGTTATTTTTTTTAAATAATACTAAAATAATAACATATTTATATTATTGTGAAATGATGAATATTTTGGTTTTTTTATTTTTTATTTTTCTTTCATTTTGTTTATTATATATTTATTAATATTAATACTTTTTAATGCTTTAATATTTAAGGCTCATTAGCAAAAATAAATATCTTATTTTTTATTTTCTTAAACACAATTATAAAATAAAAAAATATAAAATCTAATATATTTATTCTTTCTCAAAAAGTAATTAATATTATTGTCATTAAAAAAAATAATGAAATTCATTATTTAAAAAATTAATTTTTAAATACATTAGTATTTAATACTTTTTTTTAGAGAAAATAAATATATTAAGATTTTATTATTTTCACTATTTTTAAGTAATTATGTTTTAAAAAACAAAAGAAAAACTATAACATATTTATTCTTTCTAATGAGCATTAAATAATAATGCATTTAAAATATTAATAAAAATATAAAATATAAAACAAAAGAAAAAATATAAAAGTAAAATAATTAAAATACTCATCATTTCATCATAACATAGATATGATATGGTTTTTTTTATTTTAATTATTTTAGTACTTTTTTCAAAAATATTACTTTAATAATTTATTAAAAATAGTAATGTAAGAATATATTAATAAAAACTCTATTAGAATTAGGATTTAATAAAATGTTTGTAATAGCAAAAAGTGTTTTGGGTAATATAAAATATCGGGGAAATAAATAAGTAATGTTGAAAACGTTAAAGGGAGCAATTTATAGTTCCCTATAACTTAAGCCTACAAAACTGAACCCATTACTTCATTTCATATAATGCTCTGACGAAATGTGGGGAGCGACTAATAAATTGTTATAAACATCTCTTAGGGGAAAGGAAATTCCTCAAAATCAAAAGAGTTTTTCATTATTTATATTCTAATTTATATATATATTTATGAGTAATATTAGACATCTTAAATTATATTTTAAAAAATAATATTTTAAATAAATATTAAATTTAATAAATAATTTTAAAATTTATATTATTTTATTATTTAATATTTAATTAATACATATTTTTTAAAATATAATTTAAAATACGATTTCGAATGCCTGACATTAGATATATTTACATTTATGAAAAGGTTTAAACCACTTTATTTAGACTCGTGAATACTTTTCCGAAAGTGCATGAGTGATGAAAACATGCATTTAGCAGGAGCTCTCGACTTTGAATTAATTAACATTTACCTACTCTCCAAAGTTGAATCTGCTGCATGAAGACTTTGAATTAATAAACAGTTACCTGATTAAAAGTAAACGACGGTCATTACCGGACTTTGAATTTAACGGTCGAAGATTAGACGAAACTACAGCTTTTTCTACATATTATAAATCCTGCACCCAACATTTGCTGCTCTATGAAAATAAAAAAGAATTAGCTGATTCTGGCCTCCGAGAGTTTTGTTGAAGGAAAGTATACAAATAAGTAAAGAATTTATTTAAATAATATAATAATATAAAATAAATTATTAAAAAAAAAAAAAAAAAGTAGAAGAAGAACACATAAAAAATTATGCAATTAGGCAATTTGTCTCCGTCCACAGTAGATCAAAATCATACTCTTCTCTTATTATGAATCATAAGACACTCACAAAGTATGCATTTTATAAGAAAGATCATAAATAAAACTCTTTCTCTCTCTCACTTTAGGAATTTTCTCTCACAAAGAACCACAAAGATCTCTTGTTTATCACAAAGATTACCAAGATCTCTTATTGATCACAAAGATATGTTTACAAGCCAATTGATAGCCTTCATATAGGTTTTGGGACGACCTAAGTTTACTCTATATGTGTGAGAGTCGTATTAGGGAGTCCTGAAACAAGTGGGAGACGAAATAAGGAAGTTTCCTTATTTTGAGATACTGTTCCCATCTCCAGCGCCGCAGCGCTGGGCTCTCGTCGCTGGCCCGCTTCTGCGGAGTGCTGCGGCGCTCAAGTTCTGGACTGGGCACCGCGGTGCTCATGCCTGGTCACCGCGGCGCTGGTGCCTAGTGCGCTCTTCTTCGTTTTTTGCCTCCTTTCGCGTCCGTATTTGATCCGTGCGCACCCTACGTACTTAGCTTGATCTCCAAATCATATTCTGATGATTTTCAATTAACAATCTCACAAATCCCCTCATTGATTCAAAATCATCCACAAAGTAACTCAATCTCTCATTTTCGCATTTTCAATCACCCTCACAAGTAGTAGTGATTTCGGTTAAGTCCTTGCATAAGACGAACTTAACCGAGGGCAGTGGTTTAGTCAACATATCAGCAGGGTTTTTAGATGACGCTATCTTTGTTAGACTAACTTCACCACTTTGGACAATCTCACGAATGTAATGGAGCCTCACATCAATGTGTTTCGACCTCTCATGGAACACTTGATGCTTGCTTAGGTGTATGGCACTCTGGTTATCACAATACATACTGGTGTTCACATCTTTACTAGCCAATACCTCAGCGCATATGCCTTTTAACCATACGGCCTCCTTGATAGCTTCACCAACAGCTATGTACTCTGCCTCTGTGGTAGACAGTGCAACCACATGTTGTAGAACTAATCTCCAACACACACTACACCCAAACACTGTGAATACGTAGCCCGTCAACGATCTTCTCTTGTCAAGATCACCTATAAAATCTTAGTCTACGTACCCTCTTACCATTTCATTGCTGTCCTCATCCCTCTTATACATTAACCCGTGATTTGACGTTCTCTTGAGATATCTCATAATCCACTTTACTGCAAGCCAATGATCTTTTTCCGGATTTGCCATGTATCTACTCACCACACTCATAGCCTGTGCTATGTCTGGTCTTGTGAAAACCATTCCATACATGATGCTCCCCATATCGCTTGCATACAGTACTTTGCTTATCTGCAATTTCTCCTCATCGGATGTCGGCGACTGTGCTACGGAAAGTCTAAAATGCGTGGCCAAAGAAGTAGAGACAGCCTTTGTGTTGAACATGCCAAACTTCTATAGAATTTTGACTATATATCGCTGTTGGGACAAGAAGATAACATCTCTTCTTTCCCTCACAATGTCCATACCCAAAATTTTCTTCGCTGCTCCTAAATCCTTCATTTCAAACTCGCCACTTAACTGTTTCTTGAGCTTCTGTATTTCTTCCATATTCTTGCATGCTATCAACATATCATCGACGTATAGAAGTAAATACATTATCCTACAACTTATGTTCTTGAAGCACACGCATCCGTCATACTTACTCCTACTAAAATCACAAGCCATCATAAAATCATAAAATCTCTTATACCACTGTATAGGCAATTGCTTTAACCCATATAATGACTTCTTTAGTAAACAAGCATGATTTTTTTTAGCGGGCTCCTCGAACCCTTGCGGCTGTGCCATGTATATTGTTGCTTCAAGCTTTCCATGTAGAAAAGCTGTCTTTACATCCATATACTCTAGATGTAAATTAAGGTTTGCACACATGGCTAACAAAATCCTAATAGATGTGTGCTTGACAATTGGAGAGAATATCTCATGAAATCGACTCCCTCTCTCTGAGTAAAATCTTGTGCTACTAACCTAGCCTTGAATCTTGTTGGCTCAATTTTCGATATCCCCTCCTTCACCTTATACACCCATTTGCACCCGACTAGCTTCTTTTGAGGTCTTTTCACCAACTTCCAGGTATTGTTCTTCCTAAGAGAACTAATTTCTTCTTCCATAGCCTACTGCTATTCTATTTTATTTTCACTTTTCATAGCATCATTATATGTCTTAGGCTCATCACACTCAAGAGTGTAAGCAAAATTAAAAGCATATACAACTAAGTCTGCTTGTGCATACCTGACTAGTGGGTTAATCGTTCTCCTTAGCCTGTCTCTAGCAAGTTGGTACTCTTCAAGTTCCATCTCAGGAGTTCTAGTCTTTCTTTGGGTGGACTTTGAGGAACTCGTCGGTGTTCTTGGTTCATCTTCAAGGATCTCCTCATTGAAGTGTTGATCTGGAGGCATATCAGATCCATGTTTAGGCTATACTTCAACTTTTATTAACTCAGGTACTGAGTCTTCCTTGGGCATAGGTTTTTCTTTCTCATCTTCTTGTGAGGTTTTAAGCATTGTCATCTCATCGAACATCACGTCACGGCTTATGATACTCTTTGATGGTGTCAAGTCTTTACACTACAGCTTGTATCGTTTCACTCTTTCAGGATATCCTATGAATACCCCTTTAATAGCTCTAGGTTCCAACTTCCCCTCCTTAACATGTACAAAGGCAGGGCAACCAAATATTATGAGGTGGTCATACTTTGGAGGATTGCCAAACCATTTCTTTTCTGGCGTCTTGAAGTCAATTGCTGAGAAGGGACTTCTATTAATCAAGTAAGCTGCAGTCACTACAGCTTCCCCCCAGAATATTTTGGACATCTTTGCATTGGTAAGCATGTATTTAACCCTTTCAAGTAGGGTCCTGTTCATCCTCTTAGCTACTCTATTCTGCTGCGGTGTTGATCTTACTGTTTTATGCCTTGCAATCCCATGCTTGGCACAAAACCCATCAAACTCTTTGTTACAAAATTTGAGACCGTTGTCAGTTCTCAGCCTCTTTACCCTTTTGCCAGTCTGTTTCTCAATAAGAACCTTCCAAGTCTTGAATACTTCAAAGGCTTGAGCTTTGCTCTTCAACACATAGACCCATAGCTTCCTTGAATAGTCATCAATCAACCTGAGAAAATACTTGACACCACCACGAGTAGCTGTCTGAGCTGATCCCCAAATATCTGAGTGTATGTAGTTAAGAGTCCCTTTAGTCTTGTGCTCGCCGGTACTGAACCTCACCTTATGTGCTTTCCCAAGCATACAATGCTCACAAAACTCCAAGGGCTGGAACTTATCCTCACCAAACGCCTTTTGACTATATAACTCCTTTAGGTTTCTCTTGCCTAGATGTGCCAGTCTAAGATGCCACTACTTGATTTGCATACTCTCATCATCTACAGAGAATAGTGCAGAACCACTCACAACTTCACCCTTAAGCAAATAAGCACATTTGCGCTTCTTTCCTCTCATTACCACCATGAAACCTTTCAAAACTCTTAAATCCATCGATCCTGATGGAACATCCATTCTGGCCTAAAGTCCCTAGTGAGATCAAGTTTCTCTTCACGTTAAGAACATACCTAACATCTGTCAACTCTCTCACTTGCCCATCATGTAGCCTAAGCTTAACACTACTAATTCCCATCATCTGACATGCAATGTCATTACCCATTAACACCTTACCACCATTAATAAGCTGAAAATATATAAACCAAGACTTGTGCGGCACATGTGAAAAGTACAATCAGAATCTAAAACCCATTGTTCAGAGTTCATACCATTAGTAGCGACGAGTATCTCTGCGCTGTCATAGCTATCATTATAGGCAAGTGCAGCATCCGTTTTCTTCTTGTCTTGTGCTCTCTTCTCAAGATAGTCCTTTATGAAGTGTCCATCTTTCTTGCAGTAATAACACTTCTTAGGAGTCTTAGACTTCGACCTTGAGCCTTTTTTCTTCCCATCTCTATATAAGAGCCTTCCTCTTACAGATAAACTTTCTGCATTGCCCTCAGTTAGCTTTTCTAATAACTTTGAGTTTAATGATGATTTCACATCACTCATCATTAAACTCTCACTGGCAAAGAGTAGCGTATCAACAAAACTCTCATAGCTCTTGGGGAGTGAACTCAGTAGGATAATTGCTCTATCTTCATCTTCTATCTTGATGTTGATAGACTCAATATCAAGGATGATCTTATTGAAGGCGTCTATATGATCTTTCATCGGCGTCCCCTCTGACATGGACAGCTGATACAGCTTCTTTTTTATATGTAGTCTGTTGGCCAACGATTTTCTCATATAAAGAGAGTCAAGCTTCTTCTAAAGACCTATTGCCGTCGTCTCACCTGCTACTTCCCTCAGTATTTCATCACTCGATGACAAAACGATTGTGCTATGAGCGCTTTCTTGAATGTCCCTTATTTCTGTTTCTACTCTAGATGACTCTGGCTTCCTCTCTTCATCACTAGATGGAGCTGCAGTCTCTTCTAATGCCGAACCAAGCCTTTGGCTCACCAACAACGCCTTAACCTTCATCTTCCACGGATTGAAGTCATTCGTACAGTTGAATTTTTCTACCTTGTACTTGGGTATGGCTATGTCTGCTTAGAACTAAAGCTCTGATACCAGTTTGTTGAAGCGAAAGCACACAAATAAACAAACAATTCACCCAAGCAATATAATAATGCAGAACAAGTTATTAAGAAATAAAGAGAGAAAGGGGTAGAAGAAGAACACACAAAGAATTACGTGGTTCGACAACTTGCCTACGTCCATGGCAGATCAAGATCACACTCTTCTCTTATTATAAATTATAAGACACTCACGAAGTATGCATTTTACAAGAAAGATCACAAAGAAAACTCTCTCTCTCACTGTAGGGATTTTCTCTCACAAAGAACCATAAAGATCCCTTGTTTATCACAAAGATTACCAAGATCTCTAGTTGATCATAAAGATATGTTTACAAGCCAATTGATAGTCTTTATATAGGTTTTGGGACGACCTAAGTTACCCTATATATGTGGGAGTCGTATTAGAGAGTCCTGAAACAAGTGGGAGACGAAATAAAAAAGTTTTCTTATTTTGGGATACTGTTCTTATCTCTAGTGCCGTGGCGCTCAGGTTCTGGACTAGGCACCGCGGCGCTCATGCTTGGTCACCGCGGTGCTGGCGCCTGGTGCGCTCTTCTTCATTTTTTGCATCCTTTCGCATCCGTCTTTGATCCGTGCACACCCTACGCCCTTGGCTTGATCTCTAAATCATATTCCGATGATTTTCAATCAACAATCTCACAAGTTTTTTAATTGCTTGGGTGGCTCTCATTGTTTTTATGCTTCTCCTAGTAATCTCGGAAGTGACTGCCAGAGAACTTGGAAAGACTTCCAAGCTTTGTAACATGATTGTTTTTATGCTTCTCCTAGTCTCCATTGCTTCTTGTTTTTTCAGTTTTCACATATTAATAATATAAGTAATGTTACATATTTTAAGTTGTATTCTAAATTATATCTTAGATAATAATTTGTCAAGTAATTATTATGTTAAAAATTAGTGATTTAATAATTTTGTATAGGTAAGAATTGAGATAAATACCATGAGGAGAGTTCTGCAGTGATACTGTTCATGTGATTACTATTCACACGACAACTTTAGGGTATTTCCTATTTTAACTCAAATGACTTCTTTAAATGAGATTAGAATTCCTACAAGTAATGACTTTTATTCCAATTTGGTTTAAGATTTTTAGGGTGTTTTAGTTTTTATATAAACCCTTCTAAACATAAAGAAAAGACAAGCATATAAAATTTCAAGATGTAACCATAAGAGAGAATAAAGGAGTTAGGGAGACACTAAGTGCGTGGTACACTAGGGTGTAACCTTTTGGAGAGTATTTTATTTTGGTTCTTAAGTAAACAAAAGAAATACCATAGATCCTTTTGGCTTAGATGCTTAAACTGTTCTTATATTCATTGTAAAAATATCTTATGAGAAGATACTAAGAGATTTTAGAAAGTTATAGTGATCAATGATAGATACTTAAAAGTCTCTATGGGAGATATTAAGGAGTCTTGTGGGATCATTGATGATGTAAGAAGATACTTAGTGATCTATATTAATAATAAGAAGTTAGATCATAGATCCTCTGCGGACGTTGGTAATTTTGGGTCGAATCATATCTATCTTGTATTTTGTTGATTGGTTTGTTTTTTTTATCTTTATTGGTATGTTGATTTAATGTATTTTTATTTATGGTGTGAGTTATGATTTTTCGCTGCGCATAAAGTAAAATGGGTATTAAGGCTGTGGCTTAATTGATGCCATAGGGACGTCAAACTAAAGAGCATGGTTTGATATCAGCAATATATTTGGTAGTAAAATAGTGTAAATTTTAAAATTATCTATTACACCATTTCACCACTCAATAATTATTTGACATATTATTATTTGAGATACAACTTAAAATCTATAGGATTACTCTAATATTATTTATACTTCTTTTATATTGTTTTTAGTTTATATATTCTCCATGGAGTTAAGATTAAATTGTTTTTTAAAATTGATTCTGTTCATCTATTTTTTGGTTTTTAAATTATCATTGTGATCATTAAAAGAATACCCATATAAATATTAACTTTGATTTTAATATATTATAAGAATATTATTATGAATATTCTTGAGTTTTGACTTAATTTTATTGATACTTTTAACTTTAAGAATTAGGCAATAATACTCAATCATTAAAGAATATTTTATTAAAATTAACAAAATTACGTGAAATAACTATATTACCTTTTTAAATTAAAAAGTAATAAAATAACATTACACAACAAACGAGAAATACATTTTTTCATAAAATATTTTCAATTTCCAATGATAAATTAATATCTTTTTTATTTTTTTAATTATAATCTAATTATTATATTAAAATATATGATTAAATAAAAAATAATTTTTAAAAAATATGATGTTACAACAGTGGCCACTTTTTGCTGCGTGTAACGACTAATTTATTTATGTTTTATTAATTTTTTATTTTATTTTATTTATGTTTTATTAAATTTTAAAAAAATTAATAAAATAGTGTTTTGAGTGTGATTGGACACAAGGATATGATTGTTTGGATATATAGATAATAGTATTTGGTCATATAAATAATAATGTTTAAACATGAGATAAGGGTTGTTTGAATAAAACGACATTAAAATGATGAAATTATCTTTTTTCAATTAATGCTAATAAAAGATTCTTTAATGATTAAATATTATTATCTATTTTTTAAAATTAAAAATGTCAATAAAATTAAGCCAAAACTTAAAGATATTCATGATAATATCCTCGTATTCCTTATTACTCTAATAATAAATTTGCGTAGCAAGCGTTTAACTTCAACTAAAAGAAGAATGGTTGATTTGAAAATTCTCCGAATGAGATTGATTAAGGGAAAGAACTCTTCAAATTGTAGGAGTAAAATTGTTGTTTTCGTCCAACCAGATTGAATACGTCAAAGTATTTCCTTAATAATTATTTTTATAGCATTTAAAATTTGATCAAACGATTGAAGAAGTCAATCACACCGACACAGTTGGTTAAAAAAAGAAAATTTCAAAAAAACGAAAATAGTACCCTGGGAGTCTATATATGACCTTCGTCCCAGACATGTTGCTTCATAAAAAACGCGATGGCCGCCAAGATCTGTTTAATTCGTTGGGTGGTTCTCCTCGTAGTAGTGCTTCTTGTAATCTCAGAAGTGTCAGCAAGGGAACTTGGACGGACTTTTAAGCCTTGTGACATGACTTGTAAGTCTACATACCTAGCTTTCTGGTTTTTCACTTACTCAGTATTATGAAAAATGCAGATATTAATTGATTTAACTGATAAAGTCTTTCGGATATATAAGAGAGATTTGTATTTGAATTCTGATGATGTTGGAGTTGGAGAGGGCCCAAACCAAGAGAATTGTAAGAGATTAGTTTACTTTTCATGTAATTAAAAAAGAAAAGGGACTGTCGTTAGGTTTGGTTTATATTTATTTAATTTTTTTTAAAAAAATAACATTAAAAGTGCTCTCGGAAAACCAAAAAGCTTTTATATCTATTTGAAGTTTTTATCTTTATTTAAAAAAATGAAAAAATTAAAAGCACCTTTGTTCGGATCAAAAAAGTACTTGGGAGTACTTTCTAAAGAAACACCTGATTATATTATTATTGTAGAATATGTTTCCAAGTATTTTATGGGAAGAACTTTACTTCAAAATTATTTTTGTAAAATAAAACTACAATTCCGACGTATAGTACTTTAATATGGTCCTGTTTGCATGTTTTAGATATAATATTCTTAGATACCATGTGTCAAGCTTGATTCCCTGTGACTTTTAATTATAGTATAATATATGGTAGCTTGAGCATTAAACGAGGTTAAATCATGATCCACTCTTGCTTGCTTTAATTGGCATGGCGTGCTAGATCTTAGTCAAACTCAGGCACGTTCTGAAAATTAAAACCCTTAACCATATCCAAAATTCTTACTTGTCTTTCAGGTACACAGCGGCGGCTGAATGAGGCTCATGCTCCACCCCAGGATTATAACCATTTTATATGATATCCTGGCATGAGGTCACATGTGTTATTTGTGATCTTCTACATACAGAATAAGCATCATCATCATCATCATCACGCTAATCTTGATATGTTTTACTCTATTTATGAAATAAAAGTTTAGAGTTGGGATTTAGTTCAGTCTTGCTACAATGTTATATATCATATGGAGCACTAAGACGTTAAGTCCTTGGTGTGCTCAAATTAGCACATTTATGAACTTGTATTAACTAATGAATAAAAGGAATATTTGGAAGTGCTCTTTAATATTTTTTCCATATAAATTATAAGTATCACTTGTTAATATTTTTCTAATGTCTTTTAATTGGGGAAAGAATTAAGTTCCTTCACTTGAAAAAGACTCGGTGGAGCTATTACTCTTCCATTGATTCATTTTGGTATGCAAACCAAAAACTGATTTATACAGAGAGTTATGCATTTCCCCAATTAGTGCTTTTTAACATAAAGCTTGAAATCGAAATTAGAATTAGAATTAAAATATTTATTATTTAAAATAATTAAAATTGGATTTAGATTTAGATTTAGAATTATAAAATTTAACATAATTGAAATTAAAATTAAATATTTAACGTAATTGAAATTGAAATTATAAAATTTAACGTAATTTAAATTGAAAATGGATTTGAAATTATAATATTTAATGTAATTATAATTGAAATTTATTTTAAAATTATAACATTTAACATAATTGAAATTGAAATTATATTTAGAATTATAATATTTTATATAATTAAAATTATAATCGAAATTAAAACATTTAATGTAATTAAATTTGGATTTGTGATGATAACATTTAACATAATTAAAATCAAAATTAGAATTAGAATTATAACATTTAACATAACTGAAATTACATTTAACTGAAATTAAAATTGGATTTGAAATTATAATATTTAGCGCAATTGAAATAGAAATTAAATTTGAAATTATAACATTAAATGTAATTGAAATTAAAACTAGATTAGTAATTATAATATTTATTGTAATTGAAATTGAAGTTAGAATTGAAATTATAACATTTAATGTAATTAAAATCAAAATTGGATTTGAAATTATAACATTTAACATATTTGAAATAGAAATTGGAATTGAAATTATTACATTTAACGTAATTCAAATCGAAATTTGAATTTTAATTGGAATTATAATATTTTAATATAATTGAAATTGAAATTAAAATTATAATATTTAACGTAATTGAAATTGAAATTGAAGTTGAAATTATAATATTTAATGTAATTAAAATCAAAATTAGATTTAAACTTATAACATTTAATATAATTAAAATTGAATTGGAATTAAAATTATATCATTACATAATTAAAATTGAATTTGAATTTGGAATTATAATTGATATGATTTTAATTGCTATATTTTATGAATTTTATTTAAATTAAGGTTATGAATTTATTTTTTAGTATATTAATTGAAAACTCGCTTAAAATTCATGGATAATCTATTGCGAGTTTGGTAATGAGTGTATATCTACTAGAGTGAGTTTAATAATGAAACTCCAAACTCGCAATAGGGTTTGAGAAGGATTTGGTATTTTATTTTTGAAGTGGATATGAATATGGGTTTAAAGGTATCTATCACAAAATTGGTCCGCTGCCATCCTTACTTGTGAGTACTAAGTGCTTACATTTTACTTTGGCACGAGTTTGCTCTGGTATTTGGTTTAAAAATAAAAGATTATCCACCAATGAACAGTTGTTTAAAAAACTTAGTCATCGTTTACAAAGACAATGATGTGACATTGAAGTAATTTGATAGGTTTTTTTAAAAGGTATGATTTTGATGAAATTAATGATGAAAATGCTGTGAAATTATTATTGATATATTTTATTCATCGCGTGTTGTTGGATTATAGAGAACAAAGCTGTCTAGACGGATTAATCCTTCAGATGACAGATAATTTGGAAGAATTTAATCAATATTCTTGGGGCAATGTTTCATATGAGTCACTTACAATTCATTGAGAAAGGTTTTGAAAGATAACAGAGAAAAAAAATTCAAAGAGTGTGTAATAAACGATCCAACACATGAAGAGGAGAAATATAATTCACATGGATTTGGTTATGCTTTTCAATTATATGATTAACTTCTACATTGATTAATTTTAAATGTTTAATTATCATAGTTTAATTCTATTATATTAGGTTATAAATACCTAGGAAACTCCACTCATGATCCCGTTGTTTGTTAAAGTGAAGGTAAAAAAAGAGTACAACATAAAATAATCCCAAGTCAAACGTCTTCAATGAAACAAATATAAGTTATTTTGATAATTATTTAAAATTTTGAACTCTTGTTAAAGTTTTCAAATGTTTATTTAGTTGTTACTTGTTATGCTAGTTAGATATGAAATGATTGTTGTTTATAAAGACCACGAGATGGAAGCAAAGTTTATATAGTTTTTGTAACAATTTAGACAATCAGTCAAAAGTTACAATGGACACCTTAACGAGGGAGATGATGATGTTGTCCATGATGACATTAATTAGTTCAAGAATAACCTTATTATGGAGTGTGGTGGTTATAATCTAGATGTATCTAAGGTAGATAGTAATCACGTATATTAATAGATACAAAATTTCTTTACTTATGAGTGTGCTTAACGCTTATTATTGGAAAAAGACATTTTTGTCTTTAGAGTTTGAGCTAATACTTAATTTTATCCCTCGAGTTTTAACAAGGTAAATTTGGTCCTAATCCATTAATCTGTTGTCGTTTGTTTTGATGATGGAAGGTCAAAATTAGAATTTAATAACAAAATTTAAATTAAACTAACAAAGTGCGATAGAAACTAACACATGATATATCACATATACGTGTCAATCACAGATTGGTCATTAATTAAAAAAAAAAAGACATATGGCCTATTCTAATAAGATTTATTTTTAAGAAATGAATAATTTAAAGGGATAAGAACAATTTTATCCTAAAACTTTGGCCTAATTAACAAGTTTGCCTCAATTAGTTATAAAAAATTAAATTTTTCCCCAAACTGTTAATTTTTGTCATTTATTTAGATGAAAATAATACTTTTAATATTCAACTACTAGTTTGCTCTTATTATTTGCCTTCTAACTTTGGACATGTTGCACAATCTCATCCATTCATTGTCTTTGAACATGTGGCCACCGCCTTCAACCGTGGTGGCTGTCAAATATTAGAGCGGTGCATGTCACCGCCCCACCCTTTGACAATAAATGGCGGTGGCAATCTTTTTACACTATGGGATGGTAATGGTCGTCAAACAGTCAAATTTCATGGTATATGAACATTTTGAATCTCGTCGAGAACTATCCGATCTGATGAATGGTCAATAAGATTGACTAATTACCATATTTAGTCACTAAGTTCTCAGTTGTATAATAAAAAAAATAAAAGATCCTGACATTGTAACCTAGCATAGATACATAACAATTGGCAATAGTCAAACTTTTTACAACATGTTTTCATGGCTACGTTAACTATCTCATTCATACTCCCATCATTCACAACAAACTTTGAGTTGTCAATTGGATGAATTAACATTTTCACGGATTAATTCTTATACTTCAAATTTTATAGTTTGCCCAAGTGGTCAAGTGAATTGTCATATTTTTTGTAGCTCCTCTGGTATTGTAAAACTAAATTTGCGCTAACTCTTGGTATCCATTCATCTAATATAGTAATTGGTAGGGAATACTACTTCTTTGCCACTACATTAATACTCTCTATAATTTTAGTAGTTATGATATCAAACCTCCTAAATGTGCTCATTGATTGGATCCACTTTGTGTAACCAACTTCCTCCTTCAAATACTTAACAGGCTCGAAGTTCATACCTTACATGTTATTCATTTGGTTTTAAAAATCAAACAATTGATATGCTTTTATAGAAACAAAATATATTACAAGGAATTTATCTTTCTTATTGTTTTTACTGTATAGTGATTGTATTTCATGATCAAATATTCCTTTAAGTGATATACACACGCCCTATGTTCAGCATTGGGAAACACTTTACGGATAACATTCTTAATGTTAGAATATCAATTCGATACAAAGGCTATATCATTGATATCACAAATAACACCCCTATATCTCTCTATATAACATTCCTTAAATACATTATTTTTTGAATCAACAATGCCTTATGCCAATAGATAAATCTGATTGTTTCTATCTTTACAAATTGTAAAAAATATAAAACCAAAATATGCCCATTTCAAGAAATTATCATTGACAATAATCACCGGTCTGATAGAAAAGTGAAAACCCTAAATACAAATACCCAATGGCAAAAAACTAACAAAATTAGGTAAAATAACTAAATTACCATTTTAAACTAAAAAGTAATGAAAAGACCTTGCACAACAAATGAGAAACACATTTTCTTATAAACAATTTTCAATTTCCAATGATATATTAATATATTTTTTATTTCTTAATTTTTTAATTAATAATCTAATTATTTCATTAAAATATATAATTAAATAAAAAATAAAGAAAAATAAGAAAGGATGATGTTACAACAGTGTCTACTTTTGGCCACATGTAGCATCTAATTTATTTGTGTTTTATTAATTATTTATTTTATTTTATTTCTGTTTTATTAATTTTTTTAAAAATAATAAAAAGTGTTTTGGGTGTGATTGGATACAAGGATATGATTGTTTGACACATAGGGATAATAGTGTTTGGACACATAGATAATGGTGTTGGACATAGAATAAGGGTTTGGACATGGAATAAGGGTTGTTTATACAAAATGACATTGAAATGATGAAATTACTATTTTTCAATTAATTTTAACAGGATATTCCCTGACAGTTAGATTTTACTGTCTATTTTTTAAACTCAGGGATATTAATGAAATTAGGTCAAAGCTCAAGGTATTTATGATAATATCCTTGTATTCCTTATCACTCTAATAATAAAGGAAAATTTTCAAAAAGAACCATTAAAATTTTTTGTTATTTTTTTATAACCAACTTTCAAATCATTATCTTTTATTAACCAAATATTTTAAAATATGACACTTTTATCCTAAAATAAAAATGACATTATTTCCCTACTCTCTCCACCGAACCAAATTTTAAACATGTAAACATTTTGTTAGATCGAAAATCTTGAAGTTTCCACTGCCTTGATTGGCTCTTAAACAACATATTTGTGGCTTTAAATTAAGAAAAATGGTGATTCTTGGTAAATTTTTAGAAAATTTTGAGAATTTTTAATGTTGTTAAAAATTGCATTTAAAGTCAGAAATATGTGAAATTAATGAATTATATATGAAAAATGAGTTAGAATGGTGTAAGAAACATTACAAATAGGCAAAAAAAAAAATGAGAGTTTAGGTGTCTTTTACCGAAACCAAACGGTGGCCAGTGCGGCAGTCGGCAGTCGCCGATTTCTTTACAATCTCAGGGACATCTCGGCCCGAGATGGCCCCTAAGATGCTCTCAAAAGTGTATTTCGAGCGCGCACCACGGGCTCAAGATGGCCCCTGAGAAATGCCATTGGGTGAATCTCGTAGCAACATTGTGAACTTTTTGTCCGCGATACTGTACTGTTGCCTTCATAGGCTGCCACGTAGCGTTATTATAATTTTTTTAATTTTTAAAAATTAAGTCTAATTTTATTTAATTTATTTCCTAAATTAAATATAATTCAATTAAGCAATTAATAATTAATAAGTTGATTAATATTATAAATTTACGTATTATAATATAATTTTGTATATGTGTTATTAAGTAATAATAATTTTAATTTTTTATAACATTATTTATTTAATGAGTACCTTTTGTAATTAATTATATATTAAAAAACTAATGTAATTAATTATTAATTATGTTGATTAATATGTTAGTGTTTAATTTTCCTTTCCCTTTTATTTATGTTGATTGAATTAATATATTATTTGCAAATTGTTTTTAAATATTATTGTAAGTTAGTTAATATGTATGCTGGTTATTTGTTAATAATATTAATTTATTAATTTTATTTATTTTCTTAAATGTTACAAGAAAAATAACGTATCGAAAAAATATAAACTTCCAAAGCATATATTTCTTTTCTTGCATCAGTGACTGCTTATTCGAAGATATAAGGTCTAAACTCTATAAAGAAAAAAGTAATAGAGAATCAAAAGGCATTATTTAGGCAGACGTGTATGGAATATTTCTTAGATATGCTAGATTTGACTTTCTCCAGTATTTTAGTGCAAGAGTTATTATTGCGTGGGTGTATACCTCAAATTTACATGATGAGATGTGTTTTTACATAAGGAAGAAACGCATCCTATTTAGTCGGTAAGAGTTTGTACTTATCACCAGACTAGAAATGTGAGATTACCCTCATATTCAGCAGCTGAAGAGTAAATTAGGCACTCGATTGTAGGATACATATTTTTCAGGGGTAAAAAAATCGTACATATTTCTTGATAAATGGTACAGACATCTGAAATTAACAGAGATGGATGATGAAAATGCAGTAAAGTTGAGTTTATTCTATTTTATGCATCGTGTTTTGATCCCACGTGATGAACACAGTGCGATTCAAAATTTTGTACTATATTTAGTAGACGATCTTGATGAGTTTAATAAGTATCCATATGACAATATTGCATGAACCGTACTTTATAACTCACTTAAGAAGGCTGCATTCTAAAAATTTGAGAAAATAAATACGAAAAATTTTCACAAAGTAAGTTTGAGAGTTACAACGTGTATAAATTTTCGTATGCATTTCTAGTACATCATAATTTTCTTGTACTTAATATTTTAATCTTAATTAATTATTTATTTTTGTATAAGCCAAACTTATATCTTAAAAATGATTATATTAGGTATGAATTTTCTAGGCAATTCTAGTGTGCGGTGAAGTTTTCGGTATTCACTCCAGTGATCGTTTCCCTTATATTTTAAATTGGACGGCTTGAGGGACTCAACAGTTTGATGACGTTAAGAATACAGTATTAGAAAATAATTTGGTATGTTTTGAGATTAATAAAAAATATAAATAAATAAATTTTATTTTGTATTACGCATAACTTAATTTTTAAATTTGTAGGTTCTTTCGGTACATCGTAAATTAATACCAAAAGATCATGAGAATAAAGAGGCAGCCATGCAAATGGTTAGACATCTACGCATTCCAAGTAGAAATTATGCTGAGGACTTACCAAATATGTATGATTATGAAAGGAGCAAGAGCAAGTGCCAAATGGCCTATATCCATTTCAGCAACCCTAATGATGATGATATGGATATGGAGGTGGATGAATATGAATTGGCAAACCCATAAATGTCAACACCAATGCCTAGAGCAACGGAATATTTACTTATTTATACGATTAACTAAAGAGAAAGTTTCATTTATAACTAAAGGGAAACAGAATATTAATGGTTATGTTTCTTGTAGTCTGAACATAGTGCATCTACAGACCATGACATTACAAATTGGATTGAGCAACTACGGAAGGAGATGATTAAGAGATTTGTAATGTCATGGTCTGTAGATGCACTGCTGCAGAGAATGAAAAAGGATAAGAATGAAATTTTAGTTGGGGTGCCAGTTTATACTGGTTCATAACCTAAATCTATTAGGTGTATGTATGTGGTATATGTGTCCATTTAAAAATTCATATACATACGCATCTAATACATATATATATAATATCTTTTGGAATCGAAATCTCAAAGTTACTATAATCAACATAACTCTTTTACCCATCATTAGAACTCTCTCACTTACCTCTAAAATAAATAACAATTGCATCATACTCCATGAAACCTAAGAAGAAGAAAAATTATTAAAAATAACCCCAAAATAAATCAAAACAAATCGAAAAATTCCTACAATATTGCAATATCCAAAAATAAAATAAAAATCAAAATAAAAAATATTAAATGAAAAAAGACAAAATTAAAATAATAAAAAATTATGTGGTGCCAAATGGTAGTAGATGATGGTGCCATGTGGCGCAAAACAGTGCAACATTGTTGACATTGAGTCTGCGATGCCGCAACGAGATGCCCTCAATGAGCACATCTCGGGCCAGAGATTTTTGAAACTAGAAAGCAGTGAAGCGCTGCATTAGCCGCCGTCTGGTTTCAATCAAAAACACTTTAAAAATTAATTTTTTGACTAGATTTCAACGTTTTTGTACATTATTCTAACTCATTTTTTATGTTTAATTCATCAATAATATCTATTTCTAGCTTCAAATTTAATTTTTACTAATTTCTAATGAATATTAAAATTTTTAAAAAAATTTAAAAAAACTTACAAGAATCAACTATTTTCTTGATTTGAAGTGACAAATATGTTCACCAACGCTCAATTTAGACAATGAAAATTTAAAAAATCGATCCAACAATATAATTGTAGAGTGGCAAAAGAGAAGATTTAAACTTTTCATTTGAGGTATAAATGTCCTGTTATGAGATATTTAACTAATAAAAAATAATAAATTAAAAGTTGATTAAAAAATAATAATAATAAATTTAAAGATAATTTATGAAATTTTCCCAATAATAAATTTGAGAATCAAGAGTTTACTTTGACTTCAACCAAGAGAAGAACGGTGGATTTGAAAATTCTCTGAAAGTGATTGATTGAGGGAAAGAACTCTTCAAATTGGTGTAAAATTGTTGTTTTCGTCTAACCAGATTGAATACGTCAAAGTATTTTCTTAATAATTATTTTTATAGCATTTAAAATTTGATCAGACGATTCAAGAAGTCAATCACGCCGACAAAGTTGGTTAAAAAAAAGAGAAATTTCAGAAAAACGAAAATAGTACCCTTGGAGTCTATATATGACCTTCGTCCCACACATGTTGCTTCATAAAAAAAGCGATGGCTTCCGAGATCTGTTTAATTTGTTGGGTGGTCCTCCTCGTAGTAGTGCTTCTTCTAATCTCAGAAGTGTCAGCAAGGGAACTTGGACGGACTTTTAAGCCTTGTGACATGACTTGTAAGTCTACAAACCTAGCTTTCTGGTTTTTCACATACTCAGTATTATGAAAAATGCTGATATTAATTGATTTAACTGATAAAGTCTTTCGGATATATAAGAGAGATTTGTATTTGAATTCTGATGATGTTGGAGTTGGAGAGGGCCAAAACCAAGAGAATTGTACGAGATTAGTTTACTTTTCATGTAATTAAAAAAAGAAAAGGGGTTGTTGTTAGGTTTGGTTTATATTTATTTAGTAAAAACTTAAAAAACAAACATTAAAATTGCTCTCGGAAAACCAAAAAGCTTTTATATCTATTTGAAGATTTTATCTTTGTTTTTTTAAAAAAAAATAGAAAGCACCTTGTTCGGATCAAAAAAGTACCTAGAGTACTTTCTAAAGAAGCACCTGATTATCTTACTATTGTAGAATATGTTTCCGAGTATTTTACTTGACAATGTTTTTTATAAAATAAAACTACAATTTCCGACGTATAATACTTTAATATCGCCCAGTTTGCATGTTTTAGATATAATATTCTTAGATACCCTTAATCAGTCATTTTCTGAAAATTAAAGCCCTTAACCGTATACAAAATTCTTGTCTTTCAGGTAGACAGCTGCGGCAGAGTAAGCCTCTTGCTCCACCCGAGGGTTATAATAACCGTCATTTATGATACCCTGGCATGAGGCTATTTGTGTTATTTGTGGTCTCCTACATACAGAATAAGCATCATCATCACGTTAATTTTGATATGTTGTACTCTATATAAGGAATAAAAGTTTAGAATTGGAATTTGGAAGAGTCTTGCTATCATGATATATATCATATGGAGCATCAAGATGTTAAGTCTTTGGTGTGTTCAAATTAACACATTTATGAACTTGTAATATCTAATGAATAAAAGGAATATTTGGAAGTGCTCTTCCATTGATTCATTTTGGTAAGCAATACAAAGAATGATTTATACAGAGGGTTATGCATTTCCCCAACAAGTGCCTATTTACATAAAGCTTAGAAATAAAGAGAGAGATTCAGTATTAGTCTTTGGATTGGTTCAATCACACTGTTCTTGTGAAATTTGTGATCCAAAATTATGTTTATGATGATGGTTATGTTTGGAATAAATTTGGAAACATGTCAAAATTATTTTGGAGCCGGAAGCTTGTGTGGATGGAGTGGAAAATCAATAGAACAGTTAACATAATGCAAGTGAAAATAAAGAAAAATTTTCAAGTATGAGCGCCTCGACATTGGCCAATGCCCCGGCTTTGGGCAAAGCATTGGCCGATGCCTTGACCAATACCCTAGCACTGGCTAAGGCATTGGAAGTAGAATGTCAATGCCTTAGCCATTGCCAAGGCATTGACACTGGTACTGTTTATAACCCCTAAATACAAATTTTAAGCATTTCTTTGCAATGCTTAGATATTTTAGACTACTCAATTATGCATAGGGTTGAGATAAAATATGAGAAATACTCTCAAAACACTGTACAACAAACTTTAGAGCTCCAAATTAAACTGTATCATTCCTTGATCTTCCGAGATCAATTCTCTTGTAATCAAACATTAAATAAGAAAGACTTGGATCCTTGATCCACCGTAGATGTAAGTACATTACTAAACCACGTATTTTGTATCATGAAATAGTATATTTACATTTCTCTACTATCATTACTTAGCTCTTGTATTTAACTTGTTGTTCTTGGTTGGCTTGTATTATCTACTTCATTGCTTGTATGTTTCTACGTATTCTGTTATGTGTTAAACTCTACAAACTAGTATTAGAGCTTGTTATTGGCTATCTAAGTTTGTTTTTTTTATTGAACATGGCACCACATAAGCATGAAGTAGAGAAATTTACAGGGAATACTGATTTTAGCTTATGGACACTTAAGATGATGACTTTGTTAAAGAGTCAATTACTAAAATCAGTCTTTGAGGAACTCTCTAGTACTAGTGATAAGCCTACAATATCTAAGTTCGACGTGGATCCTAAAATCATTAATAGAAAGGCCCGAAGTTAAATTATTTTGAGTTTGGGTGATGAAGTTTTGAGAAAAAGACTTGATTAGTTGTATATGACTAAATCTCTTGCAAACCAGTTGTATCTCAAGAAATTTTTTTTCGGGTTCTCTTTGGTTGATGGTGGTTCACTCAATGAATACATTGATTCCTTTAATAAAGCTGTTATTGAGTTCACTTCTTAAAAAGCTATGAACATTTTGTTGATACTCTTTTATATGGAGTATCAACAAAATCTGTTTTAGAGCAGCCTTAAACTTAAAGGAGTTAATCAAGAAGTCAGAATAACAACAACAAAATTCTACATATGTACTTATTATGAAGAGGAGAGCTGAGAGTTAGGAATCTAAAGTGAGAAATTCATTAAGATTAAAATCGAGGGGCAGATCCAAAAAGTGTTACTTCTGCAAGAAAGAAGGTCATTTTAGAAGAGATTGTCCAGAAAGGATAACCAAGTATCAAGGAAAGAGATTTGAAGCAGATGTAGCTATAGTCTATGAAAAAGATTATAAAGTTGCAAAAATATTAATTTCTTTGAATGAGCAAAACACTAGTGAGTGAATTCTTAACTACGGATGTACATTCAATATGTGTCTTAATAAAGCCTTGGTCACTAGCTATCAGTCCATTAATGGTTGCAAAATATTAATGGGCAATAATATGGCTTGTCAAGTTATTGGGATGGGTAGTATAGACTGAAACTATATAATGAAAGTGCGAGGAAGTTGTTAAATGTAAGGCATGTACCTGAACTTAAAAAAAATTTAATTTCTTTAGGCATGCTTAATCAATCTAGTTGCACATTCAATGGCGAGAGTGGTATATTAAAAGTGATTAAGAGTTTAATGGTTGTAATAAGATGCGACCGTAAGCACGGGTTGTATGTATTGAGTAGAGAGGCTGTCATTGGTTCTGCATATTTTGATAACAAAAATATATAGATCAAGTTGTGACATTTGAGGTTAGGGCACTTAGGTAAGAAAGGTCTTAAAGAGTTGTATGAATAAGGTGTATTTGGTAAGGATAAGATTCAGCCAATGGGGTTTTGTAAACATTGTGTACTTGGTAAAGCTCATAAAGTTAAGTTCAACACGGGTAAACACAATACTAAGGGCACTTTGGATTACATACATTTTGACCTTCAGGGACCTGCACAAGTGTCACTCATAGTGGTCCATGGTATTTTCTATCATTCATTGATGATTATTCAAGAATGTTGTGAATTTATGTGTTGAAGAGGAAAAAGCAAGTGTTTGAAATATTCTAGCAATGAAAAGCACTTGTGGAGAATCAAACGGGTAAGAAAATTAAAAGACTTAAGACAGATAATGGTCTTGAGTTTTGTAATATCGAGTTTGATAAGTTTTGTGCTAAGCATGATATTGTAAGGTATAAAATTGTGCGATACATACCACAATAGAATGGACTTGCAAAAATGATGAACCAAACCTTACTTGAAAGGGTAAAGTGTATGGTAACCAATATTGGACTGTCTAAGGCATTTTAAGGGGAGGCAATAGTAACTGTAGCTTACTTGATAAATCGGTTGTGAACCATCTAATACTGTATTGACAAGACAGATCATTATATAATATTATCTTATAATACAATATTAATTAATTAGATTTAGAGAGATTTTTTAATTTAATATATATATATTTAATCATTATTATAATTATTACTACCATTAACAATTATAATAAATTTTTATATCTTATACGAATCTAATTTATAATTAAAATATTTGTTTATGCAAGCATAACTAACCCCCACCAATAGGAATCTCATTGTGATTAATAAGTATAACAAATATATATAACATTTAATATAATGATATAACAATTATAATTATATTAAATGAACCTTACATGCAAAAATTTCAAGCTGGAGTGTATTGTTCAGAATGATCAACGGTAAAAGTTGAACGTTATAGCATTATACAATACAATATGTTATAGTATTGGTTTTTTGGTCTTCAACCTTAAGCGGCCTGGGTTTCTGACTTATGAACTCCCTAACATTCAACACTTGAACAATTCAGCATTCAACACTTGAACACCCTTGCATTCATTATTAAGAATGTTCGACGTTTAACACTTGAACATCCCACGCGTTCAACACTTGAATGCCCTGATGTTCTACCCTTTCAATGCCCCTATGTTAAGAATCTTGACGCTCATTAGATAACAAACGGGCATTCACCTAAGAACGCTATTTCGTTAACTACTGAATGCCTTGTATTCTGTTCCTAGCGCCGCAATATTTTTTCGACAAAAACTATTTTTCCACATTTTAAACACTTCAAAATGCAATGTTTTCTATTTTCAGGCATTCTAAACATTTCATATAACACTCCAATAACCCAAAACACAATAAACATGCTCTGATACTACTTGTTAACGTGTTTTAGGGTGTATGCATGTGATTATGTATATGTTAAAAAAATAAAATACATGTATTATATACACGAATTTCGCTACAGAATTAAGTATGTAATCAGCATTTACATATGTAACTTATATCATTAACAATATAAGATGACAAAAAGCATACCCTTGAAAAACTTTGGTGAAGATTTCAATTATGGATTCTTCCTAGCTCCAACTTTGAACTCACCTTGAAGTGCACTATTGTTAAATTCGAGTTCATAACAATCCGGTGGGAAGTGAAGCTAGAATAGTAGCAATTGAATTTCCAGTAATAAGGTTTTGTTTCTTGAAAGAAAGTAAAAGGAATTAATTTTTCTTTCTTTCTAGGTTTTCTCACAACCTTTTGTTTAAAGAAAAACTCTCAAAAATCAAACTCTCTTCCAATCCCTCAACCTTGCACGATATTTTCTTCACACTTTATTAATTAATTATTCAAAATAATGTTTAGGTGTATTAAGCACTTCACAAGTGCTTCCAAAATTGATTAAATGACCAAAAACATTAAAAAAATAATATTTGGTGGCAATTATACCTAATTAGGTATATGTCTCCCACCTAAACTAAAATAATAAATAACTAAATAAATATTATTATTTATTTAAATAACATTTATTCAATTATTCAAAAACTATTTGAATAATTAATTTTTTACTTTATTTGATTTTACTAACATGGTTAATGGGTGAATTCATGGTGAAATAATTCAGAAAATAAAATTGTGCCACTTGTCAACATTTAATTAGTTAATAACTCTTGCCAAGTAATTAAATGATGTACTTAAACTTTAAGTCTTGATAAGTGTATGACCCGAGGAACTCTGAAATATATTTTTGGTTTACCAGAATTTCTAGGATAGAACTGTTCAATCCATAATGTTGCCCCAGTGCATAATGAGTACACTTCATATTGTGAGACTCTCTAGGTTCATGCTTGAATGGTCATATAGAACTTCTCCATACGTCCATGAATGATGCTCCACACACACGTTATGGATATTACAAAGTAGCGCATTAAACTATACAAGTTGAGGTTATAAGATATTTGTATAATTCATCCATCATTTATATCTGGGTAGAGCGGAGATATAGATCGACACCGTCAAATATTCATATGCCCGACTGAAAGCTTATCTATAAAATTATATTTCAATAAATAATATTCTCAAATACTTTTTTGATATTATTTATCCTTTGGTTTAAACGCTTTTCTCAGAAATTACTGCTTATGGATATAATATTTTTTGAAATACAATCTTAGAGCATTAGGATATATTACTCACCCAAATGAGCTAATGAATCCCATATCTATGCACATCAGACTTCATGAACATCGGACCATACCCAACGACACCTAACGGTCAGACCATAATAGGTTTCTGACATGTGTAGAACCAAAGTATGGTGAAACACTTACAAGCCCACCGTGGCACTCAGGTCAAAGGACCACAAATACTACTCAACTCGAAAGACCTTCTATTGATGGCTTTATGGGATGTCTATTGGAGATCTTTGTGAGTCTGTTCAATATTCAGTCCATTCTAAATACCTGTATATCTATATGAGCTTCCACTAAACTGATGGTTTGCTAAGACTAACCATCTGGACCATCCAGATATAAACATACATCGATCTATATATTTATTAAGGTATTCACTAATAGACCAGTATCAATGAAGATAGATCAAAAATATAATATTTGAGAACATATTTGCATAATAATATTTTTTAACACTATTTACAACTACATTATTACTAATATATTCTCAAGTTTTTGTGCCATTTCAGATAGTACTCTAACTCTTTAGGTATCATTGACTCTTATAACCTGATAACTCTTATCAATGCCAACTCTTAGCATTTATAACTCTCAGCGTTACTAATTCTTAGCACTGATCTAAACTCATTTAGACTAGATCTAAACTATTTCAAATCATACAATGTCTAAAACATTACAAGCATCTTACCATATATAAAATATAATTAGCGATTTAATGAAATGATAATACTAGTATAACTATTAAACAAATATTCATCATAAAGGGATGACACGTAAGCACAAATTCTAACACAATATCATGCTTCTTGTATTGAAAGTAGATTCTGATACTATAGTGGATACCAGAGGTGTTAGTAGATCTTGAGCTATGATAGATAACACAAGGTAAAGACTTTTGCTTGATTTCCACTATGACAAAATATCAAATTCTCTCTTTTGTTGTGTACTAAATATAGAAGAGTAGTCATAATCCACATATATGTTTCAAGTCATAAGGAACAAAAATACATCAGAATTTGAAGCTATTTTTCTTTTATCTTTCAACAAAATAGTCTAAGTAGCTTGATTATGAACAAACTAATCATGTGTTTCTTTTGTAGTTATAGTTGATCCAAATTTATTCTTATAAAAAAAATAATTGTATCATGAAATTATTAATATTATCTAAATAATAACAAAGTCCAGAGTTTAAATTTTTTGAGATCTCAGAAATTAAAACTTTTACATTAAACTAATTAATTCTGGGATCTATTATGGTTGCACAAAAAAAATAACTTAGGAAGTTTCCTCTAATAGTTTTGAAATTTAATCTCAGTAACAGTGCAAATATAAAAAAATATAGGATTATTTCTACATCTAACAAAAAGATCAATAATATTATATATATGAGTTAAAGCAATAGAATATAAAAGCTGATACATATATGAACATGCTAATGTGGTATCATTAAGTACTTTCAAAAAATGCATATGATAAAACACAAATTTTCAATCATCATTACTTAATATAGATTCTTTCATTTTATCATTATAATAATATGTAATTAAATTTTTTGAGAACCTCTAAAAATTACTTCCGCACCATTGGATCTTCACTAGAATTCTAAAACTAGCCTTATGTTCCTTTCTAATTGGTTCTAGAAACTTTTTTCTAAGATAAAGTCATCCTAATGCAAAAGATAACACTCCGATGTTCAAGTCAATAAGCAGCAAAGAAATCTGTGCTGTGTGTGGGAGTGTTTAGCAAGCAAGAAGGTTTTGTGTTTAGGATTTCTCAGGATTAAAGTAAGATCTTAAGAGAGCTATGCTACTTGCTAATGCTTAGCTTTCTTACTGTATTTGTGTATTTACAAATCACTCTATGAATCTGTTTGTCAATGAATGTAATCGAATTATGAGTGCCATTTTATAGTGCAAAGGTACAATGTTTAATTAGAATGTAAATAACTATGATAAGATAAACTTTAATCCGTTTTAAGATAGAAAAGCCTTAATCATGTTCTGGATGAGTTCTTCACTTCCCTTAAAAGAAGTTTCACTATAATTATTCTCTTTAAGTTTAATTTGTCTCCTAAGACAGAATGTAATCTAGTTCTTTAACTAAATTCATGATAAACATGTCATAGGATGCAATCTTAATCAAATTATGTTTCTATCATGCTTAGATAATTAATTAAATCAATATAAATTAATAAAAGTGGAGGTTTCGAACTTGACTCAAGTTCTATCATTTGTTTATAGTTAAAAAAATATAAGAGAACTTGAGTTCAAATAAAACTCTGCCACATGCCTAAATTATGGCCTTTCTTGACTAGAAGGGTGTTTCGATGATTTATAGGCCCAACAGGCTTGTTTTTCGATTCTAAAAATACCCAGGGCTTGTCAGTTCCTTTCTTGGGCTTGGAAGATGTGTAAATTTCTTTTATGAAATAAGGCTTTGATTGGGTTTACTTACCAAGTTAAGGCTTGAACAAATATGGGCCCAACAGATGCCCCATAAGCGTTTTGAAGAGGAAATCTTTGAGTGCACTGTCTTTGTTAAATGGTTTCGGACTAATTAAAGACAAGTCCTTTGATTTTAAAACTCCCGTCTATTATATCAGACGTAATGTTTTGCAAAGGTCTTTTGGATTCAGGAAGCGTTTTCCTATTCTTAAACAGACACGTTGATCCCTTTTAACTAAGTATTAATAGGGGTCTGTTTTACTTTAACCTATTCACTATGATTCCTTTTTTAAAAAAATCCCCTCTTTAAGTAGCCAAAATCCCTAATTTTTCTACTTGTTTTTTAACCTCAAAACAATGGCAAAGGATATTAGTCTATACACCATCGCTGAACTTAAGAAAAATTTTGTTGTCCTATATAGGTTTTATCCAAAGGTGAGCCTCACAGGGATACAGGTTTTATCCCAAGGTGAGCCTCACAGGGAACCTCATTCTATCTAATGTGGGGAGCTTTTCCTATTCCGTGAGCATCTTAAGTGTTTTCTCTTCCCCATTTCCCCTTTGATTTTAGAACTTCTTCATATAACAGATCTTTTCTATTGTAAGTCCATCCCAATGTTTTCTATCTTCTCCAAGATGTTTCAATCCTAAACCACATGATGAACCCACCATACTGCTTTATTCTTTACGATGTCTTTCTGACCTACAATATGATTTGTACCAAACAGAATGACTTTTTTCCCTAAGGGAATCTTCGTGGAGTTTAACGCCAAATGCGTTGGTTTTGAGGAGAGCTTAGTCGTTATCAATAGAAAGAATCTTGCTCTTCTATTTGAAGTGAAAACTTTCTTCGGAGCTTATGGGATACTTGATTTCATAATACTTGATTTCTAAAATTATAAAGTCTGAATATTTTTCCCATCATCTCTCATGTATTTATAGAGACTATTGGGATTTCTAGTATCTATTACAGTAATTAATGACAACTTGCAACTATTAACTACTAACTACTACCAACAACTAAGGCATTTAAAATGTCAGCACTTATTACAACACAATTAATGAAAACTACCAACAACTACAAATACTGAAGTTTTACTTCAAAATTAATTGTCAAATTGTTAACCATACCAATAAATGTAGTTGTAGGCTCTTAGAAGTTTCTTATTATATGGGTTATCCACATGGGCTGTTGTGTTGTTGTTCCCCACATTCTCCTCTATTTGAAAAAAAAATCATTCTCGAGTGACCATATAGGTTGCCTTCAAGATGATAGATAGAGATATCTGTTGCGTTGAAAGTTTTTGATATGCCCATGTCATCGGGTAAGTCTATCACATATGCATTATCATTGATCCTCTTTAAAACTTTAAAAGGACCATAACATTTCTGCCTTAGTTTGCCATGAACTCTCACAGGCAGGCTCTCCTTACGTAAGTAAACCATTGCATTATTGCCTACCTCAAACATTTGATGCTTTCGATGCTTGTCTATAGCTACCTTGTATTTGAGGTTAGTCTCCTCTAAAGATTGATGCACTTCTTAGAATATCTTTGAATAGTTATCCTCTAAAGTAAATGTAGCTGCACTAGAACTTGTAGTTAAATGAAGTTTGACTAGGTCTACAACATGCCTTGGAATTTTAATATAAACAATAGAGAAAGAATTCCTTCTGATAGAATGATTGACTGAGTTGTTGTAAGTAAACTCAGCTTGTGTCAAAGCAAAGTCCCATTGTCCCTTATTGATTCTACATATGCATCTAATTAGATTTCTTAAAGAATGGTTTACCACTTCTATTTGGCCATCGATTTAGAGATGTGTTGTGCTAGAAAACTTCAATGTAGTCCCAAACCTTTCTCATAAAGTTAGCCAAAAGGCTACCAAGAATTTATTGTCCCTATCTAAAGTGATGGAAAGTGGTGGAAAGTGGTATACCATGTAAATGAACAACGTTTTTAAAGAAGAATTTGATTACATGATGTGCATCTATTGTCTTACGACATGAAATAAAGTGTGATATTTTAAAAATCGATCACCACAAATACAGCATCATTGCCCCTTTGGGTCCTTGGTAAATCAAGTACAAAGTCCATAGAGATATCATCCCAAGGTGCATTAAGAATAGGCAAAGGCATGTATAAACCTGTGTTTTGTGACTGCCCCTTACTCATTTGACAAGTTAAACACTTTTGCACAAATTGCAAAAGTTTTTCAACATCTCTTTTAAGTTGAGGCTAGTAGTAATGTTCTTCCAAACTACTTATGATCTTGTCTCTATGCATATGGCTGCTTAAGTCACTAGAACGCATTTTTCTTAGCAATTTGTCATGTAATGAGCTCCTTGGAATGCACAATCTACTCTCTTTGAACAAATACCCATTTTGGGCAAATATTTACCTAAGGGCTGTTTCATTAGATACTTAGTCCATACATCACCAAAATCTTCATCATTCTCATATAACTCATTGAGTTGTTCGAAACCTGAAACTTCAGTAGAAATGGTAACAAGTTGAATAGCGCAACGACTTAGAGCGTCTACTACTCGAAAGTGCTTGAGAGATTAGTGGTCAGAGTAAACAATGAATTCTTTAGGCAAAAGATATGCTTCCTACATCTTTAAAGCATGGAACACACTATAGAATTTTTGTTGATATGTTGACTACTTCTATCTTATTTCACTTATCTTCTCACTAAAGAATACAACGGGCCTTCTTTCTTGTGAAAAACTAGCTCCTATACCAATTTCGTTTGCGTCATATTCAATGTTAAAAGTTTTGGTAAAGTCAAACAGAGATAGGTGTTGTAGTTAATTTCTCATTGATCAATTCGAAGCTATAATTAGTAGCTTCTTCCTATTGAAATCGTTCTTTCTTTAAGCAATTAGTAATGGGTGTCATAATGGTACTGAAATTTTTAACGACCCTGCGATAGAAAGTTGCTAAGCCATAGAAACTCCTCACATCAGTTATAGTCTTTAGTTTTGGCCATTCTCTAATAGCTTTCACATTTTCTTCATCCACATGAATTTTCTCACTACTTATAACAAATCCTAGGAAAACTAGTATGTTTATTAAAAATACACATTTTTGTAAGTTTACAAACAGCTAATTCTTTCTCAATACAACTAGAATTTGTCTAATAAAATCAAGTTGCTCTTCTACATTTTTACTATAAATCAAAATACTACTAGATGCCTATTAAGAAGGTTAGTCAAAATAGAGAACTTAGAATGCCTTGGCATCTGGAAGAGGCGGGATTGGATTCAATGATGGCCATAGGCCAATAGGATTCTTAAGAGACGGTTGTCCCTTTTTCTACAAGGTTCAAAGGCCCATTGAATTGGAATAGATCCTGTAGTGGATCTTGCTTGAGGTGAGATCGAGCTTCATTAGGATAGAGAGAAAGGAAGCCTATAACTTTTCACTCCCCTCCTTAGAGAAGAATATGAAGAAGAATTAGAATTGCCTCAACTCAATGGAAGAGGAGGGAAAGCAAGGCTCGACCAAAGGGATATAGAAAATAAGATAACTTTTAATCTACATCTCTTGATTCTCTTTAGATATCTTACGTGTAGACTCATTTAAATAGTTCAACAGATTGTTGTGCGTAGAACAAATTAAAACCCTAGGTAAGCAAAAATGCCAGGAAAAGACTACTTGTCTAAGCTCTTCTATCCATATAAGCCAGACTAAGCAATAAAGTACCTCGTATTTTTCCCTCCGCCTCGAGTTGTCTCGCAATACCTTCTATAGCTTAACACACTTTCATTTTCCATTTACTAGTAAGGAGGTCCCGTGGTTCCTATATCGCCGCATTTCTCAAATATTTTCTTTTAGTGCTTCAACTATGGGCTAAGGCTCTTATTCTTCCTAAAGCTATCTCAAAAGTTTATGGTGTATGCTATCCAAGAACCAAAAGAAGAGATTGCTACCCAATTACCAAAGTTCTATTGTTCTTGCCTTGAGGCACGGGCCAAGAGATCATAAGAGTCAAATCCCTATCCTGAACCCGTCTGCAGTTGAATATTAGAATTTTTACCTAGAGGATGTTATCACCATGAAATTGGCGGGCATTGCACCAAAAGGTATAATAGACAACAATAAAGTGGGATAAAAAAGGTTTAAGTACCTGGGTCATGAGGTACATGAATGTACGTGGCGTATTAGACAGCCAAATGGCATAATTAGCCACCCATATAGCCCATCTTTTATTTTAAATGTTGGCTTCCATTCTTCTCTCACATGAATTTTGATTTAATGATATCCACTTCGCAAATCTATCTTGGTGAATACTTTAGCACAACTCAACTGATCAAGCAAGTCTTTAAGTCTAGGGATGAAAAATTAGTACCTTAAGGTTATTTTGTTAATAGCAAGACTATCCACACACATCCTCCAACTTCTATCATTCTTTGGTATAAGCAAGGTAGGTACAGCATAAAGACTAATACTTTCTTGTATATATCTTTTTTGTAGCAGCTCTTCTACCTTCTCCTTCAAGATTTTATATTCTTTTGGACTCATACAATAATGGGGCAGATTTAGCACACTAGCTCTAGTAACAAAATCAATGCGATATTGAATATCTTTCATTGGAGGTAACTATGTCAATTATGCCATTACATCAACAAATTCGACCAATAAACTTTGAACCTTCTTAGGTGTCGGTTGTATAGGTTTCTTCATTCCCTTCACTATTAGAAAAGTAAAGGTTTTAGCACTTTTTATGTCCCCCATAAACTTATTCTATCTTGTTGGTTTTGAACCATAACTATCTGTTTGTGATTCCAAGTGAAGGTATATATGTTGTCCCTCCCCTTGTAAGTTGCATCAACATCAAACTGTCATAGCCTGCCTAGTAACACATGACATGCATCCATCTCTACAACATTACAAAGAACTTCATATTTGTAAGTCTTCCCCAAAGATAATGGTAAATAGCATTGTTGTGTAATTTTATACTAAGCCCCTTCTTTATCTAACCAATACTGTATAAGGCTGGATGTGGTTGTGTTTTAAGTTTAAGATGCTCAACAAGGCTTTATAAAACTAGGTTCTTACAACTACAACTATCAATCATAAGTTTACATACTTTGTTAGCCATAATGCATTTACCTTCAAAGATGTGTTTGCATTACGTCTCATCATGTTGTTTTAGAGTGTATACATTTGACTTCCTCACTGTCTTCTTCAGCTACTTCAAAGTCATCATCCTCCTCTGCTGTTTATTGTTCATCATAGTTCTCCTTAGGTTCACGTTAAGTAACATTGGCAAATTTGCATCTAGGACAATCACTAGATCTGTGCCCTATTTCATTACACTTAAAACATCTAATACTCTTTGACCTATCCATTATTTCCTTCCTCTTTGTCTTAGGTTTCTTTTTGCTCACCTTTTTACTCTTAGACTCTATAGGCTTGCTCTCAGATGTAGCATGGGTAGGCTTAGTGTTTGGTTCAATTCTGGAATAAGGTGGTACCTTTGGATACATCCTGGTTTTTGTTAGTCTATCAACCCTCGATGCCAAGTTTTATGCTTGATCTATTAATCATATTTGTTGCATGGCCAACTTATGTTGGATCCCATCACTCTACTCGTTGATATACCCACTTACTGATCCTCCATTTCTGTCAAGTTACATCTAACTTGCAACTTTAGAAACTCTTTTGTATAAGCTAAAATAGAACGAGATCTTTAGATACAATTTTGGAATTGTTGAAAAAGAGTTTGTTCATAATCCAACGGTATAAAATACCCTATTAAAAATGTTTTCATTTGGTGCCAATGACAGACAGGTGGCAGTCCTTTTGATCTTTGACCTTCTTGATGGCATTGCCACTAAGCACCTGTACCCCTATGTAGTTTGTAGGCCACTAAAGCTACCTTATATTATGGAGTTACATTTATAATTTCAAAGAAACTCTCTACCTCATACTCTTAATCCAGAAACTGTTCTATATCAGTAACACTATTAAAAGTAAGCAAATCAACTTTTACCTTGTAAGAGTCATCATGTTGACGTTGTTGTCTCCCTCTTGCAAGAAACTCACCACCAAATTCTCCGTCGATTTTTTTTTCTCCGAAATCACCAACTGGAAAGGTAAAACGGTTAGACCTTCTTCATGCACCTATGGCTGCTCCTTTTGTTCGTGGTCTGACCTCAACCTTATATTCCGCTTCTTCTATCAAATTTATATTAATCAGTGTAGATTGTGGCTGTCTATGTGGTCTTTTCCTTGCAGCCATTGATTCTTGTTGTACTGGATCATTAATTATAGAACTCATAACCAATTCAGTTAATGCTACCATGCGTTTTAGTAATTCTATTATATGTGCTTCTATTATTTGTTTAAATGCATTCAAATAATCTTCGTTCAAGTCACTAAAGCCTGTCATCTTAAGACAAGGCTTTGATACCACCTAACATAGAACAAGTGTTGATGGATCGTGATTTTGTTCATGACGATGAAAGTTATTGATATCGTTCAATAAAATACAAATTGAAAATGGTAGAATACTAATTCAAAAGGAAAGATTTTGAATACTTGATTTCTGAAATTACAAAGTCTGAATGCTTTCCATTTCATCTCTCATTTATTTATAGATACAATTTGGGATTTTTAGCATTTATTACAGCAATTAATGACAACTTGCAACTACTAACTACCAACAACTAAAGCATTTAGAATGCCAGCACTTATTATAATATAATTAATAAAAACTACCAAAAACTACCAATACTACAGTTTTACTTTAAAATTAATTGTCAAACTCTTAACCACACCAATAAATGTAGTAATAGGCTCTTAAAAGTTTCTCATTATATGGGCTACACATATGGGTTGCTGTTCCCATCACCTATTCATCACATTTCCCATCATGTACATATTTATGATTAAAAACACAAAGAAATAGCCAAAAATAATAAATTAAAGCAAAACTCCATTCAAAGTACTAATCATACTACTGCTTTTACGCCCATATCAAATACCTATAGACTTTAGACTTTGCTTGTCCTCGAACAAAAAAAAAAAGGCAAACAATCATAACTTATTACTAACTTTATAAAAACGAAAATAAGCCTTGGTTAATTTAGATGATCATATTCAAAGTCGTAAAGACTGTCGTATGGCACATATCATTTTAGAATGCAATAGACAACTTTTAATAATTCATTCTACCATTCATCAAATCTTTTATTTTCCCTATAAATGATTACTTGTGCGTGTGTGCAATAAGCAAGTAATTAGTCAAATGAAACTTAGATAAACTCATTAACTTAAGAAAGTACATAAAGATGTTGTCTCGGTATAATTCAATTCATAACACTACCATAAGCTTGTAGTTCATACAACTATCTACTAATGTAGAAATACATATATCTAAGAATCTATTTAGAACTTTATTTATATTGTAACATAAGGCTATGGACAAGGTGATAAGGGCAAATTTGTCATATATTTTCTCATGTTTTTATTATTGATATTTTATGATTTTATGAGAATAGATGGCTATTTATGTGTATTATTGTTATTTATAGGGACTTGAACGAAATTTAAAGAAAGAACGCAAAAGGAGCGAAAACAAGGACTAAAATGCAAAGTTTTCAAATTATGAGTCCAGCGCCCCCGCTCCACAAGGATTTTAGCCCCAGCGCTGAAATAGTGATCAAAATTAGAAAAACGACCTGTTTAAGTCCCGTCTGGCGCTCCAGCGCCGAAGAGTCACTGCGCCAGCGACGATACATCGCCCCAGCGCTATCAACATACCGCGCCAGCGGTGAAGCCGTTTTCATGCAGCGCCCCAGCGCCAAGATCCTACCGCTCCAGCGGTGATAGCTTTTTCACGCGTCGCCCCAGCGATAGATGCATAGCGCGCCAGCGGTAGTGCGAGTCCTAGTCCGATGAGAATTGAGATTTTCAAGCTCATATCAATCCCTATATAAAGCCACTCGTTCCCAGCCTTCAAGGATGAATCCAAGACGACCCAAGAGCACCAAGAATATAGAACACGAGTCTTGGAGAGCAATAGGAGCTTAATTGAAGCAACTTTAGAGAGAGATACAAGACGTTCTTCGGCATCAAGAGTTTCTAGGCAGCGCAATTAAGAGCAATTCGACGTCTATATCGGTTTGCTAATAATTGTATCATGATTTATAATTATTTTTATTGCTGTTCTCTTGTAGCCATGAGCTAACTTATTTTCTAGGGTTAATATTTGAACTCAATATGTGTGCTTAAATTGCCATATCTTTTAGTATTTAATAAACTTAGTCATTTATTATTTAAATTACTTGTGTTTAATGCTTCAATATATCTGGCCAATATATGGTGAATGAATTGGTAATATTTTGATAAACTCGGAAGAGGAATCAATATATTTAGACCTAGGTAATTTGATGCATGATTGTAGAGTAACATTCAATGTTGCATATGCAAGTTTCAATTTAGGATAAGAATATACCTAATTGGCATGTATGATCAATAAGACCTAATCTTAATGAATCTTAATTTATTACAAGTACCATAGGAATATAGGTATTTGGTAAACTAAGATATACTTGCATGACCTTGGAAGAGGCTTGTGAATACATTAGTGTCTTGATCAATAATAAAGACTAAGTGAGTTAAATATTAGAGGATTAATCATTAGAAGCATATTGAGGGATAATATTAATCCTAGGTTTTCTCTACATTGCTATCATTTATTCTCTTTACATTGTGTTTTTACTTTTATATTTTTTTACATTCATTCTTAGATTTTTATTTTTCTGAATAATTATTAGAAAGACATAATTTTAGTAATTGGTTAAAAAGAAAGAATTATCCCTGTGGGTTCGACATCCGACTTATTTAGTCTCTTTATTACTTGCATACGATAATGTATACTTGCACTTAATTTATGATATAGAAATATCGCATCACAAGGTAGGGTATAAAGATCCATATGTATCGCAAATCACGTCATTAACAATTAACTTTACTTAGAACTTCTTGATCATTTTCTCGATTCATTTCTTCTCCCAAACTTATGATATTTTCATTTTTCTCTTAGTCACTTTTTTGCAAAGAATTTTTTCTTTTTCTTAGGTTGGGGGTATTGTGCAATTAAACACTTTCTTTTTTCTTTTTCTCTTTGTTTTTTTTATATAAATGTAATCCCAAACTTAGATTGATATGCATCTTTAAGACTTATTACTTTCCACTTCAGTACCATTTTCTTACACATCTACAATCCTTTATCCTTTTTAAGAATATTTCTAAGTAAACTCAAGATTTATGATGCTACTAGTATTTTAGATAAATAAGCTTAACATCTTCAGGCTTGTAATGTGGTTAAATCAAAGAATGGGTAATTAGGCTTAAAAAGGGTAACTAGGGATAAATTTACATCTAAAGTAGGCTAGAAAGTCTCAATCAGTCTAAAGATGGCCTAACGTCATTTTTTTATTCACGTGTTTCTTAGGATTTCGCCTCAATAGTAACTAATCAAGTTCTAAAGTGTTAGTCCTCAAGACTGTGGTATACTACTTAAAGCATGAATATCTCTAAGTAATAATTCAATTAATACATTCTTTTATTTCAATGTGCTAAAAAGTAAGTGATAAAAAATAAGGTCAAAATTAGTTTAAAATTCTAGTATAAAAATTATTTCAAGTGTCTATTGTTTCCTACGAACTTATAAAAATTAATTTAGCCAATATTCTATTTATTATCATTTACTTATGATCATCATCACAACATAAAAAAATAAACATACAAAATAATAAGTAAAAAATTCAAGCAGTAGAAAATAAACACAGGATAAGTGTTTCCTTCTTTCAAACTTAATTTTAATACTATCCTCAATTGAAAAAATAAAAATGAGAGTAAGAAAACTTTACTAATAAACGAAAGCTTAGTATTGTAGCATTTTTTCTTGATGTGACGATGTTGAATATTTTTATATCCTAATGCTATAATTACTTCTGTTGCTCCTTAAATGTTTGTCTTTGCTATGTTAACACTAAAAGAAAAGAAAAGAAATAAAAATAAAAATAAAAATAAGCAACATAAAAATAAAAATTTACTTTGGTTGCTTCTTGATAAGGGCAAATTTGTCATATATTTTCTCATGTTTTTATTATTGATATTTTATGATTTTATGAGAATAGATGGCTATTTATGTGTATTATTGTTATTTATAGGGACTTGAACGAAATTTAAAGAAAGAACGCAAAAGGAGCGAAAACAAGGACTAAAATGCAAAGTTTTCAAATTATGAGTCCAGCGCCCCCGCTCCACAAGGATTTTAGCCCCAGCGCTAAAATAGTGATCAAAATTAGAAAAACGACCTGTTTAAGTCGCGTCTGGCGCTCCAGCGCCGAAGAGTCACTGCGCCAGCGACGATACATCGCCCCAGCGCTATCAACATACCGCGCCAGCGGTGAAGCCGTTTTCATGCAGCGCCCCAGCGCCAAGATCCTACCGCTCCAGCGGTGATAGCTTTTTCACGCGTCGCCCCAGCAACAGATGCATAGCGCGCCAGCGGTAGTGCGAGTCCTAGTCCGACGAGAATTGAGATTTTCAAGCTCATATCAATTCCTATATAAAGCCACTCGTTCCCAACCTTCAGGAATAAATCCAAGACGACCCAAGAGCACCAAGAATATAGAGCACAAGTCTTGGAGAGCAATAAGAGCTTAATTGAAGCAACTTTAGAGAGAAATACAAGACGTTCTTCGGCATCAAGAGTTCCTAGGCAGCGCAATTAAGAGCAATTCGACGTCTACATCGGTTTGCGATTGATTGTATCATGTTTTATAATTATTTTTACTGCTGCTCTCTTGTAGCCATGAGCTAATTTATTTTCTAGGGTTAATATTTGAACTCAATATGTGTGCTTAATTGCCATATCTTTTAGTATTTAATAAACTTAGTCATTTATTATTTAAATTACTTGTGTTTAATGCTTCAATATATCTGGCCAATATATGGTGAATGAATTGGTAATATTATTGATAAACTCGGAAGAGGAATCATAATATTTAGACCTAGGTAATTTGATGCATGATTGTAGAGTAACATTTAATGTTGCATATGCAAGTTTCAACTTAGGATAGGAATATACCTAATTGGCATGTATGATCAATAAGACCTAATCTTAATGAATCTCAATTTATTACAAGTACCATAGGAATATAGGTATTTGGTAAATTAAGGTATAGTTGCATGACCTTGGAAGAGGCTTGTGAATACATTAGTGTCTTGATCAATAATAAAGACTAAGTGAGTTAAATATTATAGGATTAATCATTAAAAAGCATATTGAGGGATAATATTAATCCTAGGTTTTCTCTACATTGCTATCATTTATTCTCTTTACATTGTGTTTTTGTTTTATATTTCTTACATTCAGTCTTAGATTTTTATTTTTCTGAATAATTATTAGGAAGATATAATTTTAGTAATTGGTTAAAAAGAAGAAATTATCCCTGTGGGTTCGACATCCGACTTATTTAGTCTCTTTATTACTTGCATAAGATAGTGTATACTTGCACTTAATTTATGATATAGAAATATCGCATCACTTCCCTTTACTCATGAAGGATCAAATTGTATGCCAATGGTGTTGTGCCTATGGAAATTTAGTCTATGCCTAAGAGCATTGATATTATTCTTCTTTGCTTTTCATAACTCCATGAAAAAATATTGTAGATGCGGTCTTAACCACTTTGATTTGAGCCTTACCAAAAAGATTTTAATCTTAGACCGAAATGTTGTACCTTGTTGGCCATTATCAATCTGCTTCTCCATTATCTTGCCATGCTCTTTCTTTTTCTTTTACTTGCACAATTTTGTATGAGCTTGCAATAGAAAGACTTCTATCACTTTCAATTTATGAGTTGGTTGTGGATCTTCAGGAATTACCATATCAACTTTTGAAACATAGAGAGATATTATTGAAAAATTACTGATGTTCAAGGTTCTTCTCTTAGAGTCTTTATGAGAAAGATGATTGTGGATTGTATATATTGTCTTTGCATCGAAGTGCCACAAATTCCTTTTCTTCTGTAGTTGACTCCCTTTTTTTTAATCTTTGTTGGTTTATCATGGCTCTTCTTAGGTTGACATGTTTCAAAAAACATTAGTAGTTCTTGTTCACTCCTTAAGGTGATTTCTTGGTATTGCTCATTATTTCCTCTTGAATTCACTTGTGTTACTGGTTAATGGGCCATGTGGATGTTTATTTAATGATGTAGCTAATCGACGTACTTGCATCTCTAATGTCTTTAAAGAGGTTGCTTGGCTTTGAAGAACGGTATCTGTCTACTTTATGTATTGTATAAATATCTTATATAGGCCTAATTTATCTTCAATCTGGTGTTAAGGTTTTACAACTATGCAATGAGGGTTTATCCAATACAAATTGTAAAAGTTGGTGTAGGGATTATGTTGCTGTGTTTGATAGTTTTATATGTAGTGTGTAGCCTTCATGCATTAACCATTTAAATGGTTGTCACCATAGAAATCACAAGTGATAGGTTGTCTCTTCATAGCATTATCTTTAATGGCATTGATTTTCTTGGTCAATAGGTTGATTTGTCCAGCTAGTGAGATGAGTGCCCCTTCCTTATATATGCTTATGATCATTCTTAGGGTTATTCTCTTTGCTGGCCATTGATAGTTATTGGATGCCATCTCCGTTATAGGTTTCGTTAGTTGGCTTGTTCATTAATACTCCCTCTATTGCGACATCTATTATGGTCATCAACTACCCCATTAAGCCATTATAGAACGTTTGTACAAGTAATCACTTTGGAATCCCATGATGTCGACATCTCCTGATTATATCTTTATTACCACTCCCTAGCTTCATAAAGTATTTATGACTCATATTGCATGAAAGAAGTGATGTCATTCCTCATCCTTAATGTTTGGCCGGTGGAAAGAATTTAGATAAGAATTTTTGGGCTAAGTCATCCCATATTGAAATTGATTTTGATGATAGTGACATCAACTAACTCTTCACCTTGTTTAGAAGTGAAAAAGAAAATAACTGCAACCTTACTGCATCATTTGAGATTCCATTGTATTTGAAAAAATCATAAACCTCTAAAAAATTTATGATTTGTTCAATTAGATCATTGCATTGATGTCTACTAAATTAAACTGAGTCTTCCAACATTTGAATTATTCCCGATTGAATCTCAAAGTATTTGGCATTTATTATTGGTCGGCGTATATTGGGTTGAATGCTGCTAACCATAGGGATTGAATAATCTCTTAAACATCTGTGTTCTGCCACTTGTTGCTGAAACCAAAATTGATAGGCCATGATATAGCTCTTAAAGTTATATTAGAAGAAACAAAAACAAAAAAAATTGAAAAGCAACTGTATTAAAATAAAAATAAAAGATAGGGTAATATATATAAAATTGAAAAACATTCTGAAGTAAAAACAATAAATATTGGTGAAAATAAAATTTATCCCCGAAAATGGCACCAAAAACTTATTGTGTGTATTTTCTAAGGACAAAATTCAACGTATATGCGATTGTAAAGAAGTAATAAAGGGATTTAAAGTCAAATGTTGAATCCACATGGATAATTTTTATTTTCAACCAAGTACTAAAATTGTATCTTTCTAGTAATTATCTAGAAAATCAAATCTTTAATTGCAATTAATTAAATAAACTAAATAAAAGTGCAAAGATTTAAACAACACAACTCAAATAAACCAAGAACATAGCAAGATAGAGAAAGCCTATAGTTAATTATTATCGTTCAATATGTTTTCTATAGATTAATCTTTTAATATTTATATCACTCAATTCTTATTATTGATCAAGACACTAATGTATTCACAAGCCTCTCCCAATGTCATGTAAGTATATCTTAAGTTATCAAATATTTATATGCCTATAGTACTTGTAATAAATTAAGATTTATTAAGAACAAGTCTTATTAACCATACATGCCAATTAGATATATTTTTATCCTAATTTGAAACTTGTATATGTAACTTGTATGTTACTCTACAATCATACATCAAATTATCTAGGTCTAAATGCAATGATGCATTTTTTAAGTTTATCAAAGTATTATCAATTCAATAATAATATTGATCAGATATAATAAACAATTAAGAATAAATAATTCAAGTAATAGAGAATTGAATTCAAATAAATATTAAAAAGATCTAACAATTAACCACATATATTGAGTTCGAGTAATGACTCTAGAAAAGAAATTAGCTTATGATAACAAGAGAATTATATCTGAAAAATAAACTAAATATGATACAACCAAAAGCAAACCAATATAGACGTCAATTCGTAATTGGTTGACCCACTAAAGATTTTCCAATAATCTCTTGTTTCTTTGAATTTTCTTTACTTTTCTCTCTAAAATTTCTCTTCTTCTATGTGTTGTAGCTCTATGAGCTATAAGTTGTGTGTGCTTTGAGGTCTGAAATAAGTGGCTTTTATATGGTTGATTGGAGTCTTGGAGTTATATTTCCTTTTACTTTAAGAATTATAAAATCACTGTAGTGAAATACTGTTCATCATTGGGGCGAAAGTAATGTAGCATGATTAAGGTTCATGTATTGTTCATGAGCACTGTTTACGGGGCTCTGTTCACGTGTGTTGTAGCTAAAACGTTTTGGGCACTAGGGAAAATTTTTGCTGCAGTCATTTTACTGTATCAAATCACTATCCATGGACTGTAGCGAAGCACTATAGCAGGTTATTGTAGTAATTTGATAAGCGATTTCTAATTAAGCGCAAGGGCACGCTATCGTATCAAATAATATAGAAATTAAGTTCAAGTATTATTCCCACAGAGACAATTCTACCTAAATTTAAATCAAGTAATAAAATTATTCCTACTTAACTTTTATGTAGACAAAATTAAACTATGAATGATTTAATTTAACTAATTAAACTAAAGCACTCAAAAAGCAATTTAAAATTTATTTTCACTAATATTAAGATAACCTAGGGTTTTAACTTATCCTCCAATTTTTTGTTGAACCTATTATTCTTTTGTCCAATACCTTAATAAATCAATTATTGACTAGACTCTAATATTGTTATAAGATTCTGTCAATGGTCATATAATTATATTTTATTCAAACAATGACCTATATGTTTATGCTAGTCAGAATAGAATGAAACTTATTAAGAACAAGTCTAACACTGCTATACATGCCTTCTAGGTATATTACTATCTTATATAGAACTCATAACTATTACCCTTTGATCATGCATTAATCTATCTTAAGCTAAACATACAAATTCCTTTGTCAAGTTCATCATAATTCCTAAATCAACCATTAAGTTGGCTAGAATTAATGAAACCATTACGCACAAGATAGATTAAATAATTGTACTTCATTGAGTTCATAAACAAAAGAAATAATTACGCTCAACTACATATTAGATTTAAAAATTGTATCTTAGATCAAAAGAATTTAGTTCACCACAAAACCAATAGTATCAAAGGAATACAAGAAGAATAGTAAGAAAATAAACTAAGCAAAGATAAGAAAAACTAATTAAGAAAACTCTTTGCTGTGCTTCTCTCTTCCTTGACTTGAAACTTGAATCTTGATCTTAAATCTTGATTTCATGACTTTCATTTCTCAATTTTTATTGTGAATTATTTTTCTAAGTTTTGTCTCTTTAAAAGTCTGTGTTTTGGCTCATAAAATAGTATTTTATAGATATTAAAAACTCTAAGGTCAAGAGCTTTCAAATCCAAGTTAAAATAGAATTTTTGAGGAGGTCTTTTACTAATTGCACGAGCGCTGTGGTGCTAGGGTTGAGCACCACGGTGCCCGGACTTAGAAAATACGAGTTGGGGGAGCATCTCTAAGTGTCACAGCACCCTACATTTTGCCCAAGGCGCTGTGGCGCCCAACCTTGGTATTGAAGCTGTGTTGTCTGAGATTGGCCTATCATTATTGCACACATTTGATTGCCATCTTGTTTGTGGATGCCGGATGCTGGATTTGGTGGATTGAATGGATTGAAGGCTGTGATTGCGGTGGGGTTAGGTGGGGTTTAGACGTATAGTGAAATGGATTGTGTTTGAACTCGAAGATAATGAATCTTGTTTCAATTATCAATAATGGATAACATTTATTTGTGTAATTTGTTTAATCTGTAGTTTAAATTTAATTAATTATAAATATAAAGAAACTTTTAAGAAAAAAAGTAATTTGTAAAATTATAGGTACGGTGGAACCTCAATTTAAAGTTAAAAATTATATTTAATAAAAATTTAATTATATGTAAGTTTTTGTATCAAATTTAAAATTTTAAAAGCCAAATCATAAAATTATCTATTTTAAAGAATGAAAATTACACAAATACATATTAAATTAAAACAAATAGAGTTTGGAGGGCCATGACCTCTAAGCCCTTATGGAGATCCGCCTATAATACTAAGGTAGTAATTTAAAATAAAATGAGGAACTAAACATGTAATTTTTAATATATATATATATATATATATATATAAACTTGCATTAATTTATGCAATTAATTTTATGGATATAATTAAATATAAAATCCAATTTTGATAATAAAGTTATGTATATATGTGTTACAAACATATTTATTTGTTATGTTTTCTAATAAATCAAGATGAAGAAAATCTGAATATTAACGATCAAGGTAAAATGATTCATTTGCCTTTTAGGCATAATTCAGGCGGTTGTGAACGTACATCCATCACCTGAGTTCAAATAAATAAATAAAATAAGGATTAGTGTTTATAGGTGAGGTTTCTCTTCTCTATTTTAACTTTTTAAAATAAATTTAATGTTTGAGATGATTCATAATATTAATCTTCATAATTACACACTTTTATTTCATCTCCTTTTTCTCTTAAATAGAATAAGATTATATAACTTAAGCCTATAAAAATGAACCCATTACTTGATTACATTTAATGCTCTGATGAAATGGGGGAGTGACTAATAAATTGTTATAAACATCTCTTAGGAATATTTAACTAAATCAAATAAATAAAAATGATAATGAAGTTATAATAATGAATAAAATATGATTGTATGACATCTAGAAATTGGCTAACTTTTCATTTTTTGTACCCTAATTGGTATATATTTACACATATATGTTCGTGGTAAGGTTTAAACCGACTTTGTTTTGACTCTTGAATACTTTTCCGAAAGTGCACGATTGATGAAAACATGCATTTAGCAGGAGCTCTCCAAAGTCGAACCTGCTGTATGAAGACTTTTGAATTAATTAACATTTACCTACTCTCTAAAGTCGAACCTGCTGCATGAAGACTTTGAATTAATAAACAGTTACCTAATTAAAAGTAAACGACGGTCATTACTGGACTTTGATTTTTTTTATTTTTTGAGAAACATTGCAGGACTTTGAATTTAACGGTCGAAGATTAAACGAAACTACAGTCGGCGTTTTCTACATATTATAAATCCTGCACCCAACATTTGCTGCTCTACGAAAATAAAAAAGAATGAGCTGATTATGGCCTCCAAGAGTTCTTTAATTGCTTTGGTGGCTCTCCTTGTTTTTATGCTTCTTCTCGTAATCTCGGAAGTGACTGCCAGAGAACTTGGAAAGACATCCAAGCCTTGTAACATGATTGGTTAGTCTCCCTTGCTTCCTAGCTTTTCAGTTTTCGCATATTAATAATATGATTAATATTATACATCTTAAATTATATTTAATATAACGATGTTTTAAATAATTATTATATAATAAAATAATATAAAATTTTAAATTATTTATTATATTATTTTATTATTTAATATATTATAATTTAAAATATAACTTGCAATGCATAACATTATGCTAATGTTATACATACTTCTTTTATATTTTTAGTTTATAAATTCTCCACTTTGTCGGGATTACTTTTTTCAAAAAATTGATTCTTTCCGACTGTTTTCTGGTCTCTAGATTATCGTTGTGACCATTCAAAGAATACCCGATATAAATATTAATTTGGCTTACCCAATTTTAGTTATACATTTTTATTCTGCACAGACTTAATTTCTAAGATGAAACTATTTTAATAATTGAAAGGCTTGATCATAAGCAATTGTACATTGGCTTTTCAGGCGGTCAAGCAAGAGCTCTTGGGCAGACTTCAAATGCTGATCCCGGCGGTTACAATCATTTTGTTAAACCCAGCAAGGGTTAACACTATTATCAGCGATTTGTATGAATGAAAATAAGAACGACGAATCGTTTCTCCCTTGGATCTGCCAGCTTCTTGCTTAGATCATATCCAACAATTATAATATATGTAATAGTGAATATCTTCACATGCAGCTTGCATGAACTTGTGTAACAAATAAAGGATTGTTTGTGAACTTCGTTTAATTAATCCTTTATATGTAATATTAACCAAAGGGGGGTTGGTGGTTTTGAAACTATATATAGGAGAGTTTTTGATAATTTAAAAAAATAAAAAAGGGGGTAATTGATAATTTCCCACATGATGATTGTTACATCAGACATCAGTGAACGGACGATGGATTTGAACGAATTTTTTCTCACGACAACCCGAGGGCAGTATTTCACTGCAGTTTAATACGTTAAATCTCTTTTTTAAAATTGTTTTTTTAATATTATTGATAAAAAATTAATAATATTACAAAATTTAGTACTAATAAAATAAAAAATTATCAAAACAATACAATATATATTTATTAACGAATACTTATATTTGAATCTCTTCCTAAAAGAGAGATAACGTAAACATCAATACGAAGTTTAAGTCTTAACAAAGTCAAATCAATTCTCAATCAATTATTTTTTTATTAAAAAAATTTATCTTCTTAACGAGAGATTTCCTGCCCTAATTAAAGATGGAGGACGTTAAACCTCGTTTATATGCTAGACGCAAGGATGGGTTATATATGGACTTCATTATTTTCTTAGTACGGTAACAATTGAAGTGACATTCATAACTATATTTGATAAGTGGGAGAAATTGTATCTTTTAATTAAAAAATATTTACAAAAAGTGATTTTTTTATACAAGTTTTATATTCCTATTAAATAGAAAATTATACAACCCTACATTATACAAGAAGTGACCCGTATACAAGAATTATAACTTATATTAAATGCATAACAATATTACTATTAGGGACAGAACTATTGCAAGGTCTTGCGGGGGAGGGGAGGGGAAGGAGGGATACTAAAGTTTTTGTATTTATATGTATAACAATATTACTATTAGGGATAGAACTATTGCAAGGTCTTGGGGGGTAGCTCTTGTAATAGTTCCCTTAATTTTGTATATACATATAAATACAAAAGCTTTAGTATTAAAAGAGTTATTCCCCCCACAAATTTTTTTAAAATTTTATACTTAGTAGGTAAATTATCAATTTAAGAAAGTGATCCATACTAGTATTATAGACTTATTTTTTAATATATTATTTAATATTCAAACAATATCTCATATTTCTCTATTTTAATGTCTTTTTATAATAAAAAAATAATTTTTAATTTATAAGTGGCCCATATATTTACATTTTTCAACTTAATTATCTTGTTTTAATTTAAAAAAATTATATTTATAAGTAGTCCTTAATACAAAAGAATTTTATACTTGTTATTTTTTCCTACATAGATGGAATAAATTTTTTCGAATGTAAAGAAAGTTTATAGTTGTAATTCTTTTTCTACATATAAAAGAATGTTTTTCAATTTAACTTATATAAATAGACTCACAATTGTGGCATGCTGTAAATTAGTGATTTTATCTTCTCTTTAAATTTGTATTAAATCTTTCTATTCCAAACTCAAAGGCCAAAGAAATGTTTTTCCCAAGAAATAAGTAAGTTAGAATATTTTAAATTTTAATAATTTTATTTTTATATTAGTTAGTTATTTTTAATATCTTACTATTATAGCTTTATATGTATATTTTTAAAGGATCTTGATCTTTATACTTTTGCTTTAAATTTTTTAATTTTAAAATATAAAATTTATTTCTACCAATAATATAATACATGTTTATATAATTAATTAATTTTAAAAATACTAAAAATTCATAAATTTATACAACATCACCAATATTAAAGATTATACTAGAGTTTCCAACAATATATATTTTTTAGTTCATCAATTATTGACATAGAATAAAAATATTATTTTATTTTATTTTATTAAATTTAAAAGTTTATGTTAAGATTTGGCCCCCAAATCTCAGTTCCGCTCTGACTACTATATAGAAAATTATTATTCAGGAATACTAATATTAGTAATATCCCTTTCAACTTAAGTTAATACAATGGAAGCGACGTTGAGCTTAAAAAACAAAAAACTGACTAGGAAGAACAAATTTAGTATAAAAAATTCTACTGGCTAGTCATAAGAGGAAATCGACTGAAGCTTAATAATCTCATGTGAAATATATGGACAAATAAAGTGACAATCAGTTTTTAGTTTCCATTGCAGTTGGGAGATTTTGAATTTTGATCTTTGTCGTACACTAAAAGGAGATTTATAAAAAAAAAGAGAAAGAAAATTCTTGCTGGTTGTGGCCATATAGTGCGAACAAAGAGAAAACTGTTTGAACTTTATAATTTCATTTATCTGTGAATAAAAAATATAATAAAGTACACATAATAAAATATATAAATAAAGATTTGGGAAGAATAAATCAATAAAACTATGGAATGTGTTTTATTTCTACAATATATTTATGTTATTTATTCACCAAAAACAAATTACTATCAAGTGATTTTTTATTTGTATTTTTTAAAGATATTTATACTTAGTTCCAGGTAGAATATTATTAAATAATTGTAAGATTATAAAAACAAAAAACAAAAAGAAAACTCCAAGACGATAATTAATATTCATTAAATCTTACATAATTTGACCAAACTTAAATTTTAAGTTGTTAACCAGATTAGTATAAGATAAGAATTGGTTTCATTATTTTTCCTCTTTTTAAACGATTATGTAACATAAGTTTCATCTTAAGAGAGTTGTCTTCATGTTTCATAATAACTTGAAATTTCAGTTGAAAAGGTTCAAATGGAGCGGAATTAACTCAGTTTTTGATATATTATATTCCTTATCACTCTTAAAGATAAATTTGCAAAGCAAGCGTTTACTATGACGTCAAACAACAGAAGAACGATTGATTTGAAAACTCTCTGAAAGTGCTTGTTTGAGGGAAAGAACTCTTTCAAATTGCAGGAGTAAAATTGTTGTTTTCGTTCAACCAGATTGAATACATCAAATCACTTTCATATTAAAATTTCATCAAACGATTGAAGAAGTGCAATCACACCAATACAGTTAATTAAAAAACAGAAATTTCAAAAAACGAAAATAATACCCCTGGAATCTATATATATGACCTTCGTCCCAGACATGTTGCTACATAAAAAAGTCGATGGCTTCCAAGATCATTTTAATTTGTAGGGTGTCTCTCCTCGCAGTAGTGCTTCTCCTAATCTCAGAAGTGTCAGCAAGAGAACTTGGACGGACTTTTAAGCCTTGTGACATGACTTGTAAGTCTACCTAGCTTTCTGGATTTTCAAATACTCAGTATTATGAAAAAATGCAGTTATTAATTGATTTAACTGATAACGTTTTTTGGATACATTATAAGAGAGATTTGTATTTCAATTCTGCTGATATTAGAGTTGGATAGGGCCCATCTCCCAAGAGAATTGGAAAATATTAGTTTACGTTTCTTATAATAATCAATGAAAAGGGATTGTTTTTAGGTTTGGTTTATATTTATTTAATAAAAAATGAAAAAAAACATTAAAAGGGCTCTCGAAAAATCTAAAAGCTTTTATATCTATTTGAAGTTTTTATCTTTATTTAATAATAATAAAAAAAAGCACCTTTGTTTGGATCAAAGAAGTACTTGGAGTACTTTCTAAAGGAGCACCTGATTATATTACTATTGAAGAATATTTTTCCGAGTACTTTTACAGGAAGAACTCAGGCACGTTCTGAAAATTAAAGATCTTAACCATATGCAAAATTCTTACTGGCCTTACAGGTAGACAGCGGCAGCTGCATGAGGCTCATGCTCCACCCCGGGATTTTAACCATTTTTTATGATATCCTGGCATGAGGTCACTTGTGTTATTTGTGATATTCTACGTACAGAACAAGCATCATCATCACGTTAATTTTGATATGTTGTACTCTATTTATGAAATAAAAGTTTAGAGTTGGGATTTAGTTCAGTCTTGCTACCATGATATATATCATATGGAGCACTAAGATGTTAAGTCCTTGGTGTGTTCAAATTAACACATTTAGAACTTGTGATATTTAATGAATAAAAGCAATATTTGGAAGTGCTCTTTAATATTTTTTCCATATAACTTATTATCTGTTTCACTTATGAACATTATTGTCTTTTAATTTAGGAAAGGTTTCAGTTCCTTCACTTGAAAAAGACTCGGTGGAGCTATTATTGTTTCATTGATTCATTTTGGTAAGCAATACAAAAAATGATTTCTACAGAGGATTATGCATTCTGAAAATCTCAGATGGGTTCAGGATTAGTCTTTGGATTGATTCAGCCATACTGTCCTTGGTGATGAGTTGCCTCTCTTTTTACCGGTTATTACAATTTACAGCCCAAGCCCTGAATTTTGTTGTATTCATCAGCTCCTGTTTAGGTGCTGGGTGAAGATGTCTTAGTTTGTTTTGTAGCTAGCTAGACCTTGTTGCGCCACTGCTGATATGTTATACTGCTGAGAGCCTTGTTGTTGGCCTTGAGTATTTCCAACACGTGCTAATTGTATGGAATAGATTTTGCTATTATTTGCTCTCTGGCCAATATTCGGGCCATAGCAGTTTCTTTTTTTACTTTTGGCATGAAAGTTGAAAAGAATTGTTTCTTAAGGGAAAAACAAAACAAAACAAAACAAAAAGGCTTGGAGTCTCTCTGCTTTACACTAACATTTTGTAATTATATAAATAATTTCTTCACTTTACCTATTTCAAGTCTTAGGCAAACTTAGCATAGGGTATATTGAGAAGATTTGTTCATGAATTAGGATTGTCCAAATTTATTTTTCTGTTAAAAAAAAGGATTTTATCCTATTTTTTCTTCTATACAAAAAGATAATATAATGTTTTTATATAAGAATGTGTATAGGCACGAAAGTGAAATCTCGAGTCTTGTAATCCTTTAGAACGACAAAGTATAATCGTGTGTGTGCTTTTGTTTTTATTTGATTTGATTTTATTACTTTTGATATCGACGAATTAGTATTTAATCCACAACATATGTAGCCTGTGTCCAAGCTTGAAACCATTAGGTTCCATTTTTTTCATAAAAAAAAAGATAGCATGCAGTATATTGAGAAAATTCGTTGTTGTGCCTCTTCTGACCTCACCATGTCAAAAGGCTTGAACGGACTCAATTCCAAGCCTTACATACATGTCTCGCATGTCTTCTTTGCTTCTGTGTTCATCATAAAATTGATATAATTGAATGGATCGTCATTTTAGATTATAGTCTCTTTATGATCCTTTATAAGGAAAACAAAACACTAAATTAATATTTTAGTCACGCTCGGATCTGTAACCCTATTATCAAATAGCGTTTGTTAGCGTCAAATTACAATTAGGTTCATTTTACATAATAAAAATTTTAATTGATGAAAGAATCATTATAATTACAATCTTATATCAAATCATTAAGAAGATTAGAATTAAAAGTGTGCCTAAATTTATAGAGATGCAAAAAAAATTAGAATTAATAGCCTTCCACGTTTAAATTTTTTCTTTATTGAAAAAAAAACTGCCGTCATTCACTGATAAGATGTGAATGAGTAATATATTAAGATTTAGATTAGGAATCTTAACATATTATTTATAGTATTTTATTTTATTTTGACTCATCATGAAAATAAAATAAAATAACTTAGTCTTTACACATTAAAACCCATACCATATGAGATGCTTTAAAAGCCCAATAACAAATAAATTTTATTTGATCACTTTTAATAGGCAACAAAATAGATAGCCAATAACGTATAATTAATTGATATATGTTAGCTCACTTTAATATAATTTCTAACAATCCCCCATTAGGCCACATATGTCACTTTACATTTGTGTACTATGAAATAACTTTATGAGCTCAATATTTACTATCTTAATAAAAGACATCTCTAAACAATCTGGTTGATTATACTAAAATACGATTAAGCGATCTTCGTTATCCCTTTTGTAATTAGATCTATCAATTGTCATATACATTAATATAATCAATGACATAGATCAAGCATGGATGTATAACATGAAAAATTCATACATTGTGATCCCTTTAACATGCTTATTTTGAACTGATCCTACTTTATAATTCAAAAGAGTTCAACAATAATATACTTTCAAAACTTTATGCGCAATTGCAATTGAAAAAAATACAATTTTAGTTCAAAGCCTTCAATAAATAAACAAAAAAAACAATTACTTTAATCTGGTCATAAAATATGTCAACTATAAATGAACATCAAGAATAAACTTCCACTATACGAGCATATTATTATGATGAACCACACCTATACGAGCAACATGCTTATGCCTTAGGTGGTACACCCTTAGCAAGCGGATCTGCAATCATAAAGTTTGTCCTGATATGTTCAATAAAAACTTGAAGATTCTGAACTCTAGCTATATTGCTTGGTTTGATACCTCATAGAAAGTTATAAATCCTGCTTTTATGGTGAATGAAGCTATGAGTGATTGTTTAATACTCTTCTATGATACAACTTCTTCAGCCAACATATAAACATAATCAGAAGTAGATCTTCTGCTATAGAGGTAACCAGTAAAATCAGAGTCTGAATACTCAATGATCTCTAAATGATCTTATCTCCAATATGTGAGTATATGATCTTTTATTATCTATAGATACTGCATAATCCTTTTAACGGATCTTTAGTGATCCATTCCTAGGTTACTTAGATATACGCCAAGCATTCCAACTACATATGCAATATCCGGACACATACAAACTTGAGCATACATGAGACTCCTTACTGTCGACGCATAAGGGATGTTCTTCATCCTTTTTTTCTCAATCTCATTTCTTAAGCATTGAAGCAAACTAAATTTATCACCTTTAGCAATGGGTGTGTCTCTTGATGCACAATTCTTTATGTCAAATTTATTAAGCACCTTATCGATATAGGCCTTTTGTGAAAAGCCAAGAACACTACAAGAATGATTTCGGTAAATCTGTATGCCTAACACATAAGAGGCATCTCCAACATCTTTCATTTCAAAAATATTTGAAAGAAATCTCTTAGTTTTATGCAATAAGCCTGTATCATTACTTGCCTATAGAACGTCATCTACATATAAGACAAGAAGAATAATTTGCCTCTAAAAATCTTGTGATAAATGCACTGATCAATAGTGTTTTTCTTAAAACCAAATAAGGTAATTACCTGATCAAATTTTTGATACCATTGATAGGAGGCTTACTTTAAACTATAAATGAAATTCTTTAATTTGCAAACCAAATATTTTGAATATTTGAATTTAAAGTTCTCTGGTTGTAACATGTATATGGTTTCTTTAATGTCGCTATTGAGTAACGCAGTCTTTATGTCCATTTGATATAGCTCTAAATTATAATGAGCTTTAAGTACCATAATAATTCTGAAATAGTCTTTCAATAAAATTAGAGAGAAAATCTCTTTATAATCAAGACTTTCCTTTTGAGTGTAACATTTTGCAACTACATATCCTTTATATCTTTCAACATTGTCTTTCAAATTCTATTTGGTTTTGAAAATCTATTTACAACTAATTGGTTTTGCTTATTTAGAATTTTTGACAAGATCTCAAACGTTATTGTCTTGCATTGATTTTATCTTATTTTTCATGGCATTTATCCATTTCTGAGAATTCACACTTTGTTTGACTTGATAGAAAATTATTGGATCATTTTTCAGTGCTTCATCAAACGTATACTTTTGGAGATACACAAAATAATCATCCGAAATCGCCGATCTTCTCTCCTTAGTGGATCTCTTTAATGGCACTTTCAATTGAGATTATTATTATAGCTCCTCTATATGAGTAAGAGCAGGTTCTTTAATATTAGTAGGAGGTATCTTAAGAATATCTTAATTATCTATGGTTGCATTCTGCACAATGATAGGTCCAATTACCTGTCATTATTAATTACAATATTAAGAATAGTATTTAAAGACAATGTTCCTGAATTTAGCATTCTCACTATATTCAACATCCTTAATAGATTTAGCATTCTCTGTCTAAAAAATATTTTCCTGAGGGATCATAAAACTTGATACCCCTTGATCTATCCGAGTATCCAATAAAGTAACAGCTTATTATTCTTGAGTCTAACTTTCTTTCATTAGACCTGTATGGCCTAGCCTCAGTTGGATAAATCCCAGACATACAAATGCCTAATACTAGGCTTTTTTCTAGTCTATAACTCATATGAGATTTTAGATACTGCTTTACTTAGAACTTGATTGAAGATATACACTGCAGTTTTTAAGGCTTCACCCCAAAGAGATTCTGGTAAAGAAAAATGATTTATCATACTTCTAACCATATCCTTCAGGGTTCAATTTCTTCTCTTAACTACACCATTTTAACTTGTATCCCTAGTATGGTGTATTAAGGAATGATACCACATTATTGTAAATATCTCACAAAAAGGCTTGGACATTGTTCACTTGATCCATCATATCTACCACCACAATTAGATTTAACAGCTTTAATTTTCTTACCAATCTGACTTTCAACTTCAGCTTTAAAGGCCTTGAAAATGTTCAACGACTGAGACTTCTCATGAATCAAGTATAAATACTCATAACAAGAACAATCATCTATAAAATATATATATATATATATTGTTAACCATTCTAAGAAACCGTAGGGAATGAATCATAAATATCAGTATGAATTAATTTCAAGACAATTGAACTCCTATTAGCACCGACATTCCTAAATTTTTTTCTTTTCTTTAATGCATTCAATATATTTTGTAAAATCTGAAAATCAAGGGAATTTAAAATTCATTCTAACATAAGCCTTTAAATTCTTTGCTTAGAAATGTGTTATAAATAATTATGCCATAACATGTAAGAATTCTCATTAATTAACCATGCCATTTAATCATGTATATATATATATATATATAAGACAAAATATATAATAAATTGGGCCATTATAAGATACTAAGCACAACATTGATATTTAGTCTTTTGACAGAAATATCAATTTGTAAATGGCCCTCTAAAAACTTGATCAGTAAATATATATAGTAAATCATGCCAAAAATATACATTTCTTTGGACCGACATATTATAACATGAAAAATACCAAAGTTTATCATATATTACATATGTCTATTAGTTGGCCATAAAATACTTGGTCGATTATTTTTCGCATAAATTTAAACATAATTATTTAGACTTACAGATAGAAGTGGAACAATGATAAACCAGTCTGAGGAATCTCATCTGGATCTACAGGTATAAAAGGGGTAGCTTTAAAGAATGTCTATCCACTATTATGGGGCTGATAAGAATGATGCTTAAGTAGATTAAATAAACTACTGAATGGATTAAGTAATAAATTAGCATGAATAAAAATTCTATCACAAACACCTAAAATGGTTAGAAGTACTTTTTTGGAGTAGTACATTGCTGTGTTAAACCTTTCAGAATGATGAACGAGCAGACTTAAATAAATTGCTAAACGGGTCAAGTAATAAATCAACAAAAATTGCATTGAGATGGTAAAATGGTGTTGATATATGAATCAAGTAATCATATATGGAGTTTTAATCTATGTTGATTATTCCTCTGATTACTTTGGGCAATTTTGTTGAGGTGCTTAGTTATTTTCTTGGTGAATATTTTAGTCATCCCCTTGAATGCCGCACCTTTGTAGGGTTCTCCTCTAAGAGCGTTACCCCATTCAGTGGTTTGTGGGCAACCTCATGAGTGCCCCCCTTAGAGAGTATACCTCTAAGGGTGTTGAGCCATTTTCAATGTCTTCCTGGTCAACATCTTTCTAAGTTCTGCACGTCCGTTGCGTTCTCCTTTAAGAGCATTACCCTATCTGTGATCTATAGGTAACCTCATGAGTGTCACGCCCTTATAGAGTGTTAATATCATCTCAATTAACCCCTTGAGTTCCACATCTTTATAGAATTCTCCTCTGAGAGCGTTACCCTGTCAGGTGGTCTGTGGATAACCTTATGAGTGCAGTCTCTCTATGAAGTATACCTCTAAAGGCGTTGCCATCTTTAGTCTTCTTAGTCAGCCCTTTTTTGAGTTTTGTACGTCTGTAGGGTTCTTCTCTAATAGTGTTATACTATTTGGTGGTCTATAGGTAACGTCTTGAGTGCTTTACCCCTAGGGAGTATACATCTAAGGGCATTGAGCCATCTTCAATATCTTTCTGCTCAACTTTTTTTTGGGTACTGTACGTGTTAGGGTCGGTTCTTATGTGCCATCCCTGAATGTACATATACTTTTATATTTATATAAGTGTACATTTTCATTAAATCGCTAATACTAATTTATATGATATTATACATGTAACGTTGCAGACATTGTAGATCTGAAAAAGTTCGGATCAGATCTAAAGGTGTTTAGATAAGGGCTCATAGTTAGCCACGCCGAGGCATATAATTACTAAATGTTAGCACAGTTAAGTATTAACTGGTTATAATACTCAGTAGCTCAAAGAGTTGGAGCCTTGTCTGTAATGAGATATAGACCTGGGAATATACTAGTAACAGCATAGTTATAAAAGTTGCAATCGGGTGCGAGGAAATGCTAGTTGCGCAAGTATATTCTCAAATAATTGTCCCTGATCTATTTCTGCTGATGCGAGTCTATTGGTGGATACCTTTTTATATATAGATCAGCATATGTCGTACCTATAGGGTATAGATGGTAGTTCCTAGCCGATTGTGAGCTTGGAGCTCGTATTGACATATGGGTATCCAGTTAGGACTGGATATGGGACAGACTCATGAAGGCCTCCGATAGACATCCTATATAAGCCGTCAACAGAAAGTCCTCTCGAGTTGAGTAGTATACGTGGTCCTTTGACCTGAGTGCCACGATGGATTTGTAAGTGATCCACCATACTTTGGTTCTACGCATGTCACAGACCTTTCATGGTGTGACCGTTGGGCATGGTTCGATGCTTATAGAGTCCGGTGTGTACAGATACGGGATCCATCAACTCATATAGGGAGTTCGATATCTAGATGTTTCGAGACTATATCTCGAAAATTTTTGTGGCCACAAGTATCAATCTCGAGATATAGTTCCGCCAGGGTAGAACAATATGGCAAAATAGTTTTCGCATATTGTTCAGTGAGATATAAGTCTGGAGATAAGATATAGATGAGCACTAGGGGATTTGACGGTGATAATGTATATCCACGTACATCAATGATATTATGATGGAAGGACTATACGTATACGTTCAATGCGCTGATTTGTATATCCGTGACGTGTGTGTAGGGCATTACTCACGGACTCATGGAATAGTTCCATTTGACGAATCGGGCATAGAACCTAGGGAGTCCCACGATATAGAGTGTATTCGTTGTGCAGTGGGGCAACGTGTCGGATTAAATTGTTTAATCTAGCAATATTCAACAATACCACGGGAATACGTAGGTGTCGGTATTTAAATGTTAAATATAACAATTAGTTAATAATTATTATTTACTAATTGTATTATGACACGTGGCATATTATGGACTCTCAGTTGAGTTTATCCAAGTGTGAAATTTGGTGGGACCCACTAGGGGATAAACTTGGTAACTATTCATGAGGGATAAAATGGTCATTTCTCACTTTGATTATGTAATTATTAAATAATCAAATATGTCTCTTATTATATTATATAATATATTTTTTATATTATATTATATAATATATTTTTTATATTATATTATATAATATATTTTTTATATTATATTATAATATATATTATTATGTTATTATATTATATAATATTATATTTTATTATATGATATTTTATATATAATAATATTATATTTTTTGGGTGCCAAATAGTGGCACCCATTATTCATTTATTATTATTATTATATAATATATATTACATTATTATTATTATATTATATATATTAGATATATATAAAGAGAGATTTGAAAAAGTGAAATTGGTGTGAATTTTGGGCATTTTGGCCCGTGAGAGAAATGGAGAAGAAAGAAAAGAGAAAGAAGAGAAAAGAAAGAAGAAAGAAAAAAAAAAGGAAAAAATGAAAATTTTATTTTTATGGTTCCATTTGAAGTAATGGTGGATTACTTCAAATTTTCCATTTCTTATCCTTTTGGAGAAAAGGATAAAAACACACACCGACCATTTTGTGGTTTAAGAATTAAACTCGGTGCTGCGTATATGGTTGTTGTTCTAGCTCACTAAGCCCACGGTGTTGGTGACTATAATTGCCCGGGAGTTGGTCTTTATTCGAACTCCGAAGAAATACATTTATAACGTTACATGTTGAGGCGAGTTCTCTATCCTATAAATATATTAATGTGATTAATATATTTTATTTATTGTGTTTATTGCAAGTTTCACGCTTCCGTTAGATTTAAATTCGTATATGATACGTATTTAGGCAATAGACACAATGCACATGTATACACCTATACGTATATTAGATCCAACAGTACGTCCATTGGGTTCTCTCCTGAGAGCGTTACCTTATCCGGTGGTTTGTGGATAACCTCATGAGTACTGCCCCCTTACGGAGTGTTAAAATCATCTCGGTCAACCCCTTGAGTGCCACACTTCCATAGGATTCTCATCTGAGAGCGTTCATGTGTGGTGGTCTGTGGTAATATCATAAGTGCTGCCCCTTCTAGAGTATACCTATAAGGGCACTACCGTTTTCAATGTCTTCATGGACAGCCCCTTAAGTGTTGCACCTCCGTAGGGTTCTCCTATAAGAACATTATCCTTTTCAGTGATCTGTGGATAATCTCATGAGTGCTGCCCCTTTAACAAGCTAAAAAATACTCGATCGATTATTTTTTGCATAGATTTAAACACAATTATTTAGTTTCTTTAATAATATCCACATACTTCAAAATAAATAAATATACATAAAAAAGGTTACTTTGGTGGCATTTTATTTCAATTTAATTTATTTTAAAATATTGGATTTTAGTTTGCAAGAAAATGGAAAAAAGGTAAAATTGTTAAAGTCATATTATGTCAAAGTTAGGATAGGACCGGAGTGGGTCAGGATAAAGTAGTTGAATCAAGTCAAGCCTAACATTTCTTAATTATCTAAATCCTAATCTTTATATAATAACCTAAACCCTAAATGGGATCAGGTCCATCCTAACTCACTTGATTTGGTTCGTAAATTGGGTTTACAAAATTTAGGCTCAGTAAAGTCCTTATGAGCCTTACGTAATTGATCTTATAAACTCTCAAAATTTTTTGACACTAACTACTTGATGTGTACCACAATTAAGAAGAAATTCCATTAAATTTGATATTATTACTTCGAATTTGAACAAATTTCAACTTTTACCCTTTTTCCTTTTTATTTACTATTTCAAAATATAATGCGAAATTGAAAAAATTGCATTCAATTTCATACAAACATTTTTCCAGGATTAAATCCGTAAGTAATAATAATGCATTAAATATCATTCTTGCAATCAATGCATAGAAAATTCCATATGCATTCACATTTTTTAGATGCATTCAATGCAATGTGATTCCTACATACAAATATGAAATTAATGCATTGGATGCGTAATTTAAAAATAAATAAAATAATAGTTATATACTAATTCCACGCTACAAGGAGATCAAAATTATTACTATGCAATTGATTGCATTGAATATTAATATTGCGATAAATTTCAAAATTGAATTGTTTAAATTATCAATCAATGCAATTCGGTATATATAATTATAATATATAACAATTCATCAACTCTAGAAAAAAATGTAAATTTAGAAAACGTTAATTATAGCAAACCCATATATCTACCGAATCCTGTAATTCGTAATGTAGTACTGAAAACTTTCGCTCTCAATAATTTAAAATGAGGTAGCTGTGATATCACTTGTAGAATAAAAACTTCAATTGGTGAAAGAATCACCGTAGGCAGGATCTCATATCAAATTAGGGTTGATAACGTTTTATGTATAAACTTTTTCCTTATTGAGAGAATACTACTGTGACTCACTGATGGGATGCAAATGATAATACATTAGGGTTTAAACTGGTATTTATTTTGGCTTATCATGAAAATAAAATTATTGACCCAAAAATTTAGAGAACTTCTAAGTCAACAAGTTAAACTTATTTATTTGTTAGAAATGCATTGGTAGAGGCAAAAAATAATAATTAGGGAGAAAGATAAGGTGACACAAGATATATAGTGGTTAACCTAATTCGAGCTTACGTTCATTTTACTAAGCTTCAAGATCACTCATGTGCACTATGTATCAAGATGTTTACAACAAGGTTCCATAGCCATTACTAAGAGTAAAAGAAAAATACATAGTGGTAAAAAAAGTATATTTTACTTAGAGAGAGAGCCCCTACACTGTAGAGAAAAAGATCTTCTTTATATAGAGGTATATCTAGGTCTTCTTTAAAAATACCATTAATGTCATAATTACTGCCATAAAAGTCATACTTGCCTCTCTAAAATTACCATGATTGCTGTTATAATAGTCTTGAATGCCTCTCTATAATATCATGACTGTTGTATAATAGTCATGATTACCTTCTCATACTTACCATGATTACTGCTATAATTATCTTATTTGTCATGATTGCCTTATGTTTTAGGTTTGACCTAAAATTTAGGAGGGAACAAGGGTCCACCCATTTTTAGTATTAACTTGTTAACACATAAAACTTTATTGTTGTTTTTAGGCTACTAGATTTTATCATCTGATTTAGGCTTGTTGATTTCGGAGTGTTTAAAAAGGTATGAACCTATGTTCTGCTGAAGAGTGATTCTTCAATACAACTAATGAGTATTGGTTTTAAAATAAAGGAAAGAAACTCTTGACGTAACTTGAAAGTCCTAGTAATTTTCTACCCATTTCAGAGTGTAGGGCCATTTTTTTTATTATGACGAACCCTTTTATATACATCAACTTTAATAGATGGGATGTGCTCTTGATGATCTTCCATTTATATAATGGTTTTAGACTTCATACGAAGTCTTTAAATCTTTTTATAAGGTCTTCAATAGTTTTGTAGAGATCAAAACTCCTTTGCTAGGACTTTATATTGTTTCCTGCCTTTGTGAGTAAAACCATCTCTTGGGGCTTTTCTAAGAAATCCTAGTTGGGGACTACTTGGGGTGTAGATACTCTCTACCTATATAACCAAGCCCACATGGGGTCATCCTTAAAGGTGTTGAACTGATGATGATTCTGGTAATGATAATGATAATGTGATGATGATGATGGTGATGATGATATAGTGTGATGATGATGATAAACCAAATTAAGGGAATCATGTTCGAACTTACAAATAAAGGTGGAACAATGATAAACCGATCCAAGGAATCCCATCCAGACCTGCAGGTATAAAGAGGTAGCTTTAAAGAATGTCTATCCACTATTGTTGGGCTGATAAGAATGATTCTTGAGTAGATTAAATAAACTACCAAACGTATAAAGTAATAAATTAACATGAATAACAAGTCTACCACGAACACCTAAAATGGTTAAATGTACTTTCCTGAAGCAGTACATTATTGTGTCAAATCGCTCAGAATGATGAATGAGCAGACTTAAATAAATTGTTAAATAGGTCAAGTAATAAATCAACAAAAATTGCATTAAGCTGGTAAGATGGCGTTGATATATTAATCAAGTAATCGTACCATGGAGTTTTGAAGTATGTTGATTGTTCCTCTGAGTAATTTGGACAATTTTGTTGAGGTGCTTGGTTATTTTCGTGGTGAATATTTTGGTTAGCCCCTTGAATGCCGCACCTTTATAGGGTTCTCCTCTAAGAGCGTTACCCTATCCGGTGGTTTGTAGGTAACCTCATGAGTGCCTCCCCTTTAAAGAGTATACCTTTAAGGACATTGAGCCATCTTCAATGTCTTCCTGGTCAGTCTCTTTTTGGGTGTTGCAAGTCCGTAAGGTTCTTTTCTAAGAGTGTTATCCTGTCTAGTGATCTATGGGTAACCTCATGACTGATTCCCACTATAGAGTATTAATATCATCTAGATTAACCCCTTGAGTGTCAGACCTTTATTGAAGTCTCCTCTGAGAGTGTTACCATGTTTGGTGGTCTGTGGGTAACCGCATGAGTGCCGTCTTTTTATGGAGTATACCTCTAAGAGCGTTGCCATCTTCAGTCTTCTTAGTCAACCCCTTTTTCACTGTTACATGTCTGTAGGGTTCTCATCAGAGAGTGTTACCCTGTTTGGTGGTTTGCTAGTAACCTCATAAATGCCTCACCCTTAGAGAGTATACATCTAGGCGTTGAGCCATCTTCAATGTCTTTCTGGTCAGCCCCTTTTTGGGTGCTGTACGTTCATAGAGTTCTCCTCTAAGAGAGGTACCTTGTTCGATGGTTTCTGGGTAACCTCATGAGTGCCGCCCCCTATTGAGTGTTAAACTTATCTTGGTCAACCCCTTGAGTACTGTACTTCCATAGGGTTCTCATTTGAGAGCGTTCATGTTCGGTGGTCTGTGGTAATCTTATAAGTACCGCCCCCTACAAAGTATACCTATAATTGCACTGCCGTTTTCAACGTCTTCCTGGTTAACCCCTTAAGTGCTTTACTTCAGTAGGGTTCTCCTCTAAGAACACTACCCTATTCAGTGGCTGTGAATAACCTCATAAGTATTACCCCTTATAGAGTATAACTCTAAGGGTGCTGCTCAGAGTTCTTTAGTCACTTGGAGTCCCTTGGGAGTCTTGTGTTTGTTTGACCGGCTCGGGTTACAGTGGTTAGATTTGTGTTATTATGTGCTTAGAAATTCATTGAAATATCACCCTGCAAAACAAAAACCGAGTAGTAAAATATTGAGAAGATTTAAATAGGAAATTCCGTGCCAGCTGTTAAAGCGGGGGCAGTTTTCTGCACCCCCACCCTCCTTTGGACTTGAGAGGTATCTGTGAGCGAAATGGGTCTTCTTTACTGGTGAATTTGTACATTATATCTGTGACTCCAGCAACATGGGCAGATTTTGATATAACAAAGATATGGTTACGATTTCTAACAACAATTTATGGCCACTGAAGCAAACACCATGAACACCCCTTTACTTTTGTTAGTTGTACCAGATCTGTTTCAATTTTTTTGGACCTCTTACTCTAATGAGATCGTGTCTATGCTAGTTCTAATTCTCAGGAGAGCCGAAGTCTGTCTTGGCCACCTGCTTCCTCCTATTTGCGATTATTATGCAGGATTGGTTGTTGAATAAGCATAAGATGGTAGGTGTTGTTGCTAACCAATCATGATCAAGCATCTGGTGAATGGTTATGATTCTGTCATCAGATTAAAGACTTGATTATTCTTTGTATACATAGGAGCATCGATTGTATAGAATTCTTGTAACAGATTTAGTTATAAAATTGTTATTTTGCTTCTTCTGGTAATTAGCCAAGCTGGCAATCCATGTAGCACTAGTTAATTAGTTACAACTAACTTTCTCGTCAACTTTTTAGTCTCCAGAAAATTCTTTCAATGAGTATAAATTGCAATATACTGTATTGCTTTGAGGGAGAGGAAAAATAACAAATTAGTTAGTATTTTTCGTAAGTCTTCTCTTATTCTCTCAAAGTCAGAAAATTTTTCTTTCTCAATTTCTAGCCAAACAAACAAGTTCATTCATTTTTCTTATACCTCCAAAGGCTTGGTCAACATTTTCAGGAATCCTAGCAGCTGTGTTTGTGGTAGCATCGTTTGATTTACTAATCTTTGTAAGGAAAGCAGAAATATGGTTTCCCTTTAGTCATCTTGGAGCCTTCGATTGCATTAGTGGCTCGGTATCTTAATAGTTTGCCTCAACAATACGGGAGCGCTGGATTGGCTCAGGATTTTCTTTGTTTTGGTTGGTTTTTAACTTTTTTAATCCCGCTCTAGTCGGTGCTTTGCTGAAATTGTGGAGGAGCTTGGTAAGGGTTGCTGTCTTGGTTGATTTTGGTCTTCGAAACCTGACCAGGCCAGTGTTTGGCTGAGCTTGCGGCGATGGCCGCTCAGTGTCTTGCTGTTCTGGTCGGACCTCTGATTTGAAACCTGCTCAGGTTGGTTTTCGCAGAGGGTGAGCAGTATGGCAACTCGGATTCTTGCTGATTGTTGCTGTTTTTGGGCGCAATGAGGGCCGAAGAAGTCTAGATCGGCGTGGGTTGTTTATCAAGGCTGCATCTACATCTACTGCTGCTCAGCTGGTTGCTATCATTCATTGCCATCGGGGGTTTCCAGAACAAGGTCGTGGGATCAGATGGTCGGCTTATTCTGTGTTCTTTGATGGTGGCAATCAGTTGGGATAACAGGGATTCAATGGTTATCGGTGGTTCACAGCGGAGCTTCCTCTGATCGGTTTACTGATCAACATACATAGTCTTTTCTGGTGGTGGAATGTTGACGAAGTCGTTCAGGTATTGGTTGAAGAAAGTTTCTGAGTTGGCCGGTGGGCTGACTAATAGTAAGCGATGTGTGGCGCTGTGTTCCGGCGGAGGTGGTTGTGCTTCTGGTAGTTGTCGTTCTTCTGTATGAACATGCGGCTTCTAAGCAATATTTATTGTTTCGAGAAGGCTCAGCAACTGCTCTATTCAGCTTTATTTTTTATTTTGTCAGCATATATGGCTTTTGTACTATTCCTAATGGTTGTGGCTGCCACTACTGCTGCTCTATCTGGTTGCTTCACCGATCGCCGCCTCTTGTCAGAACTTTGGGAAGTTTTCAAAGCATGGTCATATTGAAAGGCGATCTTTGGAGGGGTGAAGGACGGTAGTGATGGGAGAAGCTGGTCGGCCTATTACTTTTGAGCCGGTCAGAGGTGAAAAGGTGCGTAGCGAACGGTAGTTGTTTTCCTCTTCCAACCTATTCTTTGCTTTCTGTCAATTTGCACTAACGGAAGAGTTGGTGATACAATATAAGAAACACTGGTATCACTAGTCGTTCATGCTAGAGATATAGGTTTAGATTCCATGTTTGATGTCATATTTTCGTGTGAAGTTGTAGCCTCAAAGGAGGTATAGAATGCCCCATAGCACTAGCAGTTTCAGGTAACCTGGTTTGGATGCCGAACTGCATTATGTGAAACACTGGAATCTGATCCCTTGAAGCCCACACTCTGTTGAGGGTGGTAGGCACTAGTAGAAGTCCAAAGCATACTACTGAAAAGCCATTATCTCTGTTTCTCACACCCCCTCCCCCGGCAAAAATCCCTATCTTCTTGCCTTTAGGTTCAAGGGCCTAGAATTCAACTAAGGCAGGCTCAAGAACAATGGCCAATTGGCCTAAACTTGTGAGAACAACAGAATTGGTTGGGATACGAAAAATTTGGTCGGTTGATGATGAACCTGATCAGCATATGCTGACCCTACCGCAACTACGGCCGAGTAGGTACCGACCCGGGCCAACTAAAATAAGCCTCACTTGAACCAAAAATTTATGTAGTGACAAACTTAAGGAATATGCTTAGTACATTAAAAGTGATATCTAACATGGAATAAGAACGGAGAAAGAAAATCTGTGGAAAGATATTCGATGTATGTTAGGGGGGTAGTATAAAAGTATCTGGCGTGTGTCAGAAGTACAATAGGAAATATTCAGCGCAAGATAAAAATACTGTAGAGGAAAGCCAAAAAAGGTCCCTGAAAGGCCATCACTATAAAAGAAAAATGAGGGAAACAAGGCGGAGAATGATGAAAAAATCCCCATAGAACCCAAAGAGAAAAAGGGAAAAAAGAGTTTTTCCTCCCCTTCGTAGCCATGATAGATATTTTTTAAAAAAGCAAAAACTCCCTTTTCTGACATAAACATCGGAGCGTCTTCATCGAAACACACTCCGGTAAGATCGCCTTTGAGCTTGTGTGGATGTTGTCATTGCAAGTCCCTCTCCATAGTTCACGGGAAACAGGAAACCCAAGCCTATACCATTGATCCAGTCTAGACGAGTTCCAAAATTCAATTCCCTCAACAAATTTAAGGCTTGTTGATACGAGGAACCACTTTTTCAAGTCAACAGTTTTTTGCGCCATCTGTGGGAATCGAGCAAAAAGATTTGTCAGGAGAAGCAACGTTCCAGAATGGCCAAACAATCATCCGCCAGTAAGAATCACATTGCTGGAGAGAGAAACCCAAACCTAAACCAACCTCTCCCTCAAACAAAAAGCTCTCTGCACCTTAAAATAAGGGCAAAATTGAGGACCCTGAGGGAGGAAATAGAGGAACTAAGGAAGCTCTTGACTGAGTTAATTATGGACAAACAACTAAGAGCAAGAAATTATGGGAGGGAGGCAATCTCAGGAGGAGATTTGAAGACAGATGGAGCAAAGGGAAGGACCGAAGACTCCGCACAATTTGGCTAGAACAAACAGACTAAGCCAAGCGACCCCCGAAAGGTTAGAGATAGAGACTGGAGGGTCAGAGCCATCAATGGAGAAAGCACCGACAACAGAGCTGCGATAGTGCCAATGGAGTAAACTGGGCCTTGAGAGCAAGGTCCGCAGTTTGGAAGGAAAGTTGGAGAGCCTCTTGGCAGAAAGAAATGAGAAGGACCAGCCTCTTGGTCAAAAGAAAGGAGAAGGACGAGCCTCTTAAGAAGATGACAGAAATAGAGAAAATGTCACCACTAACGGACAAGGTGAGAGATATGGAGCACCCGATCGGGTTTCAACTCTCCAATTTACCCATCTACAAAAGGGGTCATAGACTTTAATCATCACATAGATCAGGTCACCGACCTACTATCCATAGCAGGACTGAGGCAGGATCAAATGTGCTAGCTCTTCCACATGAACTTGGAAGGACCAGTGTTACTCTGGTACAAGGGACTAAAGCAGCACAGCATTGCCTCATATAATGAGCTGATTGAACAATTCGCCAACATTTTCAAGGCTTATGCGAAGTAGTCAGGGACTCGGAATAGCTGAAGCAGATCAGGCAGGGTCAAGAGGAGACCCTAAAGGACTACGTTCAGAGGTTCCATAAGAAAGTGATAGCGCTGGGGGGGTTTGACCAGCCCATCACCCTGGACCCCCTAAAGGCAGGGCTACGATTGAACCGATTTTCATACCACTTAGCAGAAAGTGGTACCACAAGCTACGTGGCAGCATACAATAAAGCCTTAAAATATATGTCAATAAAGGAATGTGAGAAAGCTAAGAGATCGTTAGCTGAACCACATTGAGGAAAGACACGGCCCTATAGGGAAACGAGACACAGGGAGAGAGAGAACCTCACTTTCCTTGCTAAAATATTAGAAGATAGATGGTGAATACTGCCCTCCGCAGCAAAGAAATTTTGCAAGCTAGAGCTATAAGTCAGATAACCAAAGAAATGATGTGTCAAACAATGGACCCTGGGACTAGGGGGAAGGGTCAAACTATTTTCGAATAGGTGACCCCCCGGGGGTACCCTAAAATTCGAGAAGCAACGAACCACTGGGTGTGGGCAAAAGAGTGGTACGGGTTGAGAATTTTGCCCATCTGGCAGTGCCACTCGAAGATGTCTACAAAGCTATCCGAGATAGGGGATTGTTATAGAGAAATTTCAAAAGGAATGGAGCAGAATGATGAATTGATCCTAAAAAATGGTACGACATGCATAAGGGTCCTGGGCACACAACTAGAGAATGCACCAAGCTAAGAAAATAGGTCAACCACCTGATGAGGAATAGGTACCTAAAAGAATTCTGAGCAAATCAGAAGACAATGACCGCCGGTCCAATAGGTACCACGAACTCTAACTCTGTGGCAATTATTTTGGGGGGGACCTATACTAGAAAGAGACTTGAATAAACAATGAAATAATTACTCTAACTACTCAATGATGTCAAATCAAGTTATGTACAACACCCCTTTAGCCAAGAAGCCGAGGCTACCACAAGAAGTGCCAATCATGTTTAAGGAGGAAGATGCTCAAGGGATCAGTTACCCCTACGACGATGCGCTCATAATCAAAGTAGTGGTAACTGAAGAGAAAATAAATAGGGTGCTTGTCGACCCGGACAGCTCGATTGACATAATGTTCAAGGAAACCCTGGACGATCTAAAAATTAGGAACTCAACATAGAGGAAACCCAAACGTCACTACAAGGATTCGAGGAATGCTATATGATGTCGATCGAAGTGGTGAACCTCCTCCTCACCCTCAGATGAAGGCCCTATGAGAAAAGAGCGATGACCAGGTTTATAGTGGTAAACCGCCCATTCCATATAGAATTCTCATCGGGCACCGCTCATGGTGAATACTAGTGCAGCCCTATCCATCCATTACCTAAAGCTAAAATTCCCTGTGGAAGAGGGAATCGGGGTAGCATTGGAAGATCAGAAAGCGGCAAGGAGTTGTTATGCAGTCACAACAAAAAAAGGCGTTTTATATTTCTACCATTGATCCAAGAGAGGGAATCTTCGAATCCCCAGAGCAAGTGGAGGAGATGCAAGAACTTCAGGTCGAGGTCGGGGAACCTAGGAAGTTGGTCAGGATGGGAACCCAGTTGGGGCCAGAAGTCAAGCAAGAGCTGACTCATTTGATTTGAGAGTTCTCGGACATCTTTGCCTGGACCCACCGGGATATGCCTGAAATTGACGCAAAGAACATGCCCTACGTCTCGACCAGTCAAGCAAAAGAGAAAAATCTTCATCAAGAGCGGAACGGAGCTATAGCAGAAGAAGTGGAAAAACTACTGGGGACTCAGTTCATCAGGGAGGTCCACTACCCAGAATGGTTGTCCAACATGGTAATGGTGAAGAAAGGGAAGTGGAAAGTGGAGAATGTGTGTTGACTTCACTGATCTGAATAAGGCTTGCCCCAAAGACAGCTTCTCACTCCCCAAGATCGACCAACTAGTGGATGCAACAACAGGGCATGAGCTACTGAGTTTCATGGACATTTTTTTTTGCTATAATTAGATCCTGATGTTCCCCGCCGACTAAGAAAAGACATCTTTCATCACCCACCAAGGGACCTACTGCTACCAGGTGATGCCGTTTGGGTTGAAAAATATAGGAGCCACCTATCAAAGGTTAGTAATCAAGCTTTTCAAAGAACTGATTGGTAAAAACATAGAAGTATACGTGGATGACATGATAGCCAAGTCAATAAAAGTGGTCGACCACATGGTTGACCTTAGAGAAGCCTTCTTGGTGCTAAATGGAGCGGAATGAAACTGAACCCCGAGAAGTACGTATTCGGAGTAAAATTTAAAAAATGCTTAGGCTTCATGGTGAGTCAACGGGGAATAGAGGCTAATCCAGATGAAGTCCCTAAGTACAGTGAAGGAGATCCAGCGGCTAACCAGCAGGGTCGCAGCACTAAACAGATTTATCTCCAAAGCCACCGATAAATGCTTTACCTTTTTCAAGCCATCAAGAGAAATAGGAAGGATCAGTTGATCGAAGAATGCGAACAAGCCTTCCAGCTGCTGAAGACTTACCTCTCCGAACTAGTACACTTGGCGATTCCAATATAAGAAGAACCGCTGGTGGTGTACCTGGGAGTCTCAAAACGGGTGGTCAGGCTTAGGTTTCCTGTTTCCCACAAACCGTGGAGACAAGCTCAAATGTGATTTTTTCGGGTGGGTTTCGGCAAAGACGCTCTGATGCTTAAGTAAGAAAAAGGGATTTTTTCTCTCTTAAAAAATATCACAAACTAGGAATCAAAATGTTCTCCTGGCCACGAGGGGGGCGGAGGGTGGAATACTCTTTTTTTCCTTTTTGTCTCTGGGTTCTATGGAGATTTTTTCATCATCCTCTGCCATCTCCCTCATTTTTCTTTTATAGTGATGGCCTTTCAGGGACTTGTTTGGGCTTTTTTTTATAGTATTTCTATCTTACGCTAGATATTTCCCACTATACTTCTGACATACGCCAGATACTTTCGTATTCCCCCCCTGATATACGCCGAATATCTCTCCACAGATTTTGTCTCCGTTCTTACCCCGTGTTAGATGTCACTTCTAATGTGCTAAGCATATTCCTTGGGTTTGTCTCCACCAGCGTTTTTGGTTCAAGTGAGGCTTATTCTGGTCGGCGTGGGTCGATACTTGCTCGGTCGTAGTCATAGTAGGGTCAGTATATGCCGAACAGGTTTATCATCAGCCAACTAGATTTTTCGCATCCGAACGGTTCTATTGTTCTCACAGGTTTAGGCCTATTGGCCATTGTTCCTGGGCCTGCCTTGGTTGAATCCTTGGCTCTTGGGCCTGAAGGCAGAAAGAGGGCGATTTTCAGGGGGGAATAAGGGTCCGTCAATTTCTAATTTTGATTTATCAAAACTAAAAACTTTTTATTCTGGTCTGGTCGGTCTGTATTGCTCCTCGGGTCCCCGACTTTATTTGTTTTCTTTTTCATTCGAGTCGACCGACTTTGTTTGCTCTGAGCAGCTTCGTGATCAGGTTTAGATTTTGACAAAAGTTAAAGTGGGTGGAAGTATTGTGGTGCCATCATGGCGACTTGAAAAGGCATTGCCACGTAGTGGCGGTTTCTTCCAAGATTTTTAAATTTTTAGTGGTAGGTCTCTTCAAATGTCGTGTTCTTCTCTTTTCCCGAGTGATGTTATTTGACTAGAGTCACTCGGATAATTCGATCTATTTGAATCTAACTGCTTGGGTGGCAATCATCTGAAAAGATAAGCCTTTATTGCACATTCTCCTCCGTTTTGTACCTCTTGTTACACATTTTTTATTTTTTGCTTCCTTCCTACCGTATTACCTTTGCTTTCTTTGTTGAACATGCATTCTTAATCCAGCTACTTCTTTCTCTGTCATTCTTTATTCTGGCCTCTCTAAATGTTTCTGGTACGTCCTCATATTCTCCTTTTTTAGACTTTTTCCTTTTTTTTTATTCTAGAGACTCATTTCAGGCTCTACTTCTAGCCTGTTTGTCTGTATTTTCCCCTATCTCGGCTTTCTTCCTTTTCTGGTGTCTTTTGGTCTTAATGGTCAGGGCCTATTTTGCCATTTTCAGGTGTGGTCAATTTATTATTGTCCTTGCCCAGTAAGTTATAACCTCATTTAGGAAACGCCTTCTATTAGTTAATGGCCTCTAGTGTCAATCCAGACTTCTTAGTTGTGGACATGGTGGTTAAGGAGGGGGAACAATCCCCAGAACTCCTATTGGTTAGGAGGGGTAAGGGGGTTGGAGTGAATGAGGGAGCATTCACCTCTGCGGGTGAAGTTTCCTCATTTGAAGAAATCCTACACAAGGCCGGACCGGTTCTGAGCTCCAAAGGACAAAGGCAATAACCTTAAGGACAACGTGGTAGGGGAGGGCATTGAGGTAGTGGAGTATAAAATGAATACCCGATATCACGCCTTTTGCCTTAGTGAGAACGACTTAACCCTTATCAGGCATTCCTACGACATTCTTGAGACGGTCACCCTCAGGCTGCCCTCTGAGGAAGATTATCCGAGCAGCTCTTTCAATGGCGAGGTGGTCATTCATATTGAGTTCCTGAGACTGGGACTCAGGTTTTCCATGTAGCGATATTTTTTCAAGATGCTAGCCCACCTCAGGATAGCCCATTTCCAACTAGGTCTGAACTCATGGAGAGTGATTGCAGGCCTATTTTTTTTATGGTAAAAAGCAGGGCAATCCTCCACCCACCCACCCTCCATTTTCAAGAGTTATGCTACCTGTACCATTTCAGGAGCAATGCCAAGAGTTAAAAGGTGTTTCTATTACCTCGTTTCCCCGACTTTAGAACCCAATCCTGGGTCAGCCGACCTTCGTAAAGGATTAGAAGGGGGAATGGTTCTTTATCGAGGGAGAGTGGAGTCAAAGGGTCCCCAAGAAGGATGGGGGAGAGTGGGTCATCCCTGCTGTCTTTTCTACGGATGCAGGTCTTGATTCTTGTGTAATGTGTTAGGCTTAAGTGATTTGCTTGACTCGGTTGACTTTTCTTTGTTTACCATTTTTTCCAGTTACCTGGGCAACTGATGTGGAAGTTTCTGAGCAGACCCTTACACAGATCAACATGCACTCCAACACATCTGCTCGATTCAGGAGTTGTTATCCTCATTTAGCCTTGTCGAATCGGGACTTGTTTCATTCATTCTATCTCTGCCTCAAACCCGAAGTAAGTTCCCATCCTCTTTTTTTTGTTTTTTTTACCTTGTAATTGACAGATGTAATCATCTTCAATGAATGGACTATTTTCTTTTCTGTAATGTGTGCTCGTTCTCCTTTACCTGCTTAGAGTAAATTCTTCTCTCCACAATGCAGTTCACTGAGATAGCTGAACCACTTATAAAATATACGGTCTTCTGAACAGCTTTAGTTAGGACCGACAAGCAGTCAATCATTTTCAACTCATGGGCCAAACAGATTTTCCTAATCAGCACGGTTGAGTAGGTGCTTTTACTTGAACTGCAATTAGGATTAATTTGAAGTAGAAACTACTTGGGGCGTCTTGTAGCAATGCCCTATTCAATTGAGTGGCTGGGTTGCCCCTGGTGTGCATTAATCGTTAGTGCAGTCCAAAGCGGGTAGCATGAACCATGTTGGATGGGGACCCTTCAATACTCAGGGGATTGTCTTGATGTAATAACACTGAATAACATGTGATGGGTGCTATAAAAAGGCCATAGTGATAACGTGGAAAAGCCATGGTCCAACCATTTTCAATGGGCGCTACGATGTAACTCGTGGTAATACTGTGGAAAAGCCACAGCCCTCGCCCCACCGAACCGTCCAGGCCTTCAATGCTCTCAGGGGATCTCCTCAATGTAATAACACTGATTAGCGTGTCACGGGTGCTATGGAAAGGCCACAGTGATGCAGTGGGAAAGCCACGGTCTAACCCTTTTTAATGTATGCTACGGTGTAACCCATGGTGATGCTATGGAAGAGCCACAGCCCTCGCCCTACCAGGTTATGCAGGTATAATGCTGCAAAATGAAAGTTGAATCGATCACAATGAATTGCTCCGCGAGCGTCGAGTCGGTGATGGTGAAAATAGAGTAAAATTCAAACCGATCACGATGAATCGCTGTGCGAGCGTCGAGTCGATGATGGTAAAATAGAGCAAAAGTCAAATGGATCGCGGTGAACTGCTCCTCGAGCATCAAGCTGGTGATGGTGAAAATATTCTTGAGACACGGTGATGCCTTGTCAAAAAGAGAGCATGCCTTTGTGATGATGGCGTCGTGAGGATTCTAAGATGGGGCACGGTATGCTACTTCAAGTGGTTCAATGCAAAATCGTTTGTCAAATAATCCGAGGGCGCCTGCTTTGGAGCTTCATTCTGTATTTCGGTCAATTTGCTCCTCGCAAATACCTATGAAACAAGAAGAAAACAAATGAGAGTTTTCATTTAAGCATGATGTTCGTACACGGAAGGGTTACAAACAAAAACTTAGAGATAGTATTTTCTTAGCAGTTCGGCATTCCATGGTTTCTCGATGGCTCGCCCGTCTATTCCTTCTAGTTCATTCGCCCCTCTTATGCGCCTAAGGATCTTGTATGGCCCTTTCTAATTCGAACCCAAGACTCCATCCGCTAGGTTCTTCGTGTGGAGCACCACCCTTCGTAGCACTAAGTCTCTCTCATCGAAACTTTAAGTCCTGACCTTTCTATTATAGTACCTTGTCACTTTTTGCTAGTAGGCTATTGCTCAAATCTGGGCCCGGTCTTGAAGCTGTTCAATCAAGTCCAACCATCCTTTCATCAGGTCGTTATTGATTGTTTCGAAAAAATTTAGTACTTGGTAGGTTGGGTTTCCAATTTTCGCAAGGATCACTGCTGTGCTCCTGAAGACAAAGGAGAATGGATGTCGCTGGTGGCTATCTTACTAGTCGTTCAGAGCGTCCACAATACTTCTAGTAGTTCTTCTACCCATATTCCCTTTCTTGTTGTCAGCTTCTTCTTAAGTATCTTTTTGATCCACTTATTGGAGGATTCGACCTGGCCGTTGGTTTTGAGGTATGCGGGGGAGGCGAACGATAGTCTTACTCCCAATTGCTCACAAAATTGTTTAAAGTTGTTGTTGTCAAACTGTTTCCTGTGGTCGGTGATGATGGTGTGGGGAATATCGTACCGACAGATAATATTTTTTCATACAAAATCACGGATATTCTTCTCTGTGATCTTTGATAGTGGCTCGGCCTCGATCTATTTTGTGAAATAGTCGACCGCCACAACCATATACTTGCATAACTCCTTGCCTCGTGGGAGTGGCCCGATCAAGTCAAGCCCCCACTGGGGGAATGGCCATGGCCTGCTTATTGTAATTAGCTCCCTTACGGGTACTTGGATTATATCTGTGAATTTTTGACATGCGTCACAGCGCTAAACCAGGTGTTTAATGTCTTGAAAGACCATAGGCTAATAATAACTGATTCGAAAGACATTATAGGCCGAAGCTTCCCTCCATGAATGATTGCCGCATATCCCTTCGTGGATTTCCCTTAAGACCCGCTTCTCCTCCATGGGGTTCAGGCACCTTATGTAGGGATGAGAGAAACCCCTTTGGTACAATGCCCCCTTAATCACTGAGTATCTTGCGGCCTTGTATTTTATTCTTTGGGTATCCTTTTTATCACCTGGAACCATTCTGTTCAAGATGTAGTCCCTGATGGGGTCCATCCAATTCGGCGTTGATTCTATTTGTGCGATCTGCTTGCCTTCCTAGGTACTTGGTCTCGACAATAATTTCATAGGTACCGCACAGGGGATACTGGTGTCTTTTGTTAACGTCATTCGAGCGATAACGTCCGCTTGATGGTTCTCGTTCCTTGGCATCAGCTCTATTTTTATCTTCCTGAACTGCATGGTCAACTTTCGTACCATTGAAAGGTAAGCGGCCTTCCTCTCCTCTCTTGCTTCAAAATCTCTATTGACCTGGTTTACCACTAGCTGAGAGTCGCTCTTAACTAGCACTACCTTAGTGGCTAACAATTGAGCTACTCTTAAACTAGTTAGGAGAGCTTCGTATTCTGTCTCGTTGTTCAAAACTTTGAACCCGAAGTGAATAGCGTACCTGATCTCTCTCCCTCGGGGCTAATGAGGATAATTCCAGCCCCGTTTCCCTGTAGATTGAATGCCCCGTCAATGTAAAGTACCCATGCTTCTGAGTTTGTCTCGAGGACTTCCTAAATGGCGGCTGTCTCGTAGGTGTTTTTGGCCATAAAATTAGCTAGGGCCTGCCCTTTAATGACAGTTCAGGGACGGTAATGAATGTTAAATTCACTAAACTCCATGCAACATTTGACCATTCGGCCCGATAGGTCAGGCTTGTGCAAGATTTGTCTGACTAGTTGGTTGGTTAGTACCACGATGGTATGTGCTTAGAAATAAGGTCACAGCTTCCTCCTGATCACGATTACCGTAAAAGCCAATTTTTTGAGAGAATGGGAGGGGGGAGTTTATCGGATTTCTGCCCCGATAAGAGCCTTACTTGTATAGTACACTGATCATTGCACCCCCCTTCTTCTCTAGCGAGGACTAAGCTGACCGCCCATTTTGAGACTCCCAGGTATACTACCAACGACTCTCCTTGTATCGAAATCACTAAGTGTATTAGTTCGGAGAGGTAGGTCTTCAGCTGTTGGAAGGCTTGTTCACATTCTTCGGTCTACCAATCCTTCTGATTTTTTTTGTAGTATTAAAAAAGGTGAACCATTTGTCAGTGGCAGTGGAGATGAATTTGTTTAGTGCAGTGATCCTACTAGTTAGCCGCTAGATCTTCTTTATTGTGCTTGTGGACTTTATTTCTAAAATAGCTCGAACTTTATCTGGGTTAGCCTTTATCCCCCGTTGGCTCACAATGAAGCTTAAGTATTTTTTGGATTTTACTCCGAAGATGCACTTCTCGGGGTTCAGTTTCATTCTGTTCTCCCTTAGCACCATGAAGGCTTCTCTGAGGTCAGCTACATGGTTGGTTGCTTTCACTGACTTGGCTATCATGTCATCCACGTATACTTTTATATTTTTATCAATCAGTATTTTGAAAAGCTAGTTTACCAACCTTTGATAGGTGGCTCCCACATTTTTCAACCCGAATGGCATCACTTGGTAGTAATAGGTCCCTTGGTGGGTGATGAGGGATGTCTTTTCTTAGTCAGTAAAGAACATTAGGATCTGATTATAACTAGAGAAAAGCGTCCATGAAACACAATAGCTCCTGTCCTACAATTGCGTCCACTAGTTGGTCGATCTTAGGGAGTGGAAAGCTATCTTTGGGGCACACCTTATTTAGATTAGCTACCACGTTAGACAACCATTTCGGGTAGTAGACCTCTCTGATGAACCGAGCCGCTAGTAGTTTTTTCACTTCTTCCGCTACAAGTCCGTTCCACTCCTAATTGAAGATTCTTCTCTTTTGCTAGACTGGTCGAGATGTGGGGTAGACAGTCAACTTGCGAGCGGCCAGCCTTGGGTCAATTTCGGGCATGTCCCGGTTGGACTAAGTAAAAATGTCTGAGAACTCGCGAATCAAACGGGTTAGCTCTTGCTCGACTTTTGGCCCCAACTGAGTTCCCATCCTGACCACCTTCCCAGGTTCCCCGACCTCTACCAGACGTTCTTGCATCTCCTCTGCTGGCTCTGGGGATTCGAAGATTCCCTCTGACGAGACCCGACCCGAGACCCTCTACTATAGATCCCAGCGGCCCTGCCAGGCACCCCGACGGAGGTTTCTCCGAACCTAACTGGGTAAGTTAAGGAATTCCGCGAGGCGAACCCCTTTTTAATTCTTGTTACTACTAAGAAGATCTAGTAATATACATGAAAACAACATCTTAGTTTTAAAAACAAACGGATAGAGTTTCCCTAGTTTTTCGGAAAATCCATATAAACCTGCAAAGAAATTTCACTTCTAATTCGAACACATCTCAATTCTACCAATTCGGACCTCCGGTCCTTTTCAAATCAAATCCAACACAACTCAATTATTTCGTGTAAATCACAAAATAAGCATAATCATAAAAAGTAAAAACGATCATCATAAACTGGAAATCTCTTCTTCTTGATTCAACACATACTTACAAATATACATGCCTACAACTATTATGCATAAAGTAAAGAGTACTATTAGCACATTTACATGTACAAAAATTATCTTTGGATTCGGCCCACTACTCGGCGATAGGAGAATCAGCAGCTTGCGTTTCGAGACCTGCACCTGGGAAAGGGGTTTAAAACATAAAACGAGTGAGCTAAAGGAGCTCAGTGAGTGTAAATGAGAATTCAATTACAAGAATATTATATAAAGATAGCAATTTCTAAAGTACATGCAGAAATTATGTTTCTAAAACGGATGTAAAATTGTAAAACGGTTTCTAATATCATATGCTAATGAAATCTTGCCGAGCGGGTTTTATCTACATCTTTGGAAAACTATATTCAGAATTTGTATAACATAATAACTGCTGTGTGTATATAAATGCATAAATGCTATCGGTAAATCAAAAAGTAGTAAAATCCTCGCTCGGCCATTTTCTTTCTAAACTGTACCAATGGTAACCCTAAAGCTCTATACCCACGCAGCGACTCAACTAGCACCGCATACGTGAGTAGGTCACAGGGCACCTCAACTAGCAGCACCCACAGTGACATCTTAAGACATCTCACTGGCTACGCAGCGGAATCCTACATCGCATGCATATAGCGAGACAATATCCCGTACACATAGAGTGACTCACATGACTCGACATCCCGACTCCCCGGAGTTAGTGACACACCCCCAAGACCTGCCCATGTGCATGGGATATACCGGCCGGGTCTAATACATTCATCACCACTATAATCTGAGGGTACCAATGGCCTTAAAACAAATGCAGAAATTTTAAAACTGTTTCACAAATCGATCATGTAAAAGCATGTCTATGAATATATCAAGATCATAAATCATGTTTATGCATCGAAAGCTCATAAAACATACATAGTCATTGTGCGAAAACATAATAACCGAAAAGTAAAAGAAATGGCAGATTTTAACTCACAACCGCTCTGCGCTCAATTTCGCTCCCGATTTCTGCTCCTGTTAACGCTCTCGGTTATCCTCACCTACGCGCCATAAATGACATTTAGAACCAAATCGAACACTAGAATCTCATTTAACTACTAAATGCCCTAATCGGCATACAAAGCCCGGATGTAAACTACTTCTCGATTTTAATTATGGAGCCATAATCGAAACTAACTCACCATCCGGCGCCCTGAAAATTATTGAACATCTTATAATTTGATTGGACATACTTGCCCTTCACCTTTTCAACATGGACAATTATGTCCCATTTTCTTCATTTTTGGGTTTTTTTGCATCAACCATATACATCCAATTCACAATATGCATCATTTACACACAACAATTCAATCAAAACACCACTCAATTCCTAACTTCCCTAAAGTGGCAGAATTTCACACTAGGTTCCAACACATTCCTTTTCTCAATTTCTTGTTCCAATTACAACAAAATCATGCCAATTTCATTCTAAAGCTCTAATTACAATCAATTGAAATCTCTACAACAAAATCACCAAAAAACCCTAATTCTCACCTTGCCAATTTCTTCAAATTGATGACTCCTTCAAGCTCCAAACTAGAATTCAACTCAATCTAAGCCAAGAATACACATAAGAACATCAATTAACACATTCTTGAATTCTCACTTATCAAACTCATAAAAGATGCTTTTCTTACCTCTTTTTCTTGAATTTCCTCTAATAGAGACTTCAATTGAGCTTAGGGATTGGTTTGTAACCTTAATTTGGCTTGATTACACATGAAAATTCATGAAAACAAAACTTGAAAGGTCACTGTAGCAGCCCCCCTTTCCAAGCTCGAATTTTCTCTCTTTTGTTCTAAGTGTTTGCTTTTGATCATCTTCAAAATTCTACACACTTCCAACCTATTTATAGTCCTCCCTCTATTTACCATTTTGCCCTTCAACTTTCTCAAAATTACTAATTTGCCATTAGTTGAAAACTAATTATGTAATTAGTTCATTTGTAACTATCTAGTTGGAATAGTCCAAAGAACTAACTAGAACTTCCAACTTGGCAATCCATGAGATTTCTTCTAATTGGTCCATTCTCTAATATAGGGATTATGTTTCTCAACAAAGGCTTGTTCCATTCATAATCCTTAAATGGAAATTCATGTAGTAAATTAGAATTTTTTTTTCCAAGCCAATAGAGAAAAATTCTAAAAATATTCTAGAGTCGTCCGGCGCACCGATCAAGTGTGAAATTATCAAATTAGGTCTGATATCTCTCACGTGCACTATAAAAAAATATTTCTAATAGGGTTAAAATCGAGTAACCCTACGGTGTCTTATTTGTTCTATACTGAAATCTAAGCGCCAATACTACTAATAGGGATTGGATATTACACCCTCTCTTGGATCAATGGTGAAAATACAAAACGCCTTTTTTTGTTGTGACTGCATAACAACTCCTTGCCGCTTTTTGATCTCTCGATGTTACCCCATTTCCTTCTTCCACAGGGAATTTTAGCTTCAGATAATGGATGGACAGGGTTACACTAGTATTCACCATGAACGGCGCCCGAGGAGGATTCTATACGAGAATGGGCAGTCTACCACCACAAACTTGGTCATCACTGTCTTCTCATAGGGCCTCCATCCGATGGTGACTTGATGTTCCACCATTGAGTACTTTGAGTAGTTCTTCCGTTGTTTATTCAAGTCTTCTGCTAGCATGGGTCCCCCCAAAATAATTTCCACAGAATTAGGGTTCGAGGTACCAATCGAACTAGTGGTCGTTGTCTTCCAATTTGCTCAGAATTCTTCAAGGTACCCATTCCTCATTAGGTGGTCGACCTATTGTCTTAGCTCGGTACATTATCCAGTTGCGTGCCCAGGACCCTTGTACATGTTGCACCATTTTTTAGGGTCAGTTCGCCGTTCTGCTCCCTTCCCTTTGAAATTTCTTTGCAACAATCCCTTATCCCAGATAGCCTCGTAGACATATTCGAGTGGCACAGCCAGAGAGACAAAATCCTCAACCCATGCCACTCTTTTTCCCACACTCGGTGGTTCGTTGCTTCTTGTATTCCAGGGTACCCCCGAGGGGCCACTTATTCGATGATGGTTTAACCCTTGCTCTTGCTCCTGGGTCCGTTGTTTGACACATTGTTTCTTTTGTTGTCTGGCGCATAGTGCCAGCTATCAAAATTTCTTCCCTGCAGGGGGCGGCGGTATTCGCCATCCATCTTCTGATATTTTAGCGAGGAGAACGGGGCTCTCTCTCTTCCACCGTGTCTCACTTCCCCATGCGGCTGTGTCTTTCCTCGAGGTGGTTCAGCCAACGATCTTTTAGTTTTTTCACCTTCCTTTATTGACATGTATTTTGGGGCTTTATTGTATGCTATCGTGTAGCTTGTGGTACCACTTTTTTCCAAGTGGTACAAAACTCGATTCAGTAGTAGCCCCGCCTTTAGGGCGTCCAAGGCAATAGGCTGGTCGATCGACCCCAGCACTATCACTTCCTTATGCAACATCTAAATGCAGTCCCTTCAGCTCTCCTTTTGACCTTGCCTGATCTGCTTCAGCTGCTGATAAGCGTAAATTATATCTATTATTCTCACTCCCTTAACTTAATTAATTGCTCATTTTAATAAGAATATTAGGCTTTTTATATGTTTAATTGTTATTTTGTAGATTTGGAGTCAATAGAGCAATTGGGGATGAAACTCTAAGAAAAACATAAAATGCTACAATATATCGCAACAGTGCCCCGGTGAACAGCACCCCATGCTATAGTTCTGTCGCCCCAGCGATGAACAGTGATCGCGGTAGCGATGAACAGTGCAATTTTCCTAATCCTAAAAGAAATACAACTCCAAGACTCTAATTAATTCCTACATAAAGACCACTCGTTCCTCAAAGGACACACAACGTAAGGCTCTTAGAGCCACAACACATTGAAGAAGAGCAATTTTTAAAGAGAGAAGTAAGGGCAATTAAAGGAAGCAAGAGATTATTGATGAATTTTTGGCATATCAACCAACTGCGAATTGACGTCTATATTGGTTTGCTTTTGGTTGTATCATATTTATTTTATTTTTCAGCTATAATTCTTTTGTTATCATGAGCTAAATTTATTTTCTAGGGTTATTACTTGAACTCAATATGTGAGCTTAATTGTTGGATCTTTTTAATATTTATTTGAAATTAATTCTTCATTATTTAAATTATTTGTTCTTAGTGCTTTATTATATCTGATCAATATTATGATTGATTTGGTAATACTTTGATAAACTCGGAAGAGGCATAATTGTATTTAGACCTAGATAATTTGATGCATGATTGTAAAGTAACATTCAATGTTGCATATGTAAGTTTCGAACTAGGATAGGAATATACATAATTGGCATGTATGGTCAATAAGACTTGTTCTTAATTAATCTTAAGTTATTACAAGTACCATATGAATATAGGTGTTTAGTAAATTATGATATACTTGCATAACCTTGGAAGGGCTTGTGAATACATTAGTGTCTTGACCAATAATAAGAATTGAGGGATATAAATATTAAAAGGATTAATCTGTAGAAAACATATTAAAGGATAGTAATGAACCCTAGGCTTTCTTTATATTGCTATTTGCTTATTTTATTTAAGTTGTGTCATTTATGTTTTGCACTTTTATTTTACTTAAATTTATTACAAAATTAAGATTTGATTTTTTTGAATAATTACAAGAAATATATAGTTTTAGTACTTGGTAAAAAATAAAAATTATCCCCGTGGGTTCGACATCCGAATTTAAAAGTCCTTTTATTACTTGTTACTATACTGTATACTTGCACTTAATTTTAAAATATTAAAATATCGCATCAGCTGCTCCAGGTCCCTGGCTATTTCGCATAAGCCTCGAAAATGTTAGGTGAATTTTTCAGTCAACTCGCTATATGAGGCAATGCTATGCTGTTTTAACCCCCTGTACTTGAGTAAAGCGAGTCCTTCCAAGTTCATGTGGAAGAGCCGGCACATTTGGTCCTGCCTCAATCCTACTAAGGATAGTAGGTTGGTGATTTGATCTACGTAATGATTATGGTCAGTGACCCCTTTGTAGATGGGAAAATTAGGGAGTCGGAACCCGCCCGGGAGCTCCATATCTCCCACCTCGTCCGTTAGTGGCAACCTTCTCTCCCTTTGTGTCATCTTTTTAAGAGGCTGGTCCTTCTCCCTTCTTTCAGCCAAGAGGCTCTCCAACTTCTGTTCCAGACTGCGGACCTTGCTCTTAAGACTCAGTTCACCTCGTTGGCGCTGTCGCGGCTCTTTTGGTGGCTTTCTCTCCGCCAATGGCTCCGGCCCTTCAAGCTCCGTCTATCCCCTTTCGGGGGTTTTCTGGCTTGGCTTATTTATCCCGATCAAATTGCGCAGAGTCTCCGGTCCTTCCCTTTGCTCCGTCTGTCTTTAAATCTCCTCCTGAGATTCCCTCCCATGATTTCTTGCTCTTAGTGGTTTGTCCCTAATTAACTTCATCATGAGCTGCCTTAGGTCCTTCTTATCCTCCCTCAGAGTTCTTAACTCTGCCCTTATTTTAAGGTGTAGAGAGCTTTCTGTTCGAGGGAGAGGTCGGTTTGGGTTTGAGTTTCGCTCTCCGGCAATGTGATTCTTGCCAGTGGATGATCGTTTAGCCATTTTGGAATGTTTCTTCTTCGGACAAAGCTTTTTGCTCGATTCCCATAGATGGCGGCAAAAACTGTTGACTTGAAGAAGTGGTTCCTCGGATCAACGAGTTTTAAATTTGTTGAAGGAGAATCAAACTTTGGCCCTCGTTTGGATTGGATAAAAAAGTACAAGCTTAGGTTTCTTTTTTTTCGCTAACTGTGGAGAGGAGCCTGTAATGACAACTCGCAGACAAGTTCAAAGGTGGTCTTACTGGGTGGGTTCCAACGAAGATGCTCCGATGCTTAAGTCAGAAAATGGGGTTTTTCTCTCTCAAAGAATATAACAAACCAGGAATAAAAATGTCCCCCTCATTTTCCTTTTATAGTGATGGTCTTTCAGGAAATGTTTTGGGCTTTCCTCTACAGTATTTCTGTTCCACGCCAGATAAGATAGGAAATTATCTTGGAGTTTGTCTGAATCCATAATTTTTTGTATCGTTCCCAATAGCGGTGGTTGCCTCAATGTTAGTTATGTCATATTTTTGAATCATAGGAGCCTTCTCCTGAGGAGACATTGGACCAGTTCTTGCTCGGGGTATAAACCACCATCATTTATCTTGAGGGTGAAAGGAATCTGAGGGGCTAGGCCCAGCAACATCTGAAGCTACTGCTGGTAGTTTTCTGTTCTGCTACTACAACAAAGCCGAGTAGCATCCCAAGCTAGTGGTGGTGGTTGTTCTTGCGTTTTGTTTTGTTTTATTTATTGTTTTTTACCCATCAAATAAGAGTGTGCGCATAATAGCCTAGGTCATGCCCATATAATAGCCTAGGCCACGCATATATGATAACAGACAAAATTATTGCCAATATAAATAAAGTTTATGATATTGTAATTTGAATTTTCAATAAACAATCACTCGCTTGAAAATTATCACATCATGATATTGTTATATTCAGAGAATGCATATATGTATCAGGATGCTTGAAAAATCAAATTTAAATTATCAGTACTCAATAAAAATTGAAAATTATCTTTTGGTTATCTTTCCTCAAAATTGGATTTTTTGTTGCTCTTTTTATAGATAGTGCCCAACTGTTGACTTAAAAATTTGAAGAACTCCCGAGTCAACGAGTTAAATTTATTTATTTTTTAAAAACGCTTTGATAGAGGCAAAAAATAAAGATGAGGGAAAGAGAGAGTGACACAAGATATATAGTGATTCAACCCAATTCAAGTTTACGTCCACTTTACCAAGCTTCAGGCTCACTCACATGCAGTATGTATTGAAGTGTTTACAACAAGGCTCTATAGTTATTACAAAGAGTAAAAGAAAAATACATAGTGCAAACAAAAAATAAACTTTTACGTAAAGAGAAACCCCCACTATAAAGAAAAATGTCTTCTTTATATAGAGGTAGGTTTAGGTCTTCTTTAGGAATGCCATGATTACTATCATAATCGTTTTGATTGCCTCTCTATAATTACCATGATTTCTATCATAATGGACTTGATTGCCTCTCTCTAATTATTATGATTGATGCCATAATAATCATGATTGCCTCCACATAATTATCATGATTGCTGCCATATGATTGCCTTCCTATAATGTTTATTGTCATAATTATCCTTTAATTGCTTTATTTATCATGATTGTCTCATTATTGGAGTTTGACCCTTAATTTAGGGGGAACAAAAATAAAATAATTGAGTCTCTACATATTAAAGCTTATACTATATGAGATGCCTTAAAAGTCTAATAACAAATGAAGTTTTGATCACTTTTAATTGGTAATAAAATAGATAGCTAATAATGTACAATTAATTTATATATGTAAGCCAACTTTAATATAACTCCCAACAAAGGACTGCAAATAAACTAATCGATCACATGCAATGCTTTTATGACTAAACAAAGTGTTAGGATCTAAAACCGAGGTATTCAACTCAAAAGAGTATATTATTGATTTCTTTTTTATTTATTTATTGAATATAAAAATTTTCAATAAATCTGCTTTCGATAAAAACTTTGTTGTTAGAAAGCCAACACTAGCCATTCCATGCAAAACACTTGATTACACTACATTCGAACACACTTGAGTCCACTATATTTCAACTAATAGGTCTAACCTTGATGCCACTTACATAGAGGTAGTAATGGGGTGGGATAGGGATGGGCATACTCAAATGGTGCAAGAACTGCATAACTACCCCATACCCAGTATATGTAATTTGAGCTTAAGGTTTGGAATCCTTATAGGTACCCCATACTTGGAATTTTTTTAATTTTTAAGTACTATTTTATTTGTATTGATTTAATTTTGTGAAATAGTATTTTAGCCCGTACCATCATAATATACTAAAAGATTATAAATATCACATGAAAATATAAACTACATCAAGTCTTTAACTACTAATTTAAAAAAAATTAATAACATGAATTAAATTTTAAAAATCACAAAAAATAATGGTTTCATTGAAGTTTGAAATCTAAATCATCGTGTTTTATTTGTAATCCAAGCATCAAGTCTCTATTAAGATTCTTCGTAAACTAATAATACAAAAAAAAAATTGAGTTAAATGAGTGATGACTAATAAAGTAAAAATGTTAATAAAATTATTTACCTCTTTTGTTTGTTCCTCTTCATTTGTTTTCAACAAATGAGTTCATTCCAAGAAAATAAATGTTTAATATTAAATATAATTAAAAAATAAAGAAATAAATTAAAAATTAAAGAAATTATGAATGAGAATAAATTTTTATAAAAATTATAATATAAGTAAATTTTATACCTCCAAATTTTGCATGTAGCTAACTTTTACTTGTATAAATAAGTAATTGTTTCTATAGTAAGTTTTTTTTTTCAAATTTTGTTTTAAATTTAGGTTCTTGGGGCGGGTTTAGAGAAATCAACTTATCCTCAAACCCAATCTAAATTTAATTCGGGTTTGGCTTGCTGTACCCAAACCTGTTCCATCCCTAAAAAATGTCTAAAATGCAACCCAAATTACTTCTCATTTAGGGCAGGTCCCCTATAGAATTCCAACCCCATGAGGAATTCTATCACCCCTACACTTACAAGATCTAAAGCTATAGTATCCAATCCAAAATAATTATGCAAGGAGTGGCTTTATCTGATATGTTAGCCCTTTAAATCTTCTTTACTAGCTAATAAGTGAGAAAACTTAACATAAATAACAACATAATTAGTAAATGTTTTATAGATTAAGATTAGGGCAGAATTACTATAAGGTGTAAGGGGGCCATCGCCCTCCAAGCTCATAATTTTTAAAATTAAATAACATTTTAATTTTGACAATATAGCCTTTCATAACTAACGTTGACTCCAAAATTTTGTAATTTCAAAAATTTGGCTCCTTCATCCTATGAGTTTTAGTTCCTCTCCTAAATTAAGTTAATTTGAGCTCACTAAGAACATGTCAAGGGTGATATGCAATGATACGTTATTAGTGTAAGTAAAAACTATCTAGTAAATATAATCCTTCTCTACCTTTATTTTTATTTATTCATCTATTTAATACAACCTTTGGGCTCATTATTGAATGAGCCCACCAACCCACACCATAATTCTTCTATTAAGAGAAGTTCATATTAGTGAACAGATCAAAATAAAGTATTTGTGTGGATTTCAACAACTTTAGCTATTTTGCTTATTTGGACTAGGTAAACTCGATCCGTTGACCCATGAACTCTAAAAACCAATCGTGACTGAATTAAGCATAGTTTTGCATGGAGAATAATTTCTCATGAAAGTGAATAAATTTTCATTAAATTATTTTCCTTGAATATTTCATCACGAGTTGCAACTAAAGTACAACCTTAATTGAACTTAAACTAATTATGTTATGTATACTCATGCATAATTTGAGTAAATCTTAGAAATATGCACTATAAATATAGTAGATTTTTATATAATATATTCATCAAGTCTAGCAGATGTTTAGAGATTTAATAGTGTATTGAGATCTTAGCAAGAATATGTTTTTGATAATCTAGAACATTCTGCTTTTTGTTGAAGCACTTTATAAATAGAGTACTCATTTTCTGGGATAAAGAATAACTGCCGAAGTGTTTTTTTTTTGTATGAAGATGATGCTCTCCAAGTAAATTCGAGAAGTATTCAATGGTAAAGAGGATAATTCAAGAAGTTTCAAACTTTGAAGCTTTCAATGTTGTCTTCTGCAGAAGTGCATTCTGGACAAAAACAATATTTTCTAGCTTAAAAAAAGATATCGACAACCATGACAAATGTCAAGTGTCATTCCACAGATCTAGACAGTATTAAGTACGATGGCACCATTGATTCTAACCTGTCAATCCTTCAAGGCAATGCCTTTGCCAACATGGCAAGAGTTCTAGATAAAACATGTAAAGGAGCTTACAAGGTCATCAAAAAACTTACAAGGTCTCAATCTTTATCTATGGAGACCATGGAAGGGAACCTATCCCGACTTCATGAAATATATCAAAGTTGAAAGATTCTATGTATGAATTCCTATATGAATATATTATTTTGATTAGTTTTATAATAAAGTAACATCGTTTTTATGATTATGGATATAACGGTTATGATGAAGAATTGTACAGAGAAATCTTTTCTTTGGGAATAATGGAAGCATAACCACACTCCCTAAAAAAAAATTAGATGATGAGAAAATTTTCTTTGAAATGATTGGAGTATCTTTTTTTCTAGGAATAAAGAATGAAGCTAAGGGGATTAGAGCACGTAGTACCTTTCCCTCACAATAAATTCCTTCAAAAAGACTAAAATACTTAGTATATTCCATTCGAGGAATGAAAAATAAAGTTGAGGGGACTAGAGTACATAATACATTTCCCTCGCATCAAATAAACCTAAAAGGACTAGAGTACCTATTATTTTCCTTTTAGAGAAAGAAAAATAAAGCTGAGGGGTCTGGATACGTAGTACTTTTCTCTCATACCAAATAAACCAAAAGGATTAGAATACCTAATGCCTTCCTTTTGGGAAAAGAAAAATTAAATCATTGGGACTAGAGTATATAATATATTTCCCTAGCATCTAGTAAACCCAAAAAGACTAGAGTACCTAATACTTTCTTTTTGGAAAAAGAAAAACAAAGTTGAAGGGACTAGAATACATAGTATCTTTTTTTTTTTCTTTAGTATTTTTGGTATTTTATTTTCTGTTTTTAACATTTCAGTTTTTAGTTTCCATTTCATATAGGAAATTTTGAATTTTGATTTCTATCAAACACAAAAAAATATATATATTTATAAATAAAAAAGAAAATTCTTATTGGTTGTGGCTATATAATGTGAAAGGCTGCGACCAATTACCCTTTCATATTTTGAATATTACCCACTTATTCCCTTTCCTCCTAATATTTCATAGTATCTCAAAAAACTCTGTTATACAAATTTTGTTAAATTTTAATTCTTATTGTCCTTTTATTAATTTTCTATTATTTAAAACAAAATTACTAAAAATAATGAATGTAATAAAAAAATAAAGCTGTAATATATTTATTATTTCTCAAAAGTATTAAATATTGATGTATTTAAAAAAATTAATTAATGATTAAAAAATAAAAATATTCATTCTTCTATCATAACCTAGATATGTTATGATTTTTATTATTTTAATTATTTTAGTATTATTTTGATAAAAAGTTACATTAATAATTTAAGAAAAAATAGTAAAAGAATGACATTAGCAAGGGTGGATTAAAAAAAAGATAATAAGACAAGAGTTATGATCTAACAAAATTTGTATAATAGTAAGGTTTTTCTAGATAATATGAAATATTATGGGAGTTAAGTGAGTAAGGCTCAAAATAACATGGGTTCATATATAATTCCACTAGTGTGAACAAAGAAGAAAACTATTTGAACTTTATAATGTTTTTTTGAAATATTGAACTTTATAAATTTGTTTTACATTTGAATTAAAAATATATAATAAAGTACACATAATAAATTTTAAATAAATATTTTGGAAGAAGAAATCAATAAAATTATGCAATGTGTTTTATTTGTATAATATATTTCGGTTATTTATTAGTGACTTCACCCAAAAAACAATTAATATACTATCAAATGTTTATTTATTTGTATTTTTTAAAAGATATTTGTACTTGTTCTGGGTAGAATATTATTTAAGTAATTGTAAGATTATAATAAAAGGTCCAAGAAGATAGAATATTCATTAAATCTTACATAGATCAAGTAAACAAATCTTACAAAATTGAATCAAATTTAAGTTTTGAAACCCAAAAAAGTAAGTTTAAAAACTTTAAATAAAGACCAAACAAAGAAGTTCAGGGCTCAAATTAAAAACCACAACTTCTAAACCCAAATCGAGTAACCGAACCTAATCGACTTGATTTGATTTGATTTGGTTCCACTCTTTTTCAGTTCGATCCTTAGGTCAAGTTCTCAAAAACCAAGTAACCCGGTGGTTTAATTTTTGATTTGACCGAAAGAACGGAATTGAACTGATTTTGCCTACCCTAAATTTTAGATATCACTATTAATGTAAGATACATATTTTTGGCGATGAGTAAATCTCCTATGGATTTTTAGCCTTGCGGATACATGCAGGTTGTTAACCCGATTAGTATAAGATCCGAATTGGTTCCTTTTTTTTTCCCTCTTTTCAAACGATTATGTGTGAGAATATTAATTAAAAATATTGGAATATAATTTAGGGATCAAGCCAAGTGCGTAGGGTGCGCACAATCGAAGATAGACGCAAAAGAAGGCGAAAAATGAAGAAGGACATACCAGGCGACCAGCGCCACGGCGACCAGGAGTGGGCGCCGCGGCGCCAGGAAGCCAGCGCCGCAGCGTTCAGCAGAAGTGCGCCAGCGCTGGAACGACGAGATCCCAGTGCTGCAACGCTGGATGCGGGAACAGTATCTCGAAATTAGGAAACTTCATAATTTCATCTCCCACTTGTTGTAGGACTCCCTAATATGACTTTCACACGTATAGGGAAAATCTAGGACGTCTCAAGGGCAATATAAAGGCTATCAATTGGCTATAAATATATCTTTGTGATCTTTGTGATCTTAGTGAGATCTTGGTGATCAACAATAATCTTAGTGATAATTCTTAGTGGTTCTTTGTGAAAGAAAATCCCTAGAGAGCAAGAGAGAGTTTTCTTTGTGATCTTTCTTATAATAGGCATACTTTGTGGTTGCCTTGAGATTCATAATAAGAGAAGAGTGTGATCTTGATCCACCGTGGACGTAGGCAAGTTGCCGAACCACGTAATTCTTTATACGTTCTTCTTCTACCCCTTTCTCTCTTTTATTTCTTAATAACTTGTTCTGTATTATTATATTACTCGGGTGAATTGTTTAGCTTGTTTGTGTGCTTCTGCTTCAACAAACTGGTATCAGATCTTTAGTTCTAAGCAGACATAGCCACACTCAAGTATGAGGTAGAGAAATGCAACGGTACGAATGACTTCAATCTGTGGAAGATAAAGGTTAAGGCGTTGTTGGTGAGCCAAAGACTTGGTTCGACATTAGAGGAGACTGCAGCTCCATCTAGTGATGAAGAGAAGATGCCAGAGTCATCTAAAGCAAAAGCAGAAAGAAGGAACATTTAAGAAAGAGCTCATAGCACAATCGTTCTGTCATTGAGCGATGAAGTACCAAGGGAAGTAGCAGGTGAGACGACGGCAATAGATCTTTGGAAGAAGCTTGACTCTCTTTATATGAGGAAATCATTGGCCAACAGACTACATATAAATAAGAAGTTGTATCAGCTATGCATATCAGAGGGGACGCCGATGAAAGATCATATAGACGCCTTCAATAAGATCATCCTTGATCTTGAGTCTATCAACTTCAAGATAGAAGATGAAGATAGAGCAATTATCCTGCTGAGTTCACTCCCCAAGAGCTATGAGAGTTTTATTGATACGCTACTCTACGACAAGGAGAGTTTAACGATGAGTGATGTAAATTCATCATTAAACTCAAAGTTATTAAGAAAGCAGGCTGAGGGCAATGCAGAAAGTTTATCTGTAAGAGTAAGGCCCTTATATAGATTGAGGTGTCGATCCCACGAGGAAGCTCTTGGAAAAATAGGTTGATGAAATAAAATATTAAAGCTATAAAGGATAAAATTAATTGATTTAAGTGGATGAGATAGGATTGTCTATAATTTGAAGGAAATATCTTATGATAATTCAAACAAGACTTCGAGAATCACAATTATGCTTTATAAATCTACTCTACACTTTGATTCAATGCTTATAACTCAATTGAAAGTTTCACATCCCAAATAATCAATCGGAAGATAGAAAAATATAGCACATTTGATAACACATGTATTTGACGTAATTAAACTCTTTACAAGCATTAACATACATCATGTTCATTTATACAAGTTATCTAAGATCGACAATATATCACTATGACAATATTACAGTAAAAGATCAACTTGAATATTAAACATTTATTGCCCTTATATGTTATCCAAGATCGACAATATATCAATTTGACAATACTGCAGTAAAAGATTAACATATAAAACAATGTCACCAGCAACAATTATAGTTCACCAAGAATCACATAAGAAAAGCATGACTGAACTTATATGAGACATGAGAATTATAATCTATGGATTATAGAAAATAGAATAGATAAGAGTTTAATCAAAACCAAACTTACAAACATTTGTAGCTCTTTGCAACGAATCAAAGCATAGAAGTAGACTTACTACACATAAAAGTTCATCTCTTAGCCTTGCCAAGAACTCTAACCTAAATTACAATACATGTTAATGAGAAGAAAAGAAGAGAGAATTATCTATTTTTAAAAATGTCCTAAGTGTCTCCTTATATAGGCAATGAATGGACATATGTCATGGATGACATCAATCTTCAATAATTTTAAGCCAATAACTCGTTTATCCACTTGCAGCATATTTTTGATAATGTGAATGACCGATTTAGCTTCTACAACCGACATGAAAGTTGTATAATTTTGACTCTTCTTTCCATAAGCACCAATTTCATGCAAATTGGATGAGTATCCAATGAGATATGAGCAAAATTCTAAAGATACATCAGAATTCAGCCAACAACCATTTTACTCACTTGCAATGCGATTTGGTCCATGATAACGGCTGATTTGAACTTTACCATCAACATACGAGTTATTGATAGTTAAGTCAGCAATTCACAACTTCAAGAATTATACCAATTGAGTATGTATTTTGTGAGATACGGTCCAAATACGTGAGTTGGGTTAAGCTGGGCAAGAGTTGTAGTCCGATTCTGTTGTATCTCAATTTTTGGCCCATAACATGTTGGATTCGGCTTTTCCACTATTCTTCAAATTTGTGTAAGATTGAGTTATGTTACACCAGGTTCAAGAATTTATTCATTTCGATTTCTACATTGAGAGTTATGTCCATTTTACCTAAACCTGTCCAAATAACATTCATTAATCACAATTTAAGGAGAACACTTTATTTCAAGCTAAAAATACAGAAAATACTAAAATTAGTGACATTAAATGGTGACTGAATCTCTTAACAACATGCATTTTCATATGTTCATCACTTAGGCTGCATGATGGGCGAGTGAGAGAGTTGACAGATGTTAGGTATGTTTATGACTTAAAGAGAAACTTGATCTCACTAGGGACTTTAGACCAGAATGGGTGTTCCATCAGGATCGACGGAGGGATTTTAAGAGTTTTGAGAGGTTTCATGGTGGTGATGAGAGGAGAGAATCACAAAGGTATCTATGTGCTTAAGGGTGAAGTCGTGAGTGGTTCTACACTATTCTCTGTAGATGATGAGAGTATGCAAACTAAGTTGTGGCATCTTAGACTGGCACACCTAGGCGAGAGAAACTTAAAGGAGTTATATAGCCAAAAGGCCTTTGGAGAGGATAAGTTCCAGCCCTTAGAGTTTTGTGAGCATTGTGTGCTAGGGAAAGCACATAGAGTGAGGTTCAGTACCAGCGAGCACAAGACTAAAGGGACTCTTGACTACATACACTCGGATCTTTGGGGACCAGCTCGGACAGCTACTTATGGTGGTGCCAGGTATTTTCTCAGCTTAATTGATGACTATTCGAGGAAGCTGTGGGTCTATGTGTTGAAGAGTAAGGATCAAGCCTTTGAAGTATTCAAGACTTAGAAGGTTCTTGTTGAAAATCAGACTGGCAAAAGGGTAAAGAGGCTTAGGATTGACAACGGCCTCGAGTTTTGCAACAGAGAGTTTGATGGGTTTTGTGCCAAGCATGGGATTGTAAAGCATAGAATAGTAAGATCAACACTGCAGTAGAATAGGGTAGTTGAGAGGATGAACAGGACCCTACTTGAAAGGGTTAGATGCATGCTTACCAATGCGAAGATGTCCAAGATATTCTGTGGAGAAGCTGTAGTGACTGCTACTTACTTGATAAACAGAATTCCCTCCTCAGCAATTGACTTCAAGATGCTAGAAGAGAAATGGTTTGGCAATCCTCCGAAGTATGACCATCTTAGAATATTTGGTTGCCCTGTCTTTGTACATGTTAAGGAGGGGAAGTTGGAACCTAGAGCTATCAAATGGGTATTCATAGGATATCTCGAAGGAGTAAAAGGATACAAAGTGTGGTGTAAAGACTTAACACCACCAATGAGTATCATAAGCCGTGACGTGATGTTCGATGAGATGACGATGCTGAAAACCTCCTAAGAAGATGAGAAAAAAGAACATGTGCCCAAGGAAGACTCAGTACCAGAGTCAATAGAAGTTGAAGTAAAGCCTGAACATGGATCTGATATGCCCCCAGATCAACACTTCAACGAAGAGATCTTTGAAGATGAACCAAGAACACCGGCAAATTCCTCCAAGTCCACCCAAAAGAAGACTAGAACTCCTGAGTTGGAACTTGAAGAGTACCAGCTTACTAGAGACAGGCTAAGGAGAACGATTAACCCACCAGTCAGGTATGCACAAGCAGACTTAGTTGCTCATGCTTTTAATTCTGCTTACACTCTTGAGTATGATGAGCCTAGGACATATGGTGAGGCTATGAAGAGTGAAAGCAAGAAAGAATGGCAGCAGGCCATGGAAGAAGAAATTTGTTGTCTTAGGAAGAACAATACCTAGAAGTTGATGGAGAGACCTCAAAAAAAGCTAGTTGGGTGCAAGTGGGTGTATAAGGTGAAGGAAGGGATACCGGGGATTGAGCCCACGAGATTTAAGGCTAGGTTAGTAGCACAAGGTTTTACTCAGAGAGAGGGAGTCGATTTTCATGAGATATTCTCTCCAGTTGTCAAGCACACATCTATTAGGATTTTGTTAGCTATGTGTGCAAACCTTGATTTACATCTAGAGCAGATGGATGTAAAGATAGCTTTTCTACATGGAGAGCTTGAAGAAACAATATACATGGCACAGCCGCAAGGGTTCGAGGAGCTCGGTAAAGAAGATCATGCTTGTTTGCTAAAGAAGTCATTATACGGGTTAAAGCAATCACCTAGACAGTGGTATAGGAGATTTGATGAGTTTATGATGGCTTGTGGCTTTAGTAGGAGCAAGTATGATGGCTGCGTGTACTTCAAGAACATGAGTTGTGGGATGATGTATTTGCTTCTATACGTCAACGATATATTGATCGCATGCAAGAATATGGAAGAAATACAGAAGCTCAAGAAGCAGTTAAGTGGAGAGTTTGAAATGAAGGATTTAAGAGCAGCGAAGAGAATTTTGGGTATGGACATTGTGAGAAAAAGAAGAGATGTTATCTTCTTGTCCCAACAGCGATATATAGTCAAATTTCTGGAGAAGTTTGGTATGTCAAACGCGAAGGCTGTCTCTACTCCTTTGGCCATGCATTTCAGACTGTCAACAGCACAGTCACCGACATCCGAGGATGAGAAACTGCAGATGAGCAAAGTACCATATGCAAGCGCTGTGGGGAGCATCATGTATGCAATGGTTTGCACAATACCAGACATAGCACAGGCTGTGAGTGTGGTGAGTAGATACATGGCGAATCCGGGTAAAGATCACTGGCTTGCAGTAAAGTGGATTCTAAGATATCTCAAGGGAACGTCGAATCATGGGTTGGTGTATAAGAGGGACGAAGACAACAATGAAATGGTAAGAGGGTACGTAGACTCAGATTATGCAGGTGATCGTTGACGGGCTACGTATTCACAGTGTTTGGGTGTAGTGTGTGTTGGAGATCAGTTCTACAACATGTAGTTGCACTTTCTACCACAGAGGCAGAGTACATAGCTGTTGGTGAAGCTATAAAGGAGGCCGTGTGGTTAAAAGGCATATGCGCGGAGATATTGGCTCGCAAAGATGTAAACACCGGTGTACACTGTAACAGCCAGAATACCATACACCTAAGCAAGCATCAAGTGTTCCATGAAAAGTCGAAACACATTGATGTGAGGCTCCATTACATTCGTGAGATTGTCCAAAGTGGTGAAGTTAGTCTGACAAAGATAGTGTCATCTAAAAACCCTGCTGATATGTTGACTAAGCCACTGCCCTCGGTTAAGTTCGTCCTATGCAAGGACTTAACCGGAGTAACTACTTTGTGAGGGTGACCGAAGATGTGGAAATGAGAGATCGAGTTACTTTGTGAATGATTTTGAATTAAGGAGGGAATTTATGAGAATATTGATTAAAAATCAGTGGAATATGATTTGGGGATCAAGCCAAGTGCGTAGGGTGCGCACGGATCAAAGACGGAAGCAAAAGGAGGCGAAAAACGAAGAATGGCGCATCAGGCAACCAGCGCCGCGGCGCTAGGAAGCCAGCGCCGCAGCGCTCAACAGAAGTGCGCCAGCGCTGGAGCAACGAGATCCCAGTGTTGCAGCGCTGGATGCGGGAACAGTATCCCGAAATTAGGAAACTTTCTAATTTCGTCTCCCACTTGTTCCAGGACTCCTTAATACGACTCCCACACGTATAGGGAAATCCTTGGACTTCCCAAGGCCTATATAAAGGCTATCAATTGGCTTGTAGACATATCTTTGTGATCAAGAGTGATCTTTGTGATCTTAGTGAGATCTTGGTGATCAACAATAATCTTAGTGATAATTCTTAGTGGTTTTTTGTGAGAGAAAAATCCTAGAGAGTAAGAGAGAGTTTTCTTTGTGATCTTTCTTGTAATAGGCATACTTTGTGGTTGCCTTGAGATTCATAATAAGAGAAGAGTGTGATCTTGATCCGCAGTAAACGTAGGCAAGTTATCAAACTACGTAATTTTTTGTGCGTTTTTCTTCTACCCCTTTCTCTCTTTTATTTCTTAATAACTTGTTTTACATTATTATATTATTTGAGTGAATTATTTAACTTGTTTGTGTTCTTCTACTTCAACATTATGTAACATAAGTTCTTAAAAGACTTATCTTCATGTCTCGTAACAAATTGAAATTTCAGTTGAAAAGTTCAAATGGGGCGGAAACAACTTTGTTTTCGATATATTATATTCCTTATCACTCTAACAATAAATTTGCAAAGCAAGCGTTTACTATGACTTCAACCAATAGAAGAACGGTTGATTTGAAAACTCTCTCAAAAATGATTCTTAGAGGGAAAGAGCTCTTTCAAATTGCAGGAGTCAATTGTTGTTTTCGTTCAACCAAATTGAATACATCAAATTACTTTTTTATTAATTATTTTTATAGCAGTTAAAATTTGACCAAACGATTGAAAAAGTCAATCACACTGATACAGTTGGTCAAGAAAAGAAATTTAAAAAAACGAAAATGGTAACCCTGGAATCTATATATATGACCTTCGTCCCAGGCATGTTGCTACATAAGAAAAGCGATGGCTTCCAAGATCTGTTTAATTTGTTGGGTGGTTCTCCTCGTAGTAGTGCTTCTCCTAATCTCAGAAGTGTCAGCAAGGGAAGTTGGACAGACTTTTAAGCCTTGTGACATGACATGTAAGTCTACATACATAGCTTTCTGGTTTTTCACGTACTCAGTATTATGAAAAATGCAGATATTATTAATTGATTTAACTGATAAAATTTTTCGGATATATTATAAGAGAGATTTGTATTTGAATTCTGCTGATGTTAGAGTTGTAGAGCGTCCAAGAGAATTGGAAAAGATTATTTTACGTTTCTTGTAATAATAAAAGATAAGGGATTGTGTTTAGGTTTTGTTTATAAAATAAAAAGCACATTTATTGGGATCAAAAAAGTGCGTCGAGTACTTTCTAAATAAACACCTGATTATATTACTATTGTAGAATATGTTTCCAGGTATTTTTATAGGAAGAACTTTACTTGAAAATGATTTTTATAAAATAAAACTACAATTCCGACATATAGTACTTTAACATGATCCTGTGTCAAGCTTGATTAGTTATAATTCTTATATATAATATAATATTTGTTGGCTTGAGCTTTAAACGAGGTTAAATCATGATCCACTCTTGCTTGCTTTAATTGGCATGGCGTGGTGGGTCTTAATCAAACTCAGGCAAGTTCTGAAATAGCCCTTAACCATATAGAAAATTCTTACTGGCCTTTCAGGTAGACGGCGGCGGCTGAATGCTCCACCTGGGGGTTATAACCATTAATTTTTTTATGATATCCTGGCACGAGGTCACATGTGTTATTTGTGATCTTCTACATACAGAATAAGCATCATCATCATCATCATCATTACGTTAAAAGTTTAGAGTTGGGATTTAGTTCAGTCTTGCTAGCATGATATATATCATATGGAGCATTAAGATGTTATGTCCTTGGTGTGTTCAAATTAACACATTTATGAACTTGTAATATCTAATGAATAAAATGAATATTTGGAGGTGCTCTTTAATATATTTTTTTTCCATATAACTTGGGGAAAATTTCTTCATTGACCAAAATTTTAAATATAATTTTTTTTATCACTGTCAAATTTTTTATACTTTTAAGTAATCAAATATATATACTTTTTTCACCTTTACCCTTATTTGTATAATTTACTTACAAACTATTTTATCTTTTAAATTTTTTAATTTTGACATTTTAAATTTAAGCTTTTTTAATTAATCAAATAAATACTTTTTATTTTATATTTATATTTAATTTTATTTTTATTTAAAAAACTGTTACTGCAGTATGCGCTACAGTGCATTCTTTTAATAAAATTCAAATTAAATAAAAATATAAAATATTTAATATTTTTTATAATTTATAAATTTTATTACTTAAATGTTATTTTGTAAAATAATAAAATATAAAATAATTGAATATTTTATTTTATATTTATTAATTTTTGTTATTAGTTTAATATTTTATTTAATACATTCTGATAAGGAGATTGAAACTCAATTTCTTCATTAGTAGAAATGCCCTATAAACTATTTAAGATATTCATCTTTTACAAATTTTCTTCTCATCTTATAACTTTAAAAAATAAATAAGCAGTCATAATTCCAAAATGATATAATATTATTTTAAAAATTAAAAAAATAAATTTAATAAAAAATATAAATTAAAAATTACAACGATAAAATCTTCCAGCATAATTTTGGGCGCTGTAGCACTACGACTTGGGATGCATGCGTTGCAATGGCACATAATGAGCATCGTAGCACCCTAAGTTTTATTTTGTGTGCTGCGGCTCTAGAATTTATTGTGCTTTCTAGTTTCTTCTCACATTCGCACCTTTACAACATGTCCCATAATCATTGGCTTGATTCTAACTATTTTCTAACATAATTTTTAATAATTTTTTCACCACCAATTGGTAAAACGTTTTAGGTGATACAAGAGATCAAAAATCATGTAGTGAAAGAGAAAAAAATAATATTTCAAAAAGAAAAAGAAATTCAATAGAATATATATGCAACAGTTTTCAGTACCGTATTGCTTTATAACACTAATATAATATCAAAAATTTTCAAACTGTTTACTACGACTTCTATGACTTTTAACTGGCACAATTAACTACTTGAAAACTCTTGAAATTGGTTGTTGAGAGAACCAAAAGTCTTCAAATTGCGTTACTAGACTTCTGTTTTCAATATTCAACCAAATTGAATACATCAAATTAGACTCCTTTTCTTTAGATTAGATCAAGCGATTGCCAACCACACTATTGACAGGGTAGTTTGGTTCTCACCATCAGCTACCTTATGGTGTTGAGTTCAAAACTTTCTATTTGTATGAAGAGCAAAATAGTCATTCCATTTATTTAGAGGATAATTTAATCCCATATTATTGTCGTCTTGAATTACGGGTTGTGTTATATAAGAAATATAATTTGAGACACAAATTGTATTAAATAAATATAAATCTTGTTTCAGTAAGACTTCGAGGAAATGCGAGGAAATAATTGATATCTGTATTATACAAATATATATCTTGTTTCGTAGACATATTGCTCCATTAAAAGAGATGTCCTCCCAGATCTGTTCGATTAGCTGGGTGATTCTCCTCATTGTAGTGCTTCTCCGAATGAAGCCACGGCAAGGGAACTAGGACAGACTCCCAAGCATCATAAGAATAGTAAGTCCGACACTCTTTCTGCTTTTTCACACATTCAGAGAGCATGTGAAAGTGGTTATTAAAATTGCTTTCATAAAATTTGAAAAACTTTAGTTTAAACAAACAAAAGCACTTTTGTTGTTCTCAATAAAGACTTAAAGATAAAGCAGCACCTAACATTTACTATTGTACAATATACCTGCAACTCCAAGTACAACTACAGAAAGGGTCTCTTACTTGAAAATGCTTCTCAAAGAAGTACTTCCAAACACAATCTAATTTTATATGTATATATATGATCCTATTTGCATTTGTCAATTTATTCTTTAGGTGCCATGAATCAAGCTCGATTTCTTCTTATAATCTTCGAGTATATTTACTAGCATTATACGAAGTTAATTTAATCACTATTAGCTCTTGATTCGTTTTGTATACATATGGTTGTGGATTTTAATCAATCTCAAGCACCTTTTATATGGCCATTGAAAGAATAAACATAAAGTATATTTTGGTTTACATACCTTGACGGATTCATTTTCAATGTTAACACGAAGTTCTTAGATCTAGCTCTGGAAAGCCTTAATCATACAACATTGATATAATCACTTCTTATAATTCAATCCTCTATAGATAGTTCATAATTAGAGCTAAGTTAAATTACTGTTTACTTCTCTAATTACTTCTTTATCTTGAAGTAACATTAATTCACTAATGAATAATTAATTTGTAACTATGTTACAAATTAAGTGCTATATCCGTTTAGTTCCAGAATTAATATTTATAGGAACCTTTTTTCTAACTTCTATTAAGAAGAAATATATTCCATATTTGTAAATCACATTTTCAGCTATTTATCTTATTGCACCACCAAAATGCAAGTTTTAGCTTATTCTTTAGACAAACCGTAACAAGTATTTTAAATAACACAGTGATACAAACAGGAGTTTATGATCACTCAAGATTGTGGTTGTTCTGTATATGATCATTAATTGATGTTATTTGAATTCTTAATTAGCAACAATATTCTACATTAGTATTTAAATAATCACATTATATAAAGTTCTTTCACTATAATGTCACTATATTAGTGATCTAGATAAAATTACCATATTTTCAATGTCTGTGGGTCGCATTAGTAATATTTAATTAAAAATCTCAAATTTTAATTAATTTATTACGGACATTTTTGTTTAATATAATAATTATATATTAAGGGTACGGTCACATAAATAAATAAGAAATTTTCTAATATTTACATTATAACATTATGAACATTTTTCAAGTATAAAATTATAACTTTATTTATTTCATAAAAAGAGTACAAGTACATACTTTTAGGGCACTATCCTTAATAAACTCTCATTTGCCCTAAAATAGGTAAGACATGTCTTTCTGCCCATGCCCTCCATATGACCCTCAAACGTCTTAACTAGTAACGTCTTGGTGAATGGATCTACAAGATTTTTCTCAGATGCTATCGTTATGATCATCACATCACCTCTATGCATGATTTCCCTGATCAAGTGAAACTTTCTCTCTATATACTTTGTTCTCTTATGGCTCATATGTTCTTTTGAATTCACCACTGCCCCATAGTTGTCACAATAAGGGCCAATGATTTATCTATGTCTAAAATAACTTCTAGATCAATGAAGAATTTCCTAAGCTATACTACTTCTTTAGCTGCTTCACAAGCTACTATGTGTTTAGCCTTCATGGTTGAATCAGCAGTATTGGATTGTTTTATACTTCTCCAGGCTATAGCTCTGCTATCAAATGTAAACACTAACTCTAACATCGATTTTTTACTATCGTTTCCTGATTGAAAATCAGAATCAGTGTAACCAATAAGGTTTAAGTCTTTACCTGAATATAAAAGTGTATAGTTTCTCATTCTTCAAAGATTCTTGAGAATATATTTCATTGCAATCCAGTGAGCTAATATTGGGTTGGATTGACAACGATTGACTATTTTAATGCATAGCAAGTATCAAGCCTTGTGCATAATATATTGTACATAAGGCTACCAGCTACTGAGGCATAGGAAACCCGTTTAATATCTTCTTCCTTCTTAGTTGTCTTATGAAAATACTCTTTAGAAAAAATAATTCCATGATATGTCAGTAGTTAATCTTTCTTGAAATTCTTCATCAAAATTTGCATAAGCATCTTATCGATATATAATGCCTAAGATAGTGCCAATAGTTTGTTCTTATGATCTCAAATAATTTAGATCTCGAATAATTTGGATCCCAATGACATAACTTGCCTGTCCCAAATCTTTCATTGTAAATTTCTCGACCAAGCACTTTTTTATGTTAGATAGTATTTTTACATCATTCCCAATGAGTAGAATGTCATTCACATAAAGTACTAAGAAAATTACCTTTTTGCTCCTGATATATTTGTATACACAAGGTTCATTAACATTTTACTCAAAATCATAAGATTTGATTGTCTCATCAAATCTTAAGTTCCAACACCTCGAGAGTCACCTTGTAGTCGAATCTCTTTTTCTGGGTATAACCCTTTACCACTAATCTTACTTTTAAAGTCTCTACTTTTCCATCCATGCCTATTTTCTTCTTGAAGATTCATTTGTACCCAACGAGGCCTAACATCTTGAAGTATATCTACAAGCTCTTAGACTTAATTGGATTACATGGACTCTATTTCTTAATTCATAGCGTTTTGCCATTTTTCTTTATCATAATATTCCATTGCATGTTTGTATGTTAATGGATCATGTTGGCTTGCATCGAACACAAATACTTGTGCCTTTCCCTACTACTCTCTGTAACGAGCAAGTAGTCTCACTATCCTCCCACTACATCGAGGTTCTAAAGTATTTTGATCATGATTGATGTTACTTGAATTTGTCATTTACTAATTGTCAACGGTGAAGGTCTAATCTGATCAGAAAGAATTTTCTTTAGTACAATCTTACTCCAAAGTTTGAAGTTTTCTATATAATCATTCTCAAGAAAAGTGACGTTTGTAGATATAATCACTTTATTTTCTTGAGGACAATAAACAAACCTCTTGTTGTGCCTTTAGGGTAACCTACAAATAAACATATTTCTATTCACAATTCTAACATTCCAATCTTTCCTTTAAGTACATGTGTTGGACATCCCTATATACCAAAATGGCATAACCTAGAATTACTACCATTTCATATCTCTTAAGGTGTTTTTAAGATATATTTGGAAGGTATTACATTCAAAATGTAGATTACGATTTGTTGTGCATATCTCTAAAATGAAAACAGTAAAGAAGAGTAGCTCATTAGATACTTAACCATATCTACCAATGTTTTATTTCTATTTTCTACAACACCATTTTGCTGTGGTGTTCTAAGTACTGTGAATTAGGATAGAATACCATGCTCTAGCAAGTAATCCTTGAAGTCTGTGTCAAGGCACTCATTTCTTCGATCATGTTCAAAATATGCTCATGCACCAAAAATCCTTTCATCATTTTAGTGTTCATGTAGCTACAAATAGCTTCATGACAATTTTGTTCTGATTGTTGGATAAACATCGGTTGAAGAGACTCATTATTCATATGAAATTCCAAAGGGCTTATACTTCAACTTAAGCATGTCACTCATGCAAGTTAGTATATAATGGTGAGTTGTTTTATTAGCATGAATCCATTTATCATACTACTACATTTCGAGGAGCATCGGCTATGGGCTATTGAGGGCATTCCTCTATAAAGAAGGATTTTTGATCCTTATAGATAGCACATTCTTTATATTAAATTACATTCTACGAAGTTATCATTGGTCAATTTTTTATTTGCTAAAAGGTCAATGATAAGGTATGTACTAGACATGATGCTAAAATAAACAAATCAATTTTATGAATACTTGATTAAATATCATAGTATTTTTTGAATTAGTAAATGTGATGCATGAATGCATTGTATTTAAATACAAAAATCAATACTAATCTACAATAGTTCAATTTAACAATTAATGTGCCATTGTAGGATAGGTCACGTTAATTTTAAATTAAAATCGGGACTATCTCAAATTAATAGGCAAAGTTCAAAAGATCTTATATTTTCACTGACTACCATTTATTTCGATCAAGATATAACTTAATTATATATTTATGAGTGCAACCCATTTATTTCAGATTAGATGGCTTAACTTAAAATTATCGTCGTAGAGTAGGTCAATATTTAAACACATCACTTCAATCCTATCTCTAAGAAGTCGACATTGTTATTGACATAGGCGGACACCCCTTGTAGAGAGGACGAAATTAAAGCGTCATAAGGCGCCACTTATATCTTATAGTGTTGGACTAATAATGGAGACTGATGTGTTCATTATCATGTACCCTCTCCCACTCACTATTTTTAAATATGTATTTTTTTCATTTATAAAACATCTTATGCGCCTATATTTATTAGTCTAGCTAACCTATTTATATGGGCCTAACAATTTAGGTGAACCTAAATTTTCAATTATAGTTATTAATTAATTATCTTATAATTAATAAAATCAATAATTTTATTAATATTTTTCTAAGTACTCCCAAATCAAATTATTTAATATATGTTACAAAGAACTATGTGAAATTATCAAATTTAACTATTAAATTTATTTCACATAATTTGATTAATTATACAAGTTCAAAATATGCTAATTAATTCACTAATTCAATCCTATTAAAGATACTTTGTCATCATAAAATAAACTTATTTAAATTTTAATTATAGTATATATACATATCATATCACAATAATATGAGTGAGTGCAAATGCATGACATGTGATTATATATGATATTATTATAATTCATTAGTAAATAAATAATATAAATCAAAATTTTAATTTAATTTTGACTGAGTCCCCTAACATTTTAATTACAACCCATAAAATAAATTTTAATTAAATAAATTACAAAACAAATACACAAATCTAATTACACGAGGTCTTTTAAAGTTTATAATGAATCCACTCTTTTTTTTATTTATAATTTTATACGTATGGGTTTAAAAATATTTTTTAAGTCCATTGTATATGTTTGTAAGGTAATACAACTTTGTATATCTTTATAAGGTAATACAACTTTTATTTTTCTAAAAATATTTGGCCATATAAAATCTAAATGTAAAAAAAATCAAAATTTAATTGAACTTTCAAGTTTTCTAAGCTCAAAGAGTTTTTTGTTACTTTAATTGCACCTAAGGCAACGACATGGAAGCTGCTGCCAATAGTGGCAGCAAAGAAACAATTTGCTTTATTTTTGCTAGGCCACTTACCTTACATGGCTACACACCTTGCATGGTCACACACCTTGCATGCATGGCCTGCCCGAGTGCCTTTCGATTTTCTTTTTTATTTTAATTTCTTCATGCATGGCCTGCCCGAGTGCCTGCCCGAGTGCTTTATTTTTTTTGCTAGGCCACTTACCTTACATGGCTACACACCTTGCATGGTCACACACCTTGCATGCATGGCCTGCCCGAGTGCCTTTCGATTTTCTTTTTTATTTTAATTTCTTCATGCGGCACTCCCTGCACGGTGGCAGTCTGCCTCTTCGTGTTACTCTTTTTTTATTTATTTATTTCCTTCTCTTTCATTCGATTTGTTTGTCGTACGGCGGCCACTGAAATAAAATATATATATATATATTACAATAAAAATCGATACTTTTATTATAGATTTATAAAATTTTAATCTAATAAAAAAAATAATGTTAAGTATTTTAAATTATATTTTAAAAAGTGATATATTAAATAATTATTTGATATAATAAATAATTTTAAAATTTATACTATTCATCACTTAATATTTATTTGACACATTACTTTTTGTAATATAAATTTGAGATACCTAATATTACTCTAAAAAAAATATACCATTAATCTTAGAGGACCATACAATTTACAAGCAAAAAATCTATACATAAACTATTCATTCATCTTTATGAAATGCAAGTACATACTCTATACACAAACCATTAAAATATAATACCAAAGCCATATATTCAAGAAAATCATGGCTCTGATACTAATTATTAGAGTTATGACATTTATAATGCACACAAAATAAAAAATAAAAAAATTATTTTTATTTTCATCAGATAAAAATTATTTTTATCTTATGACCTTACAAATATATAAATTTGATGTTTTAAAAAATAAAGAAATAATAAATATATAAACATACATTGAATCAACACTTAGTTTTCTTCTATTAAAGGATTCCAAATCAACTCTCCAGTATCACAATTAATAAAAGAGTGTGTTTTTAATTTTTTTTTCAAAAGAAAAATAAGTATTATGTTTTTGTGTTGTCTCATCTGTGTCTCTATTTCCCTTTCTATTCCTTTTATAATATTACAATTAAAATAAATTTTTTTATTTTAATTGAGTAATTTTAATCAATAACATTATTAATTAAAATCAAATAAATATCTTCCTAATTTTAAAGAGAATAAAACGTGAGCTAAGGGAGACAATCTCTCTTTGGCTTACGTGTAACACTCAAAATAATTACACAACATTAAAATTTATTTGATTTTTAAATTAATTTCAAAAATTATTTTTTTATAAAAAGAAACCTAGAAGAGATAATCCATTCTCTTTATTAGGGATTCAATAAAAAAAAATATCTCTTTGATGATTTTAAAAATCATCTTTGAGGTGTTATATATATATATATATAATTTCTAAAATTAAATAGTATATTTTTGGATAACATATTATCTCTAAAATTAATTAATTCTCAATTAATTAATTTATAATTAGGACAAAACTATTATAAAATTACATAATCCATTTCTTTCATTTTTCACTATAATAACTCAAGAGATGGCGTTGAGGACTTATGGACTTAAAATTTCAAACTCTAATAAATTTTGAATAATTAATTAAACTCTTTATTAATTATCCGATTTATTAATTCTGGTGTAATTATACTAAAAACTTGAAATTGCACTCTTGAAATTGCAAATATACTTTACTCAAAAAATTTAAAGTAGTTTACTGATATAATCACTCCTTGCAATTCAAACCTCTATAGATGGATCATAATTAGAGTTAGGCCAAAGTACCGTTTGCCCCCCTAATTGCTTCTTTATTTTTAAGTATTGTTAATTCACAAATGAACTATTAATTTGTAACCATGTTACAAATTGAGTGTTCTAACAATTCATTTCTAGAATTAATACTTATGGGACCTTCTTTCTAACTTTGTCACTAAAATACAAGTTTTTCTTTAGACAAACTATAACGAGTATTTTAAATGATACAATGACATAAACAGGAGTTTATGATCATGACTCGGGATTTAGATTGATCTGCATATGATCATAAGTTGACATTATTTGAATTCTTAAATAACAATATATTTTACATAAGAATTCAATCTACTCCTGGTTCAGTCCTATGTAATCATATTATATAAAGTGTCTCTACCATAATGTCATTACATTAATGATCTAGATAAAATCACCACATTCTCATTATCTTTGAACCGCACTAGTAATATTTAATTAAAAATTTCAAACTTTAAATAATTTATTACTAATTTTTTTCTATTTATTATCCATAATCTTAATCCTTTTGTATAATAATAATCCGATTGTACACACTCGCCACCGCGGAATCTCTGATGACGATATCATCGCCAAAGAGAGCGTATGCGGTAAACTTACGACCCGAGTAAACTCTGTCTGCACACAACCACACCAATATATAGTGAGATAGGGCAAACAAGGGCCAAGATGAAAGAAAACACAGAGGTTGCCTAGCGCGGAACCGAACAAACTTAGGATCTCCTTTAAGGGAAGAAGGGGCTCGAAACACATTTGTCCCAAGACTCGACCTTAACCCAAGCGAAAGCAGTAGTTAAAGTAAAGAAAGACTGCATGCCCACCCCTTGAAATGACAAAGGAAATCTATCTGTCGCTAAAGACAAATCAAATGAATGTAGATTATTTAGTTTTTACAGTCTTCGTAAAGGAGCTGTCTGATCAAACGTCCCATCTTAAGGGATAAGATGCAGAACATAGACCAATCATGGGCAGGCCTAAGCAATGCTTGCTTAAAACCATTGGGAATCGCAAAGATTCATTTTTTTCCTACTCCCTCCACCTTGAACCCTAAACGTCCAATTGGGAATTCACTCATCAACTTTTCATCATCCCAGTGGATGCCAAGAGTCCTAAAACTTTTTATGTAATGATCATATATATACGTAAGGACTCTTGACATAGCAGCCGCTGCACGACAATAATAAGATTCGGGGTCAACCACTGGTTGGTTATATTCCCAAAGAAAAATTCTTAAAGTCAAGATCATATTCTCCCTTACAAGGAGAAATTATCCTGGGAAAGAAGAAGTAGACGAACAATGGACAAAAATAATGAGTAGACCAATTCGGGTTCTCTGGCTTAAATGGCCAAAGCTGTGACTCTGAGGAAGGTTTATCCAAAGTGTTTGCTTCTAATAGCCAAGCTTTATCCCACAATGATACATAAAATCTTTACTATATCATCCGATGAAACGGGGAACTGTAATCCCTCAAAGCACCAGGAGAACCATCCCTCACAAGGGATGATGACCAACACGGTAACCAGTAAAGTCTTACGTTTTTTTACTATGATATTTGATAGCGCAGAGGGGGAGTAAGCACACAATGAAATAGTGAGAGAGTCACATTTCTTAATAATGCCCAAAAGCCCTATAGCCCTTCGGACTAAGGCATGACCATAGGATCTCACAATGTCGGAATGAGTTGAGGACGATATGCGATGTCCAGTCGTATTGGTAGGGATCGCTATGCCATCTGTCATTTTTATCCTATCCTAGGCGTACTACTTAGCAAAGAAAATGGTAGGTCATAGACTGGAGCAGATAGACCCTGCTACATCATGATAACTCTCTTCAACCGGATCAACAAAGGCAAGATCAACTCACTTCCCCACCGACTCAATCAATCGTAGGAAACTCAATCCTAAACTTTGGAGTAGTAAGCAGCAGAAAGAGATAGTCCAACTTAGGCGTCAGGTTTGAGAAGGCTCTTCCTGGATGTCCTATGTTTGTTTTACTTCTGCAGGAGGAGCTCAAGCTCGCTAATGTCGTGTTTTAGGGTTACGACCACGGATCTAGATTCATATCTGCAGTTAAGCCCTCCATTTCATTTCGAAGAGAAGGCCGTTCGCGACATATCATGGACAAGGCCTCTGGCTCTAAATAAGGTAAAGATGGCCTGTTACTAGTATTAGTAATCTCGTCCCTGAGAATAGGTAATGCTCGACGGGCGGAACAAAATCAAAGGTAGTTGATTGATCACCGGATCACTTTTTGGTGGAAATTTGAATATGAACCCCTTTACTATGAATAGGACACCTAAGAGCTATACTTGTTAATACAGAATACAAAGAGTGAGAGACTCATTTGGGTGAATTTACAAGACTAGAACTAAGACCTGCATTTGAGGCAGTTGAACTAGCTTGCTTTTCAATTTTCTACGATTTACTTCACTTTGTTATTGTTAATGCGGGAGTAGTTCTTTCTTTATGAGAATCTCTACTTTTTACACTAACGCTGTCCTTTGAGTTGCGTCCAGGAAAGACTTTTGGGGTAGATTACCCTACTCTATATGTTCAGTGAATAGCAAGATGAGTCTGACATTTAGCTTGTGACTTCTTCTTTGCTCAAAAGCTTTTAAGATTTGTAATGACTACCAGTTATGGATTGACCAACCAGTAGAGGAAACCTTACCTAAAAACTTTCTTCATCACTTTATTTGCATTGGACTCAGGCCATATTTCATGAAAGTGAACGGTTGTATATTTTATTGATCTATATTTATATTCGGTACCAACTTCTAAGTATGAAAAAAAAGTAATGCTCCTCTCCTCTGAGCTAGTAGATTCATGTGCTGATGAAACCATTCCATAATGCTATGGAGAAATTGTGGAAACATCGGAGTAAGTAAGAGGGGGTCTTACCTCTCTCTCTCTGTAGGGCTCTCGACTCGCGGAGGAATTTATGAATCTTTTAATCCGAGATTCGCTATTGTACCTGATATTGATTGTCTTTCTTTCAAGTGATTCACTACGTACATATATAAGGAATCTACTAATTTCGAATGAACAAAATAGCGCTTTAACCGACCAGTTCCTTCAGGGTCTGCCTTTGACTTCGTCTATTTCTATCAATTCTTTATCTTTCTATCTTTTCTCTGCTTGTTCCTAATTCCATAGCGACCTCTAGAGCATCTTCTCTATTTCAATCTTCTTGCTCGATCATTCTACTATGTAATGACTCTGTCGATAACGCATTAATCTTGGAAGTCTTGGCTGGATCAATTGCTTTAGGTGCACTAGCTTCATAATAGAAATACCACTTCGTCCTCTTCTCCACCATAGGAATAGGAGGTGTAAAAGGAGGAACGCTCCCCTGAAACAAGATTCTTTGATTGATAAGTCTAATTCAACTTTCTTTCTATATGCTTTATATCAGTGTATGTAGAAACTCATTTAGGGCTATTCTATTTGCTGAAGGAAAGTTTTGCTTTTCAAAAAGCTCTAATCCGGCGGGATCCTGCTATGACTATGAAGGAAAATGAAGTGAGAAGTCAATTTTACGTTGTTTGAGCCGAATGGCCAAATCTTGAAGTAAAGTTTTGATGGGAAACGAGATCCGCAAGCGAAGGGTGAACAAACATCTTTATTTAAGGTGAGAGATCCCGAAGGAAGCCTACGCTAGTCATTAACCTTACTTTCTTCTTTCTTCTTTTCATGATGTTGGCATCGTAGTTCTTTCCATCATCGGAGGTGAAGTAGTTGATCCAGGTAGAGCACGAAAGCGCGCAAGAGATATACTGGCGTCAAGATAAAGAGAGAAAACTAACTACCAAACTAAAAAAAAGTATAAATTAACATAAGAAGAAAGAGAAAAGAAAAACTTTAAGAGGGTGGGAAATGGAAATAAGGTAAGGCTCCGAAAAGAAAAACTATCAAAATAAAAGAGATTATATTGTAGACGAACCCTCATTAATCCCACATTAATGCGAGTTAGCCCTATACCCTTAGGATAGCAAATTAAAATATAGGCAATTAACAACACAGTATAAAAAGAGTTTGTATTTTAGACTATACACATTATCATTCTACTAATACTAGCCTATTGAGAGGGTGGTTTGATTTCTTGGGGGGCACACCGCCGAGGTGAGGGTACTCGGGATACTGGGGGAGATGACCGTCCTCCCCACCTGAACCAAGAATTGTTGGATTGTTAGTGGGAGGGCTTGGTTCAGCCAGCAAGCTTCATGCTTTCTCGAGGAGCAGGTTCTGTCCCCCGAGTCAAAGAGATGCGAGAGCATTCACTAATTGTAAGCAATTCGTTTCCAAATAAATGATCCTATATTGTTTTGTAATATTATCCATTTGTCTTTTAATGTTTTATATTACCAATTTTTTTATTATTATTACAAGACTTGTGTTAAATACTAAGTCTTATTATCGTTTTACTAATTTAGCCTTACATTACTATTTTTTCATAAATTATTAGTATAATATTTTTTAAAATAAAATTAAAATAATTAAAACAATGAAAACCATAATATATTTATGTTATGATGGAAGGATAAATATTTTGATTATTTGTTTTATTTTTTTATATTTTATATTTTATTCATATTTTATATTTTTAATGCACTAATATTTAATGCTCATTAGAAAGAATAAATATGTTATATATTTTTATTACTTTTAAATAAAATTATTAAAAAAATAACAAAATCGTAATATATTTATTATTTTTCAAAAGTACTAAATACTAATGTATTTAAAAAAATTCATTAATGAATAAAATTTTAAAATATAAAATATAAAATAAAACAAATTATCAAAATATTCATCATTCCATCATAACATAAAATATGTCATGGTTTTTAATATTTTAATTATTTAGTTTTTTTTTAAAAATTACAATAATAATTTATGAAAAAATAGTTATGTAATAAAAAATTAGTAAAAAGATAATAAGAGTTAGTATTTAATAGAATCTTTGTAACAATAAATGACTTTTTTGGATAATATGAAATATTATGGGTAAGTAGGTAGTACTCAAAACAAGATAAGAGTATAGAGTTCTCCAATAATGAATTTGCATATTGGAAGCAACAACCATACTTAATTCTTTAAGCATAGCAGTGCATTCAGCAACAAACGGGTTCAAGCAACCAACAAAAGAACATAATTGAAAATTTGAGAGATTGAGAAAAAGAATTTGGACAAGAATTGTGTATTACTGTTCCTCAAAATATAAAGGGTAAGCTTTACATTTATAGTACTATTCCAATGTTGAAAAAGAAAAAAACTAAACTACATAATTACATATTAAAGGAAATGCACCTAAAAGGTAATTGAGAATATTTGATCTAAAATCAATTAAGGAGAAAATTATTTGATTTATTTTCTCTTTAAGAAATCAAATAATTTGTTTCCTCTTTAACAAATTATATGATTTGTTTCCTCTTTTAACACTTCCTCTCAAGTTGGAGAGTGAATGTCAAGGACTCCTAACTTGCAAAGTCAAAAGAAGAAAGCATATTGAATCAATGGTTTAGTAAAAAGGTCGACAACTTATTTTCTACTTTCCGCGAAAGAAGTCTTGAGCTCACATTTTTGTATTCGTTCATGGACTGTATGACAATCTATCTCAGTATATTTTTTCCTTTCATGAAAGACAGGGTTCGTTGAAATATAAATCCTTGCTTGATTGTCACAAAAGAGTTGAGCTAATTTTGAGTAAGATACTTGTAAATCTTTTAATAAGTACCATAACCAAGTTAATTTGTAAGTAATCAATGCCATAGACCTATATTTAGATTATGTTGAAGACCGTGATACTGAGAATTATTTCTTGCTTTTCCATAACATTAGTGAATTGCCAAGAAAAATACAATAACTAGTAATTTATCATTGTGTATCTTGACATCTAGCCCAATCTGCATCGCAAAAGTTTGTCAACTATAGCTTTTTATATGAAAAAATAAAAGGCCCTATCCTGGAAAATTTTTTAAGTACCACAATACCCGATGTGCTGCTTCGAAATGTGATTTTCTGGCTTGTTGCATAAACTAATTGAGTGTATTGACTGAGTAAGTAATGTCTAGTCTAGTGATGGTAAGATAATTAACTTCATAATCAACCTACAGTAGTGACTTGGATCATTAAGCAACTCCCCCTCATTAGAAGCAAGCTTGCTATTTTGTTCTATTTTCTTGTAGGTTTGGTACCTAGAATTTTAGCCTCCTCTAATATGTCAATTATGTATTTTTGTTGGTTGATAAAAATTTCTACTTTAGATCGTGCAAATTCTATTCCAGGGAAATACTTTAAATGACCAAAATCCTTAATTTGAAAATAACTGGCCAAGAAAATCTTTACCTCTTGTATCAATTTCTTATTGTTGCCAGTAATGGTCATGTCATTGACATAAAAAATGATAACAGTGAGAGAATTACTATTAACCTTGGTGAATAAAGAATAGTCTGCCTATAATTGATGGAAACCAAATTTCTGGATGGCATTAAGAAACTTGTGAAACCAACTTCATGAAACTTGCTTTAATCTGTAGAGAGATTTATGGAGTCGATAAAATAAGTATTGCTCCCCTTATCGATGAAAACTTAGAAGAGGAGTCATGTAGATCTCCTTAGTCAAATTCCCATAAAAAAAGCATTTGAACATCTAACTGATGAAGATGCTAATGATGAATAGAAGCAATGACCAAAAGACACCGAAAAGTAGTTAACTTAGCCACATGAGAAAAGGTTTCAGTGTAGTTAATATCTTCGTATTAAGTAAACCCTTTAGCTACGAGATGAGCTTTATAATGGTTAATTGAACCATTAGAGTTTTATTTGATTTTGTAGACTCATTTGCAATCAATGGGTCAATGACAAGAAGGTAACGAGACCATGCTTCAAGTATGGTTTACTTCAAGGGCTGAGATTTCTTCATTCATGGTAGCCACCCAATGTAAATTGTGGTAAACTTGTTCATATGTTTGTAGTTCAACCATGTAAGAAACAACATTGATAAAAAGTTTGATGTGAATGACATTTTGAAGTGGCTATTGGAATTCTATTGTGTCAAATGGTAAGGATAGGGTTAGTGGGACAATGTGGTCATCAAAGTTTTCAATTAGAGTGTTGAGTGTGATTGATGGTGTTTGGTTGGCTTCGAGATAATATAAACCATTAAGCTGGTTTCTTAGGTTAATCGTCTTCTTCGTAACCATGTCCTGTACCACACAAAATTCTTGGTAAAATGTTATACTCAAAACACATTAACTCAAAATTTTGGTACACAGAGAACATCATTTAGAGTGATGTTATCAGACAACTTTGTTTACCCAACACACTCAATTTTAGCTTGGCCTCCATTTGGTAACTGAACGAAATTATGTGAAGAAGATTTCTTATGCAATATTAGTTGAACATTAGAAACATGGTCTGTAGCCCCACTATTAATAATCTACTCAGTATGTGATTGATAAGGGCAAATTTGTTATATATTTTTTCATATTTTTATTATTGATATTTTATGTTTTTATGAGAATAGATGGTTATTTATGAGCTTTATTGTTATTTATAGGGACTTGAACGAAATTTAAAGAAAGAATGCAAAAGGAGCAAAAATAGGGACTAAAATGAAAACTTTTCAAAGTATGTGTCCATCGCCCCAGCTCCAGCAGGATTATCGCCCCAGCTTAAGTTACATCTGGCGCCCTAGCGCCAAACAGTCACTGCACCAGCGATAGACTAGGGCCCCAGCGCCATCATCTCACCGCGCCAGCGGTGAAGCCTTTTTCACGCGTCGCCCCAACGACAACTGCATAGCGCCCCAGCAGTAGCACGAGTCCTAGTCCGACGAGAATTGAGATTTTCAAGCTCATATCAATTCCTATAAAAAGCCACTCGTTCCCAGCCTTTAAGAAGGAATCCAAGACGACCCAATAGCACCAAGAATACAGAGCACGAGTCTTGGAGAGCAATAAGAGTTTAATTGAAGCAACTTAAGAGAGAGATTCAAGGCGTTCTTCGACATCAAGAGTATCTTAGGCAGCGCAATTAAGAGCAATTCAACGTCTATATCGGATTGCTATTGATTGTATCATGATTTATTATTATTTTTACTGCTGTTCTCTTGTAGCCATGAGCTAAACTTATTTTTTAGGGTTAATACTTGAACTCAATATATGTGCTTAATTGTCATATCTTCAGAATATTTAATAAACTTAGTTCTTTGATATTCAAATTACTTGATCTTAATGCTTTAATATATCTGGCCAATATATGGTGAATGAGTTGGTAATATTATTGATAAACTCAGAAGAGGAATTATAATATTTAGACCTAGGTAATTTGATGCATGATTGTAGAGTAACATTCAATGTTGCATATGCAAGTTTCAATTTAGGATAGGAATATACCTAATTGACATGTATGATCAATAAGACCTAATCTTAATGAATCTTAATTTATTACAAGTACCATAGGAATATAGGTATTTGGTAAATTAAGGTATACTTGCATGACCTTGGAAGAGGCTTCTGAATACATTAGTGTCTTGATCAATAACAAAGACTAAGGGAGTTAAATATTAGAAGATTAATCATTAGAAAGCATATTGAGGGATAGTATTAATCCTAGGTTTTCTCTATATTGTTATCACTTAAATCTCTTTGCACGGTGTTTTTGCCTTTATATTTTATACATTCATTCTTAGATTTTTATTTATCTGAATAATTATTAGGAAGATATCATTTTAGTAATTAGTTAAAAAGAAGAAATTATCCCTGTGGGTTCGACATCCGACTTATTTAGTCCCTTTATTACTTGCATACGATAGTGTATACTTGCACTTAATTTTATTATATAGAAATATCGCATCAATGATGGAGATTTAATCTTATAAAAAAAGGCGAGCTAATACTTTTAGTAGTCACAAAGGGCAAAGTGTTACCATTATCCTTTTGAAGCAGAGCTTTGAGTTGATTGTACTATTTAAGAGTGAAAGTGGTGTTGGTAAAACTTTGTCTCTCGGATTCTTCTTTAGCTATCTAGTTATTGACATTAGGCTTCTTTCCTCTTAGCTTCACTTCCTTACTATATAGTTTATGTCTAGGCAGAAAACCATGGTGAAAGTAGCAACAGTTAAAGGTGTGGTTATCTTTTCCACAATGAGTACAACCATTTTTCTTTAATGTTTACTCCTTGGTTTCTGAAGTGTTTAAATTTACATTGCAGTATAACTGGCTCTCTTTCTCTCTTCGAATCACTACTTTAGTTTGTCTCTCTTATTGAAGTATCAAGGCATGAACCTTATATTTGTCTAGTAGCGGACTCATCATGAGAATTAAACCTCGTATGCTGGCGTAAAATTCAATTAGGCACATCAAGAACTGCATGACCCTTTCTTTTTCTTCTCGTTCAGCAAGACTTTTTAAACCCCATAAGTATAAGAAATTAGATCATGATAAGCTGAAACAGACTGAGACCCTTGTCATTATTCGACAATTTCTTGTCAAATTTGATAGATTCAGGAGTCATTCCCTTAAGAGAACTTATCTTTAAAGTCATCCCAGACTTCAATCGTAGTTTCTACATAAATAACACTTCCTATAATATTAGAATGAATTGAATTGAAAATTCAAGATAATGCCATATTATTGCACCATTACCACACCAAAAACTTAAGGACGGATTGAGGTGGTACTTGTATCGTCCCGTTGATGAATCCAATTTTACTCTTGGCACTTAGAGCTATACGCATCGCATGGCTCCATTGTCTATAATTGTCTTCGTCAAGTGTTTTGGTAACCAAAACAAGACCTGAATGATTTGAGTGATGTATAGTGAAGGCATCCATATCATCAACAACTTTCTCTGTCATTATCTTAGTAAATTCCTCATTCTTTATTCCCAAATCAATGGAAGTCATCTAAAAAACCTAGGGCTCGAGGCAATGATACTGTTTAAGAGCACTATTTACTGTTGTTACTATTTATAAGCATTGTCCACGGCATTGTTTGTGAGACTATTCACAACATTGTCTACGGTGGCTATTATTTATAGAGCACTATTTTGTGTCACTGCTCGTGGTACTGTTAGGGACACTATTCACACAATAGAGAAAGAAAAAATAACCTAGAAAAGGCTATGATACTATGAAAAATTGAGAGATTGAGAAAAAAGAATTTGGCAATAATTATGCATTGTTGTTCCTCAAAATACAAAGAGTAAGCTTTATATTTATAGTGCTATTCTTATGTTGAAAAAGAAAAAAACTAAACTAGGCAATTACATATAAAAGGAAATACACTTAAAAGGTAATTGAAAATATTTGACTTAAAATTAATTAAAGAGAAAATTATTTGATTTGTTTCCTCTTTAACAAATCACATAATTTATTTCCTCTTTATCAAATTATTTGATTTGTTTCCTCTTTTAACAATAACATTGAAAACCAAACCACCTTATTAGCATTTTAGAGCACCACAACAGTCCCCGTCAATTGTGACAAAAAATAAACAGTAACATCTATATTTAACATCCTCAAACCTAAACGGGGTGTCCCCTAAATAGTTGAACCTGAATAGCTATGGGAGATATAGTAACACTTTAAACTAGTACTCGAGCCTGCATTCTTAGTACTTATGGAGAAAACTTCTAACACTTCGAACAATTTAATGATCATTCAAAGAAACACCCTCAATTAGACCCATATTTTGAGCATTCTATACATATCACAATACTGCACATAATATCTCAAACTTAGACCTGAACATTATCCTAAAAGTCTACAACAAAAATCAACCAAAATTTGACCTCTAAAAAGATTGTAGCAGAAAAAAAAAACCATAAATATCTTTGTTAGGATTTTTCAACCACAAAAAATTAAAAAAAGTGGAATTAAAAAATCAATTAAAAAAAAAGAATATAAGAACTAAAAAATACCCAAGCATTTATGTGATTTATCAATTGCCTACATCCATGGTGAATCAAGATCTTATCCTATTTTATTGATGAATCAATCACAAAAAAATCTCAACGAATTCTTTCTTTTGGGATATTATCTCAATACAAGGTTTATATAGTGACTTAAACAACCTCAATAAACCCTGCTTGCACTTATATTTAGAGTCTAGTATAAGTCTTACAATAAGAGAAATTCGAAAACAACTTAAACGATAATTCTTTAGGCACCCTCGATGCAGTGTGAGTTTTTTCTCACTACGGCAAGGTGATTCTATCCATTTTAGTAGAAATATAGTGCCATAGTGAGCCTTGCTCCTAGTTGTGGTGAAACTTTCAGTTGCCTAGTGCTGCAAAGAGACTTCCTTGTGAGATTTAACTTTTTTGCCATCTATCATTTTCTTATTTTCTCGACTCAAAATCAATTTCTATATGCTTTTAAATCACTATCTCTCACAATCCTCTCCTTGATTCAAATCTCTTTAAGTATTTTCCTTAGATCATCCTCTCCACATCTCACTATCCTCTACTAGGCAATGATTCTAGTTAAGTTCTTGTACAAGACGAACTTAACTGAGGGTAGTGGTTTAGTCATTATATCTGCAAGATTTTTAGATGTTGATATCTTCAATAAGTTGACTTTTCTACTTTGTACAACATCTCTAATGAAATGTAATCTCATGTCGATACATAAGTTCTCGCTTCTTTTATTACTAGTAGCTCAAAATAAATCCCTTTAACCATATAGCCTCCTTAATAGCTTATCTAATAGCTATATATTCAGCTTCTGTAGTTGATAATGCTACTATAGGCTACAAACCAAATATTCAATATATGCTACATCTATATATCATAAATATAAACAAAGTTAATAATCTCCTTTAATCATGAACACATGTATAATCTGAGTCTACATATCTCATTATTATTTCATAATTTGAACTATCCTTCTTATACAACAGACCATGTTATAACGTTCCCTTCAAGTACCTCATTATCTATTTGACTGCAAGCTAATAGTCCTTGCCCAGATTCTCTATATATCAACTTACCACGCTCACTGCTTGAGCAATTTCAAGACTTTTATATACCATTACATACCTGATGCACCCTATAGCACTCTCATAAGATACTCTTTTGTATTTTTAGTTTCTTTTCTTCATTTTCTAGTGATTGTGTTACTGACAACTTGAAATGCGTAGCTAATAGAGTTGTAATAGCCTTTGCATCAGACATTCTAAATCTATCGAAGACCTTAAGCATATATCTTTGCTGAGACAAGAATATAACAATACTCTTATCCCTAAAAAGATTCATACCTAAGATTCTTTTGACTATCCCTAAATCCTTCATTTCAGATTCATTGTTTAACTTCTTTTTCAAATTTATCTCTCTTTTAACCTTACATGTTATCAGTATGTTATCTACATAGAGTAGTAGATATATAAACAAATTGTTACTTAATGCCTTGTATTACACACATCCATTATACTTAATTCTTGTAAAACCACACTTAAGTATAAATTCATTAAACTTCTTATCCCATTGCCTAGGAGACTGCTTTTAGCCTATAATATGACTTATTCAGTAAGCAAGCATAATCTTTTTTCCCTGGTTCTTCAAAACCATACGGCTATAACATGTATATCTCTTCTTCAAGTTCATTATGAAGAAATATAGATTTAACATCCATTTGTTCTAAATGTAAATCCAAATTTACGCACATGGCCAATAGAATCCTATTCGAAGAGTGTTTAACCACACAAAAGAATATCTTATAAAAATTAACCCCTTTTCTTTGAGTGAATCCTTGTTCTACTTTCTAACATTAAACCTTATAACCTCTACATTGGGATCCTCTCCTTAACCTCTTACCCTCAGAATTAGCTACTAATTCTTATGTCTTATTATTCTTAAGAAAACTAATCTCTTGCTTTATAGCATGTTGCCACAACTCTCTATTAGTACTATGCATAGCCTCTTTGTAATTTTTAGGCTTATCATACTCAATAGTATAGGTAGTATTAAAGGCACAGGCATACCTTATTAGTTGTTTGACCGTTCTCCTTAGCCTATCTCTAGCTATATAATATTCTTCAAGTTTTGACTCTAGGGTTCTAGCTTGTTTCTGGGTGATCTTTAAAGTATTTATAGGTGTTTATAATCTATCTTCTAGTGTTGTTGTTTCTTTGAAGTGCTGTCCTAAGTACATATCAGGTCTTATCTCTTGTTCCACATCTATTCTTACAATTTCTAGTGCTTAAACTGTTTTTGGTACAAGTTATCTCTTTTCCAATTTCTTTTGATCAATCTCCATTAATGTTGATTTGTTTAACATCATATCTATGCTTATAACACTCTTTGGTGGTTTCATCTCTAGGTACTACATCTTGTATCCTTTTACTCCTTTTAGATATTCCATGAATATCCCTTTCAAGACTCTCAGTTTTAATTTACCTTGTTTTATGTATATGAAGGTAGCACATTCGAATACCCTTAGGTGGTCATATCTTAAAGTACTTCATAACTATTTTTCTTATAGTATATTAAAGTTGATCACTGAAGAAAGACTTCTATTGATTAGGTATGCTACTGTGACTACTGCTTCTCCAAAAAAAACTATAGACAGCCTGACACTCTTCAGTATACACCTTACTCCATCAAATAAAGTTTTATTCATTCTTTTTACAAGACCATTCTATTGAGGTGTACACCTAACTGTTATGTGCTTTGCTATACCATACTTAGCACAAAATTTATCAAACTCCGTATTGCAAAACTTAAGACCATATCTGTCCTAAGTTTCTTGACTCTTCTATGATTTGATTACTTATAGTGTCTTTTTCAAAGTATTGAAGGTTTCAAATACTTGCTCTTTGCTTTTTAGTATACATACTCATAACTTCTTTAAATAGTCATTAATCAACATTAAAAAGTATCCAGCACCTCTATGTGTAGCTATTTACATAGGTCCCAAAAACTTTGCATGTATGCAGTCTAATGTTCCTTTGGTTGTGTACTCTTCAATATTGTACTTTAATTTATGTGCTTTGCCAGAACACCATCCTTACAAAACCCCAAAGGTTGAATCTCTTCTTTTTTAATAACACCCTTATCATATAACTTCTTAAGATCTTTCTTACTTAAATGGCTTAGCCTCATGTACCATAACTTGGTCTACATATATTTTGTATTAGCATCAACTAATGCAGAACTATTAAAGGCTTCTCCAAGCAACACATATAGTCTGTTGCGTTTCTCATCCTTCATCATCACCATCTTAATCACTATAAGTATCTCATTCTCTGCCTTGAATGAACAGCTTATCTGATCTAGCTATCTTAGAGATAAAAAAAATTCCTTTTTAAATCAAGAACATGTCTTACATTTAGTAATTCTCTCTCTTTACCTTCATGTACTCAACGTAACATTACACATTCTAATGAATTGGCATGCCACGTTATTGCCTATTGATGAATACATAAAAATACATATTTATTAAGAGATTCAGTCACCATTTAATGTCACTAATTTTAGCATTTTTGTATTTTTAGTTTGAAATAAAGTGTTATCCTTAAATTGTGATTAATGAATTTTATTTGCACAGATTTAGGTGAAATGGACGTAACTCTCAATGTATAAATTGAAATGAAGAAATTATTGAACCTGAATTAAAATGAGTTAATCTTACACAAACTTGAAGAATAGTTAAAAAGCCATTGGGATACAATAGAATTGAATTACAACTTTCGCTCAGCTTGACCCACCTTCTGTATTTGAATGGTATTTAACAAAATACATACCCAATTGGTATAATTCTTGATGATTTGAAATATTGACTTAATTATAAATAAATCTTATGTTGATGGTAAAGTCCAAATTAGTCGTTATCATGGACCAAATTATATTACAAGTGGATAAATGGGTTGTTGGCCGAAATCTGACATATGTTTGGCATTTCACCCATATCCCATTGGATACTCATCCAATTTACATAAAACTGGTGCCTATGGAAATAAGAGATAATATTCTACAACTTTCATGTGGCTAAAAAGGCTAAATCAGTTATTTATATTATTACAAATGGGTGAACAAGTGGTTGGCCTAAATTATTGAAGATTGAAGTCACATTAAACATATTTTCATTCATTGCCTATATAAGGACACTCTTAGGACGTTTTAAACATTAGACAATTGTAAGTTAGGCTAGAGTTCTTGAAAAGGCTAAGAGATGAACTTTTATGTTTAATAATCTACTTCTATGCTTTGATTCTTTGTCAAAAGCTACAAATGTTTGTAAATTTGGTTGTGCCTAAACTCTTATCTATTTTATCTTATATAATCCAAAGGTTATAATTCTCATATTTTATATATTTTCAGTCATACTTTATTTATGTGATTCTTGTTGAATTATAATTTTTATTGGTTACGTTGTTTTACATGTTAATCCTTTACTGCAATATTGTCAATCGATATATTATCGATCTTGGATAACATGTAAAGGCAATAATTATTTGATATTGAAGTTGATCTTTTACTGCAATATTGTCAAAATAATATATTATTGATCTTAGATAACTTGTATAAATGAACATGGTTTGTGTTAATATTTGTAAAGCGCTTAGTCATATCAAATACATGTGTTATCAAATGTGCTATATTTTACATATCTTCCGATTGATTGTTTGTGATGTGAAACTTTCAATTGAGTTATAAATATTGAATCAAAGTGTAGAGTAGATTTATAAAGCATAATTGTGATTCTCGAAGCCTTGCTTACATCATCATAAGATATTTTCTCAATTCATAGACAATACTATCTCATCTACTTAAACCAATTAATTAATTTTCTTCTTTACTAATGCTTTAATATTTTACTTCACCAACCTATTTTGCCAAAAGCTTCCTCGTGAGATCGACACCTCAATTTATACTGCGATAGCCGTATTACATTTGAGCGTAAACAAAATTTGGCGCCATTGTCGGGGAGGCACACTAAGCGAAAGTCGATTGCGTTTATCAATACTAATGCGTAACTTTGTACATTTTCTTTTCTTTGCAAAATTTTAGTTTTTAAATTTATTTATCTTGTTGTGATTTATTTTATTGTTAATGGTTAGTTCTACCACCTAATTCAGCTTATTTTCTTTAGTTATTTTATTGTATTTTATTTTATTTTAATGGCTGGTTCTACTGCTTAACTTAGTTCATTTTCTTTTATTTATTTATTGTACGTTGCACTTTATTTTCTTTTCTTTATTTGTTGAACTTTGCACTTTAGAACCACCGCCATAATTTGTAAGGGAAGAGAATTCACCATCTAGTTCATCTTATAAGTCTAACACAATGAGCCAACACATGGATAACCTCGTTAGAACTCTAAAAGATTACTTGTATCCTACTCGTACAGCCACACCATCATGCATTATGTTTTAACCTAACACACCACATTCAAATTTTAAACCTGGAATGATACAACTTCTGCCCACTTTTCATGATCTAGTTAATGAAAATCTTTATGTACAAGTTAGGAAATTTGAAGAGGTAATTGCCACCTTCCATAGCCAACCTGAAGCCATAGACACTATTAGGCTTAGAGTTTTTCCTTTTTCTTTGAAAAAAAAAAGCAAAGAGTTGGCTATACTCTTTGAGGCCGAGGTCTATAAGAACTTGGGAAGAAATGGCCCAAGTATTTTTCAATAAATACTTCCCGCAATACAAAACTAATGGCCTGAAAAGATAACTTTCTTCATTCTCTCAAAAAGACAGTGAAACCTTTTATCAAGCTTGGAAAAGATTTAAAGAGTTGCTAAATCTATGCCCTCGTCATGGGTATGAAAATTGGCGCTTAATTAGCTATTTTTATGAGGGACTGACAATTAGGGAGCACCAATTTGTTAAGATGATGTGTAATAGAGAGTTTCTTCACAAAGATCCTAAGGAAGCTATGGAATTTCTTAATGACTTAGCCGAAAAGGCCTATGGAATACATAGATTGGACCTAGTACTACTAAAACCACAAATAGGTCACAACCTAGTAGGGTTTTTCATCTTAGAAAAGAGGATAGACTTAAAGCCCAATTAGAGGTCTTAACTAGAGAATTAGAGGCCTTGAAAACTAAAGATAGAAAGGTCACCCATACGGTTGCTAGGGTTGAGTCACATGATGTTTATTTTGTCTGTAGAGGAGCAGGACATTTAGTTCAAGATTGTCCCACTTATAGTGAGATGATAGGGATATATAAGGACTAGTATAATGCCCTAGGGATGTACAAGAAGCCTTATTCACCCTACTCTGAAATCTATAATCCTAACTGGAGAAACCACCCAAACTTTAGTTGAAAATTTGACCAACAAGCCAACAACCATTGGAAGCAAGACAAATAAGTACCCAAGTCTTATGGTATACCTCAATATAATGCACGACCAGGCAAGAGTCATTTAGAAGATATATTACAAACATTTATGAAGGCACAAAGTAAGACTAATTCACAATTTGTAACAATTCTTGTACAGGTGGTAGACGAAAATAAAGAAATCAATAGTCAAATCACTAAGTTGACCGGTGCCTTAACTATATAAGAGCGAGGTAAGTTTTCATCTCAACCTCAATCTAATCCAAAATGACAATTCATGGCACAAGCTCCTACTTTTGATGCATAAAATCTTAAAGAAGTCAATGCTATTAGTACTCAAAGTGGTAAGATTATGAGTGAGCCTACTTCTGAAACTAACACATTTACGAGTAGTAAAGAAGCCCCATTTGAAAAATAGGCCATAGTGGAAAAAGAGCCCGAAAATAAGTTTTCAATCCCAATGCCTTTTCCTTAAACTCTTCGACTTATTAGGAAAAATTTAGAAATTTAAGGTGAGATTTTAGAACATTTGAAACAAGTTAAAATTAATCTTTCATTGTTGTATTTGATTAAACAGGTTCTAATTTATGCCAAAGTCATCAAGGATCTATGTACTATCAAAAGAAAACACCATTTAAACAAAGCTACATTTTTGGCAGAACAGATAAATGCAGTGATTGAATAAAAGACACCACCCAAGTATAAAGACCTAGGATATCCCACAATCTCCTACCAAATTGGGACACATGAGTTTGGTCAAGCTTTGTCAAACTTAGGAGCAAGTGTAAATTTAATGCCTTATTCTATTTACTTGCAATTGAGACTTGGTAAAATTAAACCTACATTTGTAGTCCTACAATTAGCTGACCGATCAATCAAGAAACCACGGGGAATAGTAGAAGATGTTTTGTTGCAAATTGTGAATTTTACTTCCCTGTTAATTTTCTTGTTTTAGATACTCATTTTGTGGTTAACATGGAGTCTAAAATCCCTCTTATCTTGGGGAGATCTTTTTTTACCACTGCTAACGCTCTTATTAATTGCATAAATGGTCTAATGAAATTATCTTTTGAGAATATGACTCTTGAGGTGAACATTTTTCATATTGGCAAACAACCACGAGAAGACAACAGAAGCTATCATTCATATATGATAGACACACTTGTAGCAAAGAAAGTATATAAAAATCATGGCTCTAATTTTTTAGAAAACCTCTTTGATTTTAAAGAATTGTATTATCCTGATGAAACAACTGATGTGTTTAGTATTTTTGACTCATAAGATAAAGGGACTCAATTTTGGTAGCCACGCTTTGAAGAGTTGCTGCGAGAGAGAAAGAGAGATTGAAACCATCAAACCTTGAAACACCACAAGTTGAGATTTCTTCACTGCCTAAAGGTTTGAAACACGCATTCTTGATGGGTATTCAGGATATTACTAGATTGAGATAGCTATAAAAGATCAAGAAAAAACCACTTTTACATACCCTTTTGGTTCTTATGCTTTTCGTAGAATGCCATTTGGATTATGTAATGCACCAGCTACTTTTCAACGTTGTATGCTAAATATTTTCTCTGATATGGTTGAAAAATGCATGAAAGTTTTTATGGATGATTTGACTATTTTTGAAAATTCTTTTGATTTATGTCTACTTAACTTGAAAGCTGTTTTGAGTAAGTATGAAGAAAAATGACTTATGCTAAATTGGGAGAAATGTCATTTCATGCTATCTTCAGGAATTATTTTGGGGTACAATGTATCTGAAAGAGGGATAAAGGTTGACAAGGCCAAAATTGAATTAATCTCTAAATTACCTACACCCAAAACGATAAAAGATGTCCAATCTTTTCTTGGACACGCTGGGTTTTACAGGAGGTTTATACAAAAAATTTCTGTCATATCTAGACCATTATGTAACCTTTTGCTAAATGATGCAGAATTTACATGGACACAAGAGTGTGAGGAAGCATTTTGAACACTTATTGCCAAACTCACCGCTGCTTTTATCATGCAATCATCGGATTGGAACCTCCTATTTGAAATTATGAGTGATGCAAGTAATTATGCTATAGGAGAAATTCTTGGGCAACAAAGGGAGTAAAAACCCTTTGTTGTTTATTATACTAGTAGGACTTTGAATGATATTCATATGAATTACACTACCACTAAAAAAGAACTACTAGTTGTTGTTTTTACCTTAGACAAATTTCGTTCTTATTTTATTGGTTCACCTATTATTATTTTTACTGACCACACGACCTTTAAGTACCTTTTTTCTAAGAAGGATGCTAAAGCCCGTTTAATTAGGTGGATTTTTCTTTTACAGGAATTTGATGTAGCCATCAATAACAAGAAGATTGTTGAAAATGTTATTGCTGATCATTTATCTCGTCTTGAGTTCACTGACTCCACTAATTTGCCACCCATTCGAGATGATTTCCCTAGTGAACATCTTTTCACTATAAGCCAAATACATTGGTACGCACATATCGTAAATTATTTAGTTTGTGGTGAACTTCCATCTAACTGGAGTGCACAAGATAAGTGTAAGTTCTTAGTTGAAATACGTAATTTTTATTGAGATGATCCATATCTTTTCAAATACTACCCTAACCAAATTATGAGACATTGCATTCCTAAAAGTGAAGTTTCTAGTGTCTTAAATTTTTGTCATAGTACTACTTGTGGCGGTCATTTTTCTATGAAGAAGATAGCTGCGAAAATTTTACAGTAGTCTTTACTGGCCCACATTGTTCAAAGACACTAATAATTTTTGTTGTTCCTGTGAAAGATCTCAAAAGTTAGATATTTTATCTCGAAGACATATGATGTCTCTTAACCCTATTCTTGTTATTGAGATATTTAATTATTGGGGTATCAATTTTATGGGTCATTTTCCCTCATCTTTTGGCTACCTTTACATCCTTCTAGCTGTTGACTATATATCAAAATGGGTGGAGGTTGTAGCTAGTCGTACTAATAATAATACAACTGTGGTACAAATCTTAAAAGAAAATGTGTTATCTAGGTATGGTACGCCACGTGTCATCATTAATGACGATGGAACACATTTCTATAACCATTATTTTGAAGCTTTGATGTGTAGGTATGATGTTCTTCACAAAGTTTCCATTGCATACCATCCACAGACAAATGGATAAGCCGATCTAGCAAATAGAGAGGTTAAACAGATTTTGAAAAAGACGGTTAACCTAAATCGTAAAGATTGGTCTCTACACCTTTTTAATGCATTATGAGCATATCACACTGTATACAAAACCATCTTTAGAATATCTCTATGCCGGATTGTTTATGGGAAAGCTTTCCATTTACCTGTTGAGCTAGAGCATAAAGCTTATTGGGTTATCAAAGCCCTTAACTTTGATTTGAGTGATACAGCTCTTCAGAGTAAGTTACAATTGTCAAAAATAGAAGAACTACGAAATTAAGCATATAAAAACTTCAGAATTTACAAAGCTAAAATGAAAGCAGCTCATGACAAACAGATCTCAAGGAAACACTTCGAGCCAAATCAACAGGTCTACCTTTATGATTATCAATTGCATTTACACCCTAAAAAGTTGAGATCTCGATGGACTGGTCCATTTATGGTAAGACACGTTTTTCCTAATGGTGCTATCGAAATCGAGAACCCCACTGATGGGCAAACTTTTAAAGTGAATGTACAACGGCTGAAAAGTTATGTTGAAAAGGTAGACCACTTGATGTACCTAGACGAGATCCCTCTTGTAGATCCTGTCTATCATGCTTGATCAGGTTCAATCTATCTGTACCATATTTAATATTTTGTCTATATTTTATCTTTTGCCTTTTTATTTTGCTTTTATTTTTTTTCATATTTTATTTTACTTTATTTTCTTTTTTTTTCTTTAGTATGATTTTATTTCCCGGTTAAGTGGCGAATACAGTACTCCGTGACTATTAAAGTTGGTTTCTCAGTTTCCTAAAAATTGTCTCTCAAACTGTGCATTCATCTCTTTTTTTTCTTTCAAAATTGATAATATTCTTGCAAACCTTAAAAAACGCTTTCCTTCATTGCCTCAAAATGCTATACTTAAGATTTACAAAGCACCATGTGAAAGATGGATCGCATTCTTGCCAACCTTAAAAACCGCTTTCCTTTATTACCTCATAATACTATACTTAAGGCTATTGATGTTGAGTAATATCCCTGTGGATATTCGTTGCTTAATTAAAGTTAAGGTTCGATTATCTGGTGAGTCTGCAAATGATTTTGTTTCTTTTATGCCTGGTCTTAGAAGAAGCTCTTATGCCAAAAGACGACGAGCAAAGAGGTTACAAGTTTGTCATAAATATGCTCGATGAAATTGTAACGAAATTGTCATTCTTTAGGATTTGCATTTAGAAATTGAGAAGAAAAAATTCAATTCATTAAGGATAGATTGAGTAAGGAGTCTTTGGATGATATTCTATTGACTCGTGCAACGTGAACTTCTTGATTTATTGAATAAATTCAAAAATGAACATTAACGGTATAGTATTGGGAATCTGACTCTAAAAGACTCTGTTTCCCAATTTATAGGAACATTGGATAGAAAGCCTATACCCAACCCATAGAAGGCATTTAAGCCGTTACTGGACATAAAACCAGAGGAAGATGTGAGCCACAATCACAACTACCTATAAATACATATGTTGTAAATTCAAACTTTTTTATTTTATTTTATGAATAGTAGGGCTACTCATATAGATGTCTTAAATTCAAATCTTTTGGTTGAATAATGCATGTGGATCATTATGTTTAAATTTTGAGTTTTATTTTTAACTCTCTTCTGACAAACTATCGGGTTACCAAAATCGTTGTTATCAGTTGGTACTCTATAAATACAACACCTCATTTACTTCATTTTCATATATTGAGATAAAGGTGAGTATAGATATAGAAGAAACCTCAGTTCAACAATTCTGAAATATATGTCTATTTTATGGATCTAGTCTTAGGAAAAATAAAGTATTTGTAGAGGCGGCAAACAATTTAGGAAAAGTATTAGCTACAAGAAAAATCCATTTGATTTATGGAGGGGGTAGCATTAGGTTAATAGGGTGTGTGTTAACAGCTGTACATTTTGGAGGAAGTCAAGTTTTAGGTATTATTCCTACACCTTTAACTGTGAAAAACTTGACTGGAAAAATAATAGAGAAAGAATTACGAGTCTCATTCATGCATGAACGTATAGTAAGAATGCTTTACAATGCGGACACTTTTATTGATTTACCAGGTGGTTTTGGTACCTTTAAAGAAAATTTTCAAATTTCCTTTTGAACCCAACTGAATATCCATCGAAAACCCATAGGTTTGTTGAATGTTAATAACTATTTTGATTGCTTACTCTGTTTTCTTGATCAAGCTGTGGAACAGAATTTTATTTCACATTCGGCACGATAGATCCTTGTTTTTGCTACCAATGCGGATGAATTAATTAACAAATTATAGCCAGTTACCTACGAACCTGACCCAGTATTAACTAGAATCGATTGGTTGGTGGGCTTTAACAAGCAAAAATTGGATTTAACACTTCATTTGTAAATTTTTCTTTATTTTATTTATTTATCAGCATCATCATTTTAGTTTATATTTGCTTAAGTGTCTCTCAGGTTTATTTCATTCGAATAACTGGCGTTTATGTAATGTCTTCTATACTTTATCTCTTTCTATTTAAACATTAAGGACAATGTTTCATTTGGTTTGGAGGAGGATAGTAGACATAAATTGTATTTTGCATTCCAAATTTTTTTTTTAAAAATAATAATAATTTTTTAAAAAAAATGGATAATGGGGTCTAACATTTGATTAAAATGACAGAGTAAAGAGTTCACTCTTGAACTCTTGAGATGCATTCTAGGTCAAATTAGAATGACAAAGTAAGGAGTTTTATTTTTAACTTTTGAAATGCATTTTAACTAATTTGTTATTTTGTTTTATATTTCATGCATTGTTGTTTTGCTTATAGTCTTGGTAATTCTTGTATTAAGGAATTTGCTTTTTTACCTAGGTATGATTTCAAATTGTTTAGGTTAAGTCACTGTTTCTATTTAGGTTACTAAAGAATCACTTCTAAAATAATTTTTAGCACAATGCTAAACCTTGTGGTAAGATGGATGATTCAATTTATATAGGCAAGAGAATTTTCATGTTCAAGTATATATTTTTCTAATCTCACATATCGTTTGTAAGTAAGTGAAAAGGTTGAGAAAATAACTTATGAATCTTCATTGATCATTTGAATTGGTTAATTTTTATTTAGATTGATATTATTTGAATTAAGGAATAAGTTGGTTGCATTTGTGTATAATATATTTTGGTGATAAACTTTTGTAATGCTTCCTTGTATTCTTCAATAAAAAATATCAAAATCAAAACAAAAAAAAAAAGCAAAATACCCAAAAAAAAAAAAAAATCAATTCAGTTTAATAAAGTCTTCATTCAAATTTTAGAAGACAAATATTTTTGTAAGACAGTTTTCTCACCAAACTATATTTGTATTATTCTCATAAAATAATTGAAGTCCTAAAATTGGTGCATGTCAAGAATTATTGATTTCTAAAATGATTAATTTTTCTATCTTTGGATCAATGTTAGTTTGTATATCCGTCCGTTCTTAAAATTGAAAATTTCTAGAGTGCTTAACTATTTTTCAACTCCATAAGAGAAATCATAACCTTTTAAACAGTTATACACTTATGAGGATATAGAGTTGAGGGTTTTACTTGGAGAAATTCTCAAGGCCATATCTGTTGTAGTTTATGGTAAGATAGTTATGGCTTAGTTCATACACACACAAAATGTTTTGAAGTTATAATTGAAAAAACCATAATACCAATAGTGAGCTTGAATTGACTTTTTGTTTGAAATGCTTAGATAGTTTTTCATATTCTATTTACACTTGAATTGCTATAGACTAACAATAAGCTGGTTGGAAGCTATGATGAATATATGAAAATCCATATTTATTAAGAGATTCAGTCACCATTTAATGTCACTAATTTTAGCATTTTTGTATTTTTAGCTTGAAATAAAGTGTTTTCTTTCAATTGTGATTAATGATGTTATTTGCACAGGTTTAGGTAAAATAGACGTAACTCTCAATGTAGAAATCGAAATGAATAAATTCTTAAACTTGAAGTAACATGAATCAGTCTTACACAAACTTAAAGAATAGTTGAAAAGCCATATCCAACATTTTATGGCCTAAAATTGGGATACAACAGAATTGGATTACAACTTCCACTCAGCTTGACCCACCTCATGTACTTGAACCGTATTTCACACAATACATACCCAATTGGTATAATTATTAAAGATCTAAAATACTTACTCAATTATAAACAACTCTTATGTTGATGGTAAAGTCCAAATCAGCCGTTATCATGGACCAAATTATATTGGAAGTGGGTAAATGGGTTGTTGGCTGAAATCTAACATATGTTTTTCATTTTTCCCATATCTCATTAGATATGGATCCAATTTGCATAAAACTGGTGCCTATGGAAAGAAGAGACAAGATTCTACAACTGTCATGTTGGCTAAAAAGGCTACATTAGTTATTTACATTATCAAAAAGGTGTTGCAAGTGGGTGAATGAGTGGTTGGCCTAAATTATTGAAGATTAAAGTCACACTTAACATATTTCCATTCATTGCCTATGTAAGGACACTATTAGGACGTTTTAAACATTAGACAATTCTCTCATATTTTCTTCTCTTTAACATGCATTGTAAGCTAGGCTAGAGTTTTTGGCAAGGTTAAGAGATGAACTTTTATGTTTAATAAACTATTTCTATGCTTTGATTCTTTGTCAAGAGCTAAAAATATTTGTAAGTTTGGTTGTGCCTAAACTCTTATCTATTTTATCTTCTATAATCCAAAGGTTATAATTCTCATGTTTTATATATTTTTAGTCATACTTTCTTTATGTGATTCTTGTTGAATTATAATGTTTATTGGTTACGTTGTTTTACATGTTAATCCTTTATTGCAATATTGTCAATCGATATATTATCGATCTTGGATATCATGTAAAGACAATAATTGTTTGACATTGAAGTTGATCTTTTACTGTAATATTGTCAAAATGATATATTATCGATCTTAGATAACTTGTATAAATGAATATGGTTTGTGTTAATATTTGCAAAGCATTTAGTCATATCAAATACATATGTTATCAAATGTGCTATATTTTACATATCTTCCGATTGATTGTTTGTGATGTGAAACTTTCAATTGAGTTATAAATATTGAATCAAAGTGTAGAGTAAATTTATAAAACATAATTGTGATTCTCGAAGCCTTGCTTACATCATCATAAGATATTTTCTCAATTCCTAGACAATATTATCTCATCTACTTAAACCAATTAATTAATTTTCTTCTTTACTAATGCTTTAATATTTTACTTCACCAACTTATTATAGAAGATGACTTCTATACTGCGACTGCCACATTACATTTTGAGCGTAAACACCTATTAATACTTTTCTTTCATTAATGGACTATTAGTTGATAAACAAGGTCTTATCTAGATAAAGCTCGTGTTAAGTATGCATTCACTGAAAATGTTTCATTTGAGGTGACTAAGGTTTTTACACTATCGAAGTCATCTTCATAAACTACTACATCATCACCTTATTTCTTCTTGTTATTGGCTTTCTTCTCTAGACAAACTTTGATGAAGTACCTTTCCTTCTTACAGCAATAGTACTTCTTTAGTTTGCCCATTGATTTTGATCTTGAAATAATTTTTTTTTTGTCTTCCCTTTTATTAGACCTTTATTTCACAACCAATCCATCTGTTATAGTCTCTAATTTCTTTCCAACATCCTTTTATTTTAAAGAAGCTTTGACATTTATCATTGTCAATGGCTTTCTACCATAAAGTAGAGTGTTGGAGATAGTGCTTACATGCCATTTTGATATACAATAAACATTTCAATAATAATCATTAATACATAATTATATGATAAGAAACTTGTAACTTTTTCAGACATTATAGATCTAAATGAGTTTAGATCTGATCTATATGAGTTTAGGTCAGTACTAAAGTTAGCAATTCTAGAGAGTTAGAACCTTGTCTCAAATAGGGACAAAGACCCGAGAATAATGCAGTAATGACATAATTACAAAGATTTGCAAATGGTGTTAAGAAATTTCATTGTACAATATGTTATTGAAAACATTATTCCTGATCCATGGTTATTAACACGGGTCAATTGGTATTCCTCTTAGATTAATATATGTCTATATCTGAAATGTTCAAATGGTTGGTTTTAGTAGACCATGGACTTACTGGAAGTTTGTATAGGTATGCAAGTATTCAGTAAGGATTGGATACAAAATATACTCATGATGGCCTTCAATAGACATCTCACAAAATCGTCAATTGAGGGTCTTCTCGAGTTAAGTAGTATTTGTGATCCTTTGACCTGAGCACCATGGTAGGCTTGTGAGTGATCTACCATACTTTAGTTCCATACATATTAGAAATCTTTCATGGTTTGACCACTAGGCATCGCTGGGTATAGTCCGATGCTCATAGAGTCTAGTGTGCGTAGATATGAGATATGTCAACTCATATAGGTGAGTTATGTATCATGATGCTCCGAGATTGTATTTTAGAAAGTCTTGTGGCCATAAGTATAAAACTCAAAAAAAGTATTTTCTATAAGGTTAACCAATATCGTAAAGGAATTTGTTGATATTATTTATCGAAATACAATTCTGGAGATAAGTTCATGGTAGAGCATATAGAGATTTGACAGTGATGATCTATATCTCTTCTCTTCTAAGAATATAGGTGATAAAGGGATTATACTGATATGTTGACCTTAACTAGTATAATTTAATACATCATTCTGTAATATCTGTAATGTGTGTGTGGGGCATCGTTCACACACTTGTGAAAGTGTTCTACTAGATAAATATGTGTGAACCTCTAGAGTCTTATAATATAAAGTATACTCATTGAGCACGAAGGTAGCGGAATGGATTGTATGGATCGATCCGAGAAGATTTTGGAAAGTAGGATACGTTTTAAGATCAATCTAGAAAGTGGGAAACATAGTTTACAAATATTGCAAATAGGTCATTATTGCATAGAAATGTGTAAATGCACACATGACCATTTGTGTGACAAATGTTAACCATGCAAAATGTTTGCATGGTAAGTGACATTTGTCACTCATGCATAAGCCTGCACGGCATTACATTGCGCTATATAAGACATGTGGCCACTTGAGAAATTTTCAGGATTCAAATAAGAATTTAAAAGAGCGTAAGATATGGTTTAGTAATCAGTGGGTAGGCATAGGTAGCCGACAGCAGCAATCGACCATCTTGAGTAGCAGCAGCAAGAGAGAGAAGGATTAATGACAATCAAGGAAGATAAAAAATAGGAGTAGCAAGCAGAGGCTATTGCCCTAGCTAGAATGAAATCATCAACTTCAGAATAGCTTCGATAACTTCTCAAATCACCTTACCTTCACTTCATAAAATAATTAAAAAGAGGTTCATTTGTACCTAATTCATGTTGAGAATGAAAATTTTATGCAAAAGAGAAGAGAGAAAATACAACTTTAAGAAAGTTGTATTTTGTCCATAAACTCAATCTTTAAGCATTTGATGCATGAACTAGTGAAAATATTGAACTTAGTTTTGATTCCTATATAAAAGATACATCAAAGGTTACCATTCTAGCTATTTTATAATTGTTCAAGAGAGAATTTCATTGTGAGCTCAACAAGCTTCAAAGTTCAAAAATCTTCACTGAATCGTCTACAAAGATATATATTCAATTCTTGTACTATTTTTAATTTAGTTGTAATATGTATATATTCATTATATTGTTTTATTCTGCTACATAATGTATGTTGGACATGCATTTAAAAGTTTTTAACATATACACAATCACATACATGCACCATTTAATGCATTAACAGATGGTATCAGACTATGTTTGGTGTGTTTTTGGGTTAATGGAGTGTTATTTGAAGTGTTAGGGATACCCAAAAATAGTGTGAAGTGCATTTTAAAGTGTTTAAAGTGCAAAAACAAATACCTACTATCGAGGAAACATCATAGTGTTGCGATGAGAATAGTGGTGCATTCATGTTTAGCCATGAATACTGGGGCGTTCTACGTATAGCGCTAGGGCATTTGTAAGGCAAAAACAAGTTTGATGTATGCAGAATGCCGAAGCGTTGAGGATATGAACGCAGGGACGTTCGCCAACACAGAACGCTAGAGCATTTAAGTGTTGAACGCTGGGGTGTTTAAGCAATTTGACTCTGGGGCATTTTAGGTTTAATGCTGGGGCGTGAGCCAAAACAAATGAGTACAAAGTTTTTTTCTAGAGTATTGATCATTCCAAACTATACACTTTAATTTGCATTTTTGCATGTGAAATATTAATTTTTATTAGTTAATGTAAATATAATTGTTATATTGTTGTATCATAAATGTAAATATTTGTTTACATTGTTAACCACAATAGAAGCCCTACTGGTGGCGATTAGTTGTGCTTATGTGAACAAATATTCTGATTATGAATCGGATTTGTACCTAATACGAATTTTTTTATTAAATTATAAAAATCTCTCTTAATCAGATTGAAATATATTTTATTATGAGATAATGTTATATATGGTCCGCCTTGTCAATACGGTACTAGTCTTATCATCTTGGTCTTTTTTCCAATATTGCTAAAGTGTGAAGGATTTGATTAGTGTGATTCAGAATATGCCAATTAAATATGAGATGAGGCAAATATAAGCGAATGTATTATCCAATATCGCTAAAGTATAAAGGTAATATTAGTAACTAATATTTGATCATTGACAAGTAAATTTGGAATACACTTACCTAATATCACTAAAGTGTGAGGATAAGGTGTATTTAGGATCAAAAATAAGAATTGCATAAGATATAATTGATAAGAATTGTCTTTTTAGTTTACAAAGGCAATTATCGCTAAAGTGTAAGGCTTACGTAGAATGTTGATTGGATCTACTTCTCATTGTAAAATATAAAATTTTTAAATTTTTATTTTTCCCATTTAAGAGATATGGGAAATATGTAAAACAGTGGGATGACGTCTTTAGATTGAAAACATGTACTAGCTATATCCATGATCTAAACATGCTAATTTTAATGATTAGAAATGTTTCGCTAAACATCTCCAATCTTATCTTATAGAGATAAGATAAGAATAATATGAGCAATCCATTAGATACACATATTAGACACACATGAACTATAGGTCATCAGAAAATAATTATGACTGACTGTGAATTTGAGAATTGTTCTAGATTTGGAATAACCTGAATATATCATTAATCAGAAAATGATAAGAGGTGTTTCTAATAACACTTCTTTTAAAAAGGTTTAAAATTATCAAAAATAAATAAATGATGAATTGAGAGTTAAGTCATATATATCCTAGCCTTGATAACTACTGATATTTAGTCGGAGCATATGCCCAGGAAGTGCAAGTAATATTATGTTTCATATGAAAGAATAGTTTGATATATCCAAATCCACATGATAAGAATAAATGCAAAGGAAAGTGTTTCCATTGTTATGTAGTTAGACACTATAAATGTTACTATCTAGAGTACCTTATCATAGACAATTTAAACCCCTTAGGCGTCTGTTTACCAAATATTAACATTTTGTCAGCATTTGATGCTAGGAATGGTTCTATATTAGATACGGTATATTCTAGGAGGTTAGAGAAAGGAGAAGTACATCTGTATGTAAGAAATAGAGATTTCTAGAACGATGAAGTTGTTCAATCTTTTAGTTACTTCTCTCTTCTAGACTTGTAAAGGCATTAAGTTATTTGTATTTTATTTTGTGCTGAACATTATTAGATAGTTAATATCCCTTTTAGTATGAGACATTCAAGGTTATCATGTATATAAAAAGAATTATTCTTTTTTATTTATATAATGTTGATAATATATAATCAACTGAATGTTGGTTGATAAAAGGCCATTATAATTAAATGTCTTGAATATATTGGTGAATAAAACAAGCAATAAGTGTGGTAAATAAGATTAAGTTATATAGGTATGAAACGCTTAACCCATCTGATTAGGAATGGTCAGATACTCGATCTTACCATGAAACCTTATCCAATTTATGAATCCTCTATTCAATAGAAGATGGCCAAATCTTCTGCTATTTGGTGTTTAACACAGTGCCATTGATTTATTAGAATTAGTACGTAGTGATGTATTGGCTTAATGAATCTCACTGCTATAGGTAGGTTTACTTACTTTATTGACTTTATCAATAAATGTCACTATACGGATAAGTGTTTGATGAAACACAAGTCAAAAAAGTTTTTGAAATGTTCAAAGTGTTTCAACTTGAGGTAGATAAACCAACCGGTATATGTATTTAATATCTTTGATTACATTGAAGCAGTGAATTCATAAACTATTTAAAGGAGTATGAGATTCTCGCTCACTATAGTCCTTAAGTTACTTCTCAAAATAAAGATGTTTTAGAGAGAAAGAATTAGACTTTATTAGATATGGTCTAATCGATAATGAGCATTAGTGGTCTTAAAAAATATCTATAGGGTTATGCTATTAAAAACTGATACTCACTTATTGAATTGAATTCCATCCAAAATCGCCTCTACAACTCTGTATGAGCTATAGATTGGCAGGAAATAGAGTCTTAAGTATATTAAGACTTAGGGTTATTCTATTTACGTAATAGTTACCCAGCAGGATAAACTTGTACAAAAAAGGTACAAGTATCGATTTAATGGATATCACAATTACTTTAAAGGATATCAGTTCTATGATCTAGAAAGAATGAAATGTTCATTTCTTGTAATATCACTTTTCTAGAGAAATAGTTTCTCATATGTCATGTAGATTGTAGAAGGATTGAACTTGTTGAGGTTAATCTAAGATTTATGAAACCGATGATGGAACTTCATACTCAACCGAGTGAAATACTTTTTAGACACACTCTCCTCATAAGTCGAAAAGGATATCAAGGCTATCTATAAGGTGTGTAAGATACTTGAAGATACCTTTATAGCTTTCTTAGTTGAAGAAAAGGATCTTATAACTTTGTAGAGAGATGATGTTAGACATTGATTTAGGAAATAAAAAGAAGTCATAAAATCCAAAATTGACTCAATGCTTGTTAATCAAGTTTGGGACTTGGTTGAGCTTGCCAAAGGAATAGTTCCTATTGTTTATAAATGAGTTTATAAGCAGAAACATAGGGCCAAATTAGAGGTAGAGACTGTCAAGGCCTGACTGGTGAAAAAAGTTAGTTTCAGTGATTTGGGATCATTTATGAGAAAACTTTTCACTAGTAACTATGCTAATCGATTGAAATTTTATTAGCTATTATAGTATATTTTGAGTTTTTGAAATCTGGCAGATGGATGTAAAGACAGTATTCTGAAATGGATATTTCGAGTAAGAGATATAGATGGAACAATCTGAAGTTTTAGATCTAGTTGGACTTCTAATCTAGTATTCAAAATGAAGAGGTCTATTTATAAACGTAAGTAGGCTTTTCAAAGCTAGAATTTTCATTCTAATCAAGTAATAAGAAAATATGCTTTTATAAAAAATGAAGAGGAAGAATGTGTGTTAAGAAATGACAGTGTGAGCATGATTGTCTTTCTTATTCTTTATGTAGATGATAGTTATTATTGAAAATGATATTAACATGTAACAATCAGTCAAGATCCATAAAGGATTAGGGAAATACTTCTAATATATTAGGTATGGAGCTTTATAGAGATAGACCTAGAGTTAGGAAGCTTATAGGACTCTCTCAATCTTTGTACATAGAAAATGTTCTCGAAATGTATAACCTAAACAACTATGAGATAGTTAATATATCTTGTAAACATGTCATTCATCTTTCGAGAAAAATGTTTCCTTAAATGAAAGATGAAAAGGTTAAAGTGTCAATATAGTATAGGTATCAACTATAGGTAGCTTGATATACGTCAAGTTATATATGAATCTTGACGTTAGTATGGCTCTAAATATTATGAGCTGGTGTTAGTCTAATTCAGGTAAGGACTATTTGATGATTGTGAAACACATCCTAAAGCTTCCTAGACATATAAATGATAAGTTTATAAAAGTGAGGAAACATTAATTAAGACTTGAAGTTTAATCTAGATGATAGAAAGTCTACATCCGGATATATATTCTCCTAAATGGTGCCACGGTCAGTTAATAGTATGTTAAGTAAGCGTTCACAGTTGATTATACCTTAAGAGGAAGAATACCTTGTAGCTTGAGAAGCTATAAAGGAAACAGTGAATATGTAAGATAGTTGTTGGTTGAACTCGGAATATTTTAAAGTTCAATAGATCCTATCCCAATATATTGCGACAATAACGAGGTAATTACTTAAGTATAGAAGCAATTAACTTATACACCAAAATTCTAATCATGTGAAGATCAAATGCCACATAATTAGAGAAAGTTTGGCTAAAAGAGATGTAATAATGTCTAGAATAGATTCTATAAACAATATAGTGGACCCGCGCACTAATATCTTAACTCCTAGGGTGTTTGAGAAACACATAGAGTCAATAGATATTATATTATCTTGAATGGTACTAGAGTAAGTGGGAGTTGTTGGAGATGGTGCTTATATGGTATTTCGATATAATCATTAATACGTAATTATACGGTAAGACGCTTGTAATATTTTTAAACATTATAGATCTGAAGGAGTTTATGATCCAAAAACGTTTAGGTCAACACTAAATTTAGCAATTCTATAGAGTTAGAACCTTGTCTAAAATAGGGACAAGGACCCAAGAATAATATATTAATTACATTGTTGTTAAGAGTTGCAAATGGTGCTAAAAAATATCATTACGCAATATATTTTTGAAAACATTATTCCTGATCCATGGTAATCGACACAAGTCGATTAGTATTCCTTCTAGATTAGTGTATGCCTATATTGGAATTATTCAGATGGTTAGTCTTAGTAGACCATGGACTTAGCAGATGTTTTTATAGGCACGTAAGTATTTAGTAAGGAATGGATACTGAACAGACTTTTTAAGACATCCAATAAAGATCTTATAAAGTCGTATATGAAGGGTTTTCTTGAGTTGGGTAATATTAGTGATCCTTTGACCTAAGAGCCATGGTTGGCTTATGAGTGATCCACCATACTTTGGTTCAACGCATGTCATAGACCTTTCATGGTTTGACCGTTGGGTGTCACTGGTATAATCCGATGCTCATGGAGTTCGATGTGTATAGATATAAAATTTATTAGCTTATATAGGTGAGTTATATATCTTGTTTCTTCGAGATTGTAATTTAGAAAGTTTTGTGGTTGTAAGCATAAAACTCAAAAAAAAGTTTTCTATAGGGTTAAATAATTTCACGGACTTGTGGAAGTGTTTCGTAAGACAAATGAATGTGAACCTAGAGAGTATCACAATATGAAGTGTACTCGTTGAGCATGAGGGAAGCGGGATGGATCATATGAATCGATCTGGGAAGGGTTTAGAAAGCAGGATACATTTTAGGACCAATTTGGAAAGTGAAAAACATAGTTTACATATAATGCAAATAGGTCCCTGTTGCATGCAAAAGTTCAAATGCACACATGGCATCGAACATGGCCTCTTATGTGACAAATGGCTGTATACATGGATATATACGTGATAAATGTCAACCATACAATGTGTTCGCATGGATAAATGACACTAGTTACTTATGCATAAGCCTACATGTAAGACATGTGGCCCTTTGAGAAGTTTTTCACTTTATAAAAAAAATGAAAAGAGTTTCATTTCTACAAAATTCATGTTGAGACTAAAAAATTCATGCAAAAGAGAAGAGAGAAAATGCAACTTTGAGAAAGTTGCATTTTAGTCCCTAAACTCAATCTTTAAGCATTTGATGAATGAACTAGTTAAAATGTTGAATTTAGTTTTGATTCCTGTATGAAATATACATCAAAGGCTACCATTCTATCTACACTAATCTCACCAAATGTTGAAGTCTAGAATTGTTTAAGAGAGAACTTCATTATGAGTTTAACAAGCTTTAAAGTTCAAAAATCTTTTCTGAATCATTTAGAAGGATATGTTTTTTTATTCTTGTACTATTTTTGATTCATGTGTAATGCGTATATGTTGATTATATTATTTTATCCCGCTGCATAATATATGTTGGACATGCATTTGAAATGTTTTAATATGTACACAATCATATACATGCACCCTATAATGCACTAATATAGAGTATCCACAAAGTGTTCATAACTATATGGTAACGAAATCAATAAGATTATAGCTTTATCCTCATCCTCTATCTTGACTTTTATTGTCTCTAAATCAATGATTATCTTTTTGAAAGAGTTGATATGGTCTTTTATTGGTGTACCTTTAGCCATGGTCAATTGGTACAACTTTTTCTTAATATGTAGATGATTTGCTAAGGACTTTGCCATATATAAGGCATCATGTTTCTTCCAAAGACATATCATTGTCTTCTCTCAAGATACTTTTCTTAAAACCTTATTACTCAAAGAAAGCACTATAGTGCTATGGACTTTCTTCTGTATGGAATTTTGATCTAAGTTAGACATTGATGTCTCTGGCTTCCATTTTTTTACTGATGTTTGCTATAGTCTCGTCAAGGGCAGAGTCTAGTCCTTAACTTACCAACAAAGCCATTACTTTGACCTTCTATAGGTTTAAGTCCTTTTGCTCATTAAATTTCTCAACTTCATAAATATGAGTTGATATTATTTGTTAGGATTCTTCAACCAGAAGTAATTGAGAAAGAGGAATAAAAGAAACCAATTAAAAGTAAAAGAACTCAAGGACTAGAAAGCATACAAGTATTTACGTGGTTTGGTAATTTCTTACATCCATTCTGAATCAAGATCCTAGCCTGTTTTATGAATCAATCATAAGAAATCTCACAAAAAATTCTCTCTCTTAGGATACAATAAAAACTCGCAATTCAGTGATAGTGATTCTTAAGCCAATATAGGTTTTTTATAATGTTTTAAACAACCTCAATAGACCCCACTTCGACTTGTATTTAGAGTGCAATATAAGTCCTACAAGAAGAAAATTTTGGCAACGACTTAAACAGAAATCTCACTAGTGACACATCAAGCCTTACTTTTCATCACAATGAGACTTTTCCAAGTGCCCTTATTGCTATATTGATGGCGACTTATAGTGAATATTATTTATATCTTTACAAAATTAAATTTTGCTTTAAATTGATGAATATATGGCTAGTTATGAAGATTATTGATGAAATATAGGATTTTCAACCCTTCAGTGTGAAGATTCTAGGAATCCGATAAAAAATTGAGAGATTTAAATATTAAGACCCAACATTGCAGCATTCAAAATTTAGCACCGCAACATTTAATTTAGAGAGCCCAGTGCTGCTACACCCCACACTTAATGCTATTGTGCTTAATCAGCATAACAAAGGAAGAATTCCCAAGTCTCAGCCTCGTGATTTAAAATAACAGATACCTAGGGTTACGAAATCCTAAAAAAGGACATCTTCAAAAGCCAAATAGAAGGAGAAGAGATACATAAGTCAAAGCAATATAAAACAAGGTTACAAATGAGATCAAATCAAGATTGAAGATTAAAAGTAAGGATTACGTAGCAAGCAAAAGAAAGCAAGAGAAGATTCAGGGTGTCTATTTAATGCAATTTCTTACTTTTTCTTATATGTTGATGTCTTGGATTATAATATCTTCGAATAATTATTTCGGTACTCTTAAAGTCACCATGAGCTAATTTATCTATATAGGGTTCAACTTTTGAACCCAATATATAGTTGAACTTAGTAAAGTATAATTATTTATTCTATCTTATGCTTAATACTTTCTTTACATTTGGCCAATTTATTGATTGTTTGAGGAACTATAATAAATTTGACAGAGAAATTTATGTATTTAGCCTAGGATAGTCTAATATATGATCATATGGTAATAACTATGAATTTCATATGGGATAGAAGTATACTCATTGGCATATATAATATTAATAGATCAGTTCTTAATGAGTTTCATCTTATTTTGAGTACCATAAACATATAGGTAATTGTTAAGTTGAAATATAGTTATTTGACATTCGACAGAGGTTTATAACGATATTATGGATTTAACCAATAATTTGTTATTGAGGATTAAAACAAGAGAGTAATAGGTTTAATATAAAGTGTCGGGGGATAAGTTGTAACCCTAGGTTTCTTGAAATTGGTGAATTCATAACTTTGTTTGCCTATTGCTTGAACTTTGGTTAATTTTAGTATAATTGGATTAATTAAGTTACCGAATTTTGAGTTTTTGTTTGAATAAATGTTAAGTAGAGTTAATTTTAGTACTTGGTGAAACATTAGATTATAAAAGTCCTCGTGGGATCAATATCTGACTTATATAATTATATTACTTATTACGATAGTGTGCACTTTTTATCTAATCATTAAACTGATACTACTACTCAGCTATCTTACTTTTAATTCAAACTTTTTAGTTTTTTTTTTCTTTTTCTTGTTAATAGATTTAGTTTTATTAGTTCACACAAATGACAAAGAATGTGGACCTTAATGATTTTGATCCTAAGATTGAAAGGACATTTCATAGAATTTAACATAATCATACAATAACTATAGATAACCCGACTAATAACCCAGAAATTTAGCATCAAAATTAGTGTAGAAGCACAAAAATCATTGAGAAACTATATAGTCCTACTGCAGATGGTATCCGCTCCAGTATTCGGCAACTTACAGTTAATGCAAATAACTTTGAGATCAAACTAAGTACTATCTAAATGCTGAATGATTTTGTGTAGATTAGTAATCCACTGAGTGATCATCCCCATGAGCATATCGTAAATATCCTAGAATTTTGTGATACATTAAAAAACAATGAAGTATCAGATGATGCCATTAGATTAAGAATATAAATTTGTGATACATTGAAAAGTAACAAAGTATTAAATGATGCCATTAGATTAAGACTATTCTTATTCTCCTTAAGGGATAAAAACAAGAGTTAGTTGATGTCATTGCCATCAGAATCTATAGTAACATGGAGACTTGGCACAAAAAATTTTAGCTAAATTCTTCCCATCTGCAGAGATAGAAAATATGAGGAATGATATCACCTCGTTTGTTCAATGTATTTTGACCTCTCATGAAATACTTGATGCTTGCTTAAATGTATGACACTCTAGCTATCACAATACAAACTGGTGTTAATGTCTTCAATATCTATTATCTCTGTGCATATACCTTTTAGCCACACAACGTCCTTTGTAGCTTTACCTACAATTATATACTCTACATCTATGGTTGATAGTGCAACCATATGGTGTAAAATCGACCTTCAGTATACACTACACTCAAATATCGTGATGACCTTGTCTTGCCATGGTCACTCGCATAATCTATAAATTGACCCATCCTCTTACTATTCATCTTCATTTTTTGCCTTTTTATACAACAATCCTTGCTATGAGATTCCTTAGAGATATCTCAAAATCTATTTGGCTGCAAGCCAGTGATCTTTCCTGAAATATTTTATGTATCTACTCACAACACTCACTAGTTGTGCTATATCTAGTCTTGTGAAAACCATTGCATACATGATGGTTCCAACAATGCTAGCATATAGTACTTTATTCATTTGTAATTTAACCTTTTCGGATTCTGGCAATTGTGCTATTGAAAGTCTGAAATGCATGGCTAAAAGTGTGAAGACAACCTTCACATTGAACATACCAAATTTCTTAAGTATCTTAAGTATATATGCCTACTGTGACAAGAAGATAACATCTTTTTTTTCCCTAAGAATATTTATACCCAAAATCCTCTTTGCTACTTCCAAATCCTTCATCTTAAACTCATCACTTAACTACTTATTACAATTTTGTATTTCTTATATATCTCTATATGCAATTAGCATATTATCCATATATATAAACAAATACATACTTAACCCATTACTTAGGCTCTTAAAGTACACACAACAGTCATACTTGCTTTTATTGAACCTATAAGTCATTATGAAATCTCTTATATCACTGCCTAGGAGATTGCTTTAATTTGTACAATGACTTCTTTAATAAACAAGTATGCTCCTCTATACCGAGTTCTTCAAACTCTTGTGGTTATGGCATGAATATTTTCTCTTAACACTCTCTATGTAAAAAAAGCTTCCTTTACATTCATCTACTTTAGATGTAAATCAAGGTTCACACACATGGCTAATAGAATAATAATTGATGCGTGCTTGACTATTGGTGAGAATATATTATAAAAATCTATCCCTTTACGCTGAGTGAAACCTTATGCCACTAGCCCAACCTTAAATCTAGTAGGCTTCACTCCTGATATCTTCTCTTTAATCTTGTACACCCATTTACACCTGACTAGTTTCTTGTGGTGAGGTTTCTCCATTAATTCCCATTTATTGTTCTCGAGAAAAGAACTTATCTCTTCCTTCATAGCCTGCTATCACTTCTCACTATTCTCACTCTTTATAGCCTCTCTATATGTCTTAGGCTTATCAAACTTAAGAGTGAAGGCAGAATTAAATGTATAAGCAATTAAATCAGCTTATGATACCTTATAGGTATATTTATGATTCTCTTTAGCCTATCTCTGGCTAGTTAGTACTTTTGAAGTTCTATCTCAAGAGTCATAGTTTGACTTTAGGTGGACTTAGAGGAACTAATCATTATCTTTTGTTCAACTTCAAAGGGTGACTTGCTAAAGTGTTGATCTAGGGGTATCTCAGATCTACTCTTAATATCCACTTCAACTTCAACTATGTTTTGTGCTAAAACTTCCTTAACATAGGTTATTCTATCTCTTTTTCTTGAAGAGCTTTTAGCATTGCCGTCTGATTGAATGTCATGTTGCTACTAATGATACTTCTTGGTGGTTTTAACTCATTGCACCATACTTTGTATCTTGTCACACCGTTAGATACTCTTTATATATCTCATTTAATGCTATAGGTTCTAACTTACCTTGCTTCACAACGTATGAAAGACGTGCAGCCAAATATCTAGAGATGATCATACTTTGGAGGACTGTCTGACTATTTCTCTTCTAGGTTCTTGAAGTCTATCACTGAGGAATGACTTCTATTGATCAAGTAGGTTGCTGTCATTATTGCCTCACCCTAAAATGTCTTAGACACCTTTACATTGGTCAACATGTATCTAACATTTTTAGGCAAGGTCTAATCCGTCCTCTCTACCAGACCATTCTGTTTGTGGCGTTGATAGTTGTTTGCCTTACAATCTCATGCTTGGCTCAAAACCTATTAAACTCCTTGTTGCAATACTCAAGGATATTATCAATTATTAGCCTTTTTAGCTTCTTGCTAGTTTGATTTTTAACAAGGACCTTCCACATTTTGAATGACTCAAACACTTGCTCTTTACTCTTCAACACATATATTCACAGCTTTTTAGAATAATTATCAATGAACATGAAGGCAATACCTTGCCTCACCATGAGTGATTGTCTGTGCTGGCCCTTAAAGATCGAGTATATATAATTAAGAGTACCCTTTATTTTGTGCTCTTTAGTATTAAACCTTACCCTATGTGCTTTCCCAAGCACACAATGCTTACAAAACTCTAATGGCTAAAACTTATTCTCATAAAATGCCTTTTGATCTTATAACTCCTTTAGAATGCTTTCACCTAGGTAAGCCAACCTTAAATGCCATAACTTAGTCTGTATATTCTAATTATTAATGGACAATGATTTAGAACCACTTACTGCTTATCCTCTCAGTACGTATACACCATTGTGCCTATTACCTCTCATCACAACTATGGAACCTTTCAACACTCTAAGAGTCTCTTTTTCAATTCTGACAAAATATCTATTCTGGTCTAACATACCTAGTGAGATCAAGTTCCTCTTGAGGTTAGGAACATACCTAACTTCTGACAACTCTCTTACTCTCCTATCATGTAAACTAAGTCTCACACTACAAATTCTCATCACTTAACAAGCCATGTCATTCCCCATTAATACTTTACCACCATTAATGAAATGGAATTTGGTAAACCACAACATATTTAGGCATATGTGAAATGTACAACTAGAATCTAAAATCTATTCATCAAAACTCTTACTATAGAAAGCAACAAGAGTTTCTGTGCTGTCATAGTTATCCTCATAAGCTATAGCAGCATCTACCTCTTTTTTATGACAATCCTTCATAAAGTGCCATTATTTCTTATGCAATAGCACTTACTATGAGCCCTTTTTAGACTTTCCATCTCTTTCTCCAGGCTTTCCTCTTGTAGATAATTTTATGTATTAGCTTCTATGTTCTTTTCCAATTGTATTACGTTTAGCAATGATTTGCCATCCTTCATGGTTACACTCTCTTTACCATAGAGTAATGTATCAATAAGTGCTCATAATTATGAAAAGGGAACTTAGCATGATGATTGTATTGTGATTTTTTATTTCATGGATTATCTCTTTTAAAATAATAGGATTTGAACTATGAAGTTATAGGCTAGTTAGCCTACTAAAAATATATCCAACAGAAGTCAATTTATAATCTCTTGAAAAGAAAATGTCAAAATCGCACTCTAGGATAATTTCTCCCTAGAATAATATATTGAGTTAAAATTTATATTACATTCATCTATGAAAAAGACCATTGTGTCATGTTGAAAGAAAACACCATTCTCCTTATGTATTAGTTAAGCAAAGAACTCTAATAGAGATTAACCTTTAAGCCTAATACCCTTTTGTAGCGAAAATATAAAATTATCCAGCAAATATAATAAAAATATAAAGCATCAATAAGAACACAATACAACCAATATACGTGATTTCACAATTGCCTACATCCACAGTGCCAAGGGTTTGGTGCTTCAGCACTTAATGCGATCCTACGCCAGCACTGCAGCGTTTGCCTTTTTGCTTCTGACATTGTAGCTTGGACAATAGTCTTCTGTTTTCTTTGCCTTTTCTTATTTTTAAGTCCTGTTTTACTTCTATCTTATACATCCAATGTATACTTGACGTCAACATGACTCTTCTCTTAATATTCGTTTTAATTCTTGTCTATATAAAAATTATTGAATCACAATTTTCAACATGTCAACTTAGATTAAATTTTGAATATAACTTGTGATGTTTCAATTCTATTAGTTTACTCATTGCCATCTCTAATCCGCGTTCAATCTAAAATTTAAAATTAAATTCAAAGTTTATTCTTCTAATAGGCAAGATGACATTTCACTGGGAAACGGTAATAGATGAGTGATTGAAACAAATTGAAATAATAAATGACAATTATTAATCTAAGTTGGCGCTCAGTTTATAGCAAGTCATTCAGCAAATTACCTGTCCACTACCTTGACTTTAGAGGTTAAATGTCATTATCTAGGCAACTTTTAAGCGGTGGATTGGAACCGAAAATTTAAATTACAAAAACATAGGAAAGAAAAGAGAAGGTCAGTGGTTGATTTGTAACCGAATAATTATAGCTGTTGACAGGTTAGTGTGATTAGAAGTATTTATTTTATAAAATAAAAAAAAAGACTTTTTCATGCAGAGTATAATTATGAAATAATTCAAATAAAGGTAATTTTGTTATACTTTTTTTCAAAATTATATTTTAAATTAATATATTTTAAATAATTATTAAGTTACAAAATGATATAAATTTTAAAACTATACATATTTCATCATTTAATTATTACTTGATACATCATTTAAAATAAAAAAATTTAAAATACTATTTAAAAAATGTAACATTATTCCACTATAGTAGAAAAGGTTTTTTGCGACGGCTAAAATTCTATTGCAAAAGGTTTTTGCGACGGCATTGCGATGGCAAAAAGCCATTGCATATGCGACTATCATAAACTTTTGCGACGGTTGATTAGCCGTCACAAAAAGTGTACGACGCTTGACACTTTTGCGACGGCTAATTAGCCATTGCAAAAAGATCTGTCTCTTTTTAAATTTATTCTTAAATTACAAAAAGTCTGATAATATTTTTTTATTTAATATTTTAAATAAATATATTACAAAATCATCCAAAACATATTAATAACATTCAAAATATATTAATAACATTACAATATGACCGTCCAAAATATATTAATAACATATAACCATCCAAAATGTATTAATAAGATTCAAAATATGTTAATAACAATTCTGAACTTTTTAACATCTATCCAGTTTTTGTATGATGATGGTGTGCACTGGAAGCATCTTGAACCTACAAATAAAATATTCGTATTTTAGTTGTGATTTTACAAGTAAAAAATTAATATTAAATTAAAAATAATATTAAATTAAACATTCATACTTGATCATTAGTGAACAACTGAAACCCTTGACTATCAAAAAATCGTTACATTATTGTACACATCTAATCACATTGATTTTGTAGAACTGTATATTTGCCTTGAAAATCATTATAACTGGATTTTAAACAATTTAACTCTGTTTTTACTTGTTCATTATTTTGGCTTGAACTTTGTTGTGCAATATCTGATGATGATGGACCTTGCCTATAAATTTTCGCATATCCATGACTATCACATTCTATCACATCAATAAATATTTGGTCTCTCGCTGCTTCTGTTTGTTCATCATTAGGCAACTGAGACAAACGTTCATTTAGTTGACCCTAAAAATATTGAAACTTAGTTAGAATATAGAAATTTAACAAATTTTTAAATATATGACTATTGTAAATTTATATCACTTACAATTATTTTTACACTGTCTAAATCAGCTATACTGCCATCAGATTTGGATCGAGTCTCAATAAATACACTCATATAATCTGTCTTTTTTCCTTTTTTCTTCATCTAAAACATTGTAAACACATACATACACACAACAATTAACATTACATTCAATACACACAACAATTAACAAGCAATGATCAATTTAACAAAACGCCTTACCCAAACAATCATTAAACATATACAAATATAACTAACCTGTTCTCTCTTATTAGCAAATGAAGTTCGACCTGTTTCAGGAAGTGAAGACACTTGCATACGATTTATTTTATTCTTCTTAGCAATGGCCTACAATATGAAATAATCATGCAAAACATTATGTTATATTAATTATAACTTACAACATTAACTTAAGTTTAGTTAAGTTATACCTTAGCTTCCTCACTGCCCTAATAAGCTACAAGTGTCTTCTATTGCTCTTTAATAACTCTGGAAGGAATAGATACAAGACGTTCAGCATTTGTCTTATCATCATAATACTTACTTTTCAATCGATATTTCCAATCTTTTCAAAGTCTTCCCACATTTCTTAAACAGTGGCGTCTATAAGCATCTAGAGTATTTGTATTTTTCTACAATATAATATGTACTTAATTATATTATAAAACATGAGCCTAAATTAATTATATGTTATAGTAGTATTTTCTTACCTTCACCTCTCTCCAAGTATTTTCTAAGAGATCATCTGGCATGTCAGTCCACTCAACATATGTTAAAGGCGCTTTCAGTCCATTTCGTGCTATGGTCCTAAGTTGGGATTTGAACTGATCAGAATTTGGACCAATTACCTGCCATGCTAAATTAAACTCTAAATGCATAATATTTTCTGTGCCCCAATCATTAACACCTAGAGCTGGGCCACGATGTGTTAATTCACTTAGTCCTAAAAAAATTCATATTAGTGTGCTTTTTCAAATAATGAAAGTTAAAATTAATTATTATACCTTTTTCATCATCTTGTGCAAAAGAACGAGAAGACATAGATGTCTGTCGTTGTGACTCCGCTTGCTGTAGAAATAAGACATCCATAGATGAGCCTTTTTCTTTTTTAGGTGTCATAACTAGCTGCAATTAGATATCAAAATGTATTGTTAGAAAACATTTATAAAAAAATTAATATATCAATGAATTTTATTATTAAAAAAAGAAGAATGTAATTACTAAAATATATAAGAAAAATATTCATTATCAAAAAATATATAATGACACCTAAATAGGGGTGGACGTAATTAGCCTTACCCTTCAAATGCAATCTATTACAAATACTCAAAACAAATTTGTAAAGAAAGGTCATTCAACATTTTTCATGACATCATTTTCATCGTTATCATCATTATCATCATCATCAATAACATTTGCATCTACTATTGTCCCATCAACTCCTTGCGTAACCCAACCAATATCCTCATCTCGCACATACAAGCTTTCATCCAATTTTTGTTCTGCATATAGTTCAACCTGAGGTACTATTGATGGCCTATAAGAAGAATCTTTTGTGTACATGTCAAATAAATCTCTAACTGTCATTTTAAGAACAACATGCTAATCTACATTTAAAGGGTCTTTCACATAACAAACTTGCTCTGCTTGCCCTGCTAAAATAAAATGTTCATTACCTATTTGATTATTTTTGTATAATAAATTATTGGAGTTCACCAAAGTGAATTTAAACTCATCTTGCATCCTTCCAATTTCATTATCTACCCAATCACTCTTGAAAAGAACAAACTTCATGTCATTAGTATAACGTATTTCAAGTATATCTATCAACACCCCATGAAATGTTAAATTGCCTAAGCAAGGATTTCTGTCCCTTGTACTCGCATAGCTCACAATATTAGCTTTTAACACAACACCAAAGTTTGGAGTGGTTCTACTTCTATCATTGTCTTTTGTTCGAAATCGAAAGGCATTCACAATGTAGCCTTTGAATCTCTGAGCAAACTGGTTAGGACCATTGGCTAGAATTTTTATTTCTTCAGACAATGTTATATTTGATGTTCGTTGCAAGGCTTGAATCTATATAAACTTATAATTATTAGAAATGACAACAATTGAAGCTTGTATTATTTATGATTTGAGAAATAATTTATGAATCAAAAGATTTAGAGAACTTACATGATTCATAAACCATTTGTGAAATGATTCATTATGAACTCTTTGAATATAATGCTTTGCACTACGAGGCATTTCTCTTGCTAGTTCAGCAAGATGTTGCCTAAACAAAAATTGGATAAGTTACTTTTAGAAAATTAATGAATTAGGGATAAAGTCATTTCAATAGAAATAAACAACTTACTCTCGAAAGGAATTGACGGCATCGGTGTTCACTAGCACATACCTATGTGCTTGAACCCATGAAACATCGTCAAGACAAACTTTAACTCATTTTCCCAAAGGACGCCCAAATTTATTACCATAATCATTATTACGAACTGGTCGAGTACTTTTAGTTTCCACTTCATTAAGGTATCTTGAACAAAAATTCATACATTCTTCCATTGAATACCCTTTAGCAATTGAAGCTTCCGGATGTGCTCAATTGCGCACATAGAGTTTCAGAGTTAATAGATACCTATAGTGATAAGATATTGATATAATTAACATATGTTTTAATTTTTTTTTTAAAAAGATTTAAAAAATACAGTAACATTGCCAACCATACCTTTCAATAGGATACATCCATAGAAACTATACAGGACCAGCAAGTAACGTCTCTTCGGCTAAATAAATTGGTAAATGCTCCATGATATCAAAAAATGGCATTGGAAAAATCTTCTCAAGATGACAAAGTGTAAGTGCAATTCTATCTTGAATATAGAATATATCATTTGGCATATTCACTTTTGAGCATAATTGCCTAAAAAAGTTCCTCAACTCAATCAACACTTCTACAACATTCTTAGGCAATGCTCTACGAGCTGCCATAGGAGGTAATTGTTGCATTAATATATGATTATCATGACTTTTAAGGTCCCAAATACGACGCTCTGATATTCACACGTCAAGAAGTATTTGATGCATAGCCATCTTGAACCTTCACTTCCTTCAATACTTTCAAAAAAAATCTTTATGTTCTTTGTTCATAGCAAAACAAGCAGGAGGTAACCGTAATTTGTTAGCACCTCCTAGTTTAGGATGTAATTGCTTTCTGATGCCAATATGTTAAAAATCACGTCGTGCATTTAAATTATCTTTAGACTTTTTAGCAACACCTAATAAAGTCCAAAGAATATTATCACAAACATTTTTCTCAATATACATTACATCAAGATTGTGGTGAATTAAGTTGAACTCCCAATATGGCAATTCAAAAAAAATATTTTTTTTCTTTTAAGTAGTCTTATCATTTTTTTTCTCAGTCTCATTCATTTTTCTTTTTTGAAGATCTTCTAGCTTATACTCAGTAAGTATGTCATTCAACTGTCTCTTTATCTTAGTCCCTGGTAATCGACTAGGTGTTTGTCCCTATTCCCTTATGTTATCAAATGATACTCTATCTTTTTGAAACTTATGTGATATAGGTAAATATCGTCAATGGCCCATGTAACAGTATTTTTTACCATTTAACAACCAACGAGATCTAGTGTTTTGATTGCAAACAGGACAAGTTTTTCACCTCTTGTATTCTATCCTGACAAGTCACCATATGCTGGAAAGTCATTAATAGTCCATAACAATGCTGCGGCGAGTTTGAACATTTGATTACATGATGCATCATAAGTGAGTACCCCTTTAAACGATAATTCCTTCAACTCCTCAATCAACAGTTGCAAATAAACATCAATTTTATTACCAGGTCCTTTAAGTCCATCAATAAGTACAGATAAAATGAAGAATGGTTGTTTCATGTATAACTATGGCGGCATATTATAAGGCATTAGAACAACTGACCATGTACTACGTGATATAGACATTGTCCTAAATGGGTTAAAACCGTCAGCTGCCACTCCAAGTCTAACATTTTTACTATCAGAAGTAAAATCAGAATTTTTTTCATCAAACATTTTCCATGCAGGACTATCAGCAGTATGCCTTAACACACCATCATCAGTGCGCGAATCAATATGCCATCTCATAAGAGAAGTAGTTTTGAAAGACATAAACAACCTTTGTAATCTCGGCACTAGTAAAAAATACCGCACTTGTTTGGCCAGTATTTTTTTGTTCTTATTTTGATATCCACTAGAATCATTCATTGCCTAACTTTTTTGTGCAAGAGAACATCTTTAACAATGTCTAGTACTTGCAACAAATTGTGTGATGCACGATTTAGTCATAGGACATGATCAATTGCCAACACTAAAAAGTAATTGGTTATAAATTTTGAGTTGAAAAAAAATACTGCAAGGAAATTATCACGTTTCCGCAAGGCAACCAAAAAGAATTTTGTTATCCAGTCATTCTAGGCATTTAGGCAAAGAAACACTCCACGAAACTTACTTCAGCTGCGAATGTAATCAGAAAATCCAGGCATCAAATGATGCACGGCATTTTCAAAATACAATTTACAATAATGAACGCCAGTGGTCATCATACTTTTTACTCACCATTCCAATAAATAACAAAAATATATATTAGCTGCAATGTAGGTATATAGTTCAGATGTACTCTTTGTTACATAACATGCTAATGGTTAAACTTTTGACAGAGCAACCCTTGCTGCATTAAGCCGAAAATTTCCATTACAATTCTTTTTGAATATCTTTGTGAGCATGTGCATCTACATATCTAACAGTCATGTGCATATATATTTGATGAAATTATTGGATGAAAATTTCATTGTCCAATTCCAAATGAAGAATTATATTTTACAAAAGAAAGAAACATTTTTGCCCTAAAAATACCTGATCGTAAGCATGTATAGATTTTCAAAGCGTCGGCGAGATTCCTGCTAGGAAGGTTAGCATATAAGGGACACGAAACAAGTTACAAGGATTGTCTCACAAGATATAACATAATTAGAGGAAATCTTTTATATGTAACTGTTGTTGAAGTTCACAGCTTAAACCCTAAATAGAAGAAAAAGAGAAGGATAAATAAGGAACAGAATTATGAACTCAGCTCTAGAGCTGCACTAGATCAGGAAGAAAAGCCTGAAAATATATACTCTTCTTCATTAACACATCCAATTATCTAAACTTTTTAAACACTGTACCTATACTACCAATATCGAGAACAAAATCTTATAAGGTTAAGTGAGAGCTGCGTATATAGACAGGTCTGCATTACATGGTACAAAACATTAAGAAGTACTTTCAAAAAATAAAATAGAATAGATCATCGCCTCTCGTCGCCTCTCGTTTTGTTCTGATATAGACAGATCTTCATATATACATCTTTTCTCTTTCTTTGTATTACTTTTTCAAAAAAAATTTTCCTTTTCTTTTTCAAGGAAACTAAAAATTCTCATTTAACAAAGAAAAGACAGGTAAAAGTGAACCAGGGTTTACAAGTGCAAAAAAGACATCCCATCTGTTTCTTTTTTTTAAAGGAAATAAAAAATAGGTTCATAAAAATAGAAAAGTGATAAGCAATTCACTAGAAAAAAAACAAAATGATTGAAAGGAGTTTTATGCATAAAGGTAGCTTCATTGATATCTTTTTTCAAACAATAAGAATCCATATAGAACGCTCTCAAAGAAAGTTGCTTGCAAAACTAGATAGACCAATATTTACAGTTACATCAAATCCATATAGACCAATATTCACAGTTACAATTTCCCCCAAATCAATTTCTCAGCAAAATGCAAGTCATACTGATAATACAATCCAAAAATTAACATAAAGCATACCCAATCAATCCAAATATGAACAAAATAATCAAACCGACCCAAAAAGAATGATTAAACAGCAAAAGCAAAAAGAAAATGAATAAATGAATAAACAAATTAAACCAATGATTAAATTGCAATACCTAATTTAACTTGTCAAGCGTGGTTAGTGCATTGGTTTCCTGTTTAGGTTTCCCAAAAAGTCGATTAAACGTGGACATGGTTGATTAATCAAAACCCTCAATCTTCCTTATCAAAATTAACACCAACGCAATTAGATCAATCGACACCCTAATTCAATAATTTTGTACCTGATCTACCTAAAACGATGACGTCCAATCAATATTGAAATCAATCATTTAACAAATGACCGAAGATGATTAAGAATATAAATACGTATAAAATAAAGAAATCACACGTGTTTTATATGTGTAAACCTACCTTTGAAATTAATCGATTGGGGCTATTGATTAATAGCAACGATAGAGGGAAAGATCTGTGAATTATATGAGAGAGAGTGAGGTTGCTTTTGGACTTTCGAATTATCTTAAGCGTGTTGTGTTTGAGATAGAGAATGTGAGAAGGGAGAAGCCGATACAGGGTTGAATTATTTTTATTTCTAATGCTTTAGCTAAATAGTGCGTAGGGTCATTTACGATAGCTAAAATGGCCATCGTAAAGGCTGACGCAAATAAAGCTTTTTTTTGTAGTGTTCATAAAAAAATAATCACTCCTAACACACACGAAAAAGTTTGGGATGAAAATTAATCTTTCCCTTGGACTAGAAAATAATAATAATAATAATAATGCACTAATTACTTTACAATTGAGATTTAATTTCATCTGTTAAAAGTATATTAATCCAACATTCTAAAAATAATATTAAAAAAAGTGAGTAAAAAATGGTGCCATAAAATTTATTCATATATAGATAATAAATTTTTTAAAAACATTATTAGGTAAAAACTTAATATTTCAAAAAAAAAATATGGAGCTATTTGCCCTGCTAAATTCCTCATCATGTCCCAAATAATTTTTCTTTTGTTATTAAATTTTTGTGTCAAGGTAGATTACCCAAAGGGATAAGCTTTAAGGTGATCTTCTTCCTCTTCTTCGATTCTTCTATTCTAAATTTCTAACTCTTCTTCTTCCCAATCTTCATGTTCAACTAAAGTATTATTTAACTTTGTGTAAAAACAATTAATTAGTTGAGGCTTATGGGTTTCCTTTGATTCATTAATTTCAAGTTTAATTGATATTTTCGAGAGAAATATGAGAGAGAATTGATTTCTAGAGAGAAAATGAATTGTGTATATCATTAAAGTCCTTAGGCCCCCTTTTTATATTGAGGGGAAAGCTAATCATAAAGAAATTATAATGGTGCCCTTGATGAACATTTATATGCCTTTAATGGACTTTTACAAAAATGTCCTAATTAATTACCCCTTAAGTAATTTAATTTTATGACTCTTACACTTATCCCTTCATTAAATAGTCTATTTCACAAGACAAGTTTTTGAAATAGGTTTAGAACAATGATTTGGGGTTTTAGTGCTACAATTTTATTTTTTTGGAGTGTGTCTTGGTTTGACTGGTTTATTTATCTTATCGACTTGCCCTTTTTGTTCTCCCAGTATTGCGTCCTTGACAACTAGTTGGTGGCATTTCATCTTGATTCACAACTTTTGTCTTATTTAACTCGTTGCTAATAAAAAGATGTTTTATTAAAGGAGAAAGGTTAGGAAGTCGCAAAATTTGCAGAACTTGAATTTGAGTTCGCACCTGTTTAGCTTGACATTGATCAAAATGAAATTTTTTTGGAGTAAAATAATACTTTGGCGGAGATTTCAACTACTGATCTGTTCTGGAAGTGTGTTATTTATTGCTCTTGTTAATATTGCTACTTTGGAAAGATGAAGAAGCTTGTTAATTATTAGTAATTTTAACAACTCGCTGATCTTACTGTCAAAAGATTCTGAGCTTGCTACTAGTTAAGAAGAGATAGCAAATTTTAAATCAAATCTTTTGGAGTTGTGACAGTGTTATAATAAACTTTCTAGTAAGACGAGGGTTCAGTCTCATAGGTTCAAGGATCTTTTTATAGGAATATTGACTAGTATCGGTGTATTGCACTTGCATTCTTTGTAGATTCTACTATTTTTTACTGACCTTTTAGATCATTTATTTGTTTTCCCTTTTACTACTTCTTAATTTTAAACTTTGTTACTTCTAGGTTTGCTAGTACTCCTCATAGTGAGTCAATGTTTACTTTAATTTATAAACGAGTTCTAAGAACCTTTTTTTTTTATGTTGTACTTATTAGTTTATTTTGAGGCATTTTATAGGGTATGCCTTTAGAATGTATTTGGATGATTTTATTCTTAACCCAATGAGGGTATACTTTAGATATATATTGAGATATATTGGGTTATTGGCGGAGGATCTAATTTAGTACACGTGAGTGTATACATGTGCAATTGTGTCTATTGCCTAAATATGTATCATATATGAATTTAAATCCAACGAAAGCGTGAAACTTGCAATAAACATAATAAATAAATATATTAATCACATTAACATATTAGAAAGGTTAGAGAACTCACGATAATGTGTAACGTTATACACGTATTTTCTTGGAGTCCGCATAGAGACCAACTCATGCGCAGTTCTAGTCACCAACTCGATAGATTTGGTGAGCTAGAACAGCAGCCTGATATTCAGCCCAGAATTAACTCTTAATCCCCAAAATGGCCGATGTGTGATTTTCATCCTTTTCTCCAAAAGGATAAGAAATGGAAAATTTGAATCAATTCACAATTGCTCCAAATGGAAGCATAGAGAAAATGAAACAATTTCATTTTTCCTCCCACTTATTTTTTTCTTTTTCTTCTTCTCTTCTTCTTCTTCTTCTTCTTCCTCTTCTCCTTCTCCATTTCTTTTTCTTTTCGTTTTCGGCCAAATGGCCAAATTGCACACCTCTCTCACTTTCTCTCTCTTTTTCTTTATATATAAATATAATATAATAATAATATAATATAATATATTATATAATATAAATAATAATAATAAAAAATAATATAATAATATATTATATAATATAAAAAGAAATATATTTTGATTATTTAATTATTAAATAATCAAAGTGAGAAATGACCATTGTGCCCCTCATAAATAGTTTCCAAGTTTACCCCCTAGTGGGTCCCACTAAATTTCATACTTGGGTAAACTCAACTAAGGGTCCACAATATGCCACGTGTCATAATACAATTAGTAAATAATAATTATTAACTAATTGTTGTATTTAACACTTAAATACAGACATGTACGCATTCCCGTAGTATTGCTGAATATTATTGAATTAAATAATTTAATCTGGCACGTTGCCCCAGTACATAACGAGTACACTCTATATCACGGGACTCCCTAGGTCTTACGCCCGATTCATCAAATAGAACTATTTTATGAGTCCGTGAGCAATGCCCCACGCACACGTTTCGGATATATGAATCAGCGTGTTGAACCATGCAAGCTGAGGCTACAATGCATACGTATAGTCCTTCCGTCATGATATCCTGAATGTACTGGGATATAGATTATCACCGTCAAATCCCCTTGTGCTCATCCATGTCCTATCTCCAGACTTGTATCTCACTGAACAATATGTGCAAACTCTTTTGCCATATTGTTTTACCTTGACGGAACTCTTTCCCGAGATGATTGCTTGAGGCCACAAGACTTTTTGAGATACAGTCTTGAAGTATCTGGATATCAAACTTCATATGGGAGCTGATGGATCCCATATCTGTACACACCGAACTCCATAAGCATCGAACCATAGCCAGCGACACCCAACGGTCACACCATGAAAGGTCTGTGACATGTGTGGAACCAAAGTATGGTGGATCACTTATAAGCCCACCATGGCACTCAAGTCAAAGGACCATGTATACTACTTAACTTGAGATGACCCTCCGTTGACAGCTTAAATTGGGTGTCTATCGGAGGCCTTCGTAAGTCTGTCTCATACCAGTCCTAACTGGATACCCATATGTTAATACGAGCTCCAAGCTCACAGTCGGTTAGAAATGACCATCTATACCCTATAGGTACGACATATGCTAATCTATATTAAAAGGTATCCACCAACAGACTCGCATCGACAGAAATAGATTAGGGACAATTATTCAAGAACATACTTGCGTAACTTGCATTTTCTAGCACCCGATTGTAACTCTTGTAACTATGCAGTTGCTGGTATATTTCCAGGTCTATGTCCCATTACAGACAAAGCTCCAACTCTTGGATCTGCTGAGTATTATAACCAGCTAACACTTACCTGAGCTAACATTTAGTAATTATATGTCTCAGCTTGGCTAACTATGAGCCCTTATCTAAACTCTTTTAGATCTGATTCGAACTCCTTCAGATCTACAATGTCTGTAATGTTACATGCATAATACCATATATATAGGTATTAGCGATTTAATGAAAATATACACTTGTATAAATACACAAGTATATGTACATTCAAAGATGGCACGTAAGCACCGACCCTAACATGGGTGACTTTGTATTTATCCTAATAAGAATATATTTGATGTATGTTGAATATCATTTTTTGAGTGTTTGTTTTTTAATTGTATAATATGTGTAACCCTATTTTTTCTTTTTAGGAAGTACTCGAAGGGTTTTCTTAACTTTTACTATATTTTTGTCTTCTCTTTCTTTTTTTTTATAAAGAGAGATATATGTTTTCCTTTATTATGTATACTAAAAATATTTTGTGTATTTTTTAGTTTTGGATGAATACAATCTAACATTCTTTTGTTAGTTGTTATATTTGAGATTCAAAATATATCATAAGTGTAAGTAAATAGTAAATTATTTTTTTTGGAAATTGTGCTCATGTGCCATCCTAATTTTGTATGAATATTGTAATTTTATACTTATAGAATAAATAAATATTTCATTAATTGCTAATTAATTAATTTTATTAGAGTAAGATGCTTGTAACATCTCGATGAGTTCAGATCAGGTCTAAGAGTTAGAACCTTATCTAAAATGGGACAAAGACTTAGGAATGTACTTGCAATTACATAGTTACAAATAGTTGTAACCGTTGTTAGGAAATGTCATTGTGCAAGTATGTTCTCGAATTATATGTTCCTAATTTATTTCTACCGATGCAGGGTCTGTCAAGTGAAACTGATTATATAGATCAGTATATGTCTATATCTAGATGGTCTAGATGGTTAATCTTAGCATAACATAAGCTTAGTAGAAGCTCGTATAGATATACTAGTATTCAGAGTGGACTAGATACTGAACAAGACTCAATGAAGACCTCCAATAGATATCTCATAAAACCGTCAATAAAGGGTCTTCTTGAGTTGAGTAGTATTCGTGGTCCTTTAACCTGAGCACCACGGTGGACTTGTGAGTGATCTATCATAATTAGATTTCACACATGAGAGACCTTTCATAGTTTGACCGCTGAGTGTCGCTAGGTATGGTGCAATGCTTATAGAGTCTAATGTGTGAAGACATGAGATCCGTCAGCTTATATAAGTGAGTCAAATATCCAGATGCTCTAAGGTTGTATACTATGACATCTTATGGCCATAAGCATTAACTCAAGAAAAAGTTTCTCATGGTATAAACAATATCACAAAAGTAGTTTACAGATATTGATTATCAGAATACAAATCGATGAGATAAGTTTATGGTTGAGCAATAAGGGACTTGACGGTGTTGATCTATGTCTCCGATCTTCAAGTATATTTATATAACAGAAAGACTGTACGAATATGGATTAACCTCAATTTGTATGGTTCAACTCAACATTTTGTATTATCCATAACGTGTGTGTGGGGGATAGCAGTTATGGACTTACGAAAATATTTCATGAGACAAAATAGGTATGAACCTAGGAAGTCTCACTATAGTCTCACTATATAAAGTGTACTCATTGAGCATGTGGGTAGCACACTGAATTGGTTGTTCGATTCGGGAAGTTTTTGAAATATATAAATTTATTTCAGGGTTTCTCATTAGCTACATATAAATTTATTTCAGGGTTTCTCATTAGTAGCTAAGGTATAAATGTTAAACCTAAGATTGTACCAAGTGAGACTTGACATTTTTATCTACCTAATGTATGCCTCAAATTGTGCCAATAATTTGTATGAGTACTAAATTTGGCATTGGTGGATATAGCTACCATTTAAATGAAATAATTGTTGTTTTATTTAAATTAAATCAATTAGCCATTTATTTAATTTAGGGTCTCACAGTGAGTAGCTAAGATTTAAGTGTTAAACTTAAGATTGTGCCAAGTGAAACTTAACGCTTTTATCTACTTTCTGTATGCCTCAAATTATGCCAATAATTTGTAAATGCACTAAATTAGGCATTAGTAGACATAGCTATTATTTGAATCAAATAATTGTTGTATCATTCAATTAAACTTAATATTCAGCCATTCATTATTATAAATGAATTGTATTCATTTTATTATGCTTTTACATTTACTGTATTTTCATTGGATAAAACTAAAGCCAATTGTTGCAATTAGGCTAGCAAAATGAAATCCACCAATTTGCTATTTAGATAGCAACTGAAATAAGCACAATATTTAGCATTATTTCAAGTAGCTTATAACTAGCAAACGTGGCTTCCTTATGCTTAAACTGCTATATACCAATTGATTTATTATTGGTTTAATTAGTGGCACCAAAGGCTATAGAATGATCGAGAGAAAGTAAAGTGAATTAAAAATGAATTACTATTGTTTTTTGAAAGGTTAAGAGTTAACCTTAAGTCCAATAGACAGTAATATATTAGAAGTGAGTGTTACTTTGAATATTTTGGAAAAGTGAAACTACTAGTTTAGCTTGAGGAGGCCCACCTAGTTCACAACTAGACTTGCTTTCAAGTACGCTTTAAAAGTGAGTCCCTGATCTCATTAATGTAATGAGATAATATAATGTGTACTTTAATTTCACTGCATTACATGTATGACATATTATTAAATTATTTAATAATACACATAATAACCCGTAGTACGATGCACATGCACATAACACCTAATAGAATTTGATATTAGAGTACTGTGTTGTGTGTTATTTGTGATTATATTGGAGTGTATGCGGCGTACTTGAAATTTTAGGTGCTATTGATTATGTATTTCAAGTGTTGAAAAAATTAATAATCAGAATGTAGTTGAAAGTGATACGGCAGCGTGTTTAGGTTAGTTCCATGACACCGGAGGCTAGGCCTTTAATGTCGCAGTTCCTCAAGCCTAAGAAAGCCGTAATTATGCTAGTTACTCCAAATATTTACTTTTAAAGAATTTAAAAATAAATGGTTTATTTTGAGATAATGTTACATGTTGTTTGTGCTGGTAACCATTGGCTCTCTAAGACTTGTGTTGTGTTGTTTTTGATGTTTGTGGATTATCTCTAAAGGCTAGAGACGAGTGGCCTTTTTATAGGGATTGATATGAGCTTGAAATCTCCAATTCTTGTCGGTTTAGGAATTGCGCTGTCACTAGAGTGTTATCATGCTGTCACTGGAGCGTTACATGGAAAAGGCCGTATTGTTGAAGCAGTGAAGGTCTAGTGCTAAAGCACTAGGCTATTATTGTTGCGATGGTAGCTAGCACTAGGGTGATGAATTACGACTTAACAAGTCATTTGTTCTAATTTTTTTTTTATTTTAATCACTGTTCCACCGCTGGGGCGAAAATTCTTGTGGCACTGAGGCAAAAGGTGCATAAATAGCCATTTATTCTCATAAAATAATAAAGTATCAAGATAAAAATGTGAGAAAGTAAATGATAAATATGCCCTTATCAGTGGGCTCACTTTTGGCTAGTCGTGCTTTCCTTGATCTGGAAGATTCTTTTTTGTTTTGGGGAACATATTCCTCGACTAGTGCTGTCACAACTTTATCTTGCATTCTTGTGATTTTCTTGACATTTGACTTTTTTAGATTCAGAGGACTTCTTTGTTTTAGGGAGTAAATTCCTCGACTCGTGGTGCCACGACTTCATCTTATGTTCCTGCGATTTTCTTGACATGTGACTTTCCTAGAATTGGAGGTCTTCTTTGTTTTGGTGAGCAATTCCGTGACTTGTAGTGACAGGACTTCATCTTAGGTTCTTACTAAAGGTGTGCTAGTTTTTTAGGGCGCATGCATGTGGTGCGTGTTTATCACTATTTAATTTATGCGTCATATACACAAATTAGCGCAACAGAAGTATAAATCTCTATTTCCTAGTGCAACAAACGGATTTAAAATTTAAGTTTCATTACTATAATGAAATTAAGGATTGAGAATCACATGTCAAGCCTTTGGAAATTACCGAACCGGAGTCCACCACGAAGCACACTCATTGGCAATTCTAGGATCCAATTGGGTGGGCTTGGATCGCTAGAATAACAGCTCTAATTTCTAGCAATGGTGTTTAACTCTTAAACGTCGAAAGTGATTAACTCTTAATTACTTTGTTAACTCTTAACTATTGCTTAAATTCTTTAAGCTATGGATTATTAGTTAAACTCTTTAATTAATTGTAGTTAAAAAATTTACTACCTTAATTTGTTTCAAAGCAAATAAATTATTTTTTGTTTATTCAACACTTGCAATAAACAAAATAACTTTTCCATTGCTCTAAAATTGGCTAACCATCTTAATGAGAAGAAGATGAATAGAATTCTTGTTTCAACTATTGAAACAAAACAAACAAAACAATTTTGCTCTCACTTTCCCACTAATGGCCGAAACAATCATGAAGAAGATGAAGAAATAGTTTCTCAACCTTATGAAAAACAAAGCAAAAATTCTCTCTCCAGCCCCTCTTTCATCTTGGTCGAATCTTCTCATTCTCTAATTAATCAAATTTCATTCCTTTGATTATTTGTTAACATACTTTGCTTCAAATAATGGCCAACAAAATTAGCCAATCACAAAATGCATAACCATCTTCTTTGTCTTCCAACTATTAAATCAATAAAGGAATTGATTTAGCCAAATGAATACCAAGCAACTGAAACAACTTTCATTTGTTATTGATTTTCCCTCTATTTGTCAAAGACATCATGCCCCACCATATAATGTCTCTATATTTAAACAATGTAAACTCTTGTACATTATTTAATTGTAAACAATTTACAATATTCAAACAGGCTTAGGCCATTTTCATATATTTAATTTAATTTTAATCATATAAAAAAAATTAGGACATGTGATATGTAATCTAATTACAATAATTATTAAACTTTAAAATAATTTAATATTAATAACAATTATTGATATATTTATTTATTTAAAACATTTTTGAATATGTCACGTGTAACATGTCACATGTCATATGCCATTTTTGAATATGCCACATGTCACATGTCATATGCTATTTTTGAATATGCCACATGCCACATGTCATTTTTGGTAATTATAAAGTCAAACAATAAATAGCCTACAATGTGCCACATGTCATCATTCCATTGGTCAACAACTTAACTCTTAAGTCTTGACACATGCACATCCTGAGGGAACTTGAAACAAATATCCTAGTTTGATGGAATTTATTGGATTAAACTATTCAATCCAATACGATGCCCCAGTTCACAATGAGTACACTTCATATTATGGAACTCCCTAGGTCCATGCCCGATTTATCAAATAAAACTATTTCATGAATCCCTGATTGATGCCCCACGCAGATGTCACGGATATTATAAATCAGTGCGTTAAAGCTTACTAGCTGAGGTCATAACATATTCGTATAATCCTTCTATCACCTATATTTTGGATGAACGAAGATATAGATCACCACTATTAAATCTCCACATGGTCATTCGTGAACCCATCTCTAAATTTGTATCTTGATAAACTATATATGCAAACACCTTTGCGATATTGTTCAACCCTATAGAAAACTCTTTTTCTCGGGTTTATGCTCGTGGTCACAAGACTTTTTGAAATACAATCTTAAAGCATCAGGATATACAACTCACCTATGTGAACTAACGGATACCATATCTATGTATACCAAATTCTATGGGCATCGGACCACGCCTAGTGACATGTAGCGATCAGACCATAAAAGGTCTTTAACATATGTAGAACCAAAGCACGGTGGATAACTCACAAGCCCATCGTGGCTCTCAGGTCAAAGGATCACGAACACTACTCAACTCGAGAGAACTTATCATTGATGGCTTCAAAGGATATCTATTAGGGTCCTCGTGAGTCTGTTTAGTACTCAGTCCTAACTAAATACTTGTATGCTTATATGAGCTTCCAGTAAGCTTATGGTCAACTAAGAATAATCATCTATACCATATAGATGTAGCATACACTAATAAATATAAAAAAATGGATTCACCAATAGACATGCACTGATGAAAATAAATCAGGAACATTGTATTTGAGAATATACTTGTATAATGACATTTTCTAGCACCTATTACAACTATTTGCAGCTATGTCATTACTAGTATATCGTCATGTTTTTGTCACATTACAGATAAGGCTCCAACTTCTTAGATTTCACTGATGATTATAATTTGCTAACTTTTAGCAGTGCTAACTCTTAGTATTTATAACTCTCAGCGTTGTTAACTTTTAGCCCTATTCTAAACTATTTTAGGCTAAATCTGAATCCTTCAGATCATACAATGTCTATAGCGTAACAAGCACGGTACCATTTATTATAATATTAACGAATATATTTAAAATATATATTTTATAAATATTAACAATTAATATTCATACAATATTGGAATGGCAAGTAAGCACCAACTCCAACACTTACGACTTTATTCATGTTTATCTTTCCACTCTTCTTTTGCCCATTTAAGCCTTTTTTTCTTTTTGCAGAACCCTTTAAAACTTGCTATAGTTTCTATTGAGAGGAATTTTGCCTGTTTATTCATGGAGATGATGATGGAGATGTGTTTGTATTCCTTTCTTCTTTTAGGTTGATCTAATAACATCTTTTTGCTACTTATTAATCTCCATGGTAGCGCTTCCTAAGACATTTTATGTTTCTTCTCATGAATCGAGCTTCTTTCTTAATGTTTTTTTTTCATTCTTTTGTGAAGCTTTCATCATCAAAGCCAAAGCTGATAGTGAAAATCTTCAAATGTTGGAAGATTTCGTGCTTCTCCTTGTAAGTCAAGTTTTTTTTTTTCATTTATAATTCTTTTCATTCTTGGTAAGGCTTCCATCATCAGGCTAAATGTTGATAGTGACTATCTTCAGCTTGTTGGAAGATTTCATCTTTCTTTAAAGCTAATAATGAGAATCTTCAACTTATTGAAAGATTTCATCTTTTCAACTTCTTTGAAGCTACTTTGAGGATATGCTTATATGCTTATATATTTGTCTTCATTGCTTCCTTTAAGGCTTTGAGTATATTTTTGGTAGTACAGTTGTCATTGTATTCATCATCAGCACTTTTATAATTAACACTTGAATGAGGATCCTTGTCATTATTACGCCTGCTATGTATGCACAATGATTTTATTGTTAGAGGGGCTATTATCTCTACCTTTTCGGGTGTGATAATGGAAGTGCAAATAATTTGCTGCTCACTATTGCAACTACCTAATGGGGAAGATTCTTTACTTTTAAAGATATATATACTTGGCAAAAACACTTCTTCGTGTCAAAGTCATCAATTTGCATTCTCAATTATCTAAAGGTATTTGTGTTGTGCCCATGATAGTAATAGTACAAGCACTTCTTATTTTTTTCTCGTTGATTTGGTGGGGTCTTTATTGGTAGTGAATCATGAAATAATCTTCTATGCTTATTATTTAGCCAGATCTGTTCTACTAGAGTATTGAGGGGTAGTGTAGGTACTTGTAGAGTTTTAAAGCTTGATCTTCTTCTGTAATGTTTTGGTGATATAGGAGATCTTGCCCTACGTTATAATCTAGCCTAGGACTGGGTTGCTTCTTAGACTTCACAAGGAATAGAATGGGTTGCAACTTCTTAATTATAGGTTTTGCAACTTCTTGGTGTTAGGGGAGATCTAGCCTAGCACTGGGTTGCTCTTGGACTTTGTGAGGATTAGAATGGACCACAACTTCTTGGTGATAAGTTCTGTGACTTCTTGGTGATAGGGAATATCTTGCTCTTCATCTATAATCTGGCGTAGAGCTAGGTTGTTCTTAGAGTTTATAAAGAATAGAATAGGCCCGGCTTCTTAGTGATAGGGGAGATCTCACCCTCTATCTGTAATATAGTCTAGCTTTGGGCTATTGCTGAGTTATAGCTTTTACCGTCATTCTGCGACTTCTGTTCAAGCAATCTTTTTCTAAGTAAATAAAAGACTCCAGACACCAGAATGATTCTTCTCTACTTCTTGTAGGTTGTCGCATAAGGTCTTTGTAGGTATGAGTATCTAGCAATAATCCTTTGAAGAAGGCTATAGGAGGAGAAGCACTATTAGGATTCTTTGATCTTCATATACATCTCTTTGAAACATTTGACATAGTATTTTAATGCTTCTTTGGGTCCTTGCCACATAGTTACTAAGTCATATGCGTTGACTTGCTGCTGGTAAATTATTTAGAAGCGGTTGATAAACAGCTCACAGAAGTTACTAAAGGCCTTGATTTACCTTGGAGACAAGTTCTAAAATCAAGTTATGGCGTTGCCAGTTAGCGTTAGAGGAAACAATTTGTACTTTAGCGCTTCACTATAATCTTCAAGAGACATAATCTACTTGAATGAATACATATGGCTAGCTGGATTAGTGTTGCCTTCATATATTCTGAATTGAGGCATGTAAAATTTAGGTAGCTTTTTTTTATTTTTGATCTCTTCTACAAATGGGGATTCTTACAGCTTTCCAAGTTGTGAAGGAGCAAGAAGTATTAGTGTATAAATCTGATGGCTTTGTAAGTGTTAACCAAATAACTTATGCATGTAAGCTTTCAACTCTTCTTTTGGCAAATAAGTCGTAGGAGATGGTTTGACAGTTATTATAGTAGGAATGACTAGTATAGTTACAACTAAGAGGACTCGCAGTGTTGTATTATATACTGGTGACATTTTTGTGAATCATACTTAAGGCTACTATGTCGCTTGCAAGTTTAGACTTGGATGTCTTGCTACGTGAACTATTTATAATGGCATCACCAGAGGTGATACATGTTGTTGCAAAGTCAGGTCGTTATTATGCAAAATGTTGACACTTTTGGGGGACTCGCGGCACTGATGCAGTTGAACTCGCAACTCTTCATACTACTTGAAAACTTCTTTTAGGTAGCTTTGTTACTACACAAAAATATTTTAAATAATCACTTCCATTTATTGGGTTTGTATGTTGAGCTTTTTGCATGCATTGTTGAGACCCAGTCAATGACTTATGGCGAAGTTGCTAGTTGTAGTGTATTTGGGGAAGCTGTGACTTATTATTTGTAAATATCTTCTTGATTCTCAAAGGTTTGCTCATGTTGCTAGAATGAGACTTCATTGCCTTTGAAAAGATGCACGAGTTTGGCTTTTTTCCATCTTGTGTTGTCACTACTTGCTTCAAGATTTTTAGGAAAAAGTAGAAAATAACCTGAAATGCTAATTTCTTTGACAAAGATAATATTATTTGCATTTGTTTTCTGAAGTTTTATATTTAAAACCAATATATCAACTATAAATTCAAAAATAAATACTTGCGACAGTTTTTTGAAGTTTTGTATTTATAAACAATATATCAACTATAAATTCAAAAGTAAATACTTGCGTTAATTTTGTACTTATAAATAATATATCAAGTATGAATTCAAAAGTAAATACTTGCGTTAGTGATGATTTGCTTATTACTCATATATGATGAATATAGATGTTTAGAGTGTATAAAATATAAAAGAATTTGAATAGAAGATAAATTTTTTAAGCAAACTTGCGAGTTGTCCAAGTCCTTACAAAGCTCTTGTCACGGATCATTATACACCATGCATTATTGTGCACCGTGGGTTGATGTCTTTACTTCTAATAAAGATTACTTACTGTAAAAAGCTCAATCTCAATATGACATATGGTTAATTTATTATGAAATAATAGAGCCATAAATGATTTGAGATATGGTAATTTTATATAAGCATATTGTAATCATGATTAAATAAATGTATTTTATAAATAATCATTATTTATTGCTATGAAATAATTATAAATATTATAAATGATGTGATAAACTTACTGAAATAATAACATGATCAATGGATGGCAATAATGTGCTGGTTGGATAGTAGTAATAAAATGAGCCATGAAACAAATAATTTAAGCTCATGATTTTAATGTAATATGCCAACATTTATTTATGGAATGAAATAAATTTTGATTATATGATTTAATGTGTAATATATCAATGTTTAAGTAAAGCAATTATAATAAATGAAATAATTGAAGCATTGATATTTTTGTCAATTTTAAAATAATAAAATAAGGGCAAATGGAATGAACAATAAATGAAATAACAATGATAGAATACAATAATCAAAATTTGAAAATTAATAAATTAAAGCTGATGAAATGTGTGCAATAAAATAAATGATGGATGTGACAAAATAGGATGATGACTCGTGCAATTTTCGGTACAATAGTTTGTTTTTTATAAGCATTTTTATATTTTTATTCTAAAATAATTATTTTTTTATATGTAATGTTCTTAATAAGGTAGCACACATATCAATAAAAAGGTATTGGAAAGTCATTGAAAATATCAAGGATTAAAATATTAAAGAATTAGGTAATAATAAAATAATCAATTAACATCTCAAATAATGGTTAAGTACATGTGGGCCAAAATGGTTTTACTTTTCTAGACTCGTAGGCCTAACATTTTCTAATTTTTTATCATATTAAAATAATGGTGAGATGTGCATAACCCAAAATAATTTTACTTTTCTAGGCACATAAGTTTCACACATCACTTTCTCATTGTAATAATAAAATAACAAAAAGCTTTTTATAATAGTGAAGGAGTGGTTAAAAATGCATGGGTGAGGTAGCTTTCCCTTTTTTTAGGCACTCTTTTAGACACTTTTTAGGCACTTGAGCCCTACACCTTTCTCGTTTTTCCTTCTTTTTGAATAAAACAAAAATAAAATAAAATATCAAAAAGTGATGCATTTAACTAGCTTAATTTTTATGTAAGGCACCCTTTGAACTTTTTAGTATTGTCTTCAAATAAAATAAAACAGATTTTCATGTTACTATTTGGTGTTTTTCAAACATATCTTGGCTATTGAAATATTTTAATCAAAGAAGTAGATCAAATAAAATCAATGGATATGATTAAGTGAACTTAAAATCTTATTAAGGCTATATGATCAAAACACAACGTCATACAAACCAAAGATCTTTATCAACATATTCATAGTCGTATAATCTTCATTATAATTATATCTAACTGTATAATTACCTTACATCAAAGATCAAGATCTCAATCATGTGATGAAAATTATGTGGTCCATGTAAAATTAACTCAAGCTATCTTATAAATACTAATAAGCTAATATGACTAACAAGGTATGATTAATATTTAGATCATAATAAATCAAACTGCCTAAGATAGATCGTAAATCAATTGGTTATTTATTAGCTGGAAATTAGTATCAAAGCCAAGTTATGTATATTGGCTGAAAACTCATCAAACTAGCAAGTAGAGATTGGGTAGTACCCATCTCTGCATTTAGCTTAACTGTGAGATTATAACGCCACAAACTCTTTTAGTTTGATTTACAAGAAAATAGGTTTATATTTGTATCATCATATTAATGCTTATTAAATGATATCTAATAAACTATGGAGTCATCTAATATACAAATTTCTTTGCCCAAACTACAACCCTTTGCTCAAACACTTTCCCATTCTTCTTTTTACCATAAAGCTAGTGCTTCTAAACTTGATTATGTTTATGAAATCACCAACCTTTCAAAAGATAAAAACGTTCTAGTTACCGAATTAATAATAATGAATCCCTACCAAGCATACCTAAAGTATAAGCAGTCCTTCACCTCTACAGTTTGAAACCTTGTATCTCTTTCGAAGATCAAGGTAAAAGAATACATTCAAGCCTTAAAATTCAACCAATACTTTCTCCCCTCCACAAGGGAAGAACAATTTGTCATACTTTAGTGTTTCACTGAATTCTCTCATATTTGAAAAACTAAAGGGTTTACTTACCTTCATTGTGGAGCTATTAGAATTGTCCTGACATTCCATGTCCAAAAAAGCTTACCAAATGTTGTCAGACATGCTCTCCTAGATACGAGATTCTCAGAATACCAACATACCTGTTAGGTAGTATTCAGACCACTCTAAACGCTGAAACAATACTTATTACACTATTTTCAAATTTTTGCATACTAATCTCTGATCTGTAACTATTCTCAGCTCTAAAGGTATAAGTTCATATCATGGGTGCCATCCCAGATGCTAACATGTATGCTATGACCCTCAACTACTAAGTGGTTTACTGAGTCCAAAACCATGCCTTGGACTTTGGATTGTCACGCACAACAGAAGAAGCATTACTCTTATTAGTATATTCAAAACATGTCCCTCACTTACATATATATGCCTAGACAGTTGTCACATGAAGACCTAATAAAGATTTTTCTTGATGAATGGGTCACTACTTATAAATAAAAACACAAAACAAACTCGACAACTAAAGCCAATCCAGTCAACTCTTCACTCTTTCTATAAAAAGGCTATAAGGGAAGTTGAAATCTCATTTACAAAAGACGAGCCAGAATGCTTCTTCACCTTATTCATGCTATAGCCTAACAATTACACTGAACAATTACCCATGAAATACTTTGAAGGAAGTGGCAATGTAATATCCAATCCCCATTAGTAGTATTGGCACCTAGATTTCGGTATAGAGTAATGAAGACACCGTGGGGTTACCCAATTTTAACTCTATTAGAAATATTTTTTATGGTGCGCGTGAGAGATATTAGACTTAATTTGATAATTTCACACACGGTCGAAGCGTCGGACAACCCTAGAATATTTTTAAAATTTTTCTCAATTGACTTGGAAAAAGAAATTTTAATTTACTACATGAATTTTCATTTAAGGATTATGTATGGAACAAGCCTTTGTTGAGAAAAACAATCCATATATTAGAGAATGGACCAATTAGAAACAATCTCATGGATTGCCAAGTTAGAAATTCTAGTTAGTTCCTTATACTATTCTAACTAGATAGTTACAAAGGAACTAATTACATACTTAGTTTTTGAACAATGGAAAATTAGAAATTTAGAGTAAGTTGAGGGAAAAATTGGTCTTTTGAGCGAGTACTATATATATGGTAGAAGAGTGTAGAAATTTCAAGTTATCAAAAGCACAACATTTAGAGCAAAAGAAGAAGGGGCTGCTACAGTGAAATTTCAGTGTTTTTTCCATACTTAATCAAGCTAAAATAAGATCACATACCAGTTTCTAAGATCAATAGAAGTGAAATTTCTTTGCAAGTTTTGTATTGGATTTTCAAAAAAATAGAAGAAACTCTCTGCCCCTTTTTTTTTTTTTAAATTTAAGAAGTGATTTTTGTGTATATTGCAAGATTTTCTAAGTAATAGAAAGAACTAAAAAGGGGTTCGCCTCGCGAAATTTCTCAACTTACCCAGTTAAATTCTGAGGAACTTCCATCGAGGTACTCGGCAGGGCTGTTGAGACCTACAGTAGACGGTCTCGGGGTGGGTCCTATTAGAGTGGTATCAGAGCACGATTTTTTAAGTCTATAGTTAAAAAGTTTATTTTTAAAATGAGATTCTTGAAGTTGCATGCATATTTTTATAAGTTTAGTAAATTGAATTCTATTCATTTGATAATCATTTGCATCATTAAATGCACATAAAATATGTATCCTCATAGGGGCCTACATAATAAGAGAACAACTGCGGAGGCTCTTACATCTGAAAAGGAGTAGGGAAATGAGTCGATAAATGATCCTACACCTCAGATCCCTCATAGGTCATCTCAGCTTGCCGAGCGAGAGGGTGGAAACATAAATATAGCTCAGATGGCCTAGATACTAGTAACAGCAATCCAACAATCGAAAGAGATAGAAGTGTCTATTGAGCGCGCCAAGAAATTGGGCGCTAAGCTTTATGATGGTACTGGAGATCCTAAGAGAGCCTTATCCTAGTTAGAGAGCAATGAAGAAATTTTCAAGGTTATGGGATGTATTGAAGAACAGATAGTGGTATATTCTGCATTTCTATTGAAGAAAGGAGCGAAAGATTAGTGGAAGGCCTTGCAAAGGAGGAATACTGATGGGGTGTCTTGGGCACTTTTCAAAGAGGAATTTCTGAATAAGTTTTACCCCAAAAGTTATAAAAATGCGAAGATAAAAGAGTTCTTCAAGCTGGAACAAGGTTCTCTCTTGGTGGCAGAGTGTGGAAGAAGTTTTCAGAGCTCCTTCATATTGTTCCCTTTATAGCTGATAATGAAAAGCAGAAGGCTAACCGATTTTCAGTAGGTTTCAATCCTCGGATCAGGGCGTACGTGGTATCAACAACCCACACTCAGTATGGAGCATTAGTGGAAGCTGCAACTCAGGTTGAAAGAAGCATGGCGGTCATCCCTAAATCGAAAGAGCAGAGCCAGAAAAGAGGTTGGTCATATGGTTCTCGAGGAGGACCGAGTAAATTCACACGAATAGAAAAGAGATCTATATGGTCTAGCAGTCAGAAACCAAGCCAATGAACTCAATCCAGCCAAGCTTCCATTAGGCAACCATCGGCCGAATTTTGAAGCACTACGGAGAGTTGGAACAATTTTTCAATATGTAATAAATGTGGCAAGGCCCATTCGGGGGATTGTAGGAAGGGGACTACTGGTTGTTATAAGTATGGTCAAGAAGGCTACTACATGAGAGATTTTCCGAATGATTGAGCTAGCAGTAGGCCAAAAGATAGACCACCAGCTCTGGGACAAATTAGTGGTGGCCGAGGATAGATTCTAGAAGGTCCCCAATTCAGAAGGTCGAGCAGCTCGAACCAGCCTAATGGGGAGCTGATCGAGTAGGATCTTCTGAAGTACTGCAAGGCGAACCTCATACCCAGGTTAGGGTATTTACAGTGACCCAATAGGAGACGGATGAGGCTTTAGAGGTTGTGATAGGTACGATGTCAATTTTTGATCGACATGCTTATGTACTGATAGATCTTAGAGCGACCCATTTTTTTTTATTTCTATGGAGTTTGCTGCAAAATGTAGTATAGTGCCCTAGTTATTAGATTATGCAATAGTAGTGTCTCTTCCTACAGAAGACTCCATTATAGTAGAAAGAGTGTATAGGGGTAGTAAAATCAGTATTGAGGGCCAAGAGTTTATAGAAAATTTGATTTTCCTGGCCATCATTGAGTTTGATGTGATCTTGGGGATAGACTGGTTGTCTAAATATCGAACCTCAGTTGATTGTTTCTGAAAAGAATTCAGATTATGTAGCTCAGGGGGAACGGAAGTCATTTTCTATGGAGTGCGAAAATCACTTCCCGCCAGTATGGTGTCTATAATGAGGGCAAGAAAGATGCTTCAGAAGTCGTGTCAGGGGCACTTAGTCTATGCCATAGACATAAGAGATGGTGGAACAAAATCGGAGGATATTTCAGTGGTTAAAGAGTTTTCGTATATATTCCGAGAGGATCGTCCAGGCTTACCTCCAGATAGAGAGATAGAGTTTAAAATAGAAGTAGCCCTTAGAACGCAACCAATTTCCAAAGCACCCTAAAGAATGGCTCATTTAGAATTAAAAGAACCGATGGTTTAGCTAGAGGAGTTGGTGAATAGGGGTTTCATCAGACCGAGTACTTCTCATAGGGGGTCACCGGTTTTATTTGTTAAAAAGAAAGACGAAAGTATGAGATTATGTATTGATTACAAGGAACTGAATAAGGTAACAGTGCGTAATTAATATCCACTTCTGAGAATTGATAATTTGTTTGATTAGCTACTGGGGGCTAGAGTATTTTTCAAGATAGATCTGAGGTAATGCTATCATCAACTAAAAATTCGGGAGGAAAATGTTCCCAAGACGGCCTTTAGGACCCGATATGGGCATTATGAATTCTTGATTATACCTTTTGGGTTGACTAATGCCCTAGCTGCTTTTATAGAGCTCGTGAATAGAGTTTTTCGGTCCTATTTAGATCAGTTTGTGATAGTATTTATTGATGATATACTGGTTTAGTCAAGCAGTGAGGAAGAGCATGCAGAACATCTGAGGATTATTTTGTAAACCTTAAGGGAGCATCGGCTGTACGCCAAACTCAATTAATGTTAGTTTTGGCTAAATAGGGTTTCATTTTTAGGGCATATAATCTCTATAGAAGGGTTAACAGTAGATCCCCAAAAGATTGAAGCTATAGTGAATTAGAGACAACCCACAAATGTAACAAAGGTTCGTAGTTTCTTGGGTTTTGCTGGATATTATAGGAAGTTTGTAGAGGAATTTTCAAAGATAGTCGCTCCTCTGACTAAAATAACCCGAAAAGAAGAGAAGTTTGTATGGTTGGAAGTGTATTAGCAGAGTTTTGAAGAGTTAAAGCGAAGGTTGACTTCGGCCCCAATGCTTATACTTTCGTCGGGGAAGGACAAATTTGCTATATATTGTGATGCTTTTAGGCAAGGTCTGGGTTATGTGCTAATGTAGAAGGAGAAAGTAATAGCCTATGCTTCCAGACAATTAAAGAAGCATGAATAGAATTATCCTACACATGACTTAGAACTAGTTGCAGTAGTTTTTGCTCTAAGAATTTGGAGGCATTATTTGTATGGGGTTCCTTGTAAGATCTTTACGGATCATAAGAGCCTGCAGTACTTGTTCACCCAGAAAGAATTGAATATGAGGCAAAGAAGGTGGCTAGAGCTTATTAAAGATTATGAGTGCACCCTGGAGTACTATTCGAGAAAAGCTAATGTGGTAGCAGATGCTTTCAGCAGAAAGTTTGTCAGTTCATTAGCTCACTTGAAGGTCGCATATCTATCAATGTTGATAGAATTGAGGTCTTTAGGTGTAAAATTAAAATTGTCAAATTCGAGAGCACTATTAGCCACATTTCAAGTCCGTTCGATACTGGTTGATCGGATCAAAGAATTATAAACTCAAGATTTACAGGTAGTTAAATTGAAAGGTGAAATCGAGTCAGGACAGCGGAAAGATCTTTTAATGACCGAGGATGGTGTAGTGACCTTGGGTCAGAGATTATGTGTTTCAGATGTAAATGAGTTAAGAAAAGAGATTATGGAAGAAGCTCATTCTTCTGCATATGCTATGTATCTGCGGAGCATAAATATGTACCATACCCTAAAATAGCACTGCTGGTAGAAGGGCATGAAGAAGGATATAGCCACATTTGTCTCGAGATGCCTAACTTGTCAGCAAGTAAAGGCTGAGCATCAAAAACCTGCAGGGCTCTTACAACCCTTTCCGATTCCATAATGGAAATGGGAGAGAATAACGATGGACTTCATGGTAGGACTTCCATGTAGCCAGAGAGGCAATGACGCAATATGGGTAATTGTTGATAGACTGAGAAAATCTGCCCATTTTCTACCCATTAGAAGCAGTTATTCTTTAGATAAATTGGCTCAGTTGTACGTAGATGAGGTGGTATGACTCTATGGCGTTCCAGTATCTATTATGTCAGATAGGGATCCACGGTTCACTTCCTAATTTTGGCCCAGCTTACAGAAAGCTCTAGGCACAAAATTGAGTTTCAGTATGGCCTTTCATCTACAGACGGATGGTCATTCTGAACGGAAAATTGAGACACTCAAATATATGCTTAGAGCGTGTGTTATGAAGTTTAACGGGAGTTGGGATACTCATCTACTACTAATGGAATTTTTCTACAACAATAGCTACCAGACGAGTATCGAGATGGCGCCATATGAAGCATTATATAGAAGGAAGTGCAGAACTCCACTTTGTTAGGATGAGGTAGGTGAAAGGAAGCTGATCAGCCTAGAAATTGTCCAGATTACTTCGGAAAAGATTCAAGTTATCAGGCAGAGATTGAAAATAGCCAATGATAGATAGAAAAGTTATGCAGATAATAAGAGAATAGACTTGGAGTTTCAGATTGGTGATAAGGTTTTTCTGAAGATATCACCATGGAAGGGAGTACTAAGATTTGGGAAGCGAGAAAAGCTGAGTCCCTGATACATTGGGCCGTACGAGATAGTTGAAAGAGTTGGGAAGGTGACATATCATCTGCGATTACCAGAAGATATGGCTAGAATCCATGACGTGTTTCATGTTTTCATGCTTCGTAAGTATTTAGCAGATCCTTCGCACATCCTAAGGGAACAGTTAGTAAAATTGAACAAGAATTTGACTACGAAGAAAAGCCTGTGCAAATCCTAGACCGAAAAGAGCAAGTGATTCGCAATAAAACATTCCCTTAGTGAAGGTGTTATGGATGAACCACGGAGTAGAAGAAGCCACGTGGGAACGTGAAGATCAGATACGAGTACAACATCCCTACCTCTTCGAGACTAGTACAATTTAAGTTTAGAGGATGAAACTTTTTTAAGGAGTGGTGAAATTGTAATATCCAATCCACATTAGTAGTATTGGCGCCTAAATTTCGGTATAGAGTAATGAAGACACCGTAGGGTTACTCGATTTTAACCCTATTAGAAATATTTTTTTATGGTGCGCGTGAGAGATATTAGACCTAATTTGGTAATTTCACACTCGGTCGAAGCGTCGGACAACCCTAGAATATTTTTAAAATTTGTCTCTATTGGCTTGAAAAAGGAAATTTTAATTGACTACATGAATTTCAATTTAAGGGTTATGTATGGAACAAGCCTTTGTTGAGAAACACATCCTATAATTCGTGCAAAAGAAGATGGGGCTGCTACAGTGAAATTTCAATTTTTTTTTCATGGTTTTTCATGCTTAATCAAGCTAAAATAAGGTCACATACCAGTTCCTTAGATCAATGGAAGCCTCCATTAGTGAAAATTCAAGAAAAAGAGGTAAGAAAAGCATTGTTTTGTGAGATTGATATGTGAACTTTCAAGATTGCCTCAATTGATGTTCTTGTGTGTATTCTAGGTTTAGATTGAGTTGAATTCTAGTGTAGAGCTTGAAGGAGTCATCAAATTAAAGAAATTGGCAAGGTAAGAATTAGGGTTTTGGGTGATTGGGATGTAGAGACTTCAATTGGTTATAATTAGAGCATTAGAATGAAAATGGCTTGATTTTGATGCAATTAGAATATGAAATTGAGAAAAGAAATGTGTTGGAACATAGGGTGAAATTCTGCCACTTTAAGGAAGTTATGGATTGAGTTGTGAATTGGTGAATTGTGATGTATAAATGGTGACTTTCGTAAATTGAATGTATATGGTTGATGGAAAAATAAAAAATGAAGAAAATGGGACTTAATTGTCCATTTGCGAAAGAGAAATTATGTCCAACTGAAGTTAGAGGGCGTTAAGAAATTTTCTGGGCATCGAATGGTGAATTAGATAAGTTAGAATGGCTCCATAAATGAAAATAAAAAAGTAGTATCAACTCGGGCTTTATATGCCGATTAAGGTGTTTAGTAGTTAAATGAGATTCTAGCATTCGATTTAGTTCTAAATGTCATTTATGGCGCGTAGGTGAAGAAAATCGAGACCGGTAACGGGAGCAAAAATCTGGAGCGAAATTGAGCTTGGAGCAGTTGTGAATGAAAACTTGTCATTTTGTTTATCTTTCGTTTGTTATGTTTTTCCATAATGAAATTGTATGTTTTAAGAGTTTTTAATGCATTGACATGATTTATGATTTTGATATATATCCTTAGATATGCATTTACCTGTTCGGTTTAAGAAATAGTTTTAAAACTACTACATTTCAAAGGACATTGGTACCCTCAGATTAAAGTGGTGGTGATTCTATTAGACCCGGTCGGTATATCCCGTACACATGGGCAGGTTTTGGGGGTGTGTCACTAACTCTGGGAAGTCAAGATGTCGAGTCATGTGAGTTGCTCTATATGTACGGTGTATTGTCTCGCTATATGTATGCAATGTAGGATTCCGCTGCATAGCCAATGAGATGTCTTGAGATGTCACTGTGGGTGCTGTTGGTTGAGGCACCCCATGACCTACTCACGTGTGCAGTGCTAGTTGAGTCGTTGCGTGACTATAGAGCTTTAGGGTTACCATTGGTATAGTTTAGAAAGAAAATGGCCGAGCGAAGACTTTACTAGTTTTCAATCTACTGATAGCATATTATACATTTATATGCATATGCTTGTTATTATGTTGTATAGATTTTGGATATTATTTTCCAAATATGTAAATAAAATTCGCTCAGCAAGATTTCATCGGCATATGATGTTAGAAACTGTTTTACAGCTTTATATCAGTTTTAGAAGCATGATTTATGCATGTCTTTTAGAATTTACTATTTATGAGAATTTTATTTTATTCGAAATCTTAAATGCACTCACTGAGCATCTTTAGCTCACTTGTTTATGTTTTATGTTTTCTATCCCCCTTCAAGTGCAGGCCTCGGTACGCAAGTCACTAATTCTCCTATGACTCATTAATGGCCAGTCGGACGATCATTTTGTAAATGTAAATGTGCTAAATAGCACCATTATTGCTTTCTGCATAATAGTTATAAGCATATGTATTTGTATATATATTTTGAACCAACAAGAATAGATTTCGATATTATGATGTTCGTTTTTACTTTTTATGAGTATGCTTGTTTTGTGATTTAAATAAAATTATTGAGTTGAGTTGGATTGATTTTGGGAAAAGACTGGATGTCCTATTTGGTAGTATTTAGAAGTGGTTTGAAATAGAAGTGAAATTTCTTTGTAGGTTTTGTATTGAATTTTTAGAAAAACATTGGAAACTCTGCCCTTTTTTAAAAAAAATCTAAGAAGTGATTTTCGTGTATATTCCAATATTTTCTCGGTAATACCAAGAACTAAAAGGGGTTCGCCTAGCGAAATTTCTCAACTTACCCAGTTAAATTCTGAGGAACTTTCGTCGAGGTGCCCGGCAGGGCCGCTGGGACCTACAGTAGAGGGTCTCGGGGGCAGGTCTTGTCAGAAAAATCTATCTACTTCTTTCAAGATCCTTAAACAAACCATTGTTTCTGGGATCCATAGTATGATTGCAAAGAATGTCAAAAAGTTTCCTTGTAGGACGATGAGGAAGAATAACTAAAGAGAAGAAGGAAAAAAAAATACTCCATTCAACAAATACTTCGTCAAAAGTATGAAGACGGAGATTTGATTGTGGGACTTCTAGGGGAACCATCAGGAAAATTGACTTCTATGTCCTGTATTCAAACAAAAAGAAGTTTGAAAGAAAATCTCCTCAAAAATGGAAGCCTTATCTTAAACCAGTTTTACCATAACCACAAAAGTCTTCTCTTTAGCCTTACTACAAAATGGCTCTCAAGTGGATTGAAAAACATGAAAAACCCAATAATCCACAACATACACAAATACCACAAATAGCCATGTTATATCAAATTTGAATATAGAGTTTCCTTCATTAAACCTTCAAGAAAACATAGAAGAAAATACCAAACAAGCTTAAAAGATTAAAAACCAAAACACCCGCAAACCTAATGGCTCATATTAACAAATCTCTTTAGTAGAGTCAGTGCTGAATTAGCAATCACAAAATGTCGCAGTACAAAACCATATCCTTGACAGAATTAAGGCTTCACAGCAAAGACTTGAAGCAAAACTGAATGATGGGAACATGGCTCTCTTCAGTGAAAATTTTCCATTTGCTACCCAAGAACATGAGATGAAAAGGCTTTAACTTAGAAGTCTTGAATATTTTGTTTATGACATATGGCATCCACTAGTTGACGTATTCTCAATGGTTTCACAGCCTCTAAACCCTTTAAATTCCTCAGCATTAATTTTTGGTGACTACTCATCACTGCTTTCCAAAACACAAAACCCTAAATCTTCCAAACAAGCCAAAAAAAAAAAATGTTCTACCCATCAAGGACCTTGAAACACAAAACCTTAAGTTTCAAAAACTATAAGGATAGAAACTAAAAAATTCAAAGTATCATTTGAAACAAAATCTCAGTACATGGTTACACAATGGCTTAAAGTTACTTCTGAGCAAAGCTTAAGTTCCGACACAGATTCATCATTTAAATCTCATTGCTCGATAAAATCTAGTTGAGGGAAACCTCTTATTTTGATGAATAATCCTAAGACTTTGGCACCTCTAGAGGCTACTAAAGAAGAAATTGATTCATTGCTTGATGAACAAGGCTCCGAGAATAGAAGTAAACCAAATAATTCAGAGAAGAGGCATTAGTTCACACTAGATGATATTCCGCCCTCTAAATAGCAGGATAAAATCCATGAATTCCAAGCATGGTGCATCACTAAACAATAAATTCGAGCATATTAGTGCATGGTGTTATTTCTCATGATATTGCAAGGTTTCATGGAATCTTGAAACAATGGTATCAACAACTTAGGGAATACAGACAAATCCAATTGCAAAATGTTCCAGATATTAATTGCTTCCTGAATGTCCTTTTCTCAGAATTCATTAAAGAAGCAACTCGCCTGATCGACTAGGCTAAGGAAGAATTTTTTAAAGTTAAAATGTTGTTCTTTTAAAAGAAAAGATTTAAAAACTCATTGCAAGAGGGCTGTTTTGAGATACTATCAGCATTTTGTAATTAACCCTAACCTTAAAGAGGTGTATCTCAACTCAATTCTAAACCCTTTAGGTCAAAAAGCTCTGAGAATTCTACAAAATAAAAATCTCACTCTACAACAAGCTTTTCTCAGGATGATTCATCAATCAGTTATAAAAATTCTATAAAAACTATATGTCCGACACAGGTTTTTCATTAAGTTCAAAAAGATCGAAAAATAAGTAACCAGAGGCTATGAACATTCAGATCTATTACTCAAATGCCTACGTAATGATTAGCTATACCATTGGTTCATAAAGAAGAAACATCACCAACAAAGCTCAAATTCTTCAAAGATTCAAGGCTCTCACACTACAAAAACACCAAATGATTTTTTAAGAGAAAAGAAAGATTCTCTAAAAAATTAAGCAAGAATTTTCTCTATAAAAGGAATAGTTATTCTGCCAACAACTACCCTCACAAAGACAAAATAGAAGTCCTTAAATAGATTTTTGCACTTTATCGTTTATCAACGGTGATGAAATTGAATGTCTTTTATTTGAGAATTTCAAGCCTGATGAGTCAACTATTCTAGAGCTAGAATTTATTCAAGAAAAAGACATGTTTCATCTATGTTAGCCTAAAGATAGGGAAGGATCATTTTTTTATTCTTCTTAATACAGCATTTAAGTAGTATGCTTCTTTGTTTTACCCATGCCGATAGTGGAATTAAGACTCCTTATCTCTAAATACGATAGGCCAATCACCATTTCTATTCTATTGGATACTAGAGCTGCAACATCCATCATAAATCCTAAGATTCTACCTAAAGATATGTGGAAGTCTCACCATTAAACATTCAAAGCAGCAAATGATGAACTCTTCACCATTACAATGATCAGTAAGCCAATTTGTTTGATCATTTTCCCTAACCTCAGCATAAGCCATAAGTTTCTTGGATAAAAAATCATTGGGAAAGATATGGTTACTAGTTTTGACATTATTCAACAATTACTCCGAAAAAAGGTCATTTGAAAAGAAAATGATTTGCAATTCATGGAAAAATATTCTAAATTTTTTCATGTTAGAATCACTCTAAGATATAGTAACACATATCAGCCAATAGTTGGCTGTAGAATCCCATTCAAAGTTCTTGAAGAAATGCAATAACCTTTTATGGAAAAAACCAGGAGTTCTTCATCTCCTTGCTTTTCAAGAAAAACAAGGACATCAACCTAACCAGGGCCAGCCATCTGGGCATGAACCCAGAGCACCTCTAATTAGCCACTCAAGAAATAACCCAACTGTTAACCAAAGAACTTATCGAGCCCATTCAATCTCATTGGGCCTGCCAAACCTTTCATGTTAACAACAGGTGTGAACAGACCAAGGGTAATTTAAGGTTTGTCATCAATTATAAGCCTTTAAACCTTGTCTTATAGGATGATAATTCCCACTACATAACCGAACCTTCTTATTCTTAAACCTTACCAAAGCCAAAGTTTTCTCCAAAGTTGACCTGAAAGTAGGTTTTTGGCAACTTGGAATCCATCAGAAGATAAACCAAAAACTACCTTATGTGTCCTAAACCACCATTACCAATGGAAGATCATGCCTTTTGGCCTTAAAACAGTGCAACCCTTATTTTAAAAGGCTATGGGAAAATTTTTTGAGCCACTGCTTAACAATGCCCTTGTTTATATCGATGACATACGTCTCTTATCTCTAAATGAACAATCTCATAAAACATGACAAGACCCGCCCCGAGACCCTTTACTGTAGATCCCAGCAGCCCTACCGGGCACTTCAACAGAAGTTCCTTAGAATCTAACTGTGTAAGTTGAGAAATTCTTTGAGGCAAACCCCTTTTTAAGTATTGCTATTACTGAGAAAAGCTTGAAATATACGTGAAAATAACTTATTAAATTTATAAAAAAAAACGGAAAGAGTTTTCCCTGTTTTTTTTAAAATCCAATACAAAACCTGTAAAGAAATTTTCACTTCTATTTCAAACAGTTTCTCAATATTTCCAAATAGGACCTTCAGTCCTTTTCAAAACCAAATCAAAACTCAACTCAATAATTTCATTTTGATCACAAAACTGGCATACTAATAAAAAGTGAAATGATCATCATAATATCGAAACCTCTTCTTGTTTGTCTAAAACATATTTACAAAATACACAAGTCTATAACTACTATGCAGAAAGGAAAAAGGTGCTATTTAGCACGTTTACATTTACAAAATGATTGTCAGACTGGGCTATTAATCAGTCGTAAGAGAATCAACAACTTGCGCACCGAGACCTACACCTAGAGGGGGTTAGAAACATAAAACACAAAAGAAGTGAGCTAAAGGAGCTCAGTGAGTGCATTTAAGATTTTCAACAAAATAAAATTCTGTATAGATATTAGATTCTAAAAGACATGCTTAAAATATGCTTCTAAATTTTTTATAAAACTGTAAAATGGTTTCTAATGTCATAGGCTGATGAAATCTTACTAAGCAGATTTTATTTACATCTTCGAAAAATAATATTATTCAAAATCTATAAGACATAATAGCTAGCATGTACATATATAAATACGTAATGTACGTTCGATAGCTCAAAAACTATTAAATCCCTCGCTCAACCATTTTCTTTCTAAACTGTACCAATGGTAACCCTAAAGCTCTATACTCACGTAGTGACTCAACTAGCACCATACAACGTGAGTAGGTCACAGGTGTCTTAACTAGTAACACCCACTGTGACATCTTAAGACATCTCACTGGCTATATATAGGCAATGTAGGATTCTGCTATATAGCAAGACAATACCCCATACACATAGAGCGACTCACATGACTCGACAAACCGACTTCTCAGAGTTAGTGATACGCCCCTTAATACTTGCCTATGCGTACAAGATATACCGACCGGGTCTTAAACCATCACTATAACTACAAATCTGAGGGTACTAATGGCCTTTGGAACTAGTTTGGTAGTTTTAAAACTATTTCTTAAATCGAACATGTAAAGGCATAACTATGGATATTTATCAAAATCGTGAATTATGTTTATGCATTAAAAGTACATAAAACAAACAATTTCAATATGCAAAAACATATTAAACGAAAGATAAACCATGATAGATTTTAACTCATAACTATTCCGAGCTCGACTATTCACTGGACTTTTACTTCTTTTACCGGTCTCAATTTTCTTTACCTACACGCCATAAATGACATTTAGAATCTTTACAATCGCTAAAATTTCACTTAACTAATAAGCGTCCTAATCGGCTTATAAGGCCCGGATGGATACCAGTTTCCAATTTTCATTTACGAAGTCATTCAATCTTATCTAATTCACCATCCGAAGTCATAAAAATTGCTTAACACCTTATAATTATGGTTGGACATAATTGCCCTTCACCTTACCAAAATGGACAATTAGTTTCCATTTTCTTCATTTTTTATTTTCCATCAACTAAATACATCCAATTAACATAAGGAACCATTTATATACAATAATTTAACCAAAACACAACTCAAACCCTAAAATCCCTAAGTGGCTGAATTCATATTCTCCAACCAACACATTTCTTTTCTCAATTTCTTATTCCAATAGCATCCAAATCAAGCCAATTTAATTATAATTTCCTAATTACAACCAATTGAAGTTTTACATCAAAGTCACACCAAACCTTAATTCTTACCTTACTAATTTCTTCAATTTGATGACTCCTTTAAGCTCCACACTTGATTTCAACTCAATCTAACTTAATAATTCACACCAAAACATTAATAGAAGTAATCTTGAAAAATTCATACATAACCATTATGAAATAATGCTTTTCTTACCTCTTTTCTTTGGATTTTCACTAATGGAAGCTTTAAATGACCTTAGGAACTTGTAATTGACTTTATTTAAGCTAGATCAAGCATGAAAAATTATGAAATGGCTATGGATTAAACTGTAGCAGCACCCCTCTCACTTGGCCAAATTTTGCTCCTCTTTTGCTCTAATAGGTCTTGCTTTTAACTTAACCAAAATTCTACACACTTCCTTCCTTATATAGTGCTCTCCAAAAAGTCTAACTTGCCCCTCAACTAACTCAAAATTTATAAATTACCATTGGTTCAAAATGGAAGGATTTAATTGGTTCATTTGTAACTATTTAGTTAGAATAGTCAAAGGAACTAACTAGGCTTCCACTTAAGCAATCTATGAGCTTGTCTCTAATTGGTCCATTTTCTGAGACATGTATTGTGTTCCTTAACAAAGGCTTGTTCCATGCATAACACTTAAATGAAAATTCATGTATTGAATTAAAATTTCCTTTTCCAAGCCAATAGAAAAAAATTCCAAAAATATTTCATGGCTGTCCGACACTCTAATCGAGTGTCAAATTACCAAATTAGGTCTAATACCTCTCACACTCATAATAAAAAATATTTCTAATAGGGTTAAAATTGGGTAACCCTACGGTGTCTTTATTGCTATAAACCAAAATCTATGTATCAATACTATTAATAAGGATTGGATATTACAAATTTAATGGCTCAAGTGGTACTAGAGGTGTTTCCCAGGTATCTTAAAAGCCCATATGGTCCTGGGTTCGAGCCTCGAGAAGGCAAAAAAAAAGATAGGGGACTCTGATATTCCTTTGAGTGGATAGCCTCCTGCTAGATTAGGGAGGGGACCCCATGAAACACTCCTCACAAAATTTGGGAGTATAGTAGCTAAATACAGGATAAAAGCTATCCCAAAAAAACAAATGCATATTAGAGTCTTAGAGATATATTTCTTAGGAATGCATATAAAAAATAGGAAACATGTCTTACAACTACATACTTCTCAGGAATTAAATAAGTTTCCTAACAAAGACCTTAGTAAAAAAGAAGTCCAACAATTTCTCGACATTTTTCAATTATATGGTTCTCTTCATCCAAAGCCATTACAGTAGATGCTAAAGAAAAGCCCTTTAAATTGGTCAAACCAACAAACTAGTGCAGTCCAAGCTCTTAATCCAAAAATATAACTTTTTTCACCATTACAAATACCATCCAATAGGAAGTGAATACTTCATACTAATGCCAGTGATCTCTATTTAGGTTCAGAACTGTTAGAAGAACAGTATGGCACAAGACAAATATGTGGGTATAAAAGCGAATCATTCAAAGAATCTAAAAAGCATTATTATTCAAATTTAAGGAAATCCTTACAGTCAAATAGGGAACTGAAAAGATCCAATTCCATCTCATCGGTCACTATTTTATGATCATAAATTAACATAATGACCTTCCCTAAAATGTTAGAATTCCAGCAAAACAAAGTCCCACATAATCAACTTATTAGGTGACAAGAATGGTTTTCAAACTATTCTTATGAGTTAAAATATCTTAAGGGGTACAAAAAACATGCTTGCTAACTTCTTCTCAAGGTCAACTAAACCAGCCCAAATAGTCTCCATCTGTTTTACGATGTCCCCCCTTTATAAATCCTCCTATCCCTATTTATGCACCAGAATTACCTCACCTAATAAAAACATACACTATACCATAAAGCCTATGGGCTTATATTGTTTTATCAATCCAAATTTTTACAAACAAGAGGCTCAATAATTCTAGAAGGCCTAAGAGTCTACCCTAAATACCCTTTTATTACATTTTCTCAATGAAAGATTCAAAGAATTGGGTTGTAGAAGTCCTTCACTTCTTCTGGTATCGTTTTTAGCAGTATTCCATTATAGTTAAGTTTTATATATTAGAAATGACAAGCTGGATTGAATCCATGTTCCATGTAAAGGATCACCCCATGCTATAAATGCATAAAAATATTCTTAGTTATTTTTACCCTATTTCATGATGGATTCGCAAATTCCAGATTATCCAAAACCATATTTACATTTTTTAGGTCTCATGACATTAACTTAAAACCATTTTAGTCCTTCAGAGAAAAGGAAAAATTACAGCATCAAAAATAATTCAATATTACCTAACCGTAATCAATGTTGTAGTTAATCCATACTCACTTCAAAATGACTTGCTTCAACACCCAACATGACGATGATGCTCTATTTGAATTATTTCCATCAGAGTATAGCAAAACCCTAAAGCATGACAATGATATCTTCCAAGCGACAATAAATAAACCCTCCTCAAGCAACCAAAATTTGAACCATTAGAAATAGATCTTGACCTCTCATTACACAATTCATTGCTATTTCAAGATGACCAAAACCCAACGGAAGAAGATCCAAGCTAAGTTGTAAAAGCTTTTCTCAATAGTTGACTCTATGAACTAAATCTATGGAACTCAGATATATGTACTAAACCAAGATGCTACTACCAATACAGAACCAAGATCTGAAAATGATTGATGACAAAACATATTTCATGTGCTTAAAGTAGATTCTTAAAAAATAGAACGTGTCAACTGACAGCCAATATATTCCCAATTTAGCATGTAAAGACTAGAGACATGAAGACTAAAAGACTTAAAGACTAAAAGATTCCCTATTAAAGCTCTCTCATGTGTTTCCCATATATTTTAATAAAGTTTAATGCTTTCGTACATACTATGTGGGCTTTTAACAGATGTATGTCTTTGTTTTGTCTCTTTGTGTCAGCAGATGGTTAGTTTAGTCTTTTACTCTCTCCAAGTGTCAGTGTAAAAGGTCGATGTATTCTCTCCCTCTCTCTATATATTGAGAAAGAGCCCTTTTAAAAGATCATTAAAGAAAAATAAAACTTTTTGTATGTTCTTAAAAAATATATCTTTTTAAATCTTTAAGTCCCTGAAGTTTGTTGAGATATGATCATATGCATATAAACTAAACCTTAAAATAAAAACAAACTTTGGATCATATGCTCTATGGTTTCCTGCCATGGGATCCTCCACATCAGAAAACCCAGATCCATGATATTGTTTTGACCAACGGCCGATACCTCATAAGAGTTAAGACTCTCAAAAGGCTAGATATGCCATAACATGAGTTGAGAATACCTTGGGGTACTGTTTTAAAACATCAATTTTTGTATTACATTGATGACGCCAAATAAAAGATTATGGGTCTCCATTGATTCATCAATCTCAAGCTTAATTGCTATTTTCTAGAGAGATATTATAGAGAATTAATTTCTAGAAAGATGAGGGTTTTGAGAAAATGATTAGTGTATATCATTAAAGTTCTTAAGCCCCCTTTATATGGTGAGGGAAAAGTCCATAGGTAAATAAATTACAATAATGCCCTTGATGGACCTTTATATGCCCTTAATGGGCTTTTATAAAAATGTACTAATTAATTACCCCTTAGGTAATTTAATTTTATGGCTCCTATAATTAGTAACTTCTATTAGTTCAAATTGAATAAATAGATTTAAGGAAAAAATATCGTTTTGGTCTTTGATTTTAATTTCGTCCTCTTTTTCTTTAATATATACTACGTTAGCCCTTCCGTTATAATGTGTTTGTGGAAAAATTAGTTTTTAAAGATAAAAAGATACTTTTAAACACGTATGCATTTTAATAATTTAAAACAATTTTTTATTTCTTCTACTCCAATTTGTAATTTTCATTTCTCCTTTTTCCCTTCTCCCCCCATCCCACCAAAAAAAATTCAAAACCAACATTTTTTCTCATCTCGCTTTCTTCTTCTTCTTCTCTTTCTTATCTCCCTTTTCAATCAACTTCATCAACAAATTTTATATTCAAGATAATTATCTCAAATGTTTGGAGTGTTGTATAGTGAAAACAAATGTGGAATACATTTAATGTACACCCAAGATTTTAGGGAATAAGTAGAAGATTCGAGCGGAAATTTCAGCTATGATGAAGAACAACACACTAAAAGAATGAGATATTATTACTGAAATCAGTCTTTTAGTTGATCTTTGTCTTTTTTTGATTTATTTCCTTTTAAGACAATATTGCACTTTGTATCTTTATTTACTTTTAAGACAATACATATGTCCATCAAGAGAAAAAGTGTGTTGTTTTTGGGTTTCAAAGCATTTAGTCATGTATAAATATTGGCTCATTGCCATTGTTACCCAATAAATTTTCAAACTACATTTAATCATTTGTGTGGTGGATTATGTGCCTAAAATTTTCATACTTCTTTTACACTTTTTACATGTTGATCCTTTTTTTTTTTTTGTGAAGATGTGATCCAATTATTTTTTACACCAAAGCATATATGTTTTAAAATGTATAAGATTTGGTTTCAACTTAGATGTGTGAAATGACTTTTTAAGTCTAATGTTTGAAATGATTTTGTTGGTGAATCTAATTAAAGAGGGATATGAGAAAGAGGATTGATTTTGAATTTTTTTGGTGGAGTGGGGGAAGAGAGGAGAAAGAGGATTGATTTTGAATTTTTTTGGTGGAGTGGGGGAAGAGAGGAGAAAGAGGAAATGAAAATAACAAAATTGGGGTGGAGAAAATGAAAACTTAAAAATTAGAGTGAGGGGAAATGAAAATTATTTTATTTGATTTTTTTATTTAGAGATTCATTTGTCACATCAAAGAATTACATTAAAAGCATTAACAAAAAAGAAATTTAACATCATCTTTCTATCAACTAGGACTAATGTGGTATATATTAAAAAAAGAGCAAGTTGATATATATCAATAAAACTATAGACTAAATTGACATCTTTTCTTGATTTTATTATTATTTTTTTAAAACAGACATTATATCATTGATTAAAAAAATCAAGATATTACATCTTAGGACCTATTGATATGTAATTAGAGAATTACCGAGACAAAATAATATATCACCTATTAACGTATGCTCAGACCTAAATAATCTCTTACAAAGAAGAGATACGATATATCCCCATATTAAGGGACCATCCCTATAATCGGAATAACTGCCCTTATTAAAGATAAAGCATTCTTCTCACATATGAGAGATAAAATAAACATCACATAAGAGGGATAAAATAACCCTCATGTAGGAAGGGCAATATAAAATATGCCACCATATAAATTTTATATCCTTAATATTTTCAACAATAACCTATTTAAGGCCTCAACCTAACTCGGTATCGGAAATTAACACTATTATGTTAAAGTGACAATGGTGAGGCTTGAGCACCACCAAAGATTGATTCCCCATTAGGTTTAGGACTATCAATTACTATTGAGCAATATTTTTACTCGGGTGGCAGTGGCTTTGTCTGATGGTGGATGGCAGCGACTAAGGTTCCAATTATCACGGACTGATTTCTTGAACTCGCGTGACCTTAGACACTCTTCAAGTGCTAAGCAGCTTAGGAAGATTGGCAGAGGTCGAAGGGACTCAACCAAAGGTCCGAGGAAGTATGACAAAGCCTGAACTAGCTTAGTTGGGCCATGGAGGCTCAATGGGGACCAATGAGGTCTTTTAATGGCCAAGAGTGCTCTGCTTGTTCATTCACCAGTCGAATCTCCAATAGAAACATAAAAAAAATATATAAAATAGAATAAAAAAATGACAAACAAACTAAAAAGAATGAATGGACGAAAGCAAAAAGAGAGGAAAGTAAAAACTATAGTGAGGGAGGAAGATCTGTCCATCGAAAATAGAGTCAGAAGCCACCTCTCTAATGGAAATGGGTGGTTATTTTTAGTGCAGCGCTAGAATTTTGAAGAGAAAAGTGTCTCTCGAGAAAGAGTTTTGCAAAAGAAGAAGTAAACTTGATAAATAGATGTGTTTTATTAAACTTTGGCTTGGGCAGATTTAATGTATGAGCTTGATTATTAGGTTACTTTTTGGTACAGTAAATTCAACAAACCATCAATCGAAGACTTAAATAATAAATATGTTGATTACACAATAATTCCAAAAGTTTTAAATGATTTTTTTTTCTTAATATAGCAATTTTTAAATATCATGTCCTCCTTTTTATCTATTTCAGTTAGAGATAATAAAAATTTAAACAAGACAATCATTAAGAGAGAAAAATAGGGAAATGTCTATAACTAAAATTAGAAGCATAAAATAGTTGTTTTATTTTAAAATTTTAATAGAATATATTTGAAGGTGGGGTTTGGTGAGACTTTTTTTTGGTCTTAATTGTTTCATTTATAAATAAATTGAATTTAGTAATCTCATATATAAATAAATTGATTGAAAATTGTTCCCTCCCAAATTTTGGGTCAAACTCTATATAAAGAATCATCAAACTAATTAAAGGTGGGTCAAACCCTAATAAAGGTCATCAAGGCAATAGAATGAGTTAATGGGGAAAATTATGAGCAATTGTGGCATATTAATCAAGGCAATCAATAAATAATTATGGACAATTATGGCCCCTTAATCAAAGACACTTTAAGAGAGAATAAATGACATTAAATGGCCCTTCTAAAATAGACCTACACCCTCTATTATATAAATAGAGTTTTTACACTAAAAAAAGACAGGTTTTGAAATCTTCACCCTCTCTTTTTCTTATTTTTTTCCTGTACATTTGATATTTTCTGGGGCTAACTTAAGCATCGGAAAGTTTACTTCGGCACCCCAACCGACTAGCCCATCGCCGAGTTTTTATTTTACAATGTTCGATGTCATGGATCTACGTGAAGAATGATGATTGCATGTTCGTTTCCTAAAAAAAATCACTCGTTGATGTACGAGCCATTCAAATTTTTAAGTCAATAGTTTAATGCTATTTGTGAAAATCACAACAAAATGTTATAGAATTTGACCTTGAGGAAAGACAACCGAGAGATAAGTTTTGAATTTTTATTGAGTATCAATATTTGAATTTAATTTTTCAAGCATCTTGATACATATATATTCGGTGAACACGAGATAAAAACATAACACTTCAATACAACAATTTAAAAAATAACTCATGGGAGAACTAGGGCTAGAGCTAGTAAATAAAAAATTATTCATTCATTCCTTCCTTATTTTGAGCATAATATGTTATGCACTGTCATTAAAATAGCTCCTAAGGGTAATGTGTATACCATGGATAATATATTTACGCTCTCTTTTTTTTCTTCCTTAGGAGTTTCTATAAATAAAAACTTATGCGTGAGCTGTGAATGTTGTAAAACAAAAGGTGCTTGTTTAGTGATGTTGAAGGAAACGTCATTCTCCTTGTGAATAGGTTAAGTGAAGAACCATAGAAATAAGTTCAACCTTGAACCCTAATCTCTTTGCGCAGCGGACTAACCAAATATGAAGCAAAAATAACAAGAATATAAAAGCAGATAATCAAGAGTATAACACAATTACTTATATGGTTTGGTCAACTGCCTACGTCCATGGTGGATCTAAGAATCATAGCCTCTCTTATTAACCCTTCTAGAGAACTTGCAAGAAAAATACAATGAAAAACACTATAAGGATCTATGAATGGCTTACCTTTGTTCTCCCAAGAATAATGAACACCCAAACAACGATTGCCCTTTAGCATATACAAGCACTTAACGTCTACCTAGTTCTTCTCTCTCCTAGAGTCTCTCTTAATGCTTGATAATTAATTTAAGGGGTTTACAAAGGTTCATATATAAGTTATAATAAGCCTAGAAATCCTAAACCTAGTTGGAATAAGAGTCTAAAACTCCATAAAAATCAAAAATCTTAAGCTAAAACTAACTTCCCCGTGTCAGGCACCATGATGCCTGGGAGCTGGCATTGCAATGCCAGCAAAAACCTATTCCAGCACTATAGCATTGGGCTTACTACCTCTGGTGCCATAGCATCGAGGCCTAGACAGTAACCTCTATTTTCTTTGCCCATTTTCGCACTTTGAAGTCCTATTTTGCTTCTGCCTCATGTGTCTTACACATCCTTGACTTTTTGTCACTCCCTTATTTAAAATTCTTCACAATTCTTACCAAAATAAGATTGTTGAATCATCAAATCCAACAAAACCCTTCATCGATTCAAAATATCCAAATAATAAGGCTTTTGGATCTAGTCCACACCAATGCACTATCACTTACACCCGAGTCCAGTTAACTCTCCATAAAGACTTAACTTTTCTCTGACTTATGACTTTGGTCTCTAAAGGCATTCGTACACGTTACATAAAGTATAGATACCTTGTACTCCTTTTTGACCCTCATCACTTTAGTGAACACTATTTGTATGTCACCTTATGATCTACATTACCCCAATATCTCGTGTTGGGGCACTATTAGCCATCATTTTAAGCACATAGTGCCTCACACTGTGCTTTTCACTCTCAAACCTTATAAATCTCTTTACTACCGTCAATTTTCTTTTTTCTGCTCTAACTGAATACTCCTCTTCATCGAGCTTGCGTAGGGATAATAAGTTCCTCTTTAGATTAAAAATATGCATTACACCATATAAGTCCCTAGTTCCTCTACCTTGCATCCTTAGCTTTATGTCACCAACCATCATGACTTCACAAGCCATGTTATTCCTTATTAGAGCTTTACCTCTCATAGTTTTATAGTTGATAAACAATGATCTTTTGAAACACATATGGACACTACACCCTAATCTATTATTGATTTACCAACTTACTTTCCCCTTGAGGCTACCAATATGTCAATAACTTCAATATCTTCCTTAAGATTATCAATAGTAGCTACCTATCCTACCTTTTTGATCTACGATAATCCTTTATAAAGTGTCATTCCTTCTAACAAAGGAAACACTTCTTGATTTGTTTCTCTTTTGTCCTTGTCCAAGCAATACCACTCCACTCTAGAATTTAGATCTGTTTGTCAATTCTTTTGAGTTCAATGATATCTTGACATCATTCGTCGTTAAAGACTCCTTTTCATAAAGTAGAGTATCGAAAACACTTAATAGGATGATGGCCTAACAAGGCCATCATCTTCTGTCTTGATTCCCAAGGTCTAAAGACTTGTGATGATCTTGTTAAACTTGTCAATGTGAGCTCTCAATGAAGATCCCTTAAGCATAGACAACTGATGTAGCTTCTTCTTTACAAGAAGTTTATTTGCAAGAGACTTCTTCATGTATAATGCTTTGAGTTTCTTCTATAACCTTAAAGATGATTCTTCATCATCAACTTCCCTTAATACTTTCTCGCTCAATGCTAAAATTATAGTGCAATGAGCCTTCTTCCAAATTGTGTCCCAATCTTTCTCCCCAGATTTCAAAGTTTTATTTTCTTCACTAGTTAATGAGCTGGCTTCGTTCAAAGCTATGCCTAGCCCTTCGTTCACTAGTAGAGCCCTAAACTTATTCTTCCAAAGATTGAAGTCATTCATGCCATTGAACTTTTTAATTTCTTACTTGATCGTAGCAATCATTTAAATACCCCTAATATGTATTATTGAACATGGCTCTGATAAGAGTTTGCTGAAGGAACTTCCATTCTTCTTGTGATTAGGTTAAGCGAAAACCCTTAGAAATAAGTTTAACCTTAAACCTTACTCTCCTTGCACACTCCTTGCACAGCAGAATAACCAAATATCAAGTAAAAATAACAAGAATATAAAGCAAATATTCAAAGTACAACATAATCACTTATGTAGTTTGACTAATTGCCTACGTAAATAGTGTATCCAAGGATTCTAGCCTTTATTATTAACTCCTCTAGAGAACTTACAAGAAAAGCACAGTGAAGGACATTCAAAAGATCTATGAATAGCATACCTTTGTTCTTCTAAGAACAATGAACACCTAAACAGCAGTTGCACTCTAGCGCATACAAGCATTTAGTATCTACCTAGTTATTCTCTCTTAGGGTCACTCTTAATGCTTGATAATTAATATAAAGGGTTTACAAAAGTTTATATAGAGATTATAATGAACCTAAAAACTCTAAACCTAGTTGGAATGAGAGTTCACGCTTTTTAAGAGTTCAAAACCCCCTAAAACTTAGAAATCCGAAGGTGAAACTAACTTTCCTGCGTCTGGCACCGCAACGCTCAAGAGCTGGCACAGAAAAGCCTAGGAGCTAGCGCTATGGTGCCAGTAAAAACCAGTTCCAGCACCAGAACACTAGCTGGGTAACGCTGCGGTGTTGGGCTTACTGCCTCTGACATTGCGACCCTGAGGCTTGGACAACATCCTCCGTTATCTTCATCGTTTTTCATGCTTCAAAGTCTTGTTTCGCTTCTCATCTCATGTGTGCTACACATCCTTGATTTCTTGTGATTCTCCTCTTTAATATTCTTCACAATTGTTGCATAAATAAAATTGGTAAATCATCAAATCCAACAAGTGATTACGCATTGTATCCCGACACTATCAAAGCCGTAGTTTACGCTCCCAACATGTATAAACTTCTAAGTTCACTAATAAATTTGAACCCTCTTAATGTATTATCTTATTGCCCTTAATATGTATGCAATTAAATCACAAGTTCCAGCAGATGGGTATACTTAATTCTATTAGAATATTAGAATCAAATTAAGGCCAAAGCAATAATTAGCTCAACAGAAATGTCTATTTCTCTGATTTCTAGTGCCTCAAATTGAGCACACCTTAATTTCATATCTTTTCGTGTAAGGGGCCTTTGAATTGTCAAACTGAGAAAATGGAGAAAAAATTATCAGCTGTACAGGAGCGAAAATTTAAGCATTTCAGTTTATGCACACCAGTCCTGGTCAGGTCAATTAAATAGGACCGAGAAGAATGTTAACACGTGCTCAGTTTAGTCAGCTTTAAAGAAATAAAAATCCCAACATACTGCTCGGGCTTTCTAACGTAGCAGTTATAGAGACCAAACTTTTCTGACAAAGACCCATAGAAAATGCAAGCCAATCCATGCTCTCAGTGCTCAACCACAGGAAGACAGTCTGCATGATTTTCATGGATTATACTCCTTTGTTTTAATTTATTTAAAAACAAAGAGGGGGTAACTGAGCAAAAAACGTGCATACAGCATAGGCAGCCAATTGCATGCAGTTGTTCACGTTAAACAAATTTAAGATCAGAAATGAAGCTTCTCGATCTGCCTTAGGAAAATGGATAAAAGCAATACAGTTCAGAGAAGAGCAGCTCGGCTCGCAACCGTGCACCTCCGCCTTCTAACCCTAGAGTTGGGCCGAACCAGTTGCCCCTCTCGCCACCGACCAACCCAGATGCGAACGACGGATCAACCACACCGTCGTTTACCATTAGAAAGGCCAAAAAGAAATCAAACCCGTGCTTGCGACCATCCTCAAAGCCGTTACTCAAGCCATTGTTGATCGCACAAATCTTTGGGAAGCTAGTCAAAACATCAGCAACGACAGTGACTGTCAAACAATAAGCAACCAACCAGAACGGAAGTGGCAGTTGCCGAAGAGAACCACCAGGGCAGCAAACCATGCTAAACAGGAGCAACGCCACTTCACCCGAGGACGCTTCCGCCCTTGCTGACCGAGGTATCAATATAGACAGGGAGAAATATAAATAATACTATATTTCACTATGTCAAATAATATACAAGATTTACCTTCACATAAGAATAAAAAATATACATAATAGAAAATAATATTTTACATTATATATATATATATATTAGGATAGTATAAAGAAATTATTCTAAAATTATTTTTTAATATCCCTTCTCAAACTTAAGATAACGCAGTAAAAGCAAATTTGAGTTTGGTGGCTAGAGCATAAAAACAACGAGGAAATAGAGATTTGGTAAAGATATCAGCAAGTTGCTCCTCAAATGAGATGGAGTGGAGCTTGATAGTGCCTTGAGAAATGTGTTGCTGAACAAAATGATAATCTATTTTAATATGTTTAGTCCACTCATGAAACATATCATTGTAGGCAATTTAGATAGCACTTTGATTGTTACAATAAAGAGGTATAACTCTAGTGTGAGAAATACCCATATCTTCAAAAAGTCAGTGGAGCTAAACAATCTCTTAGGTAGTATCTGCAAGAGTACGATACTCAGCTTCAGTACTCAAGCGAGTAGTAGCTGTCTATTTTTTACTTTTCCATGAAAGACGAGAATCACCCCAGAAAAGACAAAATTCAATAGTTGATCGTCGATCCGTAGGATCATCCACCCAATCAGCATCAACATAAGCTCGTAACACGAGAGGAGAGTGAGCCAAAAATTAGATACCGTAAAAAAGTGTACCTTTGAGATAATGTAAGATATGAAGAACTGCTGCATAATGAGAGGTCTGAGGAGCGGCCATAAACTGACTGACAACATGAACAGTATGAGCAATGTCTGGGCGAGTAATTATAAGGTAGATCAAACTACCAACCAACTGACAATAGAGGGTAGCATTACTGAGAAGAGTACCATTAGAGGATTGGAGTTTGGCATTAGGTTCTAGGGGAGTGGAAGTAGTTTTACTGTCTGTCAACCCATCTTTAGCAATTAGATTGGATGCATATTTAGCTTGAGAAAGATAATACACAGTAGAGTCGAATAGTACTTTAAGACCAAAAAAATAACTGAGGTTGTCAAGATCTTTTATTTTAAAGTGTTGCTGAAGAGAGTTCTTAAGAGTAGAAATACCAAGAAGATCATCACCCATGATAACCATATCATCAACATAGAGAAGAAAGAGAACATAGCCATGTGCTGTTTTGCAGACAAAAAGAGCTAAGTCATAAGGACTAAACTAAAAACCATGCTGAAAAATAATCCCACTAAAACGTTTCCCCATAGAGATTGTTTATGAAAATCTTCCCCCAAAGTGTTCCCTGTACGGCTTAATTGGTCATGAAAGGATGAATTGCCGTAAGGATAGTAAGGTAGAGAAAGGTTAAACTTTGAAAACCATGCACGAGAAGCTTGTTTAAGATTATATAGAGTACGACGAAGTTTACAGACTTTGCTTGGAGGATGTGGATAACCAAGAGGAGGCTTCATATACACTTCTTCAATAAGATCACCATTAAGGAAAGCATTTTTAACATCCATTTGAAATAATGTCTAACCACGAACTACAGCAATAACCAATAAACTTTGAATAAAAGTAAGTCTAGCAACTGGGGCAAAAGTTTATTTATAATCAATTCCATATTCTTAAGCAAAGCCTTTGGCAACAAGGCAGGTTTTATAATGCTCAATAGATCCATCAGATTTGGTCTTGATCCTGTACACTTATTTGCATCTAATGGTAGTTTTATTAGATAGAAGAGTAACAAAATCCCAAGTATGCGACTTCTCAAGGGCCTGCAATTCTGCTGTCATTGCTTGCTGCCAATCAGGATTAGAACTAGCCTCAGAATATGATTAAGGCTCATATAAAGAAAGGGTTGTAGAGAAATAGTGATAATCACGAAGTTTAACATGAAGTTCTCTTACCCGAGATGAACGACGAAGAAAGGGTGTAGAGGAGGCCTCAGGAATGTTGAGAGAAGATTCTTCAGACAAGGTAGAAGGCTTAGAAGCAAGCGTCGTTTCAGTATATTCACCTATATGAAACTCAGAAGAAATATCTGTAGGTGAAGTATCGAAAATATCTGTAGGTAAAGTATCGAGAAAAAGATTAACAAAATTATCTGTAAACAATTATGACATATAAGGAGACACAGATTTAAAGTTAGATATAAAGGAAAACATCATATGCTCAAGAAAGAATACATGACGAGAAACACAAAGACAATTAGATATAGGATCTCAATGCTTATAATCTTTATGTTCTATCCCGTATCTCAAGAACCAACATAATCGAGTACGTGGCTCAAGTTTAGTGTACTGATGTTTTTGAAGTAAAACAAAACAAATACAACCAAATACTTTGAGGAGTTTGTAATTATGTGAAATTTCATAAAGATGCTTAGAAGGTGACTTGTTCTCTATAACAGGAAAAAGAATACGATTAATGATAAAGACAGTGGTCAAAGCAGCTTCTCCCCAAAGGCTGGTTGTTTAACTAAAGGACATGTAAGACAATCATCTTTATTATAAAAAATAATACCTAAATGACCATTGAATACTAAAAAGCGGATGCAATTGATTGACGCATGACCCAAATGAGAGTGCCAAAGATGTAATGAAGGCACTGATGAGATAGATACGCAGACGAAGGATATAGAAAAGATAGATATAAAAAAATAAGTTCATACAGACTCCAAGCTTACGACTTGTCCCAAGTGTCCGACTGGTCTTTGGATCTTACACACAACAACCAAAAGCAGTAAATAAGATATTAAGACTAAGTTCGCATAATTGACCAACAGATAATATTTAATGTAAGGTTAGTAATAAAAAAAAGTGTCAAATACAAAGAGATTAGGATAAGATATTGACCAATATGGTTAACTTTCATGAGAGAACTATTAACAGTTTGAATAGATGGTAAATAAAAATTAAGAGTTTGAGAGAAAAAAATTGTAAGATCAGAAGTCATGTGATTACAACATATAAAGTTAAAATGCTAAAAAGCATTACCTAAAATATTAGAAGAAGTAGAAATTAAGGGTTTACCAGAATTAGAAAGGAGTAGACGAAGTAAAGATTTAAGATTACTAGAGGAACCATTTGCACTATCCTGTACAGTAGTAACAGCAGGTCTTGTAAAAATAGCACCTTGAGATAGTCCAAGTATGTGACATGGCTTAGGCAGAGTAGAACTAATAGAATAATACTGAGAAGTATCACACTTATTCATAAATTCCAATTTTTTTCACTAATGACAACTTAAGTCCCCAAACTTATATTAATTACAAGTTAACCCATAAATTGTTAAGAATTATAAATTGACCCCTCAACTTTGAGTAATTATAAATTGGCCCCTAATTTTTTATCAACTGCAAAATGACCCTTACCTTTTTAAAATTGTAAAATGACCCCTAAAAATATTATAATTACAAAATAGCCCTAAAACTTTTAAAAATTACAAGAATACCCTAAAAGATGGCTAACACGGCAAGCTTTCAAGGTTTTTCAGAAAATTTTTAAAAAACTCCAATGGATTTTGGCGGATTTTTAAAAAAATTCAAAATTCTGATAAATCTCTAGCTAAACGAAGTGCCAGTGAAAAAAACTAAAACTTTGATATTATGTCAAAAATACAAAGAGGACTATATTTCATTATGTTGAATAATATACAAGATTTGCCTTTATATAGACTTAAGAAATATTCATAATAGAAAATAATATTTTACATTAATTATATATATATATATATATGGTAGGAGAGTATGTTTTACATTAATATCGACAATGGGCCATGGCTGAATATTCTTCAAAAGACCGAGAAACAATTATTAAAATCCCCGAGCTATGGTTGCGGATTCATAACCAAATCAATGAAGACACCAACATCTTTCAGTGGCCAAGGCCGTCTCCATGACTCCGAAGTATTGTCACAGAACCATAGCTGAGACTAAAAACCTCTAAGCTCGGAGCCACCACTGCCACTTGAGAAAGAATCGCATCTTCACCTACCCAAGCTGTTGTAGCTACGCCCTCACTGACCTGCATGGCTGACAAACTAAATCTCCGAGACACCGCAACAACCACAGAGAAGAACAGAGCCACTATCGCGTCTTCACCGACCCGAGCCGTTGTAGCTATGCCCTCACTGACCTGCACGGGTGACAAAATAAAATCTCCGAGCCACCACAACAGCCCCAGGGAAGAACCAAACCACTATTGCATCTTCAACATGAGCCGGTTTCAAAGCCAAAAATAACCCAGAACAGCAACCATCACTGAGCCTCTGAGTTGCAATGCAGCACATCCCCCATGAGCTCAGCCAAACACCGGCCTAGTCAGGTTTTGAAGACCTTAAATTGACTAAAGCAGTGACCACCGCCAAAGACCCCCAGCGTTCACTTCGGTCATTACCACACTGTATGTTTGTTGAGAAATTTTAATCATGTTTTTGTTATGTTTACACAGGAGGCCCCCGACATCTTCAAAACACCAAAATGAAGAATCAGTAAAAGTGAAGCAATGCCATCCACACATTTAAAAAGAATAGAGCTTCTCGAGTACAAGAAAAAATCATGCTCGTGTATAAGAAAAAAAGCTGCACGTGTACAAAGGAAAAAGATGCCTTGCTAAAATGAATAAATAAATAAATCAAATTAAAAAAAAAAAAACGCAGTGGCTAGAACACTTCTCCCGCTTTAATGGCCAGTATGGTATTTCTTCTTGTTTAAATTGAAGTTGTCAAATCTTTTTCTTAGTTGAGGGTATGTGTTGCAGGATGGTATTTTCATAAATTTCCGAGCACTTAAAAACTAAGAATCTTAAGCTAATTACAAACTCGCTCCAAGTCTACAAAAGCTCAAGACCTCCGAAGAGTAACACTTCAAAAAACAAAAAAATTCCGAGCAGGTCCAAGAACCAAAAACTTTAGAGCAGCTTAAAGAAGAAAAAATTTTAAGTCTAAGAATAAAATTTTTGAGTAGGTCTAAGAATAAAAAATTTCTAGTAGGTCCAAAAGTAAAAAAAAATTCAAGAAGATCCAATAATACAAATTTCCTAACAGGTCCAAGAGTAAAAAAATTTTGAACACGTCCAGGAGTAAAGAAATTTCGAGTACATTCAAGAATAAAAAATTCCAAGCGGGTCTATGAAGTGAAAAAATTTCGAGCAGGGCCAAGATCAAATTTTTAATAAAGAACCCCGAAGTAAGTTCAAGATCATATTTTTTCCAAAGAACTTTAGGCTTGACACAAACTCAAGGAGAAAGTCCTCAACCCCAAGTCATCACCAGCTCAAGAAAAAAATTTTCAATGAAAGAACCCAAGCCGACCATAAAAACTTGGAGGGTCCAACTACTATCCGAACATAAAAAGTCCACTATGAGGTTAAGCATTTAACCTGAGCTCTCATAACAATAAATAAATTATATAAGCTGCTTTTTACTCATTATTGAATTTTTCTACATAACCTCTCCTTTCTAGTTATAGGAAATTGACCCTCACTCAAAGAAAAGAAAAAGGATTCTTTGAAGATCTATCAAGAAGGTTAATACTTTTATAGGTAGTTCTTGTGTGGGTACGACACTCTAGAGGTCATACAGGATCAACTAGCAGTAGGGTTGACACTCTAAAAGGTATTCCTTATAAGGATGCGGCACTCAAGAAGTTACCTAGGATCAACTAAGTAAAGCCAATGCTCTTCGACATAGTCCTTGTAGGGATAGAACACTCAAGAGGTTATTCAGGATCAGTCGAGCATGGCTAACACTCTTAGAGGTAGTCATTACAAGGGTGTAGCACTTAATAGGTTTCCCAAGAATAAGCCGAAGAAGGTTAATGCTCTTAGAGGTAGTCAATATAAGGGTGTAGCACTTAATAGGTTTCCCAAGAATAAGCCGAATAAGGTTAATGCTCTTAAAGGTAGTAATTATGGTGGTGCAGCACTCAAGAGGTCAACCAGGATCAGCCATCAGTAGAGTTGACACTTTTTCAAGTAGTTCCTATAAGGGTGCGGCACTTAAGAGGTTACCTAGGATTAACAAGTAAGGCCAACGCTCTTAGAGGTAGTCCCTACAAGGGTGTGGCACCTAAGAGATTGCTCAGAAACCAGTCGAAGAAAGTTAACACTCTTAGAGGTAGTCCCTGTAAATGTGCGACACTCAAGAAGTCAACTAAGATTAGCCAGCAATAGAGTTGAAGCTCTTTGAGGTAGTTCTTACAAGGGTACGACACTCAAGAGATTACCTAGGATCAACCAGCAACAGGGTTAATGCTCTTTGAGGTAGTTCTTATGGGGTGTGACACTCAAGAGGTCATAAAGGATTAACCAATAATAGGGTTAACACTCTTTAAGATAGTCCCTACAAGAGTGCGGTACTCAAGAGGTTACCTAAGATCAGTCGAGTAGGTTTGACATTCTTTAAAGGTACCCTTTTATATCTGCAGGTCTAGATGGAATTCCCTGGATTGGTTTATCGTTATTTTACATCTACATCCATAAGTCCAAACGTGGTTCCCTAGACTGTTTTGATCGTCATCATCATCATCACCATCATCTTTAATTTAACACCCTTGAGGATGCCCCCTTGTAGGCTTGGCCATATAGCTCAGGAGTGTCTCCACCCAAGCCGTCCCCAATCAAGATTTCTAAGAATAGCTTTAGGAAAGGTATTGGCTCACAATGTCAAGGAAAATATAAAGTCTTGGCAAGAGAGGTCATATTCTAACAGGAGTCTTGTATACCCTATACAATTTGAAGATCTCATATGAAGTTCAAGACCATTTCATAAATGAAAGATAATTTAGACCCAATTTTACCAATTAAAGATGATCCATATAAGAGGATTCTTCACAACAATAAAATGCTATGCACTCTTATATGGGTAGTGAATCACTTAGAATTTTTAACCCTATTAAAAGGTTCCTTCCTTTATTTTTGAAATTAGGCCCCCTAATTATATTAAAGAAACACCCTTTAGCAAAACATGGGCTCCGACCTTATTAGTAAACACTCATGAATAAAGCTCAAAATTAGAGGGTAAAAATCTTTCAACTTAAAAACAACAATAAAATTTATAGTATTAACAAATTAATACTAAAAACTTGTAGATCTTTATTCCCCTTAGATTTTGGGTCAAACCTTAAATAAAATGTCATCAAGGTAATTAAGTTAGTAAGAAGAATTATGAGGAATTATGGCCTATTAATCAAGGCAAGCAAAAGATAATTATAAGCGATTATGGCCTATCAATCAAGGCAATAAAGAGAGAATTATGGACAATTATGTCCCCTTAATTAAAGACAGTTTAAGGGAGAATAAATAACACTTAATGGCCCTTTTAAAAAAGACCTATACCATCCATTATATAAAGGTAGTTTCTACGCCAAAAAATGACAAGTTCTAAATTATACGCTCTCTCTTTTTATTATTTTTTCCTGAATATTTGATATATTTAGAGGCTGACTTAAGCATCGGAGGGTCTTCATCGGCATCCTTACCGGTGAGTCCATCACCAAGTTTTTTTTTTTGGTAGCATTTTATGTTATAGATCCACTTGAAGGACGATGATGACGTGTTCATTTCCTTAGAAAAAATAAATTCAACTTGTTGATGTAGGAACCGTTCAAATTTCCATATGTGTTGATATATGTTCTGATAGATCTATAAATCCATTAGAGGTAAAGTACTAATGGGGAATAACATGGCCTATGAGGTTATAGAGGTTAGCGACATAAGGATAAGGATGTATGATAGAAAGCTTAGGGACTTACTTAATGTAAGGCATGTTCCAAAGTTGAGAAAGAACTTGATATCCTTAGAAATGCTAGATGAATAGGGTATTCGGTTCGAATGGAGAAAGGAATATTAAAGGTATTAAAAGGATCTATAATGATGAATGGTGAAAATCACAAAGAGGGGCTCTATGCACTTGACGGCATGGCCATAAATGGCACAACATGTGTTGTTAAGGGAATGTAAACCATAAGGTGACATCTAAAATTATCTCATCAAAGTTATAAAGGTGGAAAGGGAATGTATAGCATTAATACACTATGCAAGAAGCATTTCTATCTTTGGAAACCAAATTCACGAGCCCAAGATAAGTTAAGTCTAGACAAATACTTAACTAAAATTATTTCTAAGTGATAGAGTGATTGATATTATACTAGCTAAGCACAAGCGCACACTATCATATCAAGTAATATAAACTTTTAAGTCCAAGTATCGATCTTACAGGGACTATACGATCTAATTCTATAAATGAAGTACTAAAATTGTACATACTTAACTCTTATTCAGAAAATCATATTCTGAAATTTAATTAACTAACCTAACACTATCAATTAAACTAAACAAAAACAAAAGATAAGATAATCTAGGGTTTTAACTCATCCCCTAGTGTTTCATTGGATTTATTAACCTCTTAGTTAATCTCTTAATACCAATTATTGGCTTAAATATTAATCTCATCATAAGTCTTTGTCAATGGTCGAATGACTATATTACACATTCTAACAATCATCTATATGTCTATATAATCAAATCAGAATATAATTCATTAAGATCAAGTCTAAATTATACTATACATGCCACCTAGTTATATGTCTATCGTAAATAGAACTCATAGTTATTACCATATGATCATACATCAACCTATCCTAAGTTAAACATATGAATCCATTTGTCGAGTTCATCATGTTTCCTTTATCATTCATAATATTGATCATGTATAAGGAAAGCATTAAATATAAGATTGAATGAATCAATCATTATATTAAGGTCCTAAACTAAAAATTAATAAAATCTAAATCCATACTAGGTTCACATAGTTTAACCATAAATGAACAATTTATCCCATCACAAAATCAAAAGTATCAAGCCAATCCATGAAGATCAACAAGAACAAGAACATAATGATAAAGAAAGAGTATAAAAACTAATCAAAGTGACTTATTGATGTGCTTCCTGCTCTTCTTTGACTTGAAACTTTAATCTTGATCTTGGTTCTTTAATCTTTGGCTTTGATCTTTGGTTTTTTATTGTCAATTCTTTTTCTAAGTTTTTGCCTCTCCTTTTTAATTTCTTTAATTAAGGCTTTTGGCCTTATATTTATAGGTTAATGTTTTCAAATTAAGGTAAAACATCAAATACATATCAGATTAGGATTATTTTTCATAGTTACTATTCACACATGGGGTAACTGTTCATCGTAACGCCGCAGTATTGGATTTTGGCATGGGAGTGCTGTTACACATGAGTTTTGAGTGCCGTTCTAGGGCAATCTACTATAGCAAGTACTATAGCAATTTGATGTTTTTGCCTTATTTTCTTCAGATTTTTATCCCCATTTACTCCATTAACTCCAAATCTACAAAATAACAATAAAATATAAAAAGATCAAATAATCTTAATTTCAATGAACAAGTATTAATCTTGAAAGATGAAAATATTAGACCTAATTAACCCTATCAAATACCCCCAAACTTAAGACTTTACTCGTCCTCGAGCAAAACAAACAGAATTATTCATAATTTATTTATGCCTTTAAATAAAAAACTAAAAACAACCTTTGGTTGATTAGATGATTAATATCGTTGTTTCAAAGGTTAGGAAAAATAGCACAAGGCTCTTTAGAAATCAATAACCAACTTTTAACAATCCTCCTACCATTCATCAAATCCTTTCTTCACCTCTATAATTGATCACTTGTGTGTGATAATAAGCAAGTAATTAGTTAAATAGAATATAGATTTACTTAATACTTAAGAAATACATAAAGATGATGTCTCCATATGCTTGTTGTTCATACTACTCTCCACTAATGTCGAAGTACACATATCTAGTGATCCATTTAAGACTTAAATTAACTTATAACTATAGAAATCTATTGTAGTAGGTGTTTACGCTCAAAATATAACGCGGCTATCACAGTATAGATTGAGGTGTCGATCCCACGAGGAAGCTCTTGGCAAAATAGGTTGATGAAGTAAAATATGAAAGCAGTAGCAAAGGATAAAATTAATTGATTTAAGTGGATGAGATAGGATTGTCTATGATTTGAAGAAAATATCTTATGATAATTCAAACAAGGCTTCGAGAATCACAATTATGCTTTATAAATCTACTCTACACTTTAATTCAATGCTTATAACTCAACTGAAAGTTTCACATCCCAAACAATCAATCGGAAGATAGGAAAATATAGCACATTTGATAACACATGTATTTGACGTAATTAAACTCTTTGCAAGCATTAACATACATCATGTTCATTTATACAAGTTATCTAAGATCGACAATATATCATTTTGACAATATTGCAGTAAAAGATCAACTTGAATATTAAACATTTATTGCCCTTATATGTTATCCAAGATCGACAATATATCAATTTGACAATACTGCAGTAAAAGATTAACATATAAAACAATGTCACCAGTAACAATTATAGTTAACCAAGAATCACATAAGAAAAGCATGACTGAACTTATATGAGACATGAGAATTATAATCTCTGGATTATAGAAAATAGAATAGATAAGAGTTTAATCAAAACCAAACTTACAACATTTGTAGCTCTTGACATCGAATCAAAGCATGAAAGTAGATTTATTACACATAAAAGTTCATCTCTTAGCCTTGCCAAGAACTCTAGCCTAAATTACAATACATGTTAATGAGAAGAAAATAATAGAGAATTATCTATTATTAAAAACGTCCTAAGTGTCTCCTTATATAGGAAATGAATGGACATATGTCATGGATGACATCAATCTTCAATAATTTTAAGCCAATAACTCGTTTATCCACTCGTAGCACATTTTTGATAATGTAAATGACCGATTTAGCTTCTACGGCTGACATGAAAGTTGTAGAATTTTGACTATTCTTTCCATAAGCACCAATTTCATGCAAATTGGATATGAGCAAAATTCCAAAGATACATTAGAATTCGGCCAACAACCATTTTACCCACTTGCAATGCGATTTGGTCCATGATAACGGCTGATTTGGACTTCACCATCAACATACAGTTGTTGATAGTTAAGTCAGTAATTCACAGCTTCAAGAATTATACCAATTGAGTATGTATTTTGTGAGATATGATCCAAATACGTGAGTTGGGTTAAGCTAGGCAGGAGTTGTAATCCGATTTTGTTGTATCTCAATTTTTGGCCCATAACATGTTGAATTTGGCTTTTTGACTATTCTTCAAATTTGTGTAAGATTGAGTCATGTTGCACTAGGTTCAAGAATTTCTTCATTTCGATTTCTACATTGAGAGTTATGTCCATTTTACCTAAACCTGTCCAAATAACATTCATTAATCACAATTTAAGGAGAACACTTTATTTTAAGCTAAAAATACAGAAAATACTAAAATTAGTGACATTAAATGGTGATTGAATCTTTTAACAACATGCATTTTCATGTGTTCATTAGTAGGTACTGTAGCAATTTGATATTTTTGCTTTATTTTCTTCAAATTTTCATCCACATTTACTCTATTGACTCCAAGCCTATAAAATAACAATAAAATATATAAAAAGTCAAATAATCTTAATTTTAATGAACAAATATTAAGCTTGAAAGATGGTAGTATTAGACCTAATTAACCATTATCATAGAGTATTGATGTAGATAGATCTAAAAGCCTTCTTAAAAATATATTTTGAATCAATGAGGAGTTTGTTAGAATTGGTGATTCAATAATTATGTTTGAGCATAAATTTGTGATGGATAAAAATGAAGAGTCAATAAGAAGTCTAATACGTGAAGGTTGTACGAGGAAGGAACCAAACGTAAAAGTCTAGAATTAAAAGCAAAAAGGGGCTTAAAAATACAATAAGGCTCGTACAGGTCTAAACGCCACTGCGCCGATTCTAGGGAAACTAACGCCCCTGTGTTTCTTCAGGATGCCAAGGTGTTGCAAAGGTCACACCAATGCCCTAGCATTCATTAATGAATGCCATAACATTAAATAGTCACATTAAGTAGGTCTTAGACTCTCACATATAAGGACTCTTATTCCATATTAGTTTAGGATTTCTTAGGCTTTTGTAAATAATATATAAACCATTGTATTAGGATTCATCAGGTATTAAGACAGACTCTCAGAGAGAATAGAGAGTTAAGTAAACACTTAGTGCTTAGGTGCATTAGGATAGAACTATAGCGAGTGTCTTTATTTTGTGTGAGCAAAATAATGATTAATAAATCATTTGAGAGTTATCTATATTGTATTCCTTGATAACATCTTGAGAGAGATCGTGGTGACCTATAGTTCTTATATGAACTTTATAAAAAAAAGTTAAAATTTCATGATCTATCATGGACATAGGCATTATAGAAAACTGCGTAATTAATTGTTTGTGTTTTATTGTGTTTTTATTTTTATTCTTACTCTTATTTTGCCTGTGATTAAACGCATCTACAATATTGAATATTTAAAAAAAGACTAATCGTTAAAAAAAATTAATATTAAAACTAATATTCTTCAACAGATATCTCTTAAAAATGACCTATCGTAATCAACACTCCAAGATTATTTCTCCCTAAAATAAAATACCGACCTAAATTTATATTGCATTCTTCTATGAAAAAGACCATTATGTCATCTTATTTTAGGTTTTGAAATGGCTTGTGATGTTGCTATTCTATTAGTTACCCATTGCTATCAATGATCAGTGGTCAATCTGAATTTTTAAACTAAATTCAAAGTTTTATTTTTATTTTTTTTTTAAAAGAAAGTTTTATTCTTCTGATTGGCAAGATTTCATTTCACTGGGACCATTAATAAATAATAAATCAGTGATTGAAACAAATTAAAATAATAAATAAATGACAGTGGTTAAGCCACGTGAACAATTAAGTTAGTGCTAAGTTTATTACAAGTCAATGAGCAAATTTCCTCTTCACTACTTGGACTGTAGAGGCTGAATGGCATCATGGAGGTAACGTGGAAGCGGTGGATTAAAAAATAATAACAAAAACAAAGGAGAGAAAAGAGAAGGTGAGTGGTTGATTTGTAACCGAATAATTATGGCTGTTTGACAGGTTATTCTACCGCGTGCGTTGTGAACAAGATTCTTCTGTACCACTGAAATGCTTAAAAAGCAGAAGGAAGAATAATGTGAAAAAATTAAAAAATGCCAAATCAAAACTCTCTTCCTCCAGGCCTATAGCTGGAAGAAAAATTCAATTACTTGATTTTGTAGCTAAGCTGTTAATTTCCACAAGAAATATAAACATTATGAACTAGGCAAACCGTTGTTAATGCTTAGACTCTGTATTTCCATGCTTGTTATCTGCTCTAAATTCAAATTAACTTGACCTTTATTATTATGTTATTTTCTGGTATTAAGAATTGATGATAAAATGTGTAGATTGCACAATAATTTCGAAGTTTTAGATGAAGTTTTTTCTTAATCTAGCAAATTTTAAATATCATATCATCCTTTTTATCTATTTCAGTTAGAGAAGGAGAAATTTAGACTGGACAATCATTAAGAGAGATAGAGAGGGAAAGTTCTATAACTAAAATTAGAAGCATAAAATGGTTGTTTTATTTTAAAATTATAATAGAACATATTTGAAGGTGGGTTTGGTGAGAAATTTTTTTCGGTCTTAATAGTTTCATAGATAAAAAAATTGAATTTAGTAATTGTTAGGGATAATACCCTAAAAGTATGAACTTATACTATTATTATGTAATTAATAAAGTTAAAATTTTATACTTGATAAGTGTTCATAATTTTTTGGCATAAATATAAAAAGATCATTTGTTTATTTATGTAATCATAATTTTGGTATATAATTATTATATACAAGAGGATTAAAATTATGGATAATAAATAGAAAAGTTCGTAATAAATTAATTAAAGTTTAAAATCTTTAATTAAATATTACTAGTACGGTCTACAGACATTTAAAATGTAGTGATCTTATCCGAATCACTAATGTAGTGACATTATGGTGGAGGCACTATATATAATATGATTATTTAGGACTAAACTAGACGTAATTTGAATTCTTATGTAAAATACCGTTGTTAATTAAGAATTCAAATAACGTCAACTGATGATCATATGCAGATTAACCTTAATCCTGAGTTATCATAAACTCCTATTTGTGTCATTATGTCATTTGAAATACTCGTTACGATTTGTCTAAAGATCAAACTATAAACTTGTATTTTGGTGGCATAATGAGATAAACGATTGGAAATATGATTTACAAATATGGAATCCATTCATTCCTAATAGAAGTTAGAAAGAAGACTCTCTTAAGGGTTAATTATAGAACTGAATGGTTAGAGCGCTCAATTTGTAATAATGTTATAAATTATTTGTTCATTGGTGAATTAATGGTACTTAAGAATAAAGAAATAATTAGAGGGGTAAAATAATAATTAACCTAACTCTAATTATGAACTATATGTGGAGGGTTGAATTGTATGTATTAATTAACTCAATAGGCTGCTTTAAGTTTTCTGAGTAAATTATATCTATAATTTCAAGAGTGTAATTCCAGGCTTTAAGTGGAATAACATTGGAATTAATAAATTGAATTAATTAAATATTCAAAATTTATTGGAGCTTCAAATTGTACATCTACAAGTTTTCAATATCACCTTTTTCGTTATTACAATGAACAATTAAAAAGAATTGTGTTATTACACAAATTGTTTGTATCTAGAAAATAGTTTTCAGATACGTATATTTTATATTTTGATAAAATTAATTAATTAATATAGATGTTAACCCGAAGAAGTGGTTCTTCAGATCAACGAGCCTTAAATTTATTTAAAGGGGAATCGAACTTCGGGCCTTGTCTAGGCCGGATCAGTGAGTACAGGCTTGGATTCCCTATTTTTCGCGAGCTGAAGAGTAGGACCTTCAACGGCAACATGCACACAAGCTCAAAGGTGGTCTCACCGGGGGGGTTTCGGCGAAGACGGTCGAATGCTTAAGTAAGAAAAAATGATCTTTTTTTTGTCCCCTTGCTATGAAAAATATGACAAATAAGGAAGTAAAATCCTCTAGGGAAAGAGGGTACCTTTTTCTTTCTCTCTCTCTTTTCTGGAAATTGTTTATTATCCTCTTCATGTCTCATTCTTTTAGCTTTTATAGTGATGACCTTTCAATGACTTTTTTGGACTTTCCTCTGCAGTATTTTTGTCTTGCACGGGATATTTTTTGCTGTACTTCTGACACACGTTAGATACTTTCGTATTGCCCTCCCTGATATGTGCTGAATATCTTTTTCATAGATTTTCTGTCTCTGTTCTTACCCATATCAGATGTCACTTCCGATGTGTTAAGCATGTTCCTTGGGTTTGTCTCCGCCGGCATTTTTGGTTTGAGTAAGGTTTGTTTTGGTTGGCCCGGGTCGATACCTGCTCAGCCATAGTCGCAGTAGCGTTAGTATATGCCGAACAGGTTTTGTCATTTATCCGACTAGATTCCTTGCATCTGCACTGGCTTTTGCTGCTCTGTCGAATTTAGGCCCATTGGCCATTACTTTTAGGCCTACCTTAGTTGGATTTTAGGCCCTTAGGCCTGAAGGCCGGAGTAGAGGGATTCTTAGGGGGGGACAATAGATAATAACTTATTCAAATATAATTAAATATTTAATTTAAGAAATTAATTAAATAAAATTTTATTGATAATTTTTAAAATTATCAAAAAGATTTTAATTTTAATTTTAGTATTTTTCTTTTATTAAAAAACTAATAACACTCAAATATTAGGCATTATATGTTAACCACAAAGAGTAGGACTCTATGTGGTTTACATGAATTAAGTCTTCTTTTAAGAGATAATAATTTAATTAGTAAATATTATTAATTAAATTAATATTTTAAATAAGAAGACTAGTCTAAATAAAACACAGCACATACGTAAAAAAAACGCAAGATATGTATTTTTTAAAAGAGCAGAAATAATTAGAAGCCCACTCTTCTTCTCACTGTAGAACAAGAGATTTGGTTTAGAATCCTTTGCCAGAAGAAAACTCGATGTGGATTCAAAGTATGTTCTTATTAATTTTTTATTTATTTTAACATCAAATCATATATTCATAAGATCCTTAGATAAAAACTGTTTTTATCTAATGAAAACAAAAATTAAAGAATTTTTTTTATTCTGCTGTGTTATGAATATCATAACAATAACTTTCTATCAATTGCTATCAGAGCGATGGTTTCTTAAATATATAATTTTTCATGTTATGATTTATTTTATATTTTTATGAGTATGTATGCTTGAGTGGATACTTAAATTTTTATATTATTCATATGATAAATGATTGTTTTATGTATGAATCATTTGGTCGTTAATTATATGGTCTTCTAAGATTGATTGTATATTTTTGTTATTTTAATTAGATTAAAATTGTGTAAACCCATCAAAAGTATAAATTTTTTGTAATACTTAAAATTTTTATTTTTTTATTTTTTTGGGCCGCTGAAACAAGAAATGGACGAAGAAAGCACACTGTCAAATTTGCTTTTTCATTGCTGTTGGAAGAAAACGAAATTGAAACGTATTTATATGGAAGAAAAAAAAAGGAAAAACGAAGAGGAAATGGCGAAAGCATTTGCCACCATGCAAGGAACAGCACTGGAAAACCAAATCAAAGTAATTGTATTCATTGAATTTTTTTTTTATGAATATAAAAATAATTGTTTTTGATAAAAGCAATTGCTTTCTATTTGACAAAAGCAATTGCTTTTTGCCTGGTAGGTATCAATTATAATCACATATTATGTATTTGTATTTATTTATATTATTATAATATAACATACATATATGTCATAATTAAATTTTAAATAATTTTTTTTATTATGACATATTATAATTAATAAAATTAAAATTAGTGAATTGATTAGTATGTTTAAAACTTGTATAATTAATCAAATAATGTGAAATTAGATTTAATAGTTAAATTGATAATTTCGCATTATTCTAGGTAACCTAAATTAAATAGTTTGATTTAGGATTATTTAAAAAATTATTAATCAAATAATGTGCTTAGAATGAAGCACAAGTACTTGGAGACTACACATGAGATATGAGATTCTTTCTAAGCAATGTTTGGCCAGCAATCCGAATAAAGTCGCCGTGAAGCTACTTGTAGCTACATGAATGCTAAAATAAAGAAAGGAGTTCCGGCGTATGAGCATGTTTTGAACATGATCAATTTAATGCATCGGGTAGAGATCCATGGAGTCACCATATATGATAAGACTCAAGTCAATATCATTCTGGAGTCTTTTACTCTAGCATTTTTGCAATTCAAAAAAACTTATATTATGAACAAGCTCTTATATAGTATGGCTCAGCTACGAATTGCAAACTTTTGAGGCTATATTAGATAAGCCCAAAGAGTATGAGACAAATATTGTTGAAGCTAAGCAGTCTTCCTCTAAGCAAAATAAAAAGAGGAAGAACATTGGTGGTGGTTCAGGTTATGGAGGAAAGGCCAAGAAAGCTTTTAATCGCAGTAATAGCAAGAAGAAAGACTTTAAAGCAAAGAAAGGAAAGTATTTTCATTGCGAAGTCAAGGAGCATTGGAAGAGGAACTGTAAAAAGTATCTCTCCGAGCTGAAGGAAAAGAACAAAAGTAATGTTTTAGAACAAAAGTAATGATTTACTGGTTTTAGAAGTCTGTTTAGTGGAGGATGAACTTTCTCTTTGGATAATTGATTCAGGAGCCACCAATCATGTTAATTCTTCCTTGCAGATACTTAGTTCTTCTAAGGAGCACACTGATGGGGACTTTACCATGCAGGTTGGTATGGGATAGTTATTTCGGCTTTAGCAGTGGGAGAGGCTCGATTGAATTTTAGGAATAGTTTTTTAATTTTAAATAATGTTTATTTTATTTCTAGATTAAGAAGAAATTTGATTTTTGTTTCTAAGTTGCATGAACAATTATTTAATATTTCATTTTATAATAATGAGATTATTATTGGTAGAAATGGTTTAGATATTTGTCAAGCGAAATTAGAAATTGGGTTTTATGTTTTAAGGCCCGATGAGTTCTCACTGCATAATTCTGAACTATTTAAAGTATAATATCCTAAATCTACTAAAAGGAAAAAGGTTTCTCCTAATGATGACACATTTTTTTGGCATCTTAGGTTAGGTCATATTAATCTGGATAGGATTAACAGGCTAGTAAAGAATGGTCCTTTAAGAGAGCTAAACGTTGACACTCATCCAGTATGTGAGTCCTGTCTAGAGGGTAAAATAACTAAAAGACCATTTTTGACTGAGGGTGAAAGAGCAAAGAAACCACTTCAACTTGTACATACTAACGTTTGTGGTCCATTAAATGTACAAGCAAAAGGTAGTTATGAATATTTCATCACATTTATTGATGACTATTCAAGATACGGTTATGTTTACCTAATGCAAAGAAAATTTGAGACTTTTAGAAAGTTCAAAGAATTCTTAGTAGAAGTTTAAAAACAATTAGGTTAAGACCCTTTGATCCGATCGAGGTGGTGAATACCTTGACACAGAGTTCAAGGATCACCTATTGGAGCATGAAATTTTATCCCAACTCACAGCACCTAGAACAACACAGTAAAATGGTGTTGTAGAAAGGAGAAACAAAACCTTGCTAGATATGGTTAGGTCTATGATGAGCTACACTTTACTGCCGCCCTTATTTTGGGGGGTATACACTACAAACCGCGGTCTATATTTTGAATGTAGTACCTTTCAAATCTATCCAAAGTACACCCTTAGAGATCTTGAATGATGGTAAACCTAATTTACACCATTTTGTATATAGGGTGTCCGACACATGTGCTGAAAGGAAAAATTGGAAAGTTAGAACTGCGAATAGAAGTTTGTCTATTTGTAGTCTACCCTAAAGGCACAAGAGAAAGTTTATTTTATAGTCCTCGAGAAAAGAAAGTGATTGTATCGACAAATGCTACTTTTCTTGAGAATAATTATATATTAAACTACAAACCTCGCAGTAAGATTGTACTGGAGGAAATGCTTTCTGATCAGATCAAACCTTTACCCCCGATAATTTGTAAATGACAAAGTCAGGTAATTACCAATTATGGTCAGAACACCTTGGAACCTCAACGTAATGAGAGGATAATAAGACCACCTTCTCGTTACGGTGAAAAGGAAGAGGCATAAGTAGTTGTGTTCGACAAAAGCCAAGACGATCTATTGACATATAGACATGCAATGGAAGATTCTGATAAAGAAAAATGGCAAGAAGCCATTAATCAAGAAATGGAGTTATGTACTCCAATTCAGTCTGGGAACTTATAAATCCATCTGAAGATGTCAGGGCCATTGGATGTAAATGCATCTTCAAGAAGAAAAAAGGCATGGATGAGAAAGTAGAGACTTTTAAAGTAAGACTAGTGGCAAAGGGTTATACCCAGAAAGATGGAGTAGACTATGAGGAGACTTTTTCACCAATAGCCATGCTAAAATCTATTTGAATTCTCTTGTCCATTATTGCATGTCTTGATTATGAGATATGAAAAATGGACGTCAAGATAGCCTTTTTGAATGGCTATCTTAAAGAGAGCATTTACATGGTGCAACTAGAGGGGTTCGTGGTAGAAGGCGAGAAGTAGAAAGTCTATAAATTGCTCAAGTCCATTTATGGATTTAAGCAAGCTTCAATGTCTTAAAACTTAAGATTTGATGAGACAATTAAATCTTATAGTTTCAAGCAAAATATTGATGAGCTTTGTGTATACAAGTACATCAAGAACAAAAATGTGATTTTCTAGGTACTTTATTTAGATGACATTCTACTTATTAGGAATGATGTAGAAACATTATCCAACATAAAGAAGTGGCTGGCTGAGCACTTTCAAATGAAGGATTTGGGAGAGGCTAATTATGTCTTTGGGATCCAAATTATTCGGGATCACAAGAACAGACTATTGGCATTGTCTCAAGCATCGTATATTGATAAGGTGCTTATGCAATTTTCGATGCCAAATTCTAAGAAGGGTCAATTACCAACTCGACATAGAATTATTCTTTCTAAAGAGCAGTGTCTTAAGACACCTCAAGAGGAAGAAGATATGAGACGGGTTCCTTATGCCTCAGCAATTGGAAACCTCATGTACGTTATGTTGTGCACGAGGCCTGACATTTGCTATGCAGAGGGAATATCCAGTTATTATCAATCCAACCTTGGATGGGCTCACTGGATTATGGTAAAGCATATTCGCAAGTATCTTCGAAGAATGAGAAACTATATGTATGTGTATTCAAGTGGAGACCCAAACCCCACTGGTTATACTGATTCTGATTTTCAATCAGATAAAGATAGTCAAAAGTTGACATCTGGGTCAGTGTTTACTCTTAGTGGCGAAGCCATAGTCTGGAGAAGTGTAAGACAATCCAGTACTGTTGATTTAACCATAGAAGCTAAATACATATCAGCTTATGAAGCAGCTAGTGAAACAATATGGCTTAGGAAGTTCTTCACTGATTTGGAAGTTGTTCCAGACATGGATAAACTATTGACCCTTTATTGTGACAACAGTGGGGCAGTGGGAAATTCAAAGGAACCCATGAGCCGCAAGAGTGCAAAGCATATAGAGAGAAAGTATCACTTGATCAAGGGAATCGTGCATAGAGGTGATGTAACAGTCATTAAGATAGCATATAAACTAATTTTGCAAACCCATTCACCAAGACATTACCGGCTAGGTTATTTGAGAGTCATATTGAGGGCATAGGTTTAAGAGACATGTCTCACCTACTTTAGGACAAGTGGAAGATTGTTAGGGATAATGCTCTAAAAGCATGTACTTATACTATTTTTATAAAATTAATAAAGTTGCAATTTTATACTTGATGAGTATTCATAAGTTTTTGACATAAATATAAAAAAATCCCTTGTTTATTTATGTAACCATAACTTTGGTATATAATTGTTATATACAAGAGGATTAAAGTTATGGATAATAAATAGAAAAGTCCATAATAAATTAATTAAAGTTTGGGATCTTTAATTAAATATTACTAGTGCGGTCTACAGACATTTAAAATGCAGTGATCTTATCTGGATCACTAATATAGTGACATTATGGTAGAGGCACTATATATAATATGATTATTTAGGACTGGACCAGATGTAGTTTGAATTCTTATGTAAAATACCATTGTTAATTAAGAATTCAAATAACGTCAACTAATGATCATATGCAGATTAACTTTAATCCTAAGTAATTATAAACTCTTGTTTGTGTTATTATGTCATTTGAAATACTCATTATAGTTTGTCTAAAGAATAGACCAAAAACTTGTATTTTGGTGGTATAATGAAATAAACGGTTGACAATATGATTTACAGATATGGAATCCATTCATTTATAATGGAAGTTAGAAGAAAGGTTCTCTTAAAGGTTAATTCTAGAACTGAACGGTTAGAGCGCTCAATTTGTAATAATGTTACAAATTAACTGTTCACTGGTAAATTAATGATACTTAAGGATAAATAAGTAATTAAAGAGATAAAACGATAATTAACCTAGCTCTAATTATGAACCATCTATAGAGGATTGAATTGGATGTAGTGATTAAATCAATGGAATGCTCTAAGTTTTATGAGTAAATTATATTTATAATTTCAAGAGTGCAATTCTAGGATTTTAATAGAATAACACTGAAATTTATAAATTGAATTAATTAATTAAAAAGTTTAATAAATTATTCAAAATTTTATTAGAGCTTCAAATTGTAGGTTTATAGGTCCCCAATACCACCTTTTTTGTTATAACAGTGAACAATTAAAAAGGAATGTGTTATTACACAAATTGTTTATGTCCAGAAAATAGTTTTCAAATACATATATTTTATATTTAGAGAAAATTAATTAATTAATATAGATAATATCTTATCCAAATATAATTAAATATTTAATTTAAAAAATTAAATAAATAAAATCTTAAGGATAATTTTTGAAATTATAAAAAAAAAATTAATTTTAATTTTAGTATTTTTCTTTTATTAAAAGACTAATAATGCTCAAATGTTGGGTATTATACGTTAACCACAAAGAGTATGACTCTATGTGGTTTACATGAATTAGGTCTCATTTTAAGAGATAATAATTTAATTAGTAAATATTATTAACTAAATTATTATTTTAAAATGAGAAGACTAGTCTAAATAAAACACAACACATATACATAAAAACAAAACACAGGATACGTATTTTTCAAAATAGTAGAAAAAATTTGAAGTCCACTTTTCCTTTCATTGTAGAACAAAAAGATTGGTTTGGAATCCTTTGGTGGAAGAAAACTCAGCGTGGATTCAAGGTATATTCTTGTTAATTTTTTATTTATTTTAACATCAAATTCATGTATTCATAAGATCCTTAGATGATTAAAAAAAAGTTATTTTCTATTCCGCTGCATTATAAATGTTATAACAATAACTTTCCATCAATAATTTAATATATAAATAAATTGTGAAAATAAATGTGAAGACTCGAACTCTTTATATAAGACATTCGTTCTATTATTATATTGTAGAAACTGTTTAACTAAAAAATTTAAACAATTAAATGAAAACCAAGCAATTTTTGTGCAAATAATCCTAATTTAATAAAATTCAAACCTTTACTAGAAAGGCAAAAAATTCTTTGTAAAACGAGATCAAATAAAAATTTGAACCTCTAACAACTCTTTACACAAAATTTTGCTTGTTTATATTTTCAAAAAGTTTGAATATCAGCATTAATTAAAAAGTATTTGCATAGATTGAAATTGTTAAAGGTTGAAAGAGTTGGGTTTAGCATTAATATCTTCTTGAGATCAGCCTTTCGCCCTAATATCTCTTTGTTTGCGGAAGCGCATAATTGTAAACAAATATAAGAGAAAGAATATAAGAACGAGATCAATTGAGAACATAATATAACCAGTTACATGGTTTGGTAAAAGCCTATAACCATGGTTAATCAAAGGATCCTAGTCTATCTTATTAACTTTTCTAGAGATTACAAGGAAAAACCAATAAAAAACTTTAAAAGAAATCTATATGGCGTACCTTTGTTTAAACAAGAACAATAAACACCATAATGGTTCCACCCAAATGCACACAAACATATACTGTCTACATAATTCTTTAATCTCTCATAGACTCTCTCATTTAAATCTTAATCCTTTAATCTAAAAAGTTTACAAGAGTTTATATAGTGAGTAAAACGTCCCTAAAAACTCAAAACCTAGTTGGAATAAGAGTACATGTATTCAGGAGTTCAAAATTACTTAAAGAAGTCGAATCTTAACTAAAAATAAAAGTCTCCAAAAATGCGCACCTCGGCACTACATGGCCAGTGTTGTGGAGCTGTAGCTATTGTCTCTGATGTTGTGACGTAAGGCCTAATGCTTTCACTCTGTGTTTTTGCACTACTCTTTACTTTTAACTTTTTGTCTCGTTCCTCCTTCTATGCTCAATATGAACTAGATTATTTATTGACTCCTCGCTTGATATCCATCTTAATTTATACTCATACATGATTATTTAATCACAAATTCCAATATACCCTTTCTTGATTCAAAATCTCCTTATAAGAAGACTTCTATTTTCATCCACACCAATGCTCTATTGCCTAAGGCTGATTCCAATTAAATCTTCATCCAAAATTAACTTATCTTAGGCTTGTAACTTTGGTCTCCAAAGATTTGAATGCTCCTTGCTTAGGGTGGATTCGATGAATTCTCTTTTTACCCTCATCACTTTGGCGAGTTTGTTTTGGATTTTGCCTTGTGGTCTGTATTACCCTAACACCCTGCATTAGGCCACATTTTTCTATCCTTTTAAGCATGTAAAACCCCCTTTGTGCTTCTCACCTTTCATCCTTTTAGATCCTTTTACTACCTTTAGTTTTTCCTTTTTCACTCTAACTGAATAACTTTCTTTATCAAGTTTCCCTACAAATATCAAGTTCCTCCTAAGTTTAGGAACATGACTTATACCTATAAGTTCCTAAGTTTCCCCACCTTGGAACCTCAATCTTGTGTCACCAACCCTCATGACCTCACAAACTATGTCATTCCTCATTAATACTTTACTCTTAATAGCTTTATAATTGGTGAACAATGATTTCACATGACACACATGGATACTATGCATAGAATCTATTATCCACTTGCTAATGTACTTTCTCTCATAAGCTAATAAGGAGTTTATAACTTCGATATCATTCTTATGACTCACTATTATAGAATCCGCATCCCTTTCTTTTACTTTAGGACATTTCCTCAAAAGCGCCCTTCATTGTTTAAAATGAAGCACTTCTTCAATTTTCTCATAGGTTGGTTATTGTTTTTTCTTTTGCAACCAAACCTGTTGCATTATCGGTTTCAAATCTCTTCCCCAATTCTTTTGAAATAAATAAAGCTTTGATATCATGCATTTTATGTGTAAAACCCAGTTCCTATTAATAGTGTAGATACTTAGATTTCAGTATATATCGATAAAGAAATTTTAGGGATATCTGATTTCAACCCTATTAGAATTTTTTTTTGTTATGGTGCGTGTGAGAGGTACTAGACCCAATTTAGTAATTTCAAGGTCAATTGGAAAATCGAATGATCATAGGATATTTTCAAAAAATTTCTATTTGCTTAGAAATAGAAAATTCAAATCAAGCACACATAAATTCCATGTGAGCCTTATATATGGAATGAACCCTTTTTAAGAAACACAATCCATGCCTTTTTTAAATGAACCAATGAGGAATAAGCTCATGGATTACCAAGTTAAAAGTGTAATTTTATTAGTTTGACTAGTTTAGTCAAATAGTTAGAAATGGACCAATCATATGCCTTCATTTCTAACCAATGGTGTCTTTGATATTTAGAGTTTAGTTGAGAGAAAAATTGGACATTTTAGAAGAAACTATATAAGGTGAATAGGTTCTGGAAAATTTATCTTAAATGATAAGCAAAATTTGAAACAAAAAGATGAGACTTTCGGCAAAATGGGAGAAAAAATGGGGAGACTTTCAGCCACTTGCAAAATTATTTCCAGCATTAAATTCAAGGCTTTTTCATGACTTTCTATGCATGATCAAGCTAAAATTAAATTAAGCTCAAGTTCTTAAGGTTATATAGATCATGCACTAGTGACAAATCCAAGGAAAAGCGATAAGAAAAAAATTATTTAGTGATGGTGGTATATGATTTTTCAAGATTATTTCAATTAATGTCTTTGTTTGAATTATTGACTTAGATTTGAATTGAATTCAAGTTTGGAGCTCAAAGGAGACACCAAACTAAATGAATTAGTATGGTATGAATTAGGGTTTGGTGTGATTTTGATGTTGAGACTTCAATTGAATGTTATTAGGGCATTAGAATTAAATTGACATGATTTGAATGTCATTGAAACAAGAAATTGAGAAAATGAATGTGTTGGGTGGAAGATGATAAATTTTGCCATTTTTGGTATTGTGTGCTTGAGTTGTGTTTTGTTTTAATTGTATTGTATGAATGCTATTTTATATCAATTAGACTTAGTATGGGTGGTGGAAAACAAAATCAAAATTGAAGCAAAGGCGACATAATTGTCCATTCTTAGTAAGATGAAGGGCAATTATGTCTAATCGAATTTATAGAGTGTTGAGCAATTTTATGGCTTCAAATAGTATTAAACAAGATTGAATGACTTTGTAAATAAAAAATAGAAAGTTGAGTCCATTCGGGCATTGTAAGCCAATTTGGGTGCTTACTAGTTTAGGTGTAATTTTAGCATTTATAAAGGTTTTAAATGTCAAATGTGGCATGTAGTTGAAGGAAACTGAGAGTGGTAAAAGAAGGGAAATTTTTGGAGAAGAATTGAGGTTGGAATGTTTGGTGAGTGAGAATTTGTAATTGTTTATCTTTCATTTAATATGTTTCAGCATATTTGAATTTTTATATTTTTATGTGACTCTAAATGCATAAGTATGATTTACAATTTTTGTTTACTATTATAATTATGAATTTCTATGTTAAGTTTTGAGAAATAATTTTAAAGTTATTAAATTAGTTTCAAAGGCCATTGCTATCCTCATATTTACAGTATGGTGGTAGTTTAAGACCCGGTCGGTATATCCCGTATGCATGGGTAAGTATTGGAGGGTGTGTCACTAACTCTAAAAAGTCGGATTGTCGAGTCAAGTGAGTCGCTCTATGTGTACGGGGTATTGTCTCGCTATATATAAGCGATGTAGAATTTTGCTGCATAGCTTGAGATATTTTTAGATGTCACAGTTGGTGTTGCTAGTTTAGACGCCCTGTGACCTACTCACATTGTGCGGTGCTAGTTTAGTCGTTGCGTGAGTATAGAGATTTAGGGTTACCATTTGGTGCAGTTTAGAAAGAAAATGGCCGAGCGAGGGCTTTAGCAGTTTTTGAGTTACCGAATACATATTGATGCGATATTTCTATATCTTAAAATTAAGTGCAAGTATACACTATCGTCTGCAAGTAATAAAGGAACTTAATAAGTCGGATGTCAAGCCCACAGGGATAATTTTTACGTTCTAACCAAGTACTAAAATTATGTATTTCTAATAATTATTTAGAAAAATAAAAATCTAAGAATGATTGTAGTAAATATAAAAGCAATAACATAATGCAAAGAGAATTAGGTGATAGCAATATAGAAAAAACCTAGGATTAATACTATCCCTTAATATGTTTTCTAATAATTAATCCTCTAATATTTAACTCCCTTAGTCTTTGTTATTGATCAAGACACTAATGTATTCACAAGCCTCTTCCAAGGTCATGCAAGTATACCTTAATTTATCAAATACCTATATTTCTATGGTACTTGTAATAAATTAAGATTTATTAAGATTAGGTCTTATTGATCATACATGCCAATTAGGTATATTCCTATCCTAAGTTAAAACTTGCATATGCAACATTGAATGTTACTATACAATCATGCATCAAATTACCTAAGTCTAAATATTATGATTCCTCTTCCGAGTTTATCAACAATATTACTAACTCATTCACCATATATTGGCCAGATATATTGAAGCATTAAGATCAAGTAATTTAAATAACAAAGAACTAAGTTTATTAAATATTAAAAAGATATGGCAGCTAAGCACACATATTGAGTTTGAGTATTAACCCTAGAAAACTAAATTCTACAAGAGAACAGCAGTAAAAATAATAAAAAATCATGATACAATCAATAGCAAACCAATATAGACGTCGAGTTTGTCTTGATTATGCTGCCTAAGAAACTCTTGATGCTGAAAAATGCCTTGAACTTTATCTAAGGTTGCTTTAATTAAACTCCAATTGGTCTCTAGCACTTTGTTCTGTATTCTTGGTGTTCTTGAATTGCTCTCGGGTGATTTTTAAAGTTTGAAGACGAGTGGCCTTTTATAGGGATTGATATGAGCTTTAAAATCTCAATTCTCGTAGAATTAGGACTCACACTACTGCTGGGGTGCTGTGTGTAATAAGCCTCACCGCTGGAGTGGTCAGATATTGGCACTGGCCCATCGCTGGCGCTAGGGTGCTAATCACGACTTAAACAGGTCATCTTTTTTTATTTTCTTATTTCGATCACTCTTCCAGCGCTAGGGTGAAAATCCTTGTGGCGCTAGGGCTATGGACTCATATTTTGAAAATTTTGCATTTAGTCCCTGTTTTTGCTTCTTTGAATTTCATTCAAGTTCCTATAAATAATAATAATGCTCACAAATAGTCATCTATTCTCATAAAATATTAAAATAAAAATATGAGAAAATATATAACAAATATGCCCTTATCACATATTAGTGTATTTAGATATACAATGTTAGAAATTATGTTTTACAGTTTTATAATAGTTGAGAAGCATGTTTTAGATAGCTTTTTAGAATTTAATATTTCTACAGAATCTTATTTTACTGAAATTTTAAAAATACTCATTGAGTTTATTTAGCTCACATTTTCTATGTTTCATGTTTTTAAAAATATTTTCAAGTGCAGGCCTTGGTATGTAAGTTGCTGGTTCTCCTACAGTAGATTAGTTGGCCAAGTTAGATGATTATTTTGTGAATGTAAATGTGTTAAGTAACACCTTTTGATTTTTTGCATAGTAGTTATAGACTTTTTGCATCTTATAAATATGTTTTGAACAAACGAGAGTAAATTTTGTAATATAGTGATAGTTTTCACTTTTCATTAGTATATTAATTTTGTTATATATTAATTTTTGCGGATTTCAATGAAGTTGTTGTGTTGAGTTAGGATTTGATTCTGGAAGGACTATAGGTCTTATATGAAAGTTGAAAAAAAAACTGTTTGAAATAAAAGTGTGATTTTCATTACAGGTTTTGTGTTTTTGAGTTTTCAGAAAAATAGAGGAAACTCTGTCCCTTTTTTTAAAAAAAAATTAATAAAATATCCTCACTGGCATTCTAGGATTGAGTTAGTAATAGTAAGAATTAAAAGGGTTCGCCTCGCGAAATTTTTCAGTTTTGATAGTTAGACTCTAAGAAATTTCTATTAGGGTGCCAAGCGAGGCCCATCGAGATCTACAGTAAAAGGTTCCGAGGCGGATCCCGTCAGTAAGAGGCTCTATACCATACAATAGTGTATCCACAAAGTTCTCATAACTTGATGGTAATGAGTTTAATAGGATGATGGCATTGTATTCATCCTCCATCTTGACGTCTAGAGTCTCAATCTCAAAATTTATGATTACCTTTTCAAATGTGTCAATGTGTACTTTTATTGAAGACCCATTAGACATAGACAACTGATGCAGCTTCTTCTCTACATGTTGACGATTCGCCAAAGTCTTTCTCAAGTACAAGGTGTCGAATTTCTTCCATACACCCCTGAGGATGCTGCTTATGGGCTTGGCTATATAGGTCTAGGGTGTCTCCACCCCAAGTGGTTCCCGATCAATATTTCTAAAAAGAGCCTTAGGAAAGGTTTTGACTCACAAAGGCAAGGAAAATATATAAAGCTCTGGTAAGGGATGTCTAGTTCCGACAAAACTATTAAAGACCCTATAAAAGGATTTAAAGATCTCATATAAAGTTCAAGACCATTTCATAAATACAAGATCATCAAGATCCCATTCCACCGATTGAAGATGATCCGTATAAGAGGATTCTTCACAACAATAAAATGGTTTTCCACTGTTACATGGGTAGTGAATCACTTGAAATTTCAAATCCCATTAAGAGTTTTCTTCCTTTATTTTAGAAATTGGGCCTTTGAGTTATATTGAAAAGTACCTTCAGCAAAACACGGGCTCTTGCCTTTTTAAACACTCACGAATAAAAGCCCAAAATCAAGGGTAAAAATATTTCAACTTAAAAACAATAATAAAATTTTTAATATTAATAAATTAATACAAAAAATTAGTGGACTCTTATTTCCCATAAATTTTTGGTCAAACCCTAAAAAAAGGTCATCAAAGCAATTAAAGGAGTCAATGAAGAGAATTATAAGAAATTATGGCCTATTAATTAAGGCAATCAAGAGAGAATTAGGAGCAATTATGGCTTATTAATAAAGGCTATCAAAAGAGAATTATGGGCAATTATGACCCCTTAATCAAAGACTCTTTGAGGGAAAATAAATAACATTAAATGGCCGTTCTAAAAAATGCCTACACCCTCTATTATATGAAGGGAATTTTTATACCAAAAATGGACAAATTCAAAATTTTACATTCTTTTTTTTATTATTATTTTTTTATACATTTGATATTTTTATGAACTGATTTAAGCATCAAAGAATTCTCATAATTGATTGTGTTTATTCTTTTGTGTTTTTGTTTTTATTCTTACTATTATTTTGTTTGTGATTGAACGTTTTAAAATAATTGAACATTAAAAAAAAGACTGACCGCTAAAAAAATTAATGTTAAAACTAATATCTTTCTATACATATCTCTCAGAAGGACCTGACGGAATCAACACTCCAAGATTGTTTCTCCCTAAAATAAAATACCAGCTTAAATTTTATATTGCATTCTTCTATGAAATAGACCATTGTGTTGACTTCTATTAAGCTTCGAAATTGGCTTGTGATGTTGCTATTCTATTAGTTACCCATTCCTATCAATGATCGGTGATCAATATGAATTTTTAAACTAAATTCAAACTTTTATTCTTCTTCTTTTTTGTTTTTTTGAAAAGAAAGTTTTATTCTTGTGATTGGCAAGATTTCATTTCACTGGGACCATTTATTTAAAATCAGTGATTCAAACAAATTAAAATAATAAATAAATGGCAGTTGTTAAGCAATGCGGACAATTAAGTTAGTGCTAAGTTTATTACAAGTCATTGAGCAAATTTCATCTTCACTACCTGGTGGATTGGAACTGAAAATTTAAATTAAAAAAATAATAACAAAAACAAAGGAGAGAAAAGAGAAGGTGAGTGGTTGATTTGTAACCGAATAATTATGGCTGTTTGACAGGTTATTCTACCGCGTGCATTCTGAACAAGATTTTTCTATACCGCTGAAAATTGCTTAAAAAGCAGAAGGAAGAATAATGTGAAAAAATAAAAAAATGCCAAATCAAAACTCTCTTCTTCTAGGCCTGTAGTTGGAAGAAAAATTCAATTACTTGATTTTGTAGCTAGGCTGTTAATTTCCACAGTAAATATAAACAGTACGAACTAGGCAACCGTTGTTAATGCTTAGACTCTGTTTTTCCATGCTTGTTGTCTGCTTTAAATTCAAATTATCTGTTGTTTATGACCTTTATTATTATGTTATTTTCTGGTACAGTATTTTCAACAAACAGTTGAAGAATTGATGATAAAATGTGTACATTGCAGAAAAATGTCGAAGTTTTAGATGAAGTTTTTTCTTAATCTAGCAATTTTTAAATATCATGTCATCCTTTTTATCTATTTCAGTTAGAGAAGGAGAAATTTAGACAGGACAATCATTAAGAGAGATAGAGAGGGAAAGTTCTATAACTAAAATTAGAAGCATAAAATAGTTGTTTTATTTTAAAATTTTACTAGAATATATTTGACGGTGGGTTTGTTGAGAAATTGTTTTTGGTCTTAATAGTTTCATAGAAAAAGAAATTGAATTTAGTAATTCCATATATAAATAAATTGTGAAAATAAATGTGAAGACTCGAACTCTTAATATAAGACCTTGGTTCTATTATTATATTACAGAAACTATTTAACTAAAATATTTAAACAATTAAATGAAAACCTAACATTTTTATTAGAGATAAGTCTTAGCAACATATGAAAACTGTTTTTGATGCAAATAACCCACATTTTACAAAAATCAAACCTTTACTAGAAGGCAAAAAATTCTATTTGTAAAAAGAGATTAAATAAAAAATTTAACTTCTAACAACTCTTTACACAAAAATTTGCTTGTTTACATTTTAAAAAAGTTTGAATATCAATAATAAATAGAAAGTAATTTCTTAGATTGAAATTGTTGAGGGCTGAGAGAGTTAGGTTTAGCACTAATCTCTCCTTGAAATCAGCCTTTCGCTTTAATATCTCTTTGTTTGCAAAAGCGTGTAATAGTAAACAAATTTAAGATAAAGAATATAAGAACTATATCAATGAAGAACATAACATAACCAATTTATGTGGATCGGCAAAAGCTTATATTCACGATTGATCAAAAGATCCTAGCTTATTTTATTAACTCTTCTAAAGATTATAAGAAAAAATCAATAAAGAACTCTCAAAGTAATCTATATGGCGTAGCTTTGTTTACACAAGAATAATAAACACCCATAATAGTTCCACCCTAATACACACAAATACTTATTGTTTACATAATTCTTTAATCTCTCTTAGACTCTCTCATTTAATTCTTAATCCTTTAATCCAAAAGGTTTATAAGGGTTTATATAGTGAGTAAAATATCTCCAAAATTTTTAAATATAGTTGAAATAAAAGTCCATGCATTCAAGAGTCTAAAATCTCTTAAAGAAGTTGAATCTGAGCTAAAAATGGAAGTCTCCAAAAACATGCACCTCGACGCTACGTGGCCAGTGTTGTGGAGCTGAAGCTATTGTATCTGACGCTGTGACGTTGAGGCCTGGTGTTTTCACTCCATGTTTTTGTACTCCTCCTTGCTTCAAACTTTTTGTCTTGCTCATTCCTCGTATACTCAACGTGTACTAGACTGCTTGCTGACTTTTTCCTTGATATCCATCTTAATTCATACCCATATATAATTATTGAATCACCAATTTAAAGATACCTTTCCTTTATTCAAAATCTCCTTATAAAAAGGCATTTACTTCCATCCATACTAATGCTCTATTACCTAAGGCTAATTCTAATTAAGTCTTCATCCAAAATTAACTCATCTTGCACTTGTGACTTTAGTATCAAAAAATTTGAATGATCCTTACTTAGGATATAAATTCGATGTATTCTCTTTTGACCTTAATCATTTTGGCGAGTTTGTTTTGGATTTTTCCTTGTGGTCTGTATTACATTAACACTTGGCATTGGGCCACCTTTGGCTATTCTTTTAAGCACGTAAAGCCCCCACTTATGCTTCTCACCTTTCATCTTTCTAGATCTTTTTACTACCTTCAATTTTTCGTTTTTCGCTCTAGTTGGATACTTTTTTTTTATCGAGCATCCCTATAGATATTAAATTCCTCCTAAGTTTAGGAACACGACTTATACCTCTAAGTCCTTAAGGTTTTTCATCTTGCATCCTCAACCTTTTGTTACCAACTCCCATGACCTCACAAACCATGTCATTCCCTATTAATACTTTACCCTTATTAGCTTTATAATTGGTGAACAATGATTTGGCAGGACACATGTGGACACTACGCATAGAATCTATTATCCATTTGTCAGCGTACTTTCTCTCAGAAGCTACCAAGGAGTCTACAACTTTGATATCCTCCTCACAACTAACTATTACAGCATCTTAATCCTTAAAAAAAAGCCCTTCCTTGTTTAAAATGAGGCACTCTTTGAATTTTCTCCTAGGCTGGTTGTTCTTCTTTTCTTTTGTAAAAAAATGTGTTGCACTATCAATTTCAAATCTCTTCCCCAATCCTTTTGAACTTATTAAAACTTTGATATCATGCATTGTCAGAGTCTCCCGACAATATAATAGAGTATCCATAAAGTTCTCATAACTTGATGGTAACGAGCTTAATAGGATAATGGCATTGTATTCTTCCTCCATCTTGACATCTAGAGTATGAATCTCAAAACTTATGATGACCTTTTTGAAGGCGTCAATGTGATCTCTTACTAAACCCATCAAACAGACACAATTAATACAGCTTCTTCTTCACATATTGATGATTTGCCAAAGACTTCCTCATGTACAAGGTGTCAAATTTCTTCCACACACCCCGTGAGGATGCCACTCGTGGGTTTGGCCATATAGGTCTAGGGTGTCTCCACCCTAAATGGTCCCCGATCAGGATTTCTAAGAAGAGCCTTAGGAAAGGTTTTACTTACAAAGGTATGAAAAAATATAAAGTCCTAGTAAGAGAGGTCTAGTTTCGAAAAGACTATTGAAGACCTTATAAACAGATTTAAAGATCTCATATGAAGTTCAAGACCATTTCAAAAAGGGAAGATCATCAAGACCCCATTGCATAGATTGAAGATGATTCGTATAAAAGTATTCTTCACAACAATAAAATAGCTCTACACTCTTACATGGGTAGTAAATCACTTGGAATTTCAAACCCCATCAAGAGTTTCCTTCCTTTATTTTAGAAATTAGGCCTCCGAGTTATATTGAAAAAACACCCTTAAAGCAAAACATAGGCTCTTGCCTGTTTAAACACACACGAATAAAGTCCAAAATCAGGGGGTAAAAATCTTTCAGCTTAAAAGCAATTATAAAATTTTTAATATTAACAAATTAATACTAAAAATTAGTGGACTCTTATTCCCCTTAAATTCTTTGTCAAACCCTACATAAAATGGTCATCATGGCGATTAAAGGAGTTAATGAGAAGAATTGTGAGCAAATATAGCCTATTTATCAAGGCAATCAAGAAAGAATTATGGGCACTTATGGCCCCGTAATCAAAGGCACTTTAAAGGAGAATAAACGACATTAAATGACCCTTCTAAAAAAGGCCGACACCCTTTACTATATAGAGGGAATTTCTACACTAGAAAAAGGACAAGTTCAAAATTCTACACTCTCTCTTTCTATTATTTTTTCTTGCCCATTTGATATTTTTATGGGCTAACTTAAACATTGGTCCTCGCAATTGATTGTGGTTATTCTTTTGTATTTTTGTTCTTATTCTTACTTTTATTTTACTTGTAATTGAAGGTTTTTGCAACAATTGAATATTAAAAAAAAATAACCGCTAAAAAAATTAATGTTAAAACTAATATCCATGCATATCTCTTAGAAGGACCTGTCGGAATCTACACTCCGAGATTGTTTTTCCCTAAAATAAAATACCGGCTTAAATTTTATATCGCATTCTTCTATGAAATAGACCATTGTGTCAACTTCTATCAAGTTTTGAAATTGGCTTGTGGTGTTGCTATTCTATTAGGTATCCATTGCTATCTGATCGGTGATCAATATGAATTTTTAAACTAAATTCAAAGTTTTATTCTTCTTCTTCTTCTTTTTTTTTTTTTTGAAACGAAAGTTTTATTCTTCTGATTGGCAAGATTTCATTTCACTGGGACCATTAATAAATAAATGGTAATAAATTAGTGATTGAAACAAATTAAAATAATAAATAAATGGCAGTTGTTAAGCCATGTAGACATTTAAGTTAGTGCTAAGTTTATTACAAGTCATTGAGCAAATTTCCTCTTGACTACCTGGACTTTAGAGGCTGAATGGCATCATTGAGGCAACGTCTAAGCGGTGGATTTGGAACTGAAAATTTAAATTAAAAAAATAATAACAAAAACAAAGCAGAGAAAAGAGAAGGTGAGTGGTTGATTTGTAACCGAATAATTATGGCTGTTTGACAGGTTATTCTACCGCGTGCATTCTGAACAAGATTCTTCTATACCGCTGAAAATTGCATAAAAAGCAGAAGGAAGAATAATGTGAAAAAAATTAAAAAATGCCAAATCAAAACTCTCTTTCTTCACTCTTTTCCCTATATAGGACAACTCAACAATTCTCTTGTACGGCTGAAAATTGCTTAAAAAGAGAGGAATAATGTGAAAAAATTAAAAAATGCCAAATCAAAACTCTCTTCCTTCAGGCCTATAGGTGGAAGAAAAATTCAATTACTTGATTTTATAGCTAAGCTGTTCATTTCCACGAGAAAATAAACATTGAGAACTAGGCAAACCGTTGTTAATGCTTAGACACTGTTTTTCCATTCTAAGCTGTTCATAAACTGTTGTTTATGACCTTTATTATTATGTTATTTTCTGGTACAGTATTTCCAACAAACAATTGAAGAATTGATGATAAAATGTGTAGATTGCACTATAAATTCAAAGTTTTAGATGATTTGTTTTTTCTTAATCTAGCAATTTTTAAATATCACATCATTATTATTTTTTATCTATTTCAGTTAGAGAAGATTAAATTTAGCAGGACAATCATTAAGAGAGATAGAGAGGGAAATTTCTATAACTAAAATTAGAAGCATAAAATAGTTGTTTTATTTTAAAATTTTAATAGAATATATTTGAAGGTGGGTTTGATGAGAAATTTTATTTTTGGTCTTAGTAGTTTCATATATAAAAAAATTCAATTTAGTAATTCATATATAAATAAATTATGAAAATAAATGTGGAGACTTTGAACTTTTAATATAAGACCTTGGTTCGATTATTAATTATATTACAAAAACTATTTAACTCAAAAATTTAACAATTAAATGAAAACTTAACATTTTTGTTAGAGATAAGTCGTAACAACACATATGAAAAATGTTTTTGAAGCAAATAATCTAAATTTAACAAAATTCAAACCTTTACTAGAAGACAAAAAATTCTCCTTGTAAAAAGAGTTTACTTAAAAATTTTAACTTCTGACAACTCTTTACACAAAAAATTGATGTTTGCATTTTAAAAAAGTTTGAATATCAACATTAAACAAAAATTATTTGCTTAGATTGAAATTGTTGAGGATTAAGGGAGTTAGGTTTAGTATTAATCTCTCATTAAGATTAGTCTTTCACCATAATATCTCTTTGTTTGTAGAAGCATATAATTGTAAGCAAATATAAGAGAAGGAATATAAGAACCAGATCAATCAAAAACACAATATAACCAGTTTACGTGTTCGACAAAAACCTACATATACTGTTGATTAAAGGATCCTAACCTCTCTTATTAATTCTTTTAAAAATTACAAGGAAACACTAACAAAGAACTCTCAAAGGAATCTATATGTTGTACATTCGTTTAAACAAGAACAATAAACGTCCACAATAATTTTACCCTAATGCACGCAAACACTTAGTGTCAACCTAATTCTTTAATCTTTCTTAGACTCTCTCATTTAACTCTTAATCTGTTAATCTAAAAGGTTTAAAAGGGTTTATATAGTGAGTAAAACGTCCTTAGAAATTCTAAACTTAGTTAGAATGAGTGTCCATACATTTAGGAGTCTGAAACCCCTTTAAAGAAGTCAAATCTGAGCCAAAAATAGAAGTCCCCAAAAATATGCACCTAAGTACTATATGGCTAGTGTTGTGGAGCTGAAGCTATTGTCTCTAATGCTGCGACGCTCAGGCCTAGTCCTTTCACCCCATGTTTTTGTAGTCCTCTTTGCTTCTGACTTTCCGTCTTACTCATTCCTCATATGTTCAATGTGTACTAGACTTTTTGTTGAATCTTTACTTGATATCTATCTCAATTCATACCCATACATCACCAATTTCAATATACTATTCCTAAATTCAAAATCTCCTATAAGAAGGCTTTTGGATCCATCCACACCAATGCTCCATTACTTAGGGCTGATTCTAGTTAAGTCTTCATCTATAATTAACTCATCTTGGGCTTGTGACTTTGGTCTCCAAAGACATAAATGCTCATTGCTTAAGGTATAGATGAGATGCATTCCCTTTTGACCCTTATCACTTTGGTGAGTTTGTTTTGAATTTTTTCTTATAGTCTGCATTACCCTAACACCCTACGTTGGGCTACCTTTGGCCATCCTTTTAAGCATGTAAAGCCCCCATTTGTTCTTTTCACCTTTAATCTTTTACTATCCTCAATTTTTCCTTTTTGCTCTACTCGGATACTTTTCTTTATCAAGCTTCCCTAGAGATATCAAGTTCCTCATAAGTTTAGGAACATGCCTTACACCTATAAGTCCATAAGTTTTTCACCTTGCATCATCAACTTATGTCACTAACCTTTAAGATCTCACAAACTATGTCATTCCCCATTAATACTTTACCCCTAATAGCTTTCTAGTTTGTGAACAATGATTTATCAGGATAAATATGGATACTACGCATAGAATCTATTATTAACTTGTTAGCGTAGTTTCCCTTAAAAGCTACCAAGGAGTTTACAACTTCGATATCATCCTCACGACTCATTATTGCAGCATCTTCATCCATTCCTTTTACTTTAAGACAATCCTTCAGAAAGTACCATTCCTTATTACAAATGGCACTTCTTGGATTTTCTCTTAACTTGATTGTTCTTCTTTTCTTTTGCAACTAAACCTATTGCACTATCGATTTCAAATCTCTTCCCTACTTTTTTTAAGCTTAATAAAACTTTGACATCATTCATTGTAAGAGTCTCACTACCATACAATAACGTATCCACAAAGTACTCATAACTTGATGGTAACAGGATGATGGCATTGCCTACATCCTAAATCTTGATGTATAGAGTTTCAAGACCTATAATTATTTTTTTAAAGGCATCAATGTGATCTCTTATTAAAGATCAATCAGATATAGATAACTGATGCAGCTTCTTCTTCACATGTAGATGATTTACCAAAGACTTTCTCGTATACAAGGTGTAGAGTTTCTTTCATAAACCTTTGAGGATATCCTATCGTGGGCTTGGCTATATAGGTTGGGGGTGTCTCTACCTTAAGTGGTCTTTGATCAGGATTTCTAAGAAGAGCCATAGGAAAGGTTTTGACTCACAAAGGCAATGGAAAATGTAAAGTTCTAGTAAATGAGGTCTAGTTCTGACAGGACTATTGAAGACCCCACAAAAAAGATTTAAAGATCTTATATGAAGTTCAAGACCATTTCATAAATGAAAAATCATCAAGATCGCATTACACCGATTGAAGATGATTTGTATAAAAGGATTCTTCACAACAATAAAATGGCTCTCACTTCTACATAGGTAGTGAATCACTTAGAATTTTAAACCCCATCAAGAGATTCTTTCCCTTATTTTAAAAATCACACCCTTGAGTTATATTGAAAAGCACCTTTCAATAAAACATGAGCTCTCGCCTTTTTAAAAACTCACGAATAAAAGCCCAAAATCAAGAGGTAAAAATCTTTCAACTTAAAAATAATAATAAAGTTTTCAGTATTAACACGTTAATACAAAGAATTGATAGACCCCTGTCCCCCCCAGATTTTGAGTCAAACCCTAATTAAAGGGTCCTTAAGGTAATTAAAGGAGTCAATTAGGAGAATTATGAGCAATTATGGCCTATTAATCAAGGCAATCAAGAGAGAATTATGAGTAGTTATTGCCTATTAGCCAATGAAATCAAGAGAAAATTATGGGCAATTATGGTCCCTTAATCAAAACACTTTAAAGGAGAATAAATAACATTAATGGCCCTTCTAAAAAATACCTATACCATCCACTATATAAAGGGAGTTTCTACACCAGAAAAGAACAAGTTCTAAATTCTACACTCTCTCTTTCTATTATTTTTTCTTGCACATTTGATTTTTTAGTGGCTGACTTAAATATCGGAGGGTCTTCATCGGCACCCTTACCGATAAGGCCATGACCAAGCTTTTTTATTTTGTAGCATTCAATGTCATAGAACCACATGAAAAATGGCAATGTCGTGTTCATTTCCCCATAAAAAATAAATTCAACTCGTTAACATGGGAGTTATCCTAATTTTCCATATGTGTCTTAATAGATCGTTGTTCACTAACTTTAAAGCCATTAGAGATAAGGTGCTAATTGGGAATAACATGGCCTATGAGGTTATAGTAGTTGGCGACATAAGGATGAAGATGCATGATGGAAGGATTAGGGACTTACTTGATATATGGCATGTTCCTAAATTGAGAAGGAACTTGATATCACTGGGAAAGCTAAATGAAGAAGGATATTCGATTCGAACGAAAAAAAGAATACTAAAGGTAGTAAAATGATCTATAATGATGAATGGTGTGAAGCACAAAGATGGGCTCTATGCACTTAATGGCATGGCCATAGGTTGCTCATCATGTGTTGTTGAAGGAATATAGACCAGAAGGCGACATCCAAAATTAGCTCACCAAAGTTATAAGGGTCAAAAGGGAAAGAGTGGCATTAATACCCCATGCAAGAAACATTCGTACCTTTGGAGAACTAAGTTACAAGCCCAAGATAAGTTAAGTTTTGATAAAGACTTAACTGAAATTAGTTCTAAGTGATAGAGCCTTAACGTAGATGGATCCAGAAGCCTTCTTAAAGAGATATTTTGAATCAATGAGAGGTTTGTTTGAATTGGTGATTCAACAATCATCTTTGAGCATGAATTTGTGATGGATACCAATGAAGACTCAACAAGAAGTCTAGTACGCGAAAGTCGTACGAGAAAGGAACAAAACATAGAATCAAAAGCAAAGAGTTAATTGAAAACACAAGGAGGGTCGTACATTCTTGAACGCCCATATGTTAGAAGATAAAACGCCACCGCATCAATACTAGGGAGACCAACGTCCCTGTGTTGCCTGATGATGCTATGGTGTTGCAACAAGGTCGCACTTAGACTCCCGCATCAATATTAATGTTTCTTAGGCCTTTGTAAATATTATATAAACTCTTATACTCCCTTAGGATTTATTAGTCATTTAGAGAGACTCTAAGAGAAAATAGAGAGTTAAGTAGACACTTTGTGCCAAATCATTGATAGTAATGGATAACTATCAGAAGGAAGAATAATGTGAAAAAATTAAAAAATGCCAAATCAAAACTCTCTTCTTCTAGGCCTGTAGCTGGAAGAAAATTTCAACTACTTGATTTTGTAGCTAGGCTGTTAATTTCCACAGTAAATATAAACAAGTACGAACTAGGCAATCCGTTGTTAATGCTTAAACTCTGTTTTTCCATGCTTGTTGTCTGCTTTAAATTCAAATTAACTGTTGTTTATGACCTTTATTATTATGTTATTTTCTGGTATAGTATTTTCAACAAACAGTTTAAGAATTGATGATAAAATGTGTTGATTGCACAATAATTTCAAAGTTTTAGATGATTTTATGTTTTTTCTTAATCCAGCAATTTTTAAATATCATATCTTCCTTTTTGTCTATTTCAGTTAGAGATCGAAAGAGAAATTTAGACAGGACAATCATTAAGAGAGAAAGAGAGGGAAATTTCTATAACTAAAATTAGAAGCATAAAATAGTAGTTTTATTTTACAATTTTAATAGAATATATTTGAAGGTGGCTTAGTGAGAAAATCTTTTAATTTCATCCTAATAGTTTCATATATGAAGAAATTGAATTTAGTAATTTCATATATAAATAAATTGATTGAAAACAAAGATGTGAAGACTCGAATTCTGAGTATAAAATTTTGGTACCGTTTTTATATTAGAGGAATTGTTCAACTCTTAAATTAAAATGTAACATTTTTATTAAAGATAAATCTTAACGACATATGAAAAATATTTTTGATGCAAATATCTTCAATTTAACAAAAATTCAAACCTTTCTAGAAACCAAAAAACAAAAAAAAACTTTGTAAAAAGGGTTTAAATAAATTTTTTCAACTTCTAACAACTCTTTACAGAGAAATTTGCATATTACATTTCTAAAAAAGTGTGAATATTGCAATCAGTGGCATTACGCAAGTGGCAATACTTATTTTAGAAGAGATTAAAGAGTTTTATTTTCTTTAATTATTCAAAGTAGTTGTAATGGGATATTTGTATAAATAAAAAAGTGTAAATATTAGCATTAAAAAAAATTATTTGCAAAGATTAAAATTTTTTAAAAGATCTCTAGATGAATTTGCTTCTATAAAAAAACAGAAGAGTGAATAAGAAATTTTACGAATGACATTGTTGAAGCGAAAGCAATTAAACAAGCAATAAACCCAAAGTATATCACGCAACACCTAAACTATTAAGAAAACTATAAAGAGAAAGTAGAAGAACAAACATACAAAATTTACATGGTTTGGAAACTTGCTTATGTGCATGGCAGATCAAGATCTCACTCTTTATTATTGAATGACAAAGCACTTACAAAGTATGCATTTTTTAAGAAAGAATTTACAAAGAACACAACTCTCTCCTGTAACTAGGGATTTCTCTCACTAAGAATCACCAAGAATACTATAATCACAAAAATTATTATATTGATTGCTTAGATATATTTACAAGCGCTTAGATATATTTACAAGCCAATATAAGGCCTTTATATAGGCTTTAGAATGATCTTGGTTAACTTTAAATATGTGGGAGTCATTTTAGACAGTCTGGGTAGATTTAATAGACTGTTCAAAATGAGAAAATAGTTTTCTTGCACTAGGGCTGCGATGTTAGCCTGTATCATGCCCAGCGCCACAGCGTTGGGCATCTGGCACTGCGACGCCTAGGCTTAGGTAGTTGTGCGTTCTTCATTCGCCTTTTTTTTGCATCCATCTTGCTTCCGTGCGTATCTAACATATCTGGCTTGTTCCCTAAATCATATTATAATAATTGTTAATCAATTTTCTTACAAACATCAATGTGATGCCCATCAATTAGGGACCCTGAACAAGTCACTATAATGAAAAGAAAGAGATTGGGTGTTAGGTAAGTATCAGGACTATTGATAGGTTCCGCTCAATTCACTGTAATCTAAAACTTCTTACTGATTATTAATAGAGTAATGTTAGGCATTTTAAAAATGTATTTCAAATTATATCCTAAGAGTGATGTGTGAAGTAAATATTGGGTAGTGAAATAGTGTAAATTTTAAAATTATTTATTACACTCAATATTTGTTTGACATATCACTTTAGAAATACAATTAAAATAAAATTTTGAGATGCCTAACATTACTCTTATTAATTAGGGTTGATATTATGCATTTAATCATGCTAATAAAAAGATAATTTTATGTTGGTGCTAAAAATTAATGATGTAAGATCATTTTTAACGCTTTAATCACACTTGAAGCATAATTAAAACTCCTACAAAATCTTTGTTATCTTCATCACACCTTAATGAATAAAGTTATATTAGTGTTATGGATCAACTTTAAATATTAGCGTATTAGTTAATATCACCTACTCATCCTTATAAGTCTCACCTAATTATGTGACACTTTCTTTACATTTGACTTAAGTTTCATAAACAAATTACTTGACTCATATAGTTCTATCTCTATTATCTTTAAGAGGCATCTTTAAGAGACTCGCATTCCACATCAACCCATTGATTATCCTATATTCATTCTTACTATCCAATCACGAAATTTGGCCGGCTCTGATAGGAAATTTATAGGTGGAAGAAAAGTTCAATTACTTCAGGCCTATTACATTTGACTTAAGTTTCATAAACAAATTACTTGACTCGTATAGTTCTAGCTCTATTATCTTTAAGAGGCATCTTTAAGAGACTCGCATTCCACATCAACCCATTAATTATCCTATATTCATTCTTACTATCCAATCACGAAATTTGGCCAGCTTTGATAGGAAATTTATAGGTGGAAGAAAAGTTCAATTACTTCAGGCCTATAGGTGGAAGAAAATAGTTTTCAACTTTTAAGGAAGTTGCGTGTGCATAAGAAATTTATGTAGATGGGCCTCTATATAAACAACCATTATATAACTCAAAGCATGCAGTTTATTAGAAACAAAAATGGCTTCTAAGAAGTTCTTATTTATTTGGCATGTGGTCCTTGTTGCCTTGCTTCTCCTAGCCTTGGCAGTGTCATCGAGGAATACGTGGGGAGCTACTAATAAGCACCGCACAAGTTGTGAGTATGAATGTGTGTTTATTCCTTTACTTTTTCTTTGATATATAATAGAATTTGCATTATTTTTTATTTGGACGAGTAATTTATTATGCAGAAAATTGTTCAAGGGCGAAATTTTATTCAAACTCTTTGTATGAAGGGTTGAAGAACCTTTTAGGAAAATTATATATGACCCTCTATGTTGTTTTGGATATTGCTCACTTATTCCATAATATTTTATATTACTTAAAAACTCTTTCTGCTGTTATAATTTTTTTGTTAAATCTTAAATTTATTTATTGTCTTACTAATTTACCCTTAAATTAATGACATCATTGCTATCATAATCTTTTCACTTTTTTATTTGAAAAAATTAATAAGATATATTTTTTTTAAAAATAATACTACAATAACAAAAACTATAACATAAATGGAAATGTTAACATTCTAGGTATTTTATTATTTTATTTTACATCTTAAAATTTCAATAAAGTTTAAAAGTTTATTTTTATTAACATTTAATATTTTTTAAATATTAATATTTAATGCTCATTAGAAAGAATAAATATGTTATCGTTGTTTAATATTTTTTTTTAAAAATACTAAAAGTAATAAAATCATAATATATTTATTCTTTCTTAAATGTACTAAATATTAATATATTTAAAAATTAATTAATGAATAAACTGGTATAAAAAATTATTTTTAGAAGAACCTCCTTTCTTCTTTTTGTTTTCATTAATTATATATTACGGTTAATGAATAAGTATAATAAATTAATGTTTTTACATTAACCTTATTCATTAATTAATTTTTTTAAATACATTAATATTTAATAATTTAAAAAAAGAATAAATATGTTATAGTTGTTTAATTTTTTTATTATTTTTATTATTTTTTAGTAACTTTTAAAAAAGAATATTAAACAACTATAACCTATATATTCTATCTGATGAGCATTAAATAATAATGTATTATAAAATATTAAATAAAAAATACAAAATACAAAATAACTGGATTGTTTATCCTTCCACCATAACATAAATATGTTATAGTTTTTTATTATTATAGTATTTTAATTATTTGTTTAGTATTTTTTTAGTAATAATAAAAACTATAATATTTATTATTTCTAATGAGCACTAAATATTAAGGCATTTAAAAATATTAAATATTAATAAATTTAAAATATAAAATAAAATAATAAAATAACTAGAATGTCAATTTTTTCGTTTATGTTATAATTTTTTATTTTTTTAAAAACATTATTAATTTCTATAAAAAAAATAAAAGGATGATGACAATAATGATGTCATCAATGTAAGGACAAATTTGTAAGTAGATAATAAAAATTAAGATTTAATAGAATATTTGTAATAATAGGAGAGTATTTTTAATGATATAAAATATTAGAAAGATAAGTGGATAATGCTCAAAATAAGAGGAAACTAATTGGTCTTGACCCAACTTTTTATCTTTATCTTCTAATATATTATTTGTACAAAAGTTACATTATCAAATCTTTAAAAGGTTATATCCAGGCTATTTCATCTTACGTTATGAATCTATTCAGACTACCCACAATTCTTATTAAAGAAATTCATAAACTCTGTGCTAAATTTTTTTGGGTTGGTGATGAAAACAAGAGGAAAGTCCATTGATGTTTTTGGGAAATGTTATGCTGCCACAAATATGATGGTGGCCTTGGGTTTAGGGATTTTCACTCCTTCAACCAAGCCATTTTGGCCAAGCAAGGTTGGCATGTGATTGCTCATCCAAACTCTTTGGTGGCAAGAACACTCCAAAGTCTCTATTATCCCAACTCTTCATTCCTACGGGCACATCCTAAACAGTCTGATTCTGCAGTCTGGAAAAGTATTATTTAGGACCGTAATTTTCTTGTTAAAGGGCTTCGTTGGTGTATCGGGAACAGATCTTCTATCTCAATCCATTATGATCAATGGCTCCCTCGCCCCTTATCCTTCAAACCTTTATTCTCGCATATCCTGTTTGAACACTCCTTGGTGGCTGATCTACTCCTTCTGTCAGGTTTCTGAAACTAAGAGCTTATACGAAACTCCTTCTTAGAAGATGAATGCAAACTAATCTTAAACATCCCACGTACGCCTTCCTGGGCTTACCTTGGTGACTCAGTTATGTGGCACTTCGACAAACATGACCAATTTTCTGTTAAGAGTGGGTATTGGCTCTCTCTTGCCCCTAATCATACATCATCTTCCAATGGTAATGCGTGCTCCCGCAACTAGTGGAAGCATCTGTGGCGTTTATAGCTCCCCCCAAAGATTATACACTTTATTTGGAGACTATCTCATGGTTGGATCCCTACTTTTTCTAACCTTAGGCGACATCATGTACCTATTGATGATTCTTGCAGCCGTGTGCGAAAAGAGCTGAAAATTCCATTCATGCACTTTGGCTTTATGATGCTCTAAAGCATGTACGCTAGTCTTGCTCATTTTTGCATGGCTTTGGTATTGCTCATAATACATCCATGTTGGATCTTTTGATCAATGTCTAGCCAACCTTTCTACTAAAGATTTTGAGACTCTACTTATACTCTTTTGGAGACTTTGGTTTATTAGAAACCAATTTATTTCAGAGTACAAGGTATTTTCGATGTCAGATGTGTTGTGTCGGGGGCAAGGCTACAGGGATGAGTCTAGGACCACCTATGCCTCTACTACTAGCACCCCTATGTCACGAACTAGAGTATGGCATGCCCCTAGACTGGGCCTCATTAAACTAAATACTGATGCAGGCCTATTTTCAAAACACTTTAAAGTAGGCTTGGGATGGTGCTACAAGACCACTCTGGGGCTGTCTTGGCTTCCTCTTCCATTCCTATTAAAGCACAGCCTTCTGTGGACATTCTTGAAGCTTTGGCCTTGCTACGTGGTCCTTGCCTAGCTCGTATGGTGGGTATCTCAGCTCTCGAAGTGGTCTCTGATGCTACAGGCATTATTTATGACATTAACTATCACTTCCCTTCTGTCTCAGAACTGGGCTTGGTCCTTCAAGACATTATTGTTATTGCCTCTTCATTCTCTTGTTGTTCTTTTAGCTATGATCATTGATTATCCAATCGAGTTGCACATGAATTGACATATCTTACCCTCAACTTAGACTCTGATACTATTGAGTTTGGTAAAATGCCTCTCCAAATATATATCTTGTAATTGAGGATTCTTATTCCTCTCGAATTTTATAAATGAAATATTCCTTTCAAAAAAAAAAACAAGTAAAAGTTTTACTTTTTAGAAAAACAATAGTATTGATGAGATATTTCTATATCATAAATTAAATGCAAGTATACACTATCGTATGCAAGTAATAAAGAGACTAAATAAGTCGGATGTCGAACCCACAGGGACAATTTCTTCTTATTAACCAATTACTAAAATTATGTCTTCCTAATAATTATTCAAAAAAATAAAAATCTAAGAATGAATGTAAGAAATATAAAAGTAAAAACACAATGCAAAGAGACTTAGGTAATAGCAATGTAGAGAAAACCTAGGATTAATATTATCCCTCAATATGCTTCTAATGATTAATCCTATAATATTTAACTCACTTAGTCTTTATTATTGATCAAGACACTAATGTATTCACAAGCCTCTTCCAAGGTCATGCAAGTATACCCTAATTTACCAAATACCTATATTCCTATGGTACTTGTAATAAACTAAGGTTCATTAAGATTATGTCTTATTGATCATACATGCCAACTAGGTATATTCCTATCCTAAATTGAAACTTGCATATGCAACATTGAATTTTACTCTATAATCATGCATCAAATTACCTAGGTCTAAATATATTGATTCCTCTTCCGAGTTTATCAATAATATTACCAACTCATTCACCATATATTGGCCAGATATATTGAAGCATTAAACACAAGTAATTTAAATAATAAAAGACTAAGTTTATTAAATATTCGAAAGATATAGCAATTAAGCACACATATTGAGTTCAAGTATTAACCATAGAAAACAAGTTTAGCTCATGGCTACAAGAGAACAACAGTAAAAATAATTATAAATCATGATACAATTATTAGCAAACCGATATAGACGTCAAATTGCTCTTAATTGCGCTGCCTAGGAACTCTTGATGCCAAAGAACGTCTTGTATCTCTCTCTAAAGTTGCTTCAATTAAGCTCCTATTGCTCTCCAAGACTCGTGCTCTGTATTCTTGGTGCTCTTGGGTCGTTTTGGATTCCTTCTTAAAGGCTGGGAACGAGTGACTTTATATAGGGATTGATATGAGCTTGAAAATCTCAATTCTCGTCGGACTAGGACTTGCACTACCGCTTGCGCGCTATGAAGTTGTCGCTGGGGCGCTGCGTGAAAAAGCCTGCACCGCTGGAGCGGTGTAATGATAGCGCTGGGGCGCCAGATGCGACTTCAACAAGTCGTATTTCTTATTTCGATCACTATTCTAGAGCTGGGGCGAAAATAGTTGTGGCGCGGGGGCGCTGGACTCAAATTTTGGAAACTTTACATTTTAGTCCCTGTTTTTGCTCTTTTTGCATTCTTTCTTTAAATTTCGTTCAAGTCCCTACAATTAACAATAAAGCACATAAATAGCTATTTATTCTCGTAAAACAATGAAATATCAAAATAAAAGTATGAGAAAATATATGACAATTTTACTCTTATCAAGTATACTTCAAATAATTACATTAATTAACTTGAGAGTGCATGTTTGTTCTTAGAGTGCGATTTTAATATTATATGTAGGAAGCACTTTGTATTGTTAAAAAGCATTTTATGTTTATTTTCTGGTGTTTGACTGGAAATGATAAATGCTTTTTCGATATTAGGAAGAATTTAAAACCTATAAGTATAATTGAGTACAATGAACAAGAATAGTTATTTTTCATGATGTTATATGATTCTAAACTTAAAAAAAAAAAAACAATTGGAAATTAAAATAACATATATTTTGTTCTTACAGACGTGAAAGCAAGAAAGCTGGCGACCGGTCATCGCTCGGATATTCCATGGCAGTATAATAATGGCAGTCCAAAAGTTCATCATTAAGTTCCTGGGTATAAATTTTTTACGTCAATTATTAATTTGTCTTTACGAACTGTTTTGAATTATAAGAATGTATGTAAGAAAAAATATTTCTAACACTCAAATAATATTTATTCAAAAGAAGAAGTATCAGTTTGTGAGGGAGTATATTTACAAAGACAAGTAAGATATATATTATAGTATGCTCTTAATAAGGGAGAATAAATGTATATGCGTCTCTTAATAATGGAGAATGAATGTTTATGTATTTGTGTGTATGAATAATTAGTGAATGAATGTGAATAAAGAATGATTGTTGAATGTATAATATATATATATATATATAATGAATGCATAAGCAAATAATCAAATTTATTTATAGTGCATGAGATGTATGAGTCTTAATTGTTAGCTAAATTTATTTTACATATTATTTTAACTATATTTTATATTTATGTATCATATATATAATATAAAAAAAAATTAACAACATATAAAGAAATAAAATATAGAACAAAGAAAATTAAAACTTGGCTTTGAACAAGAAAAGACATGTTAGTAGTATTGTCCTAAAGCCTTGTGTGAGTAAAGACGGATCTATATGACTTCAAGATATAACTTAATGCTCAAAGTCAATCTCTATTAATGGGCATAATCACCATGAGAAAATGCCAAGTCTCCATAGTTATAGTTGCTCAAAACATAATATAAAAAAATATTTAGTTTATTTTATTTTATATATAAAATACTTCTCATTTTTCTTTTCTCTTCTTTTTAACTCTCACACATTTTCTAATGAAGAATTAACACCTATTATATAGTAGTAATAAGGCTTAAAATATTAATATCAATATTAATTTAGAAATATTTTATAACTCTAATATTAATGTGTAATTTATGTTTGAAATTTATAAATTTCAGAGTTTATTTTTATTAGTATGAATTTGAATTTTAAAATTGTAACTATAAGAGTTTTATTATTTGTATTAAGTGTTGTAACTCAACTATTTTAATATATATAAAACTCCCAAATAATAATAATATATAAATGTTATAACTCTCACACATTTAATCTGAGTTTAATAACTAATCTAAAATATAATTATCACTATGTAATAAAGATAATTTAGTACTAGTAACTTATAATACACAATTTATTTTTCAAAATATGTAATTTATGAAATATTACAAAGTTATAAAAAATTTTCTCCAACACTAATCCATCCATAAGTCATAACAAATTGAAGAAAGATTTAAGTGAAATTTACCAACTCGTAGAAAATCTTTTCTTCGTATAATACTATGATTAATAAAGTAAAATATTAATAGAATTGAAAATTTTAATTGGTTTTGTTGACCGAAAAAATTAGCTTTCTCGGGTCAACGAGTTTTAAATTTATTTTCTTGTGAAAGCAAAACTTTGGACCTCATCTGATTTGAGCTATGATTATTAGCCTTTTGGATTTCTTGAACCAAAAGAAAACTCTCGTTATGATCTTACCGGTAGTGGTTACGAAGAAGACCCTCCGATACTAAAATTAGTCTTCTTAAATATGGTGCGGCGAATTAAAAGAGAGTGAGACTTGTGTTTTTTAGAGCCAGAAAAAATTCAGAACTTGTTTCAAGTTGTCCTTCCCCTTTTTATAGCATCGAGCCTTGACAATCTTATGGGCAGATATTCATATCATCACTAGATTACTTGGCCTAATTGAAGGTGGGCATTTAGGTTATCACCTAATTACTTGGCATAATGATGCGATATTTCTATATCATAAATTAAGTGCAAGTATACACTATCGTATGCAAGTAATAAAAGAGACTAAATAAGTCGGATGTCGAACCCACAGGGATAATTTTTATTTTTAAACCAATTACTAAAATTATGTCTTCCTAATAATTATTCAGATAAATAAAAACCTAAGAATGAATGTAGGAAATATAAAAATAAAAACACAATGCAATGAGATTTAAAAATAGCAATGTAGAGAAAACCTAGGATTAATATTATCCCTCAATATGCTTCTAATGATTAATCCTATAATATTTAACTCACTTAGTCTTTATTATTGATCAAGACACTAATGTATTCACAAGCCTCTTCCAAGGTCATGCAAGTATACCCTAATTTACCAAATACCTATATTCCTATGGTACTTGTAATAAACTAAGGTTCATTAAGATTATGTCTTATTGATCATACATGCCAACTAGGTATATTCCTATCCTAAATTGAAACTTGCATATGCAACATTGAATTTTACTCTACAATCATGCATCAAATTACCTAGGTCTAAATATATTGATTCCTCTTCCGAGTTTATCAATAATATTACCAACTCATTCACCATATATTGGCCAGATATATTGAAGCATTAAACACAAGTAATTTAAATAATAAAAGACTAAGTTTATTAAATATTCAAAAGATATAGCAATTAAGCACACATATTGAGTTCAAGTATTAACCATAGAAAACAAGTTTAGCTCACGGCTACAAGAGAACAGCAGTAAAAATAATTATAAATCATGATACAATTATTAGCAAACCGATATAGACGTCAAATTGCTCTTAATTGCGCTGCCTAGGAACTCTTGATGCCAAAGAACGTCTTGTATCTCTCTCTAAAGTTGCTTCAATTAAGCTCCTATTGCTCTCCAAGACTTGTGCTCTATATTCTTGGTGCTCTTGGGTCATCTTCGATTTATCCTTGAAGGCTGGGAACGAGTGGATTTATATAGGGATTGATATGAGCTTGAAAATCTCAATTCTCGTCGGACTAGGAATCGCACTACCGCTGGCGCTATGCATCTGTCGCTGGGGCGACGCGTGAAAAAGCTATTACCGCTGGAGCGGTGGGATCTTGGCGCTGGGGCGCTGCATGAAAACGGCTTCGCCGCTGGCGCGGTATGTTGATAGCACTGGGGCGATGGAGCGTCGCTGGCGCGATGACTCTTCGGCGCTAGGGCGCCAGACGCGACTTAAGCAGGTCGTTTTTCTTATTTCGATCACTATTTCAGTGCTGGGGCGAAAATACTTGTGGCGCGGGGGCTCTGGACTCATAATTTGAAAACTTTGCATTTTAGTCCCTGTTTCTTTAAATTTCGTTCAAGTCCCTATAAATAACAATAATGCACATAAATAGCCATCTATTCTCATAAAATCATAAAATATTAATAATAAAAACATGAGAAAATATATTTCAAATTTGCCCTTATCACATAACTTGGGGGATATTGCTTCCTAAAGTTAAGGGATTTTCTCCAAGGGTAGAATTGGTTGTCACTTATAATGCCTTGTCATTTTTGGCCCGCTGACTTAATATGGATGTTTTTTATAAGGTTGAGGATTGGCTATGTGAATTAATTGATAAAGATGCTCGACATTCTCTAAAATTCGAGTAGCTTTAAAGGCTGATGTTTTCATATGGTTAAGGATTGGCCTTGTGAATTAACTGATTAAACTGCTTGAAATTCCAGCAACTTTGGAGATGTGCTTCAGTGGGTGAATGAGTCAGTATATCTATATTTCCAATTGCTCGGGGTGCTTGGACTGACCCAATCGAGGCTTCTAATGGAGTTGTAGTCGAGTGTGGGGTTAGACATTTGTGGTATAATACTTAGAATCTGAGCTAGTAAGAGTAGTAAAATGATATTCTAAGTAGGTTTTGGGCTTTTGGGCCTGTCTCCCTGAATGAAGCTAGTTGTAGGCCCAGATGTTTGGCCTCTAAACCTGCCATTTTGGGTGTAGCAGGCTGTGGGCTTATAGACCGAGTCTTTAGGATTTCTAAAGAGAACAGGAGTCCACTAGTTTATAGTTTTGATTAATCAAAGTAGAAAATTTTATACTTATTTCTTTTTATCTTTGCTATTCGGTATGTGTTTTTTGCTTCAAAAGAGATTTGAACAGGTTAATTGCCTTTGAGCGGACTATCTTATGATGTTGTTGGTGCATAGTATCTGTCATGTATTTTAAGCAGGTTTAATTATTTCCAGGCAGGTTACTTCTTGTTGCCCTAGAAATTACTTTGTGTTTTTTTTTCAAATCCTTGACATTTATAATTCATCATGAAGAGGCATTTAGAAGAATGGAACCAATCTCAGCCATCAATTTAGTTTACATTGTATGGTTGAGGGTAAATGAAATAGAATGTTACATTTATTCATATTCGAAGTAACGTTATGGTAGCTCAGAAGATCTGGTCCATTGATTTTTGGATCGAACGGTTTAAATTAAGGGAAATTGATGGGACGCACTTTAATTGCACCTGCTAACATTAAACAAAGCATCAGTCCTCTAAAAGAACATCTATTGGGCTGTGCAGTGATGATACTATTCATTCTAACGGTCATGATGATTACCAACCCAAAAGCTATAAAAAGCCTTGGGTTAGTGTCAAAAATCCCCTTGCTCATCGTCTTCTTCAAGTGCTTAGTAAGAACATACTTTTGTTGCTTGAATCTTTGTGGTGTTGATGTAATTTGTAGCAGGGAACATCTTGATATCTATGCTACAATCAAGTTAGTTGCTTCCTTCCTCGTTGTTTCTTTTAAACTTCTTGCCATGCTTATTATGTGTTTGTTCATACTTTTGCTACATTTTTAGTATTCTGCCAATTTTCAATATCTTATTGCCATTGTTTTTCTTGCTTTTGCTATTTCTTGTGGTATGGTCACCCTATCATTTTTGCCTTTTATGTTGGTTTAGTCTCTAGGACAAACTTATTTTCAATGGCAGTAAGAAATAGAGATAACTTAGGACTTTTTCCTTCTATTAACAAGTTTATTGAAGGAAACTTAGAGGTTGTAAAGGTCTCACTTATCAGAAGGATAGGTAGGGCTAGAGGAAGAAGTGACTTGGCTTCCACATCAGTGGTCAATATTGCCTTATCTGATAATATTTTAAATGTTGATAAAGGCGAGTTAGGGGTTGATCCTGAGGAAGATCCTGCCTAGGAGTAAGAAGGTGAGGGTTCAGATGTTGAAGCCTCGGAGTTTGAACTCAACTAGAGGTATCAGAGGTCTAAGATAACCCAAGAGAACCTTGATTCTTTAAGGAACACCTATTATATTCCTAAAACTGTAACCCTTAAGCTCTCATCCCTTGATGGTTTTGCAAGCAGCCCTTTAAATAGGGAAGTGGCAATCCATGCTGAGTTCCTCAAATTAAGACTTAGGCTTCCCATTCAGCCATATTTTTCTCATATGCTAACCGCCTAGGTTTAGCATCCTCTCAATTAGGTTCGAACTCATCGAGGGTTTAGCTAATCGTTATGTATTGTAGGTAAGGGCAGGTTGTTTCCACCCACTATTAGGAACTGTGTCACTTGTACCACTTTAGAAGTAGCACGAGAAAATAGAGGGGATTTCATTACCTCACTTTCTATGGGCTCCTAGACGCCATCCCTAGTCGCCCTTCCTCTATCAAAAGCTAGAAGGGAAAATGGTATTTTGCAGGGGGTTAATAGGGTTAGGAGGTCATCAGGTGTAAAGAAAGGGAGAATTAGGACATCCCTTTGAGTTTCGTGTTGAATGTAGGTTTTTTTTCCTTCCTTACTCCTTTAGTTGCTCTTTTTATTTTTCATTTTCTTAATTAAACTTGTAAAAATTTTAACAACCTAAGCGACTGATTTTGAAGTATTTGAGAACTGTCGTGTTTAGATTAAAGCTGCTCTTGCACACATCTCCCCTGTGCAAGATCTACTCTCCTCTTCAAGCCTCTGTATTAAGGCCTAGTATCTGAGTGCCCTAGTGATGGATCATCCAAATGCAACAAGTTTATGCTCGAGCTGTTCTTTATTTGTTTTTACTTTAAGCTATCATTCTTTTTATTTCTTCTATCGCTTATCATTCTCTTTTTGCATGAATGGCTAAAAACGATAGAGTTGAGAGAAGGAATAGAATAGAAACTAGAGGCTCCAGTTCTTCACTTAGAGGTCAAGGTAATCTAAACCTTAACAATACATAAGGCTCCTCTACTTTCTTGAGGGGCGAGGTAGGGGTAGGACCCTTATTCAAGGTCATGGGAAACCAGTTCAAGCTCCTAGGTGTTGAAGAAAACCTAAAGGTTACAGGGATTCTACGGCCTACAGAGGTGGAAGAAGCACGAGCCCCTGCCCTCTTCGTAAACCGTTGCAGGTCTCAATCCCTCAAGGCATGGTACAAACCACTTTAGCCAGGATGTTTGTGCAGGCTTTTGGCCAACCTTTAAGATTGACAGAAGAGTCCAACTCATGGGTGCCTCTACTAGAGGGGGGCCCTTGTTTGACAGTGACCTTATATGTGCTAATACATGAGAAGAGAATGGACTTGGCCTACATGATTTTAGTTATGCTGGAGCATGAGAGATATATTAATCCTACTTGGGTGGCTCGAGTATCCAAGATGGACCCTATCATAGGGCTTCATGGTACTAAGGGTATTACAATGGATGTAAAGCTTGTTCTTTCCTTCTCTTTTTCTTATTTTATTTATTCTTTGGTGCCTTCTAACATTAACTCACTTTTATTTGTAGTCCGCCTTTGATTTTTCTTAATTTCAAACTAAGATTATGAACATGGTGACAAGTGCTCAACTGGTTGAGAAAAATAACTGTAAGACAGGACAAGAGGTGCAACAGGCGAGGCAAGAGGCTGGACAGGTGTGCGAGAATATGCATAAGCTAGCACAGTAGATTGAGAGCCTTAAGACAGGCTGAGTTGAGGCTAAGAGAAAGGTGTTTGAGTTAAAGCACCAAAAGAACTTATTGGAGCAAGATATGGCCAACTCCATGGCAATAGCAGAAAGCCCCGCCTTTAAGTTGGTTAATCAAAATGATGATCTTGAGAGGCAGCTTGCTGAGGCCCAATGAACAAGAACTAATCAAGCAAATCATAGCTAATTTGGCCGATTATGTTAAGAAGCTACCGTTGACGTATTTTAGGGTGTATGCATGTGATTGTGTACATATTAAAAAAAAATAAACACATGTATCATATACACGAATTTGACAGTGGAATTTATCATGTTATCAACATATACACATGTACTTTAACAACTTAAGAATACAAAAAATATACCTTTGAAGACCTCTGATGAAGATTTCAAATCTGGATTTCTTTGCTCCAACTTTGAGCTCACATTGAAGTGCACTTTTGTTCAATTCTAGTTCACAACAATCTGGTGGGATTGTGAAGCTAGAATAGCAGCAGTATAATCTCCAGCAATAAGGTTTGTATTGCTTGAAAGAAAAATAAGAAGGATTTATTTTTCTTTCTCCTTTGGTTTTTCTTACAAGTCTTTGTTCAATGAAAAACTCTCTCAAAACCAACTCTTTTTTTTTCCTCTCAATCCTTGCATGAAAATTCATTCACACTCTTGTTAACAAAAATGAAACTCAACCATTTTTAGTACTCTCAACACTTCACAAGTGCTCCACTAAAATTAGATTAAATGGCCAACTACCAAAATAATTTTTTGTAGCCATTTTAATGGTATAATAAAATTAACCATTAATCACAAAATAGTGCTCCACTTAATTTAATTTATGTTTCTCAAATTAGGTATGTCTTCCATTTAGGAATAAAATAACAAATAAATAAAATTATATTTTATTTATTTAAATAATATTTATTTAATTATTCAAAAACTATTTGAATAATTAATATTTACCTTATTTGATTTTACTAATATGGTTAATAGGTGAATTCATGGTAAAACAATTCATGGAATAAAATTGTGCCACTTGTTAACATCTAATTAGTTAACAACACTTGTTAACTAATTAAATGATATACTTAACATTTAAGTCTAAGCAAGTGTATAACCCGAGGAACCTCGAAACATATTTTTGGTTTGCTAGAATTTCTAGGATGGAACTGCTCAATCCATTATGCTGTTCCAGTGCACAATGAGTACACTTTATATTGTGAGACTCTCAAGGTCCACGCCCAAATTGTCATTTGGAACTCCTCCATATGTCCGTGAATGATGCCCCACACATATGTTATAGATATTACAAAGCGGCATGTTAGACCATACAAGTTGAGGTTATAACATATTCATATAATCCCTCAATCATTTATATCCGATAAAGCAGAGATATAGATCAACACTGTCAAATCTCCATATGTCTGACCGAAAGCTTATCTCTAGAATTGTATTTCAATAAATAACATTTTCAAATACTTTTGTAATATTATTTATTCCTATGGTTAAACTCTTTTCCCGGGAATTACTACTTATAGCCATAAGACTTTCTGAAATACAATCTATAGAGTATTAGGATATAATACTCACCCAAATGAGCTGATAGATCCCATATCTATACACACCGGACTCCATGAGCATTGGACCATACCCAGCGACACCCAGCGGTTAGATCATGAAAGGTTTCTGACATGAGTGGAACCAAAGTATGATGGATCACTCACAAGCCCACTGTGGCACTCAGGTCAAAGGACCACGAATACTACTTAACTCGAAAGACCCTCAATTGACGACTTTATAGGATGTCTATTAGAGATCTTAGTGAGTCTGTTCAGTATTCAGTCCTTACTGAATACCTGTATCTCTATACGAGTTTTTACTAAACTCATGGTTTGCTAAAACTAACCATCTGGACCATCTAGATATAGACATACACCAATCTATATATTTATTAAGGTATTCACTGACAGACTAGCATCCGTGAAGATAGATCAGGAACATAATATTTCTGAACATATTTGCATAATGACATTTCCTAGCACTATTTGCAACTCTTTGCAACTACGTCATACTAATATATTCTTAGGTCTTTGTCCCATTTCAGACAAGGCTCTAACTCTTTAGATATCGCTGACTCTTATAACCTGATAACTTTTATCAGAGCCAACTCTTAGCATTTATAACTTTCAGTGTTGCTAATTTTTAGCATTGATCTAAACTTATTTACACCAGATCTGAACTCTTTCAGATCGTACAATGTCTAAAACGTTACAAGCATCTTACTATATATAAAATATAATTAGCAATTTAATGAAATTATAATACTAGTATAAATATTAAACAAATATTCATACATAAAAGGATGGCACGTAAGCACAAATTCCAACAACTACAAAGGTCTTGGTCAACTAGTAATACCGAAGGATTCCATCAGGGGGTAGTAAAGGGGTGTCGCGGGTCAGTTGACCTATTTTAGGAGAGCTACCTAAAGATTAACTTATAGTGGATGTGGGATATAGTCTCTGGCGAGCAAGCACCTGAGAGGGAGACTTTGTAGACTCAAGATGTTGATGCCTCAAGTCAAGTTCAACTTGTTAACGCTGCTAATGTTGCTCTCTAAGCTTCAACTCAGGTGACTGACCAGGATCCATCTGTTCACCAATCAAGCCATGTTGTTGCTCCTCTAGAGGTTCTTGCTAATGTAGTTCAGGATGAGGCTCCCCAAATTAATCTTTCGCCCCTGAAAAATGGTGGCTCTTTTACTTAGAAAATTATTTCCTTTGCTTGACCTAATTTTCTTTTGATGAAACTTTCTTTTGTTTCTTGTATTCTAAACTACAATATGCTTTTTATTTTTGAATGAATGAAGTTTCCTTTCCCACAGTTTGCTTAAGTACTTTTTATTGAAGTTTTCTTTCTTCTTTGTCATTCTTGTTGCTCATCACCTTTGGAGAAGTATCTTAACCTACTCGTGTTGAATTTATTTATAAACTTTATTGTATATGAGTATTCTTCTAATAGATTGATATCGATTCGGTTAAGGGAACCCTATTTGAATCCTTAGAACATGTTGAATATGCTTATGTTAACCACGTAATAATCCATGTAGAGTTCCTTTGATATTCAAGTAATAGTTTAATAATGTAAAGCTGGTCGAAAGAGTCATGTTTAGACCTTAGAGCATATTGAGTATACCGTGAATCATAGGGCAAACACTTTGAGTGCCGTACCTCTTAGAGATAACCTCAAATAGCATTGAACCCTCTTAGGTTAATCTAGGTAACCACTTCGAGTTTAGTACCCTATAAGGGATAATCTTAAAGAGCATTGAACACTCTTGAGCTTGCCTGGGTAACCATTTTGAGTACTGCACCTTCAAAAGGATAGCCTCAAAAAGAGTTAAACCCTTTTAAGCTAGTCTATGTAACCCTTTTGAACGCTGCACCCCTTAAAGGATAACCTCAAAGATCATTAAATGCTCCTGAGCTAGCCTGGGTAACCTCTTTGAGTGTCACACCCCTTAAGGGATAACCTCAAAGAACTCTTGACCTAGCCTAGGTAACCATTTTGAGTGTTGTACCCTTAAGAGATAACCTCAAAGAACATTACACCCTCTTGAGTTGTCTTGGGTAACCCCTTTAAGTGCCGCACCCTTTAAGGGATAACCTCAAAGAGTGTTAACCATGACAAGCGGATTCGAGTAACCCCTTTGAGTGCCGTACCTCTAAAGGATAATCTAAAAAAGTGTTAATCCATTCTTTGCTAATCTGGGTAACCCTTTTGAGTGCCAAACTCCCTAAGCGATAACCTCAAATAGCGTTGACCTTGCCATGTCAATTTGGATAACCTCTTTGAGTGTCGTACCCTTTAAAGGATAACCTTAAAGAGCATTGACCCTTTCCTTATTGACCTGGGTAACCCTTTTAAGTGTTGTACCTTTAAAAGAATAACCTAAAAGAGCATTAACCTTGCTGAGCCGATTATGGTAACCTCTTTGAGTGCCACACCCCTTAAAGGATAATCACAATGAGCATTAACCCATTCTTTACTGACTTGGACCTTTTTGAGTGATGCACCCTTGAAGGGATAACCTCAAAGAGCACTAACCTTGCTGATCCAATTTGGAAAACCTCTTTAAATGCCATACCCTTTAAGGGATAACCTCAAAGAGTGTTGACCTCTTCTTTGCTGATCTAGGTATCCTCTTGAGTACTGTACCCTCAAAGGGATAACCTCAAAGAGCATTAATCTTGTTAAGCCGATTTGGGTAACCCTTTTAAGTGTCGTACCCTTTAAAGGATAACCTTAAAGAGCATTGACCCATTCCTTGTTGACATGGGTAGCTCTTTTGAGTGCCATATCCCCTAAGGGATACCCTCAATGAGCATTAACCTTGCCAAGCCTATTTGGGTAACCCCTTTGAGTGCCGTACCCTTTAAGGGATAAACTTAAAGAGAATTGACCTTTTTCTTACTGATCTGGGTAACCCCTTTTAGTGTTATACCTCCGAAGGGATAACTTAAAGAGCATTAAACTTACTGATAATAGCATAATGGCAATAGTATATTTAGCACTTTAACTTTAGTGTTTTACTTTAAAATATAAATATTTAGCTATTTATTTGTGGTTTTAATCTTAAATAGGTGCATGAGCGAAAATGTGAAACATAGGATCAAACGGGAGGTGATTTAGACGAGAAACGAGTGAGATGCACTTAAAAGTAATGCCCAGATCAGTAACTAAGCGACACTCATCGAGGAAGACTAGTCTTGCATTACCCACTCCCAATGCCACGGCACCCGTATGATGTATAAATATCCCTCTCAACTCTTCTATTTAGGGGTAGATTTGAAGCTCTTCACATCTAGGATTTCTCATATCAACAAAAATACTCTTTTGAGGAAAAAATAAAGAGACTTGGCAAGGAGAAAAAATGCAAGCAACGGATACACATCAAATTCAAGAGTGTTGACGTATTTTAGAGTGTATGCATGTGATTGTGTACATATTGAAAAATTAAAATTATGCATCATATACATGAATTTGGCAACGAAATGTATCAAGTAATCAACATATACACATGTAGTTCAATTCTTAATAACTTAAGAATACAGAAAACATACATTTGAAGACCTTCGATGAAGATTTCTAATTTCGGATATCCTTGCTCTAACTTTGAGCTCACTTTGAAGTGCACTCTTGTCCAATTCTAGTTCACAACAATCCGATGGGATTGTAAAGCTAGAATAGCAGCAGTATGATCTCCAGCAATAAGGTTTTTATTCTAGAAAAAAAAATATGAAGGATTTATTTTTCTTTCTTCTTTGGTTTTTCTCACAAGTCTTTGTTCTTTGAAAAACTCTCTCAAAACTAACTCTTCTTTTTCCTTTCAACCCTTGCACAAATTTTCATTCACTTTCTTGTTAACACACTTGAAACTCAACCATTTTTAGTGGTTACCACACTTCACAAGTGCTTTACCAAAATTAGATTAAGTGGCCAACAACCAAAACAATTTTTGGTGGCCATTTTAATGGTCTAATTAAAATAACCGTTAATCATAACATTGTGCTCCACTAGATTTAGTTTATGTTTCTCAAATTAGGTATGTCTTCCATTTAGGAATAAAATAACAAATAAATAAAATCATATTTTATTTATTTAAATAACATTTATTTAATTATTCAAAAACTATTTGAATAATTAATATTTACTTTATTTGATTTTACTAACATGGTAAATGGTTGAATTCATGGTAAAACAATTCATACAATACAATTTTGCCACTTGTTAATATCTAATTAGTTAATAACTCTTGTCAACTAATTAAATAATATACTTAACATTTAAGTTTAAACAAGTGCACAACCCAAGGAACCCCGAAACATATTTTTGATTTGCTGGAATTTCTAGGATGGAACTGTTCAATCCATTATGCGGCCCCAGTGCACAACGAGTACATTTCATGTTGTAAGACTCTCTAGGTCCATGCTCGAATTGTCATATAGAACTCCTCCATATGTCCGTGAACGATGCCTCACACACACGTTACGGATATTATAAAGTGGCGCGTTAGACTATACAAGTTGAGGTTATAACATATTCATATAATCCTTCCATCATTTATATTCGAGTAGAGCAGAGATATAGATCAACACCATCAAATATCCATATGCCCGACTGAAAGCTTATCTCTTAAATTATATTTTAATAAATAATATTCCCAAACACTTTTGTTATATTATTTATCCCTAGGGTTAAACTCTTTTCCCAGGAATTATTGCTTATGACCATAACACTTTCTAAAATACAATCTATAGAGTATTAGAATATAATACTCACACAAATGAGCTGATGGATCCCATATCTATGCACACTGAAATCCATGAGCATCGGACCATACCCAGGGACACCCAGCGGTCAGACCATGAAAGGTTTCTGACATATGTGGAACCAAAGTATGGTGGATCACTCACAAGCCCACCATGGCACTCAAGTCAAAGGATCACGAATACTACTCAACTCGAAAGATCCTCCATTGACGGCTCTATGGGATGTCTATTGGAGATCTTAATGAGTCTGTTCAGTATTCAGTCCTTACTGAATACCTGTATCTCTATACGAGCTTCCACTAAACTCATGGTTTGCTAAGAATAACCATCTAGACCATCTAGATATAGACATACACTAATCTATATATTTGTTAAGGTATTCACTGACAGACTTGCATCAATGAAGATAGATCAAGAACATAATAGTTGAGAACATATTTGCATAATGACATTTCCTAGCACTATTTGCAATGCTTTACAATTATGCCATTACTAATATATTCTTAGGTCTTTGTCCTATTTCAGACAAGGCTCTAACTCTTTAGATAACGCTGACTCTTATAACCTGGTAACTCTTATCAGTGCCAACTCTTAGCATTTATAATACTCAGCGATGCTAATTCTTAGCATTTATAATTCTCAGCGTTGCTAATTCTTAGCACTGATCTAAACTTATTTAGACCAAATTTGAACTCTTTCAGATCGTACAATGTCTGAAACGTTACAAGCATCTTACCATATATAAATATAATTAGCGATTTATTGAAATAATAACACTAGTATAAATATTAAACAAATATTCATACATAATGGGATGGCACGTAAGCACAAATCCCAACAACTCCCACTTGCTTTAGTGCCATTCGCGATGGTATCTAACACCCATTGACTCCACATGTCTTTCAAATACTTTTAGAGTTAAGACTTTGATAAGTGGGTCCGCTACATTATTTATAGAATCTACTCTACAAACTATTACAACTCCTCTATCCAAAATTTCTCTAATGATATGGTATTTTCTTTCCACATGCTTAGACTTTTGGTGAGCTCTTGACTCTTCTTCCTTAACTTTAAGAGATGATCTTTTTCATGATATTTTTGTATTCTTGTTTTGATACTCTTGTTGTAAGCATAAGCTAAACACTTTTGATCTAGGGTTAGATATTCTTGAATCTAGTATGTAATTGAATGTTTTAAACTCTTAGTTATGAACTTATATCCCATAATTGATTCAATCTATTTGTGCTTAATGCTTTCATTATACCTGATTACTATTTTGATTGTGAAAGAACCATGATAACTTTAACAAAAGGGATTCATATGTTTAGCATAGGGTAGATTGATACATGATCATAGGGTAACATCTATGAGTTCCATTTAGGATAGACATATACCTATGTGGCATGTATGGTTTGATTTAGACATATTCTAAGTTACATCTTATTTGGATTACCATAGACAAATAGGTAATTATTAGGGTGTGATATTATCATTCAACTTTCAATATAAACTTATGATGAAATCAGTGTCTAGCCAATCAATTAGTAGTAAGGGAATAAGTAACGGGTAAAGAATTCAATGAAATACTAAGGGATAAGTTAAAACCCTAGATTACTTATCAAACTAGTGAATTTTATCTTTGAGTGCTTGTAATATTTAATTAGGTTTGATTTGATAGCGGTAGTATAGTTAGTTAAACTCCATCTCAAAAGTTTTTCTAGATAAAGGTAAAATAATGTAATTTTAGTAATTGATTCAAGAAATAGAAATAATAGTCTCTGTTGGATCGATAATCTAAACTTATTCCTATATTACTTGATACGTAATTGTGCACTTGCACTAGGCTATTAAAGCATACATCAAGTTTTTGGCGCTGTTGCCAGTGACTATTTTATCTATTCTTATATAGATACTAATATCATACTATCTTCCTTTTACTTCAGATTGTATTTTATTATATATTTTTTTTCTTTTTTTTTTCTTTTTTAGCTTTAGTTACTATCTTTATTTTTATTTTGATAGTTCGTGCGAAGAACCAAGAGCAAAGATTTAATTTCTTTTGATCCTGAGATTGAAAAAACATTACAGAGACTTCGACGTGTACAACATCAAAATATAAATATGGTAGAGAATCACAACAATATCAATAATCCAATGTTTAAGCCTATGAATCCGCAGAGATCGTTGAGGGATTATGCTGGTCCTACAACAGAAGGCATTCAATCTAGTATTCTACGCCCCACTATTAATGCAAACAACTTTGAGATCAAACTAAGTAATATTCAGATGCTTAAGAAATCTGTGCAATTCAGTGGAGCTCCCAATGACAATCCCAACATTCATATAGTGACTTTCTTAGAGATTTGCGATATATTCAAGTTCAATGGAGTCTCAGATAATGCCATCAGGTTGAGACTATTTTCTTTCTTATTGAGGGACAAGGCTAAGAGCTGGTTGATGTCTTTACCGTCAAGATCTATATCAGCATGGGATGACCTAGCACAAAAGTTTTTAGCAAATTGTTTCCCACTAGTTAAGATAGCGAAGATAAGGAATGACAACACCTCATTTGTGCAGATTAAAGGTGAGTCATTATATGATACATGGGAGCGATTCATGGATATATTGAGAAAGTATCCTCATCATGGAGTTCCAAAATGGTTATTAATCTAGACATTCTACAATTGGATAGTAGATCATTTAAAGACAATTGTCAATGTCGCTACTGGAGAAGCTCTGATGAACAAGTCCACAGATGAAGCATACGGGTTACTGGAAGAGATGGCATCAAATAGTTATCAATGGCCTGCTGAAAGTGCTATACCAAGAAAGGTTGCTGGAGTTTATGAGATTGATGCATTCAATACATTAGCTATGTAGATCAATATTTTAACTAAGAGATTTGATTATATAAATGCTGTCAAAACCCAAAATACGACTTGTGACTTCTGTGGTGACAATCATATGAATGGGCAATGCATAGAGTCAGCAAACTATATAGACAACAGAATAATCCACACTTAAACTATTATAATCTGAGGTGGAGGAATCATCCTAATTTTTCTTGAGGTAGCAACCAAGGGCAGCAACTTAAACCTAACCCATTTAGATTTCATCCCCCATAAGAGAAGAAATCAACCTTGGAAGAAATGTTTATATAGTATATGAAGTTTAATGATGCTATCTTATAAAACTATTCTGCATCTTTGAAACCTCTAGAGACTCAAATGGGGAAACTTGTTGCAACACTAAATCACCAACCTAAATAGACTTTACCAAGCAACATTGAAGCTAATCCAATAGGGGATAAGGAGCAATGCAAATTTGTTTCTTTGAGAAGTGGCAAAGAGTTGCAGTCAAATAGTGCAGAAGTGGGGAAAATTGTACTAAGTAATGAAGAAAATAGTGCATAAATGCAGAATTTACTATAAAACATGATGTACAGTAGTAGAAAAATGCATAAAATAGTAAAGAAATGCAGAAAAATTTAGATACAACAGCACAAAAGAGTAAAGCTCAGTAGAAACTTACAGTTTAGCCTCCTCATCCAACTCCACCATTTCCTCAAAGGCTAGAGAAATAGAAGTTGGACAAGTAGTTTTCAACGTTTTTAGATATCTTTAAGAAACTTCACATTAACATACCTTTTGCAGATGCTTTGGAATAAATGCCAAGTTATGTGAAGTTTATAAAGGACATCTTATCAAAATAAAATGAGATTAGCCGAGTATGAAACTGTCACACTCACCCAAGAATGTAGTGTAATCTTACAAAAGAAATTGCCACCAAAATTGAAAGATCCAGGCAGTTTCACTATACCATGCATTATCGGGGAGAAATTATTTGGCTGAGCATTATTTGATTTAAGCACCAACATCAACCTAATTCCATTATCCATCTACAAGAAGTTAGGTTTAAGGGAGGCTAAACCTATTAATGTTACCTTACAATTAGCTGACCGTTCACTCACGTATCCAATGAGAATTATTAAAGATGTTTTGATAAAGGTCAATAAGTTCATCTTTTTGGTAGACTTTATAGTGTTGGATATGAAGGAGGATCGTGAAGTACCCATCATACTAGGAAGACCATTCTTAGCCACAAGAAGAACCTTTATTGATGTTCAAAAAGGAGAATTAACTATGAGGGTGCGAAATGAAGAAGTAACATTCAATGTTTCTAAAGCTATGAGAGGGCCAAGTGAAAAAGAGAAGTGTATGAGCATTGATGTTATTGACAAAGAAGTACAGGATATTTTCAACAAAAATAGCATTGAAGATTCTCTAGAAGATGCTGTGGTAAATGGAGTTGAGGTAGAGAGAAGTGAAGCTCGAGAGTACCTACAAACGTTTAGCCTTTCTCCAAGATTTGACAGATTCAAGATAAAAGCTAAACTTTTAGATAGACCAGAAGGCTTGCAAACTCATATTAAGCCTTCTATTGAAGAGCCTACTAAACTAGAGTTAAAACCCTTACAAGTCACTTAAGGTATGCATTTCTTAGAGATTCTTCTACTTTGCCAGTCATAGTTTTTGTACAACTTGATGAATCACAAGTATAAAAATTATTGAGGGTCTTAAGAGATCATAAGATATCTATAGGATGGACAATTGTTGATATCAAGGGAATCTGTTCCTCATTTTGCATGTATAAAATTCTGTTAGAAGAAGGGTACAAGGCTATAATAGAGCATCAAAGGCACTTAAATCTAGTAATGAAAGATGTAGTAAAGTAGGAGATTATTAAGTGGCTAGATGTAGGGATTATCTATCTCATTTTCTGATAGCTTATGGTAAGTCTAGTGCAATGTGTACCAAAGAAAGGAGAAATCACTGTAATGGCAAATAAGAATAATGATTTAATCCCCACTAAAACTGTCACTGGTTGGAAGATATGTATGGACTACCGAAGCTAAATAGAGCCACCCGCAAAGATCATTTTCCTTTACCCTTCCTTGATCAAATGTTGGATAGACTACCCGAACATAATTATTATTACTTCTTGGATGGATATTCTGGCTATAATCATATTGTAATTGCTCATGAAGATCGAGCAAAGACCACGTTTACTTGCCTATATGATACATTTTCCTTTCGGAGGATGCCATTCGAACTATGCAATGTTTCAGCCACTTTTCAGCGCTGTATGATGGCCATATTTTCAAATATTATAAAGCACTTCATGGAGGTATTTATGGATGACTTTTTTGTTTTCAGCAATTCATTTAATCAATGCCTTGATAATCTAGCATTTGTGCTCAAACGGTGTGAAGATACCAATTCAGTGCTCAACTAGAAAAAAGTGTCACTTTAAGGTCAAAGAGGGCATATTCTTAGGCCATAAAATTTCTGAACATGGTATTGAAGTTGATAGAGCAAAGATAGAAACCATTGAGAAGTTGCTGCCAACAACTAATGTGAAAAGAGTGCAAAGCTTTCTTATTCATACCGAATTTTATCGAAGATTTATAAAATATTTCTCCAAGATCTCCAAACCCTTATACAACTTACTAGAGAAAGAGGTGCAGTTTCATTTCGTTGATGCTTGTCTTGAAGCTTTTGAACTATTGAAGAAGAAGCTTACCACCGCACCGATCATTATAGTACCAGATTGAAACTTACCCTTTGCAGTAATGTGTGATGTAAGCAATTTAGCTATGGGTATTGTACTAAGATAGCGCTGAGAGAAAGTGTTTCACACGATATACTATACAAGCAAGACTCTTAATGACGCATAGTCCAATTACACTACCACAGAAAAAGAGCTTCTTGTGGTAGTCTTTTCCTTTGACAAGTTTCATGCTTACCTTATTGTAGTCAAAGTCATAATCTTTACCAATCATTTAGTAATCAAATACCTCATCAATAAGAAAGATGCTAAACCGAGGCTCATTCAATGGATTCTCCTACAACAAGAATGTGATCTAGAGATCAAAGATAGAAAATAAGTTTAAAACCAAGTTGCAAATCATCTCTCTCATTTGGAAGCATCAAATCAACACTAAGAGAAAATCCAAAATAATGAAACTTTTTTTAGATGAACAACTCCTTACAACACAACATCATGAGATCCCCCAGTATGCTGATATTGTCAATTATTTAGTTTCCGGCCTAACACCTTATAATTTGACTTTTCAGTAAAAGAATAAGTTCCTCTACGACACAAGATTTTATTTTTGGGATGAACCATTCCTTTACAGATCATGTGCAGGCCAAATCCCTCAAAGATGTGTCCCTAAAGAAGAAACTTGAGATATCTTACACCATTGCCATGCATCCAGTTATGGGGACATTTTATAGGCAACAAAACAGTAGCTAAGGTACTTCAATCCTATTTTTATTGACCCACCTTATTTAAAGATGCATATTCTTTTGTTATAGGGTGTGATCAATGTCAACGGATGAGGAACATCTCCAAAAGACATGAAATGCCACAGCAGAACATTCTGGAGGTTCAAATCTTCAACGTTTAGGGAATAAACTTCATAGGACCATTTTCACCATCTCACAATAACAAATATATACTTGTAGCTATAGATTATGTTTCAAAATGGGTAGAGGCAGTAGTGTTACCAACAAATGAGGCTAGAAAAGTGATTAAGTTCCTTCAAAAGAACATATTCACGAGATATAGAACCTCAAGAGCAATTATAAGTGATGAGGGCTCACATTTCTGCAATAAATATTTTTCAGCACTTTTGCTAAAATACAGGGTCAAGCACAAGACGTCCACTACATATCATTCTTAAATAAGCGAAAAAGTTGAAGTCTTTAATCGGTAAATAAAATGCATCCTGGAGAATATGGTTAAACCAAACCGAAAGGATTAGGCATTACATTTGGATGATGCTTTATGGGCGTATCATACTGCTTACAAAACCTCAATTGATATGTCCCCATTTCAGTTAATCTTTTGAAAAGCTTGTCATCTATCTATGGAGTTGGAATATAAAGTTTATTGGACCATTATAGCCCTTAATTTCGATCTCTAAGCCATAGGTAAGAAATGCTTACTTCAACTAAATGCCATGGATGGGTTTCGTCTATAAGCATATGAGAATGCTAAGCTTTGCAAGAAAAAGAAGAAATGATGGCATGATAAGAAGATACTTCAGCGTTCATTTGAAAAAGGATGACTAGTGCTGCTCTACAATTTACATCTGAAGTTATTTCATAGAAAGCTCAAGCCCCGATGGTCTGGCCCATTCCAAATTATCACGGTATATCCAAATTGAATGGTTGAAATTAAGGATTTAAATAATCTAGCTTCATTTAAAGTAAATGGAAAATGCCTCAAGAATTATCATAGAGGATATATAGATCGGCAAAAAGGCAATGTCGATCTGATGGATCATAAGTAATTGCAGGATCACCACGTTAAGCCAAAGACGTTGAACCAAACGCTTATTGGGAGGCAACCCAAGTCTAGTATCCTTTTATTTTAATTAATTTTTTTTAGTGTTATTTTTCTCCTTATTTAGTTCATTGTTTTTTCTTTCATGAGTATTTTTCTTTTAGGTTGCAGATTTATAAAGAAAAAAAAAAAGGCTTTCAGGCGTCACGGTTCCCAATTATAGGCTTCATGGAGCCCGAAACAGACTGCAGCACTGGATATCCAGCACCGCAGTGCTCAATAGCGAGTGTCATGGCACTTATAAAGGAGTAAGTATTTAAATACTTTTCATCCCATTTTCTTTATATCTTCCTCCCCTTTCTCTCTCAAACACCACATTAACCTTAGCTCTCATCCTTTTAATCTCACATCTTTCATCCTTCACCTTACACTAAAATTAACAACACCCACACACTCTATTTAGACTACAATACATTACCCACTTAGATTAATACCATATTAGCACACACAATTCATCCAATCATTCACATTCATCACAACTCTAAATCATTCTCTATACTAGCATTCATTACTCCAATGTACAAATTTCTCTCTTTACTAATTTTTTTCTTTTTTGTTTCTTGCTTTTTCTCTTTATTATATAGTTACCATTGCATAATTAGTGTGTTTACTTGTTCTATTATGATTATTATGCATTTCTTAGTGATTAAAAAAAAATTCTATACATGATGCTTGTGAAGAAATACCCTATATGTGTGCTTAAGTTGGTTAGTTGCTTGATGTCTAGTGGTTTATACTTGAAGTTCTCTACTACCAATCATAGATACATATTGTTACTTTAAGCATAAAGCATAATATCATTATTAGGATGTTTCTATGGATGTGAAAAAAAAATAGGCAAGTGGTTAGATGATGCAAAATTACTATATTATTGTTGCCTATACATGTGTGTTGATGCCAATTAACAGTCACAAGTGGGAAGTGATATTTTGTAATGGGTGTTGGTAATGTACGATGAGAGAATGGACATGTGAATGTGAAGTAAGGTAGTGATTTTGGGCTAAAAAGAGTAATAAGTGGTATACATATGAGTTGATATTGTAATGTTTGAGAGGCAGTTATTGTCAATATTAAGAGTGCTCATTATTGCTGTTACAGGTATTCAATAGCACTGAAGAAATCAAAGAATTCAATTGCATCGTCTTTTGTAGGCTATGATACTAACAAGTTTGTTTCCAAAGAAGTCTCAGACTTATATCACTCATTTATAGTCAAATGCACAATCATTCCTGAAAGAGGCTTCGAAATCACGAGATAGGGCTATCTAAAAATCTCAAGAATTATTGCAGATAAGGGTTGAGGGCGATTATGCACATAACCGGATGTAGCAGTTATTCTAGTAGTCAGAGAATTCTATACTAATAGCAAAGAGCACAACTATGGGAAAGTATAAATCAGGGGCAGCACTGTTCACATCCACAATGAGGTTATCAATAGATACTATGGGGTACTTAACATACAAAGAGATGACTATATCGAGCTCTACCAGAATCCAAATTATGAAGCCATTATTCGCTACTTGGCCACCCTAGATGCTCAATGGACGATGTCTGGAAACACACCGGTCTCCTTTCCCACATGTTACATATGCAGAGAATTCAAAGCATGGCACTATTTTATAGCTGCCAAGTTAATACTAGTAAATCACATAAGCACGGTAATAGTAAAGAGATTTCTCCTTCTGTATGCCATTCTTACAGTGAGGACAATTGATATTGGCAAAGTGATCAGAGACACAATCCTCTTCAGCCTAGATCATTCAAAGAAAAGTATCTACTGTCCCTCGCTAATTATAGCACTCTGCACTAAATCTAGAGTCAAGTAGACATCATTAGAAGAACTGACCATGCATCAATAGCTGACTAGGTTAGAGAATGCCTTCACAGCACACCAGCAATTGACTGCCTATTATGCAGCATATCAAGACCATATTTTGCGCATTGCCCTAACCTACTTTGATATGGATACATATCACCTACGAAACATTTTGGCCTATCCAGAGCCTCTGGCTACAGATGACATAGGACACAGTGAAGAAGTAGAAGACGAAGTAGATAGTAAAGGTGAAGACGGATGGGACAACTAAAGCTTTACAAAAATAAGGAAATATTTTAATTTTGTTATTTTATTGCCGTTACGAGGACATAGCTTATTTTAAGTATAGAGGCAGGGAAACACTTTTTAATTTTTAGTTTTCTTTTATGCTTTGATAGTTTATTCTCTTTTTAAGTAGTTTATTTTCTTTTATTATCTTTTGTTTTATCGAAAAAAATTTATAGTTGATAATGAAAAGTGGAGTTGAAGAAAAGCTATAAACTCACTAGACTTATCTATTACTATGTTTATTTTATATTGCAATTAGATTAACTATATTCAGCTTATAATTATTCACTTTAAACACTCTTGCACTCTAAAGCTATTTAATGTTCATTAGTTGTAAGGTAGAATATATATATTCATACAAAAGAGGTAATTAAAGCCATCTAATATCTAGAACTTGTTTGATTAGCTTTCGAGGCAAAATCCTAAGACATATATAGCAAGGGATACAATTATAGGCCATATTTGGATCGATTAGACCTTTCTAGCCAGCCTTAAATTATATTTTTTGTCCTTAGTCACCCTTTTTGAGCCTAATTGACTACATTTTCTTTTTGTTTTCTAAAACCACTTTAGAAGCCTATATCTAATTAATTGTTTTATCCGTTATAAATACCCTTCACACGATGATACATAACATCTTGTTATAAGGGTCATGAAATGATTCAAAATTATAGGTAAATTGAAAAGGCATCTATGGAATTGTTCTCACTCAGTTAAAATAATTGAATTTCATTTAAAAGAATTAAAGAAGCTTGATTCAAAAAAAAAAAAGAACTCTTAGAAATATAATAGAGAACAATAGAACTGTTGAAATGATGGGTTCAAGGAAAATAAGTTTGAGGGAGTGGACTAAAGAAAGAAATAAATATTTGATCATTAGACAATGGGGTTATGGTTATAGTGCGATTTGAACTTAAATTTTTTTTGATTTTTCACACCCTAACCCAAGCCTCTCATTACAAGCTAATCAAAGTCCTATTTGATCTCTTATGATATACTTGTTCTACATTAGAGGAGATTACTATGAAAAACAAGTTTATGGATAATTGTTTTAGTCTTAATCTTTCTTTGAAAAATAAGATGTTCAAAAATACAATTGATGTGCAAATAAATTGCTCGACACACATTCACAAATGAATGATTATAGGGTACATATAAGTATAATGATTAGAGTATAGAATGAGCATAAATAATTTTTGAGTTTAAAGATTTTATAAGTGTAATTCACCCTTTGAGACAACTTTATAAATTTTTGATCGAGCCATGCAACTCATTGTTCAAGAGATGTGAAGAGGTTGCTTTTATATTTATTTGTTTTTCTTCTTGTTAGTTAGTTCTTGTTTTGCTCAAGGACGATCAAAAGTCTTAAGTTTTGGGGTATTTGATAATAGCACAATGGCAATAGTATATTTAGCACTTTAACTTGAGTATTTTACTTTAAACTATAAATATTTGACTATTTATTTGTGTGTTTTTTTTATCTTAAATAGGTGCATGAGAGAAAATGTGACACATAGGATCAAACCGGAGGCGATTTGGACGAGAAACGAGTGAGATGTACTCAAAAGTCAAAAGTGATGCAGCAAATGGCTGGGTGCCGCAATGTCCAGATCAGTGACTAAGCCTCGCGGTGCCCGTCGAGGAAGATCAATCTTGCATTACTATTCCCAATGCTGGGCTCCCGTGCGATGTATAAATACCCCTCTCAACTCTCTTATTTAGGAGTGCATTCGAAGCTCCTCGCACCTAGGGTTTCTCATATCAACAAAAACATTGTTTTGAGGAAAAAATAGAGAGACTTAGCAAGGAGAAAAAATGCAAGCAATGGATACACATCCAATTCAAGAGATCAAAGTAAATTTATTAAAGATTGAAGATTGAAGAACTAATTCTTAGGCATTCAAGTCAAGAGGAAGGAGAAGAACTCAGGACGTCACTTGTGTTATTTTCTTCCTTAACTTTAAGAGATGATCTTGTTCATGATATTTTTGTATTCTTGCTTTGATACTCTTGTTGTAAGCATGAGCTAAATACTTTTGATCTAAGGTTAGATATTCTTGAACCTCGTATGTAATTGAATCTTTTAAACTCTTAGTTATGAACTTATATCCCATAATTGATTCAATCCATTTGTGGTTAATGCTTTCATTGTACCTGATCACTATTTTGATTGTGTAGGAACCATGATAACTTTGAAAAAGGGATTCATGTATTTAGCCTAGGGTAGATTGATACATGATTATAGGGTAACATCTATGAGTTCCATCTAGGATAGACATATACCTATGCGACATTTATTATTTGATTTAGACTTATTCTTAATTAGTTACATCTTATTCGGATTACCTTAGATATATAGATAATTGTTAGGGTGTGATACTTGATGTGATATTTCTATATCATAAAATTAAGTGCAAGTATACACTATCGTATACAAGTAATAAAGGGACTAATTAGTCGGATGTCGAACCTACAAGGATAGTTTCTTCTTTTTAAACCAATTACTAAAATTATGTCTTCCTAATAATTATTCAGAAAAATAAAAATCTAAGAATGAATGTAGCAAATATAAAAACAAAAACACAATGCAAAGAGAATAGGGAGATAGCAACGTAGAGAGAACCTAGGATTAATACTATCCCTCAACATGCTTTTTGATGATTAATCTTCTAATATTTAACTCACTTAGTCTTTATTATTAATCAAGACGCTAATGTATTCACAAGCCTCTTCTAAGGTCATGAAAGTATACCCTAATTTACCAAATACCTATATTCCTATGGTACTTGTAATAAACTAAGATTCATTAAAATTAGGTCTTATTGATCATACATGCCAATTAGGTATATTCCTATCCTAGATTGAAACTTGCATATGCAACATTGAATGTTACTCTACAATCATGCATCAAATTACCTAGGTCTAAATATAATGATCCCTCTTCCGAGTTTATCAATAATATTACCAACTCATTCACCATATATTGGCCAGATATATTGAAGCATTAAAATCAAGTAATTTGAATATCAAAGAACTAAGTTTATTAAATATTCGAAAGATATGGCAATTAAGCACACATATTGAGTTCAAGTATTAACCCTAGAAAATAAGTTTAGCTCATGGCTACAAGAGAACAGCAGTAAAACTAATTATAAATCATGATACAATTATTAGCAAACCGATATAGACATCGAATTGCTCTTAATTGCGTTGCCTAGGAACTCTTGATGCCGAAGAATGTCTTGTATCTCTCTCTAAAGTTGCTTCAATAAAAACTTCTATTGCTCTCCAAGACTCGTGCTCTGTATTCTTGGTGCTCTTGGGTCGTCTTGGATTTCTCCTTAAAGGCTGGGAACGAGTGGCTTTTCATAGGGATTGATATGAGCTTGAAAATCTCAATTCTCGTCAGACTAGGACTCGTACTACCACTGGCGCGCTATGCAGTTATCACTGGGGCGACACGTGAAAAAGCCTTCCCTGCTGGAGCGGTGGATTGATGGAGCTGGGGCGCTAGCGCGGTGACTCTTCGACGCTAGAGCGCCAGACGCGACTTAAACAAGTCGTTTTTCTAATTTCGATCACTATTTCAGCGCTGGGGCTATAATCCTTCTTTAAATTTCGTTCAAGTCCCTATAAATAACAATAATGCACATAAATAGCCATCTATTCTCATAAAATAATGAAATATCAAAATAAAAGCATGAGAAAATATATGACAATTTTGCCCTTATCAATACTATCATTCGACTTTCGACAGAGGCTTATGATGAAATCAGTGTCTATACAATCAATTGGTAGTAAGGGAATATCTAAGGGGTAAAGAATTCAATGAAATACTAGAGGATACGTCGAAACTCTAGATTACTTATCAAACTAGTGAATTTTATATTTGAGTGCTTGTGATATTTTATTAGATTTAATTTGATAGCGGTAGTATAGTTAGTTAAACTCTATCTCATAAGTTTTTCTAGATAAAGGTAAAATAGAATAATTTTAGTAATTGATTCAAGAAATAGAAACAACGGTCTCTGTGGGATCGATAATCTTGACTTATTCCTATATTACTTGATACGAAATCGTGCACTTATGCTAGGCTATTAAAGCATACATCACCTACCGAGCAAATTTGGGTAGCCCCTTTGAGTGTCGCACCCTTTAAGGGATAACCTTAAAGTGCTTTAACCCATTCTTTATTGATCTAGGTTACCCCTTTTGAGTACGATACCCTAAAAGGATAATCTTAAAGAGCATTAACCTTGTCGAGCCAATTTGAGCATAACCCTTTTAAATGCCGCACACCTTAAAGGATAAGCTCAAAGAGCGTTGACCCCTTCCTTACTGATGTAGGTATCCCTTTGAGTGTTGTACCCTCTAAGGGATAACCTCAAATCGAGTTGACCTCTTCCTTGTTGATTTAGGTAACCCCTTTAAGTGTTGCACCCCTTAACCGATAACCTTAAAGATTGTTAAACCCGCCTTTTAATTTTTTAAATTATAAATTAAGGCTTAATCAACCATTTGGTCCTATAGACATGCAAGAAAATTACTTCATTAGTGGTATTTCATCCAACTTTAAGAAGTACATAACATATAATATTTGTTCTTTAAAAAATCAACTATGTACAAGTTTCAAGGATAATACTTCCTTAGCTGCTCGACATTCCATGGTTTTCTTATCACATTCTTATCAGTTCCTTCAAGCTTGTAGGCTCATTTTATTCTTCTAATCACTTTGTAAGGGCCTTTCTAAGTTGGACAGAGGACTCCATCTAGCGAATTCTTGGTGTTAAGGACCATATTCCTTAGTACTAAGTCACCTTCTATGAACTCCCGAGCTCTCACTTGCTTGTTATATTATCTTGCCACCTTCTGTTGATAAGCAACTACTCAAATTTGGACTTTTTCCCTCAGCTATTTGACCAAGTTTAAGTGCCCTCTAATTAACTCATTGTTGGCAACCTCTGAGAAGTGTAGTACCCGATGTGTTGGTATTCCAACCTTGACAGAAATTATAGCTTTGCAACCAAAGGCTAGTGAAAATAAGGTTCTCCTGTAGCTGTCTTACTTATAGTTCTTATAGCCCAAAGCACTTCTTGCAGTTCCTCTACCCATCATCTTTTCCTGTTAATCAGTTTCTTCATCATTAACTTCTTGATTATCTTGTTGTATAATTCCACTTAGCCATTGGTTTTAGGGTGTAGTGGTGATGCACATAAGAGTTGAACTCCTAGCTGCTTACAAATATCTCTAAAATTATTATTGTCAAATTGCTTCTCATGGTCAATGATCACTGTGTGAGGGATCCCAAACTAACACACCACATTCCACTAGATGAAATCTTATACACTCTTCTCAGTGATATTTGATAGCGGCTCGACTTCAATGTACTTTATAAAATAATCCACTACTATCACTGATGAGGGCATGACTAACAAATGGAATATAGATCTTATTTAAGTTCTAGTTGCTCCGGTTATAAGGGCTCCAGCTAAAAAGTTCAAGGAAACTCTTATTGGACTGATTCAAAACATTTGGGCTGAGGTGAATTCATAGAGGCCTAAGGAAGATGTTTCACTTGTTCCACAAGGTTAGATTTCCATGATTTAGGCTTTGGAATAATCTAGAAGAATTTTTTCATATCACAAAGTGGGTGGATTGAGTGAAGTTTTTTAAATTGGTGATTACCTAATTTTGACTCATTAAGTATTGGAGAATAATGGGAACAACAACACGGCAGCCTATATGAGCAACCCAAGTAGTTAGAAGCTTTAGGAGCTTATAATAAACATTTATGATAGTAGTTGAAATATTTGAAATAAAGCCTTAGTTGTTTGGGTAGTTGGCAGTTAGTTAAAGTCTATAGTGAATTTATTATTATAGTTGCAAAGTTTGAAAGCTAGTTTAAAATAAAGCCTTATAAGTAGTAGTTGGTAGTTAGTGATTTTTAAATTGTCATTAAATATTGTAATAAATATTAGCATCCAAAATGTTCACTATAAATACATAAGGGATGGGAGCAAAGCATTCAGCAATTTGATTAAGAAAAATCTCTTTAGTTATTTTAGAACTCCTTAAACTTATCAAAACAATTTCCGTGGCATTCTCCTTCTAATTATAAATCAATAATTCCATAATTGATTGTGGCATCTTTATTATACCAAGGTTCTTGCTTTAATATAAGCAATGGGTCTCGGTTTCATACAAATATGTTTCTAGACGATCTTGGAGTCCTTGTTGATCCAAAACTTCATTAATTTCTTAGCGTGGATCATATCAGTTGGTATCAGAGCATAGCACTAGTTATAGGTTTACCTATCTTTATATTTAGAAAAAAAAAGTAATATTGATATTCAACTTTTGTAATTCTTATTTCAAATTTACATCTTTGAGTTCCTTTTCGATTCCACAAATCTGAATTCCTTGCTAAAGAAAAGTCCATGACACAGTCTTATTTTTTTCTAAGCCTTTTAAATTCGAATTTCTCTTAGTGAGTTCTTGGAGAATTATTGTTGGACATTATGATAATTGTTTGATTAGTTTGATAAGAACCTATAAAGGATTTCTATAAGTGGAAAAAGACAAGAATGGTGAGCATATAAGAGGGTAAAAGTCAATATAATTTTATATGAAACATGAATGAATAATTCTTTGAGCGAAATACGTGAGAGAGTGTGCAAGGTTTTTTTTTTTTTTTTGCAGTAAACATGTCAAACAATAAGAACAAAAATACTTCTAAAAATACATCAGAAGAGGTTTATCTAAAGTTTCTCATAGAAGCTTTAATGAGTGAGATGAGGAGAGTATTGAAAGCATAGATGGAACAAATTTATAAGTGGATAGATCGGGTAGAGAATACACATTTAAAGCAGCCATAAAATAATCTTAATGTGCATGGAAGAGGGATAGTGTAACCTAAGAAAATGAGAATTAAATCTAAAGAGTGTTATGGAGATGGTTTTGATAAAGAAGATGATCAAGATTTAATTGTTGGCAATGAGAGATATAGTGGGCGGTTTAAAGAAGCTGGGAATTGGAAAAATAATAACTTGGGTAGTATTAAGATAAAGATTCCATCATTTCAAGGTAAAGATGATCCAAAAGCTTACATTAAGTAAGAGAAGAAGATGGAATTAGTATTTGATTATCACAACTATTCCAAGTTAAAAAGGTAAAATTGGTAGCCATTGAATTTTTTGATTATGCGATTTTTGGTAGGATCAACTACTTTTAAATAGGAAGAGAAATAGAGAGAGTCTAATAGTGACGTGGGAGGAAATGGAAACCGTGATGAGAAGACAGTTTGTTCCAAGCCATTACTATCGTGAGTTGTATCAAAAATTGCAAAGTCTTACACAAAGTAATCGAAGTATGGAGGATTATTATAAAGAGATGGAAATCGCTATGACTAGAGCGAATGTAGAGAAAGACCTAGTGGCCAGTATGGCTAGCTTTTTTGTTGGTTGGAACTAGAAAATTGCTAATTCGGTAAAATTACAACATTATGTGGAGTTATAAGATATGGTGCACATGACTATCAAAATTGATAACCAACTCAAAAGAAGGGGCAGTAGTATACTGTAAAACCCTAGCTCAAGTTCATTATTGAGGTCAAATTTTATGAAGAAAAAAGATAAGCAAGCCACTATCGAACCCAAAATTGAGGAAAAACAGAAATGACCAACCATGGAAATCAAGATAAATCTGATTCTTCCACTACTCGAAATCGTGATATTAAGTGTCGTAAATGCCAAGGCAAAGGTCACATAGTGAGCCAATGTCTAGACAAAAGAGAATTGAAGATATTAATGTTGAGGTTTTTCTCTTAAGTTCTTCAAAGAACTTTTATTATAACTTATCAAGATTTCATCTAGTAACGTTCTTTCAGACTTATCACTCACAACTTCTCATCTATCTTGAGTATGGTGTTTAAAATCTTCTTATACCTCTAGTTCTTATCCTTTATAGATAATAGGTCAAGGTTCTTATTTTTGTTAACTAAAAATTTGAATTAAAACAATTTTTGGCAAAGGAACCTCATTGAGCATCGAGTTTTACTTTTCTTTGTGAAGTTCACATCATTTGGTATCTCACAACATCTTATCTGTCTTGAGTGTAGCATCTATAATATTCTTATACCTATGGTTCTTATCTATTATAGATAACAGGTCAAGGTTCTTATTTTTTGTTTATATAAAAATTGAAATTAGGACGATCCTTGGCAAAAGAACCTTATTGAGCGTCGGGTCTTACTTTTCTTTGTGAGGTTCACATTATTTGGTATTATAGCCAGGTTCTAATCAGGTTTGAACTACCTTTTAATTTTTATTATTTGTTTTTTCTTTTAAATCAACAACTTTGTTTTAGTCTCTAGAATCCATATCCTTTATCAATTTTCTTATTTATTCTTGTCTACTATTTTATCTATTTCTTCAAGTTCTGTTATTACATATAAGCAAAAAAAAAAAAAAAAAACAGAGATAAAAAAAAAACAAGAACCTTGAAACAAAAGAGTTATGATATTGCGAGATAATAGTGAAATTGAATTTGATGATGAAGATGTCATCGAATCTATGCCACAATTAAAGGACATGGATGATGAGGAATATACTACCCAAGGTGAATTGTTGGTTACAAGAAGAGTTCTAAGTATGCAAGTCAAAGAAGATGATGAAATACAGCGAGACTACATCTTTCATACTAGATGCCATGTATAAAATAAGGTATTGCGTGTGATTATTGAAGGAGGTAGTTGTACTAGCGTTGCTAGCACTACAATGGTGGAGAAACTAGGGCTGACAATAATTAAACATCCTCGGCTTAACAAATTGCAATGGCTCAATAACAGTGGTGAGGTGAAGGTTACTAAACAGGTATTAGTTTCCTTTAGCATTGGAAAATATAAAGATGAAGTTCTATGTGATGTAGTTTCGATGCAAGCTAGATACTTGTTATGAGGTCAACCATGGAAATTTGATCGACGTGTTAAGAACGATGGTTTCACCAATAAATATTCGTTCGTGTTTAATCAAATGCAAATCTCTCTAGTCCCTTTGTCACCAAAGCATGTCTATGAAGATCAAGTGAGATTACAAAAAAAGAGTGATTAAAATAAAGAGAGTAAGGAAAAGAAAACAAATGAAAAAAAAAGATAAAAGAAAAGATAGCCCAGAAAAGTAAAGAGAAAAGTAAACCTCTATGCAAAAACCAATAAAATAAAAAGAGCAGTGTTTTTAAATCAACCAATGATGTACTTTTATACAAAGAGGCATATTTAAACATTAACCAACTTAACTCGCCTCGGCCTAATTCGACTGTTTCTCTTTCACACGAGTTTAATGATGTCATTCCCGAGGAGATTCCACCTAGTTTGCCTCATATTCGATGAACTGAACCTCAAATCAATTTAGTGCCCGGTGCTTCCATTCCAAACCAACCAACCTACCAAAGCAATCCTAATAAGGAAAATGAGTTACAAAGGCAGATAATGACTTGATGGAAAAAGGGGTATGTAAAGGAAAGTATGAGTCTGTGTGCCGTACCAGTGATTTTGGTTCCTAAAATGGATAGATCGTGGAGAATGCGTGTTGATTAATAAGCAATCAATAATATGATGGTAAAGTATTGCCATCCGATTCCTCGCTTGGATGATATGTTAGATGTGCTGCACGGTGCTTGTGTATTTTCTAAGATTAATTTAAAAAGTGGGTATCATCAAATAAGAATGAAAGAGGGCGATGAATGAAAAAAAACTTTTGAAACAAAATATGGTTTATAAGAGTGATAAGTTATGCCATTTAGATTAACTAACACACCAAGTACTTTTATACGATTAATGAACCATGTCTTATGTGCTTTTATAGGAAGAGTTTTTGTTGTTTATTTTGATGATATTCTCATTTATAGCAAAAACTTGGATGATCATGCCGTATATTTAAAATATATTTGGATGTACTTAGAAAAGATAATTTATTTGCTAAATTGAAGAAGTACACCTTTTGCACCAATAAGCTTGTGTTTCTTGGTTTTGATGTGAGTGCACAAGGAATTCAGGTTGATGAAGAAAAGATCAGCACGATTCAAGTATGGCTGAGTCCCATAAGTGTAGGTCATATTCATAGTTTTCATGGGCTCGGTAGTTTTTATAGGAGATTTGATGAACACATTAAAATGCATATATATTAAGAGATTCAGTCACCATTTAATGTCACTAATTTTAGCATTTTTTTGTATGTTTAGGCCTTAAATAAAGTGTTATCCATAAATTGTGATTAATGAATGTTATTTGCATATGTTTAGGTAATATGGACATAACTCTAAATGTAGATATAGAAATGAATAAATTCTTTAACATAGAGTAACAAAACTTAATCTTACACAAATGTGAAGAATAGTTGAAAAGCCAAATCCAACATTTTATAGGTCAAAATTGGGATACAACAGAAATGAATTACAACTTCCGCTCAGCTTGACCCACCTCAAGTATTTGGACCATATTTCACAAAATAGGTAACCCATTCAATATGATTCTTGAAGCTGTGAAATATTGACTCAATTATCAACAACTTTTATGTTGATGGTA